>OY796893.1:12191356-13405868 GCA_963680785.1 Diplosoma virens
GGATTAAAAGTCAAAGCAAGAGGCTTAAATTTCAGACGATGTTTCTATTCTGAACAATTCTAGGCGAGATGTTTTACATTTTTAAGCTAAAAGTTGGAAAGGCTATTCCTGTTCACAATGGCAATTGCTTGAATTGTCTTCACGGTTAAAGGATTTTAAAGGGCTTTACAATTAGTTTTTACAAGTTAATGTAAGAATAGTAGCTAGTTAATGAATTGGGGTTAAATAGAAATGTATGTTTTGTCGCAGGATATGTACAGGCTGTATGAGGAAGCGAAACAGTGGTGAGGTGTGCAGTAGAAACTACAAAAAGTTTCAAGGTTAAGGTTGGACTGCACCAGGGATCAGTGTTAAGTCCGTTCCTGTTTGCGGTAATAATGGACAGGCTAATGGATGCAGTAAGGAGAGAACCACCATGGACGATGCTGTTTGCTGATGATATTGTGATTTGTGAAGAGACCAGGGAAGAAGTAGAGAGGAGACTAGAATCCTGAAGGTATGCATTGGAAAGAAGAGGGATGAAAGTAAGAAGGTCAAAGACCGAATATCTTTGCATAAATGGAGGAAATGACGACGAAACAATGAAGATGGAGGATACAAAATGCCAAGAGTAAAGGAATTTAAGTATTTGGGATCAACGGTACAAGAAAGTGGTAGGTACAAGAAAGTGGTAGGTACAAGAAAGTGGTAGTTATGAGAGGGAGGTAAAGAAGAGAGTGCAGGCAGGATGGAATGGATGGAGAAGAGTATCGGGAGTAATCTGTGACAGAAGGTTACCAGCTAGAGTAAAAGGAAAAGTGTACAGCTCAGTGGTAAGACCAGCAATGGTGTATGGACTTGAGACGGTGGCGGTCACAAAGAAACAAGTGAAAGAGATGGAAGTCGCAGAGATGAAAATGTTGAGATTTGCTGTGGGAGTGACGAGAAAAGACGAGATTAAAAACTGGTTCATCAGAAGTACAGTCAAGGTAGAACGGTTAGTAATGAAGATGCGGGAGGGCAGGCTGAGGATTCCTTGTTTCTTTTATTGATCTTTTTGCGCTTAAAATCTAAGCGAGCACTAAGCGAAGCAAAAAAAATCTATTAAAGGAAAAAGAATACTCCATTCCACGCTCGTAGTGGAAACGAGCCCTTAATCGTTATGTGGAGAAGTCCACCATAATCTCAAAAATTCCATTATTTTCTTACGTAACGTGGCTTGATTTTACAAATAGCACCCATTTTATTTTCAACGTATTTCAGTTGAGCATTCTAGTTGAACATTGATTCGATTGTTAAGTGGTTGGAAACATTTTGCGTTGATTGGTCTGTGTGGCTGTAATTGTTTAAAGGTCAGTGCTGACACCTTGGAATATTAATTCTATAAAGAGATAGAGTTGTTTTAGCCTGTGGGACGGACGAACTTCAAGTTTAATATTAGCCATCGAGGTGCTAATCCATTTTTATAGTTTGTCAGTATAAAGTTTTTGAAGTGGTTATTCGCAGTTGTTGGCGTTGTGAATTACTTTACGTTTCGTGAGCTTGCAAGCCAAACTTTACGTGATTCTATTCTTTATGGTCAAAAACCTTAGTTTCTTTTTATCCTTAAAGACAAGTTTTTAGCGAATTATTCTGTACTTAGCTAGAACCTAATGTTTGAAAAACTTGAGTCTCGCGGCAAATTATTTCTAGAGCCGGAATATATAAAAAAAATCACTGCTTTACTTCAGCGCAGGTATTTGGGTTACCAAGTTCAACTAGTTAAATTTTGTCGTGTATGAAAGCACGGGGTAGCGTTGATTATAAAAGCCAACAGTAAACTTTCATTAATACGCAACACAAAAATAATTTTCACACATTAACTGCAAACTTGAAATTTACTTTTTAATTAACTAAAACTTTGCTTTTTGTCGCTAGCATCTACAACCATTAAACAAAATCTTACATACCACTATTCTGCTAAACTAAATCTTGATCCGAAAGCAAAAAACTTAAAATTATTTATTTGTACGCGGCAAGATATGGTAATTTTAAAAAGTTACCTCTGTTGAATAAATCTCATAACTCCCCTGCAATAGTGTTCGCTAGGAATGGGGTGACAAAAGTATAGCGGTACCAGACCAAAACATTTGGAAAGGGAAAAACAATTTTTCCCGAATTTTTTTGACGACTGCCCAAATGATGTTTCCGTAGGGGTGCCCAAATATTAATAAGATTTAATGTGAAAACCTTTTTTTGTTCTTCACTTGTTTTTTTAGTTCTGAATGAAACAGAAACGGTTGGTTTTCTGAAAGCGAACTTTTGAAGACCAAAAAAATTGACTTCATATTCAATCTTAGTTGTTTTTACGCACTTATCCGGACCGCTCTGAAATGAGTAACTTCATTCCTTTTGCCCAAGTAATCAGTGCTAAAAAAATCTGGTCTTGCCTTAATTTTTCGGGTCTTGGGAAGCAATCGCCCTCTTGCTCTGCAACTCGTATGGGGAAAGCAAGTTTGCCTTCTCTTGGATTTTTAATTTCTTATATAAATTTTGTCAGTAAAATTGCCTATATTTTTTGCTTCTAAAAATTTTGCGTTCATTTTTTATTATAAAACTTAAAATGTTTTTTTCAAATGGCAAAAGTGTAAACCAGATTGTTTAAACTTCAAATGTTTCTTTTGAACCACAAAACATATTTTACGTAAGATAAGTTTCATATTAATAAATCTATTATGTAGGGGAGTGCTCCGCAACCAATGTGCCCACAAAGATGTTGACTGTGCTTATGCCACTGCAAAACTTTGATCTATTTTTTTGAAAAATAAAAATTTTTTATTCAAATATGTGGTTTATAATTGCTAGATAATTTGCTCTTCATAGATTCCCAATCTACGTTCATGATGTTTCTATAACTTTCCAAATAAAACGAAGTTTTTGCCATGGCAAGGCACCTGGCATTAAAAAAACAAGTTTGTGTGTTTTGAGAGCGAGCGCGAATTGTTAATTAGCAGTGCTTAATAAATTCGGTCGTATTTTGCTTCCTTGTTGTTTTTTTAATTTAGAAATCTCTGTTATATCTCTAAAAAGAAACTAAAAAACCAAATAAAAACTTTGACCCGACAACAATATCTTGGCATCTTCGACAAAGCAGTTGGAACAGCCGCTTGATGGTTTTTTTAAGTAAGCTATAGCGCCTCCGATGTTTTTCTGCGAGTCAGGAGGATAAATAAAAATAATGGTGATGATCATCGTTGACAATTAACTTTGTTGAAACATACAGAGTCAGTTTATGACCAAAACCTAATTGGGTTGGAGGCAAATTGATTAATTTTTAACATTTTAAAAATTTAAAAATTTACTAATTCTTACTAATTTTTATTAAGAATTAGTAAACTTATCTACAATTTGTTAATTTGATCAAAGATTTTGCGAAAAAGATAAGCTAAGTGTGAATAACTTTTTTTGCTTAATAAAATTGTGTTCGACTTATAACACAGTTCAGCTGAGAAAAGTTTTTTTGAATAGCCAAAACTGCATAACTTAACTTTGGCGTGCGAAATTAAAATAATAGAAGCGTATGAAGAAATACAGAAAACATTGCTTTGCATCAAAGTTCACACTGTCAACTGGGGGTGAACATGTGATAAAATTTAACGTTGACCCTGGCTCAGATTGGACCTTGTTGGCTCTAAAGATTTGAGATTATTTGGTTTATCTAAATAAAGTTTCAGCAGCACTTCTAACGAGATTAAGCGCACAACAAGTGCCACAGGAAAAACGATGGTACGACGGTTACGTGAATGCTAACTTCAAATTTGGTGATGAAGAAACATCGTCCGAACTCGTTGTGTATGAAAGCGTGAAAATATCATTGTTTGGCACAAAAGTTCTGAAAACATTAAAATCTGTGCAAATAAAAACGGCGCACATGACACTGCTCAATCCCGGCTGAAGCAATTGGTAGTCTTCCTAGCCGAGCTGAAAACTCTGTTTCCTGTTGTGTGACAAAAGCAAGAAAAGTTTCACTTGCTCACGAAAAAGCTCTAAGAGAATATCATCACGATCGGTTACACGAAGGTATAATCTCTGCCGTGATTAACCCGACTGAGTGGGTTAGCCCCATTGTTGGCGAGCCGAAAAGACTAAAGGCGAAGTAAGACTTTGTGTCGATTTTCTTCATCTTGAACAATTTGGTTTGGGATAGCACTATAGTTCGCCTTCAAACAAATCAGATGAAACTAAATTTTTCACTATGTTTGATGCGTGCAAAAGCTACGGTCAAATTGAGCTTCATGAAGAGAGCAAGTCTTTCACGACATTCATCACATCGTTCAGCAGATTTCAAAACAATCACGCCCTTTTTGGAATAAAATTGTTAAGCAAACACTATAACCACAAATTTTCCAAAGAATTATACGGCTCAATACGAAAAAAATAGTTAATAATGTGTTGATTTATTTTCACACTTTTGATGTACATGTTGGTCGAATTAACGAAATTTTTGCAACCTTGTCTTGACAGTGGTATGCGCTTACGTAGTAACAAATTTTTATTTTCCCGAGAAATCTAAAATTTGCTGGTGTAATACGTAATCGTAATGGTTATCACCTGCACATGATAGAGTGCTATAAGCAATTCGTGATTCTAACACACCTGAACACTGAAAAGAAGTTTAGTCATTTTAAGGTATAGCAAACCAATTAGCCACTTTTAACAAAGAATTAAGCGTCTGCGATACAAACTTTACGTAAATTTCTCAAAAAGTCCAGTAAACTTTGTTCGATGAATGAATTGCAAATGCAAAGCTAGTAAAAATATGTTATCGTGCTATCGACCGACGGCTTTAATATTGATACTAGCAATAAAAATAGGTTAGCTGGTTTTGTGTTTACACAGCGGCAATGTGATCTTTTGTGGAAACCGATCCTGATCGCAAATCGTTTATGATGCTGAAACGCCATATGCTGCAATTGAACTTGAGGTAGAAGAAATTGTTTACACTACGCGAAAGTGGCGCATATTTTAGCGAGTAATCATTTTTTAATCTTCAGCGATCACCAAAGGCTACTGTCAATTTGTAACAAGCGGTGACTTGTCGGAGTAAACAAAACCAGGATTTTGCGAAACTTCATTAAATTGATGGATTACCGTAAAATATATACCGGGAAGTTAAAAAAGAATCGCCCACAAATTATCGCGGCATCCCGTGAAGGCTTCCTCCCAGCGAAAGGCTTACACATTATGAGCGCAACTCTTAGCAAGCTGAAAATTGCAAATGGTTGTTTCGACCTGTTTGAAAAAAACAAGAGAATAATCGAAAAATATACTAAGTATATTAACTGTTAAAAAACAAAATTATTGAAGGGTTTTCGCCCCACAAGAACGCTTTAGCTGAAACCCTGCGACCTTGCTGAAACGTTCGCAGTGACGTAATGATTGGAAATGACGAATTTATTTGAAAAGAAACGCACTTGCTTATCGCAAAGTTACTGCAAAAGACTGCACTGAATGAACTTCATGCCGGACATAGACAATATTTTTTAAAAATTCTTGGCGGCGCTATATCTGTGTTGTTGAATCTGCTGTAGAATGGGCAAAAAAAGTCTACTTCGAAAGTGCTGGGAGGGGGATGATAACCACTGCGGACTAATAAGGAGTGGACGAAAAGAATGTTGCAATGGATAAACACTCTACCAATCCCTTATTTTGTTTCCAGCTATGTTGCTTCTGTCCAAGACCGCGTTTCCTGTCATAAAAATATAGTTCAGCGCATTTGGCACGATGAAAAATTACGCATTGACCGAGAAGCTGCTTACTATTTAAGAAAAATTTGAATATTCCTATACGGTAAACGGGGCTAAAGTTGGCCGATTGCCGCCAAAGAGAATTGTTGTCTTCCGTAGAAAGAAAATTCAACATAAGCAAGAAAATTATAAAATGAAAAATCGATTTCAACCTATGAAGATTGTCATCAGTTTCTATTAGATTCAAAAAATTATTTTGATCCCAAGTAAAGCCTCAATAAAATATACTAAATTAACTAGGCGTACCATATTTCCGAAGAGATAAACCGCGACGCTCGTTAAAAGAGAAAATTTGTTCCTAAAAAGAAAAAGATCTTCACTTTTAATCTGTCTGGGATTTTTTGATTTTTGTCCCAAAAAACTAATATTTTCTAAAAAAAATAAAAACAAAAGAAAATCACTTAAATTTGGAAATATAGGGAGATAATATTAACCGGGCGGGACGCCTGGATGAAACCCTAAAAATAGGTAACCTTAAAATTAATGAATTGCAAAAAACTATCTCAAATTCGTTTTATTAAAGATAACCCCAATTTATACCCATGTGGAAAATGTGCTGCATGTGGTAACTTTAAAAATTATAAAAATTTGTCCAACACATTTGATTCTATTATTTCGTATCCAAATAACAAAAAGTTTTATTTACAGCAAGATCTTAATTGAGAAATTATGGTATTTATGTGGCAGAGTGTAAATTTTGCAAAATGTTATTCGTAAGACAAACAAAAAATATATTTTCTTCCCGTAACCAGCGTTTGTTCTGGAACAAATTTAATGTCAACGATGACAATGACCGAACTGCCCTTCTTAAATATTTTTATAAATTTCTCTTCGACGTTCTAGATCAGCGATTCTTAACCTGGGGTAAATTTACCCCTGGGGGTAAATTTCTTTGTTATGGGGGGTAAATGAGCTTCCTATACAAAACCAAGACAAGTTTGAAACTTAGAAATCTGTCGCTGCCCAATGACTGTATTAAAAAGTTATTAAAAAATTAAAATCGATTTCGATCACAAGATCATCATCACTTAACAATTCTATCAATTCTGTGGAAAATATAAATATAAAAACAACAAATTTGGATAAAAATGAGCCTAATAATTACACTGCAGTGAAAAAACTATTTTGAAAGCTGTACAAATTTAAACTAAAATACTATTAACTACAACGAGAAACGTATAACTGGCATCACACTGTGATACAAGCCAAAACCAAAGTGACGTCAACTATCTTTTCAACGCATTACCGCATAACGTCAGTAACTGTTGGTCACTACTCTAGTAAATTGAGAAAGATATGTTTAATTGTATGAGTTCAAACAGCGCAAACATTGTATGAGTTCAAACATTGCTTACACAGAAGAAAAAAAAAAAAAGAATTCGTATACTCTTTGAAAATTTCTTAATCTTTTCTCTCATTGGTTGACTCTTTCAGCCAATGAGAACTCTACTTTCTTCCTTTATAAATTAGTTCGGTTTCAATTCTGCTTCATTCTGACGATTTCCCCTGAAGAGTGTCAGATGAAAAGCTTTGGGAAGAAAAATCTTTTACTTCAAGCAATCTTCAAATTCTGTACCACCAAATGTTTATTCAAATATATCTTTTTCAATTTTTAACTGAAACTGAAATGAAATTTTAACTGAAACGAGCAACCTATACGTAGTTCTAAATTTAATTGTGGTAACACATAGCCTTAGTTTCAGGCATGATTTCAGCCTAGAAAAGTTGACGGGACAAAAAAATTGGGGCAGCTGTAGGTATTGATAGCCTAGTATCTGTGATGTATTGCTTTAACATAATAAAAATAATGGCAACACTTCAGTGCGCATTTCATAATGCGAGATAACAATGATTTTTATCACATAACAATAACATACTAGATACCGTAACGTGCTAATAATTGGAACATTGATTTAATCGAAATAATAACGACTGTAGTCAGACGGTGATTAATGAAAGGCGAATTAATTGTTAGCGTGCTCTCGAAGACTTCTGTGAATGTTTGAATTACTGCTGTTTATAATAAATGCAATAAATAAAGACTTTATTAACGAAATAAGAACATAACAGTATCCTTCCTGGCTTAGAGTAATTGCTAATGAGAATTCGAAGCTAGCCTATTATTTGGATTTTGTCATAAATTTAGTCATAAATATAGCATGTCACAAAAAAAGAGAAGTATCAAGACAATTATTTGAATTTTGGATTTACATATCTTATTCAGGATGGTCTTCAAATTCCTCAGTGTGTCCTGTGCATGAAAACATTTTCAAATAGTACCATGAAACCTGCCCGCTAAAACAACACCTAGCAAATGCTCATCCAAGTATGATAAGCAAAAACCGGTCCTTTTTTGAGTTAAAACTGTCCAATCTGAAAAGACAAAAGCTGGATAGAACTGGAATGTTTTGGAAGACTAACAATGCCTCTGTACATGCATCATTTGCCATTGCTTTGCATGTGGCAAAAGCTAAAAAAGCACATACGATCGGTAAAACCCTTCTAAACCTTGCATATTGGAAAGTGTGAAGTTGATGCTTGGAGAAAAAGCATCTCAAACAATGAAACAAATCTCACTGTCCAATGACACTATAAAATCCCGAATTCATGACATGTCTGAAAATATTAAGAGCAAGGTGATATCAAAAATTAATTCCTCTCCTGTTTTTGCTCTTCAGCTGGATGAAACTACCGATGTTTCCAATCTCTCACAGCTACTTGTGTATATCAGATATGTTGCAGATGACAGGATTAGTGAAGAATTTCTCTTCTGCCAACCTTTGGAAATAACATCTAAGGCAGCCGATGTTTTTCAATTGTTGATGGACTTTTTTGACAAAACCGAATTGAGTTGGAGTAAGCTTGTTGGAGTTTGCACTGATGGTGCTCGAACTAAGAGAAGAAGTCAAACCGTTTTTGGTTGCAAAACAAAAAAATGATTTATTGTTAACATTTGGTGGCGTCGAATTTTCTACGTACTTAGCTTATCTTGCTGACATATTCGAAACATTAAATCAACTAAACAAGAAACTTCAAGGCCCAGGAAGTAATATAATCGTGCACACTGATGCCATCAATGCATTTGTGGCAAAGCTCAAGTTTTGGACCCAACGAGCAAATAATGATAATTTTGCATTATTTCACCGTTTGACTGAGATAACTGGAGATGATTTTGAACAAAATTTGAAGGAGGACATCATCAGTCATCTACAAAACCTGCAAAATGAGTTTGAACGATATTTTTTTGAGATAAATACTTCTACCATTTTGATGAAAGTAGCTAGAAATCCTTTTCTATGTAAAGTGGAAGATGTTTCTGAAGCAATTCAAGAAGAATTTATAGAATTAACAAATGATTCTTTTGCAAAAGATGAATTTCACACTTGCAACCTAGAAGAGTTTTGGGTTAAAATCCAAGCATACTATACACGGCTAGGTATTCATGCTCTGAATATTTTGGCTCCGTTTTCTTCAACTTACCTGTGCGAGTGCGGCTTCTCTGCGTTGCTTACTATCAAATCTAAAGCACGAAACCGACTTGACGTTGAATCTGACATTCGTTGCGAATTATCTACAACTTCACCAGACATTGAAAAGCTCGTTGAAAAAAACAAGGGCAGCCGTCACATTAAATAAGTATAATTGAAGTAATTTGCTAATTTCGTTTTTAATAAATGAGCATTATTAAGTATATTGAGGGTAAATTTAGTAAGGACTTTTGTTAAAAGGGTAAATACGTAAAAAAAGGTTAAGAACCACTGTTCTAGATGCTAAACTTGACATCACTGATATCACATAGTGCTTTATGGTATTTGAAGAACAGCTGAATAAAACTTTATTAAATTGGTGTGAAAAAAATGGATTAATTGTTTGAATGTTAATAAAAAGATTAATAAAATTTTTTTACCTTATAATTGTGATTGAGTTTATTTCTTTACTATCTTTAAAACTGTATACCCTGTAAAGAAACTAGAGCGACTTCTTTAATTTTTCAGCCAGCGCTTTGGATGTTAGCGGGAGTGTGCGTTTTCTTTGATTTTACTGCAGATTATTTTTTACAGGGTGCATTTTTACCTCATCATTACGTTATTAATAATCACATCGTCAGCTGTTCTTTTGTTTGCCTTGTAGCTTTCATTGAGGCATCATTTTGTGTTTTCAGAGTCAGGATCCGATTAGAATCAAAATTGATTTTCTAATTTTTCAATTCTAATTTTTTATGAGACAGTGCACACAATGTTTATTGCTTAATATATATTATTGCTCGTAGCATTTACAAGAAATCTAGCAGAGCAAAGTTAGCTGTATATGTGAATAATGTTAAAGTGTGGCTTGTGTGCTTATGTGTATAATGTGACTCTTTGGGGTAACACAATAAGAATTGTGGCTCTTGTTTTTTGACTGGTTGGCCACCCCTGGTCTATCATAGGGTTGCCATATCTGAATAGGCGGAATTCCGAACGGACATAGACGCACCAACAAAAAATTTTTTGAAGAAGCGAACATTTGTTTCCAAATCTAGGACGAAGACTAAAAAAAAAGGTCTTCACTTCCAATCGATGTCGGATTTCCGTATTTTTGTCCCAAAATCATGGTGTTCTCTAAAAAAAAAAGGTCTTCACTTCCAATCGATCTCGGATTTCCCTATTTTTGTCCCAAAATCAACGTATTTCCTTAAAAAATTGCACATTGTTTTCAGTAAACGCTAAAATCCAGGACATTTAAGCTCTTTTTAACAATTTTCCCTGACGGAGATTTTACCACTAAAATCCCGGACATGTCCGAGAAAAACCGGACGTATGGCAACCCCAGTCTATCAAAATTATCGATGTTAATTTGATTACCTCCGCAAAAATAAATAATTTAACCAACAATAACAGGTTTCAGCATTAGGCCTATTTATTACAAAATTGCTTTTGCTACTAAAATGTAAAAGTAGTCGCTCAACAATTTTAAGAAATTAAGCGATATCAATTTGTCAAAATAAATAAAAAAATATATACAAACATGTTTAAATCAATTTAACTCAAATAAATAGGAACTGAGCATATGAGTAAGCTGTAGACGATATTGATCCATTTATTTGAAATATGTGCTAGTTCTTTACTGTGATCCTGTTTTTTCTTTAAATCTATTAAACCATTTAGTAACTTTGATTAAATACTGAAAAAAAAGCATTACAGATGATAATAATATTAAACTATTGGCAACACAGTGTAAGTGCTTTTAAGACTTCTGCAATCTGCTCCAATTTGCGGTTAAAATATTGTGACTTAGTTATTCTCGAGTGCGACTGCAAGAGATGTTGCTAATGACAGTTTCTCTCTTCTGCTTTTATAGTAACACAAGAATACTGCACGCTAACCCATTAGCAGGAATAATATTTTGTGAACTCATTGGGTAAGGTTGTCACACATGTTATTGTTAGTGGTTAAACCCTTTTGGAAACCAAACGAAATGTTAGCGGTTTAATTAAAGTTAGTAGCCTGTTTTGAGTCATTAGGATGAAATATAGTTTTCAATATCGTCTTGTAACTGTAGTTAGGTCAGCCACGGATAGCTGTTTTATTTATATGAATTTAGTATTTAATAAATTTAATGATTATTTGAATTGCAATTTTCTTAAAAGCCTTTGATTAAAACAAAATGAAGTTGGTTCTCTTTAAGAAGTTGTAGTAAGGGATTTTTGTTCGTGAAACTAACTTGGATCTCGCTTCTTGAGAGATCCTTTTTCTCATAGTTTCTTTATTCCATCCTGGTGGCGAAAGGGGGATTCTGGGTTAGTTTTATTGAAAAAAAAATTGCTTACCGTAACTTCTTGAAGAGACCCATTAAGTTATAATTTCAATTTTGACTATTTTGTTCTTTAAGCCTACTGTTCCAGTGTTGTCAGTGATTGGAAAACATTTTGACATTCTATTTAAGTTTTTTGTGATAAAAATTTGAGCTTTTTCAAAAATTCATCATAATTGTTTTTGTTGATGAAATAAAAACCCCTTACACCACCAGAAAGGAATAAAAAGAAGCCAAAAAAGGATCTGGGTCTTTTACATCTTTCACCATTATTAATTTCACAGGCATTGGAAATTTTCCAAAATTTACAAGTTTATAAAGTAACCTGGAAAATAGTGAACAAGAACCGATCTTTTCAAGAAGTGATAATAACTACAAAGGGGATTCTGCTTACAAAAATTGCTTAAGGTGATTTTTTTGAAGAGACCCAAAAATTCCTTATAATTATATTTATAGAACAAGTGATTAGATACTGAAAACAATTTAAACAATAATATTTGCAAAGTTGTATGCAGCATGATCAAGGGATTAAATTAAAAAGTTTTTTTTGTTCTTGAAAAAGACACTTTTTGACACTTTTTCTTGCTTGGCAGTCTTGGCAAGTAGCTCTAGACTTAAATCACACCTCTATATTAAAAAAACTAAAAAAAATTTTAAGTAGTCACCAATATCTTGACATTTTCAAAAGTAGGACTGAGTAGTTGCTGAACATTTGTTTTATGTATAGTGTTTGCAATGTTTTTATGCAAGTCAGAAGGATGAAAATAAATAATAAATTATTGTTTTAAATTGTTTGCAGTGTATAGTTTAAAAAAAAAATTTATTGTCCATTACTGATATAAAATTAAAAATTTTATAAGAGTTAAAGTTTACAGAGCAATTGTAATTTAGATAAAAACTTGAGATTTACGGTATATGATATTAATCTGGGTTTCCAGAAGTTACTGTAAGTGATTTTTTTTGGTGAGACTAACCTGAAATATACCTTTCAGCACCAGGGTAGAATAAAAAAGAAACAAAGAGAAAAAGAATCTCACAAAAAGCGATAGTAACTGCAAGGAGATCTGGGTTAGTTTTACAAACCACAATTGCTACAGTGACTTATTTAAAAGACCCAACACTTTTACCTAAATTGACAGAAATGGTTGATTTCATGATTTTAGCATGCATGTAATATACTTTTGCAATTTTTTACAAAATTTTTATAATTTAATTGAATATTTTGTCTTTCTGTAAGACATGTAATAATACTAAACCAATTACTTTTTATTTAGTCCTTTAATTGTTTTCAAGCTTTACAATCTGATTAAATGGTCAAAAATTTAATTAATAAACCTGTTTTTTACAGTCAATGCTTATCTTTACTGGATTGAGAATGTGTGGACAAAGAAGAACGTTGATCCTGGTAAGAGAATAGGTGTTATATTGACTCTTAAAGTTTTTGATAAATGTACATTTTTGGTATTTTTATATCTTGTGCTTGATCAAAAGATTTTTCAATAAGTTTTGAGCTTTCAATGACAGTGACAAAAATACCCAAACAAGGAAAATGATTTTTATTCACCACTGTGGCCAACCTTGCAGTTTGGATAATCTCCAAAACTGCAAGGTTGGCCACAGCAAACAGTGAACAAGACTTAGAAAAACTGGTCAATTCAAACAGTGAAAAATATGACAATGACAATAAGTTTATTTGCTTTATGTATCTTAACTTTTTACTAAATGTATTTTAAACAAATGTATTAATATAGTCAATTAATGAAATAAATATACCGTATTTATTCGAGTATAATGTGCACTGAGCTTTTTGTTGGCATTTTTGGTACAAAATGTTGTGTATTATACTCAAATAAATACACCGTATTTATTTATGTTTAAAACATGTTTATGTATGTTTAAAACAAGTCTTTTAAAGTATTAAACAATCAGTTAAAAACAGTTATGATAATTCTGTCATCAACAAGATAGCCCATTGCATTGACACTTTGATGTTTGAGCAGAAGGATGTAAATTCAATGCTCAATCTATCTGAGTAATTGTTGTTTGTAAAGATGCATAACAACAAATTTGTTAATGGGGTCATGCAGTTTTGGCTCTTCAAAAAAACTTTTCTCAGCTGAACTGTATTATAAGTCGAACACAATTTTATTAAGCAAAAAAAGTTATTTTATTAAGCAAAAAAACTTATTCACACACACACCAGAATGACAGCTTTGCTTAAAACAGAAAGCAGCAAGCAAATCAATATTAATATAGATATGATAAATTAAATTTGGCTATACAAAGAGTATGAATGCTTTGTTAAAATATTTAAGCAATTATGTAAAGGTGACATTATTGTGTGATATACAATATTATATGTATAGTTTTTATAAAATGGAACAGTTAAGCATTGGACTTATACTAAAACCTGATTGCACAACTTATCAGTTTGTAGGAAAAGTTCTTGTAGTTTTTGAAACATTAACTTTTATAGACGTATTTACAAAATAACAAAAATATATTAAGGAATGAAGTAATCACCATCACTTTTCAGCATTTTTTGCCACTGCTGTGAGGGTAGTGTTGTGTGGCAACAATTCATAGTGGATGATGCCTTTGAAATATCGACAAACACTGACCATAACTTCTAGCAGGTGGAAACTAGCCTCTGGCTAAGGTTCAGGCTGTTCATCCTGGCTAACCAAGTGTCAATGGCACTTGATTTTAACATACAGATACCACTTTCATCTCCTGTAATAATGGACTCCAACAGCCAGTTGTCTGTTTGCCTGTACAAAAGCAATGCAGTAGCCACTTCCACATGTTGCTGATAATCAAATCAGTTAAAGCATGGGGTACCCACTATGCCAATTTGTGCACTTTGCTCCATCGATGCAGTTTTTGGCAGTGGTGGTAAAAATAATCCCCATGACTTGTGCCAGTTCACATGTAGTTTGCTGTGGATCTGCCTCTATCAGCTGGCTTAATCAGTCATTGTTGACTTGGACTGGACATCCTGATTACATGGAACCTTCAAGATTGAAGTTGCCACTACAAAAGCATCTGAACCTTGCAATTTTGCACAGTGTGTTCAGATACTGTATTGTCCCCAAATGCAGCATTAATACGACGACTGGATGCAGCTGCTGATTCACCAGATTTAAAGTCATATAGTAAAAGACCATGAACATATTGTTTTTAAAGCTCTATCTTGCAAAATGAGGGTATGCAGCAGTTGAGAATTAATGAAGTGATGATAAACATGAATACATGTCCTTTATATATATAAAACAAACAACTGGAAGGCAGTGTGTACCTAAAAAACTCTATTTTATAAACCACAAGAACTTTTCTTACAACGTGATAGTAACAATGACTTTAAAATTTTTTAGACAAAACACTTGTAAAGTTTGAGTAGCAAATGTTGACTTTTTACAAAAATTGCAATTGCATTTTATAACTTCTATGTGAAAAACATAAATTTTTTTAGATGCTTTTACAACAGCAAGACTTCTTCCATATGTTCCTATAAATTTTAACTTATCTAAAACTTCAATTTGTCCTGAACGATTTCCAGAAATGAGTAAGTACCTCAGTGCAAATAATGAAAAAAGAGCAAATAATAAATAGCATAGGTTCTCAAACTGTGTTATGCATATTACTAGTGGTATGCAAAGTAGTTTTATGTAGTATGTGGTTAACACAGTTCTGTGTGAAAGAACTTAGATGTGGAGCTGATGTTTAATCTGTGATATCAAATATTGGAAATAAGATTGAAGCAATAAGAAATAAAATCATTTTTACTAAACTTTTACTACCCCTTTTCTCATGTATAATAAATTAACTGAATTATGCAAATCCTCTTTTTTCTCAAGCAGAATGTTTATCACCTTTTTTTGCACTAGAAATTTGAATTATTTATCAACATCTCTGATTTCATTAGCAAGTTTATTAAGTCACATTTGCCTTCTATTTAGCATGACTATTTTGTAGCTGTCAGGTTTAGATTGAAAGTGTGAAGCTTAGCAGCTGCAGCTATAATTAGGAAATAATTATTTACAAAACTCCTAGTCTTATTATTTTAGCTCATGAAACACTTGAGTCAAAATATTATTGTTATCAGAAATTTGTAGTCCTGATTGGAATTGATGATCCAATGCAAGTAAGCTTGATGTTCTCTTGGTAAAATTCGTAAGCATTGAAATCAACTGACTGGCTTCATTAGACAAGAGAAGCATGTGTTTGTCAAGCACATTGTTCAGCACATAAAGAAACTTTTTTTTGACAAAAAATGGTTTTTGAGTTCTCATTGTCCAATATTTAAATATTGATCCTTCTGACTTGGAGAAAAATGTTGAAGGTGTAATACTTAGGCAACCATCAAGTGGTTAACCTTACATACTTGTAAAGAAAGATACCAAGCTATTTCTATATGGTTAAAATTCAATAGTTGTCTTTTGTTTATAATTAGGGGTATAGTTTAAATTTAGGGCTTGCTCAGACTGCAAACCAAAGGAAAGTGTTGTTTGGTTTCTTACTCAAGGACACAACAGAATGATAAAAATAGGTTTTGAACTACTATCATGTTGAATGTGTTTATCATGAATATGGTGCTTTACCTACTTGGCTACATTATCTAATGACATTAGTTTAATGTAGGCATAAATAAGCTATATATATTCCATATCTTTCAGGAAACATAAAGCAGAGGTATGGGATTATTGTTGTAAAGGTCCTTCACAGCCATCATCAATTTTAAGATGGAGACCACAAGTGCTCTTCAGATTTCGAAAATTTTTAGTTTATTTAAGGAGGAAAAAAGAAGCCACATAGTCAGGCCTTCAAAGCAGCGTTCTGCAACCATGTATTCTCCAGCATGAATTTATATTTAATTCTTTCAAAGCTGTGAATTTATTGTGTCAGGGTTTGGAACTTTGCATGGTTTTAAGTATTGAACGCCAGAAGTGAACTCTGTGTGTGAAATAATTTTACTCTGTTCTCTGGATTTGATTTTGTCATCCTCCAAAAGACAGGCACTTCTTGAGAGACAAGTCGGGATGACTTGCAGTCGACATAGCTTCTGTTTCTGACTAGCTAAAGCTCATAACATCAGTATAAACAGCATAGTGGCACAGAGAGTATAGTGATCTACCAATAAGGTTGTTTAAAACAGGGCTTCTCAAACTGTTGGTCGCGTAAAAAAAATTTTGGGTTCGCAAAACAAATTGGCTTTTTGTGCTTTTGAAATTGTTTTTTGACAATAATATTTATTGACAATCAAAAACTAGAAAAAGAAAAGTGTTATGACACCATTGTTGCGTCATAAAGTGGTAAGGTGGCGTGATCCGAAGGTGAGTCCTGTGGCGTAATCAAGAGAACAGCAAGAAACAAAAGCAAAAAAATTACTTACTGAGTCTAAAGCCAAGATTGATTTTTATAGATTAATGTGAAAAAATTAAATTATTTATTTGTCTTGATAAGGTAGCTGTGAAAGAATATAGAGTAATTTTTTTATCCTATTAAATGTGCTTGATAATGTTTATTAAATAAAGTCAGTTTTTGTAATTTTGTTAATTCGCTTTAGGTTACTATTTCCATTTCTCGTTATTATTTGGTTTTTCATGCACATGCGTGGTTTTCCATAGAAAAAAATTAACGTGAAATTAGCCTACATATATTGGGTTGCACAAATATTTATTTTTAAAATGGGGTTGCAGAACAAAAAGTTTGAAAAGCTCTGCTTTAGAATACTCCATGTGTTTTGACTAGACTGCCGAAAGTCGATACATTGTAATAAATGCTCTTTTCTGCAATTATCTCAAAGTGTAGCTAGCAATTAATACATCACGCATAAACTTTTTTATTCTTTTATTTTTGCCTTTAACTCAAAAAATATTTGAAACTGTTTGACTTCTAAACACTGTGACATACCATATCGTGTAATAAGCCTACAAATTTACTGAGCAAACTTTAATTTAGAAGTAAGGCAAAGCTTTGTTGTATGAAAAATATGTTTGAATTTCTTGCAGATGGTCGAATTCAAGTTAATACAACTGAAATTACCATTGCTCAAGTCAACAATATATACGCGAAGTATTTGAAGCGAGGAGGGTCGTGGAAGCCACGTGACTGTATTTTAAAGTGGAAAGTTAGTGTCAATTCTAAGCTGTTTGTGTTTTGTGTAAATTGTTGCAGTTTGCGATGGCCGTTTAAACTTCATGCAGTGTTTTGTTTTTAAATTATCACATAATTTACAATCCACACCAATAAAGAATGACCAGTTGTCAAGTCAGTCACTAGATATGTTGGTCATAGTTGGATGAGTTACTATCTCAACAATATTGTTCAATCTTGATTTCTGGCGTGAACCACGAAGTGGGTTAAGGCTCGTTTCCACAACGGCGTGAAATGGAGCATTCTTTGTTTGTTTCATTGATTTTTTTACTTCTTTCCGCGTTTAAGCGCTAAGCGAAGCAAAAAATTATTAAAAGAAACAAAAAATACTCTATTCCACGCCCGTAGTAGAAGCGACCCTTTATCCACGTAGCCGATATTAAAAGAAATAAGTTTTCAAAAACACTGATTTAATATAATTTTGGAATTGATAAAGAAAAATGGCTTTCAGGCATTGATTACAGCATATTACACTATCCTTGATCAAACAAATAAAATTCACTGTACGTACTGCAGCCTATGCTACGGTTAATTTTGCAACGCCACTCTGACTTGCTATTGACATGCAAATAAAATACCTCTTCCATCAACCCGAGCAATTCTCTGCGGTCAAAATATTAGTTACTAAAGTGTTTATTATTCTTGGGATATCATCGGCGATGTTTTCTTTTGCCTTTGGTGGAAACCAATTAAAAAATTTTCGACTCACTTGATACCTTAACCACTCATGAAAATTTTAAACCTTTTATACCAGGGATGTCAAACCTGCGGCCCACTGCTTACAAAAATTTTTTACTCAAATTTTTAAATTTTCATATCTGTATCGCAGGTTTCTTAAAACTGTTTTCCGCGAGCTTTTTCCACCGAAATTGAGAAAATAGAGTAAGATTTAAAGTGAAGACCTTTTTTTTTGAGGTCATTACGTTTTTGAGTTAAATATCGAGAAACCAGAGTCAGAGTTCAAAGTGAAGACCAGGGATGCGGAAAGGAATTGGGACCCGTCAATTCAGTGCTATATAGCTGGACTCGAACTTGGTTCAAACTCAAAAAAAAGTAGGAAGTCCGCCGAATCCAATGTCTGGATTTCTTGCAGGATCGACGATTTGAAGGTTTTGCAGATTAGTGTTATCAATACTTTTTGAGAAAAAAAAGCTAAATCTTGATTAAAAAATGAAAGAAAAGTTAAAATATAATTTCCTTCATATCGTCGCTTTTTTTGAAATACCGAGTGATCAAAAAAGGCGCCGGAAAGCCATTTGTCAGGGGGGTTTGAAAAAAGGCACCTTATATTTTAAGAAAGTACTTTTTCAAAAAAAATCTTTTACAGAGTTGCCATTTCGTATTGCGACCGTTTTCAGCGCAAAAATCTAATAATAACTAAAAAAATCATCACTTTCAATCAATGTGCAAAATCTCCATTTTTATCCCAAATTTTAGGTGAAGATTAAAAAAAGAAAAGGTCATCACTTTCAATCAGTGTGCAAAATCTTCATTTTCATCCCAAATTTTAGGTGAAGATTAAAAAAAGAAAAGGTCATCACTTTCAATCAGTGTGCAAAATCTTCATTTTCGTCCCAAATTTTAGGTGAAGATTAAAAAAAGAAAAGGTCATCACTTTCAATCAAGGGCGCACCCAGCCCCCCACACCCCCCAGGCTTTTTCTAATTACCGCCTACTTTAGTAAACTCTACGAGCGCGCCCGATGCTTTGCGCCGTCACAAAGACTTCATCGCATCTTGCGAAATTGCTGATGGCATTATTTTTTTTCCGCAGATTTCAGCTCGCTATCTAAAAGCCAAGTAGTGCTACCGATCATTCTAGTGTTTTAAGAAAGTAACTAAAACCTATAAATTACTGACAATCAAGAAACGTTGCTATAACTTAATCAACACAATTAATGCGAAAAAACATTTAAAAAGGATCCAGGCCGAAGCGGATGCAACATGTGAAAAATCAATTCTCAACAAGTACAATGTATTTTCTAAAGAGATCACAATGGAACCAATCAAATAGAATTTCAACGAGTTGAATAGAAACAGTAAAAAAGCGACAAAAACAAATTAACAAAGAGGATGATTATTATGTGACAGGCCTGTTTTGGCCTTTGGACCTTATCAGGCATAAATTATCGTAACCGCTAAGGTGAAATGGTAGCGCGAAAAGTTAAGGTGAGAATTCCATGAAGTGACTCTTTTGGAAGATTTGGAAATGGAAATAAGAATTCCTATTTCCAAAAGAGTCACTTCATTAATTTCCATTTTCATATATTGTACTAGTTGATAACATATAAGTCTTGTTTTTTCATTTGCCTTATTTGTTAAGGCCCGTTTCCACTACGAGCGTGGAAAAGAGCATTCTTTCTCTCTTTTATTGATCTTCAATTGAAGCGAACGGTTAAAGGTCCGTTTCCACTACGAGCGTGGAAAAGAGCATTCTTTGTCTCTTTTATTGATCTTCGATTGAAGCAAGCGGTTAAATTGAAGCGAGCGCAAAAAAAAGCAATAAAAAACAAATAAAGAATGCTTTTTTCCACGCTTGAAGTGGAAACGGGCCTTAAAATTGAAGCGAGCGCAAAAAAAAGCAATAAAACAAACAAAGAATGCTTTTTTCCACGCTCGTAGTGGAAACGTGCCTTTATTTTGCAAAACGAGTTCTGGTCAGAACCACGTTAAAGAACTATAGGCTACTTAAAATTTTACAGAATAGAGGAATTTCAAGTTGCTCAAAAATTTTGTTTTCATATAAGCAATAAATTTTAGCAGATATTTTGGAGATTTAATGGTTTTTGTGATAAAATTAAAACTCAATATCAAAAAACACCGAAATATTTTTTTTTTCTACTGTAGCTGACTGAATTTTAAAATCTCAATTTTATATGTATGGCCATCAGAATTCGCTAGAATGTACTAACCAAATTATTACGTCATAGAAATCGTTTCAATTAAAAAAACTACAGTACAGTACTATTTAAAAGTTGTAAGGTAAACTGTTACATTACAATTAAGAATCTGCGATCGCAAAATTCAACTTGTATAAGCGCTTTCCTACTTTAGCAAATGATTCGCTTCAGCTGAGCAAAACTACAATATCCTGCATTGTGCAGCATAATGATTTGAAAGCAAACTGTGTTACAAAAGATCAGTGTGATGTCATAATAAAAGCTACGATAAACTGGATAAACTCTTGGTTAAAAAACTTGAAATAAAATGACTGTTGCCCAGGCTTAAACAATGGCCATCGGGTGCCACATACAGCGCGGAAGCAGCAAATTTGACTAAAGATCCAAGGTTTCGAGTTTCTTTTTCCTTTTCATGCTTTGCGTTTCCTTTTCCTTTCCTTTTCCTATGCGTTTCCTTTTCATGCTTTGCTTAATGTACATTGCATATACTTAAATATTGTTACTAAGCGTGAATAAAATATCATCATCATCATCATTTTTAAATGCCGTAAAATGTAAATAACGGTTTTCGCAATCGTTTTGGCAATTAAAACTCATCCACCGTATAGGGGCGTCTGTTAGGAAGTGAACGATGTTTAGTGTATACTTAAGGCATCACGTAAAAATTTTTTTGAACCTTGTAGATACTAAAAATGGCAAACGCAATTATAGATCAAAATTTTGCTAAAAATTGGGACACTACGAAAAAACACTGAAGCGAAAACGTGCGAAAACGCGCTCGTCTCTACCCTTTGAGGAAAAAAAACAAAAACCATTTGTTATAGTTAGGTTGGCACGAAACATTACTTATCAGCGCAAAAGTTCGATCTTTTTGCGTATCAGCGCGCAAAGGGGACTGACACCAGGCAAAAAGGAGGCTGACAAAAATGTTTAAAAGGGGGCTGACATGACCTCCAAATCAGCCCCCTGGGAGCGCCTCTGCTTTCAATCGAGTCCATGGTTACTACTTTCTTCCTAAATTTAAGATGCAGACCATAATCAAAATAATAACATTCACCTTCAACCGATCAGATATTTTGGTCGAGTTTTTATGATTATGGGGCAAATCTTATCCAACGCTCTGCGCACCAGTAGGCCCTACTCCTTTTTTGAAAAGGGCAGGGGTAATTGCTCCCTGCCTCCCCGCTTTCGGGCGCCCCTTGTGATTAATACTTGTACAGAACAAAAATATTGTCAGTTGGATTTTTTCAACTTCTGACAGTTCTTGGCTGGCTTCTTCTATAAAAGTCACAGGGACAATTTTTAGTATTAGACAGGGATGCGGACTCGGGACTCGGACTCACACTCGTCATGTTAGCCCGGACTCATACTCGGAATTCTGAATCACTTCAAAATTTTGACGAGTCGCATCCCTGAAGAAGACCTTTTTTTAGAGATCATTACGTGTTTGAGGCGAAAATTGAAAAACCAGAGTCAGATTGAAAGTAAAGACTTTTTTTAAAGATCACCAAGTTTTTGAGACGAAAATCAAGAAAATAGAGTCAAATTCAAATTAAAGGTCTTTTTGCGGCCCGCCGACTATAACAAGATTTATAATTTGGCCCATTATGAAAAAGGTTGGACATTCCTGTTTTAGACAGTATCAATTGTCATATTGGTTTAAAATTTTGAGCGTAATTCTATCTTTTTGAGTAGATAAGAAAAATCTATAGAAATACAAACCAATTTTTGGCTTAAAAATCTTAAACTTACTGGTCAAGTAAAACAAAAAAAATCATTCTGTTATAGCCTATCGCATAGCAAATATTAATACATTTGAATTTAAAACATCTAGTTTTTAGAGAAGCGCGACAGTTTTCTTTTTTGCAGTGCTATTTTTTCAGCATAATGAATTTGAATTGTTACAGCCTATAATCAGTTTTATAACTTTTGCAAAAAGTGCGTGCTTGCACATACTTTGGAAAAGTGCCAAAAGTTTAAGAAATTGACTATTAATATATTCGCACAGTCTATCAATTCTTACGTTTTAGGTTGCCATCATAATTCCGTTTCGAAATCGCCACGAACATCTTCCTATCTTATTACGTCACATTGTTCCCATGCTAATGGCGCAACATTTGAGTTTTACAATTTTTACAATAAATCAGGTACAAAAATTTAGTTTTTTTAAGGAAAATATTAGTAGTTTATCGTAACGTATGGCTTGACGGTGATAAATTTTATTCCTTTTTTAATGAAAGGAAAATAAACGTTTATGTTGAAATAGTTTCAGCTTTTCGCTTGTAATAGAATATAGTGGATTGTGAGTTCACTCTTTGACTCTTTTATGTACAGTTGCAAGCATAATCGAGACCACAGCTTTTCACGCTTAAAAATAACACAGAAATAATATAAAAATTAATAAAAAAATTTGCATTTTTTTGTTGTGGCCTAAAAAATTCTAATTGAGGCTCGTCTAGTGCTCCAGCAGACAACTTTCAAACATAAACTTTTGACAATTTTTTAGTTGCCACCTGATCAAAAATAAAATTGACGTCTAAAAGGCAATAAAGTTTTTATGCTCAGTACTTATCTTTTCAACAGTTTTTGCTTCACTATCCGGAGCCGCATCAGAATACAATTTCCCACTTCGGGCAACTTATCTCTAATATATAAAGAATTTGAATGTTACTAAGCTAGTATTTATTTCAATTTTTTGTCACCAGCACTTTCGAGATGAATGGCCCCCAGTTTTATAATCGACCTTTACTTTACGTCCTGCCCCTATCATGTTGTTGTACTGATGTAATACGTTATCGTCATGTCGTTAAAAAAGGCTTTCAAGCCGCTTTAAATCCTGTCATATACGAGTAACTCTACGAAAATTAAACAAAAAATTTAAACCTTACGGCCAGCAATATCTTGGTATCCCCGAAAACAAGTCTGGTTATTCACTTACGAGTGCTAATGCGCCAGTCGTATAGGAAATCCCTAGGATAAATATTTGATATGATGATCATTGTCAAACAACCTAAACGTGTTTGTTTTTGCTTATCAGCAATTGATCTGTTTTTGCCGCTTATAAATACAGTAGAACCTCGCAGTACGAATGTCTCGTTGTACGAGAAATTTGCTTTGCGAGCGGCTATTCGCAAAAAACATTGTCTCATAGGACGAGTAAAAATTTATTGTACGAGCAATTTGAAATACATGTAATTTGGTTTTAACTACGTTATAAACAGCTATTTTTGCGTCATTTGCACCATATTGAAAGGCAATTTGTATTGTGCGTACAGTATTCTGATGGAAGCTGAAAGGTTGCTAAGTACAGTAGTCTACTCCGCAATACATATAGTGGGGCCAAAAATGCCAAAGTAAGTGATGATGACAGAAATATTAAAATACCAGAAATAGTTCCACCTGACGTTTCAATGGACATAGATTCTCATGATAGACAATAACCTATTCTGGGTTTCACTCTCTTCCATACGCTTAGATGGTCTCCGGTTTAAGCTTAGTGGATTAATAAAACATGATTATCATTCATATTGCATGTACAGTATTGTTTATTTTTTTTCTGATTGCACCTTTTTTGTTTAAAAAATAAAAAAAGTAATAGACATTTTGGGGCTGGAACGGATTATTTATTTTCATATCAATTATAATGCAAAAAATTGCTTCGCAATACGACTATATCACAATACAAGCTCGGTCTGGGAACGAATTAAACTCGTACTGCGAGGTTCTACTGTTGTTTAATTTTAAGCTCTTTCAACTTGATTAACTTGATAGATAAAATTCACGGACGATAAAAAAAATTAAAATGATCATTATTAATAAAACTGAACATGCTTGTATTTGCTTTAACTTTCAGCAATTTAACTATTTTTGTCGCCAATGAAAATAAATTGACATTTAATTTTAAGTTTTTTCAACTTGATAGCTACAATTCACTAACGACAAAAATTGGAAAGCCTTTTTTGTGTATAAAGTGTTTTCGCCAATTATCTATCTGTTTTAGGCTGACGATTACCTTTTTAATCGAGCAATGCTTCTCAACGTGGGCTTCCTTGAAGCAATAAAGATTGAAAAATTCGATTGCTTCGTTTTTCATGATGTAGATCATATTCCTGAAAATAATCGAAATTATTACGGATGCACGGGAATGCCAAGAAGATTCCGCGAGAAGCTGGACATATACGGATACAAGTAAATTCAGCTTACACAATTCGAGATTTTGAAAACTCATTCAAAGGACGAACAATTTTGATTCACAATTGCTGTTTCCAAGACGTTTGTGTTTTTCTTGACTTAATATTTTAACTATTCAGGTCGCAGTTTTTTACGTATAATGCTGATATTTTTATTTTCAATGCAGCATGATTAACGACACACTTTTGTGATTTCTTTTTTATGCGTTTTAAGTATTTGGTCTAATCATTAGCCAAGCTCATACTGGTGGTTGTTAATATTAAGGCTACTCCTTTTTGTAAATATCTAAAAATATTGATTTACAAAAAAACTGTGACCGTTTTTATTCAGCTCTTTCGGGTTTTTACTGAAATGAAAGTATTTAATTGATGCTGGCGATTCTAAAAATTCATTCATTCAGCTATTGCTTTTTTTTAACACCGGAATTAATCCATATCTTATTCCATTTATTTTTTTTATATTTCATACTTGGTGTAATTCAATATTTTATTCCATTAATATTTTCGAAAAAATACCAGTTGTAATTCGAATCATATAATGTATTTTAAATGAGCTTGATAATAACCGCACAAAATTAAAAGTCGATATAAGATAAGTTGCAGTCAAAATAGGTGTGGCAGGGAATGATTAAGGCTCTTGTGACCTAGGGCGAATTTCAAGATTTTTGGAAATTTAAAGAACTCACTATTTAATTGAGCCAGACTCTTGAAAAGATCATGAGCAACAGTTTAATGGTAGCGCTTTGCAACAACTTGCTCTATTAATTGAAGCGCTGCAAAATGTCATTCCGAAGTTCACACACGAAGGCCACTTCCATGGTATTCATATGTTTTGCCAAAGAATTTGGCTGATTTAAATATCCTTTTTCTGACCGTCATCAGCTGCGATTTTCTGCAATCTAGCGCAATGGAACTGCTTATATCCTTGGAATGCAGCATCAGTTTTATTAGACCATCGGGTTTCTGATGTGTTTTTAAGCATAAGCGTGGTCGAGTGACTAAGAGCATTATGATTGATGGCGAACGTGATCAAGGTGGTCGCGATTCAATGTGTACACGCGCATTCTACTGTGTTCTTGGAAAGACACGATACGGCACTTTCCCCTGCTTGGCGACCTTGGCAGGCAACTCTCTATTTCAGTCGTATATATGAATGTACAGTAAATATTAAATTTTAAAAAATACAATAGTATGTGATTTTATCCAAAATGTTTTTAGACTGACAGAAATGGCCTCGATTTTTTTGTTGCCCTAAGGTGCGCCTGGTTTGCCTTCAGGTGAATTCGCCACTGAGTGCTGCGCGGTTATTTTGACCTTTGACTCAGCTTATCTGACCTGGCGATCTCTTAATAACCTTATAATTTTTAAACAAATTTTGTCAATGTTTTCCTTGTTTTTAGGGTAATTTATCGTAGCATTTAATAAGACTTGTTTTCTGTGGCCGAAGTGCGTTCTGCAAACTTACAGAAAAAATTTAATTAAAACTTATCAACTTACTGTTATTGAAATATTTAAACGTACTAGACCAGTGATTGTTTACCAAAGCATGCCCTCCTAGACAAAAATTAAAAAATTTAAGAGGATACGAATATTGGCATAAATTGAAATTTTCGCTTCGCTTACAAAGACTAAACAATATTTGGTCCTTACGTATTATCGGGAGGACCTTTGATTTTTACATTAAGGGTTTATTGGTTAGTAAGTCCTCCCGATAATACGTAAGCACCCAATATTTACCTTGCTGATAGCAAACGAAAGTAGTTTGGAGAGCGTAACTTACATCGCTAGAATAACAAACAGAGAACACGAGAAAATTATTTCTAGAGAGAACGAAAAATTATTTCCGTTTACGAACTACGACAACTTTTCGATCAACAATTGTACTGTATGAAGAACCACAATTCCAAATTATTTACTTGCTAGTAAGCAACTGAAATTTTTTTATTTGTTGCCGCGTCAATGAAAAAATTGTTTTTACAAACGAACGCAACCTGGTGAACTGCAAACGTTTGTTGTTCAAGGTTCATTTGACATGCTGCGAAAAATTAATCGTGTCTGCATTGTCAACTGTACAAGCATTACTGTCTGGGTACAGCAGCCCGTCGAAAATTTGTTTTTGCAGCGTGCAACTTCTTTAGTCGTTGAAAGGTCGATGCAATGCTAAGCCAAGGGGTGGCTCCACGAGATTTCGACGCCCAGGTTTTGTCGTGCACTGAGTTTGGCAATGCAGAAATTTCGGCGCGCGATCTTAATTTGTTTACTCATTTACTTAAGCGAGTGTTCTATTTTATAAGATCAGACAGACAAAATTAATCCAATAATAACTTTTTTGTTTATTGAAATCGTACGCTTGTCGAGTTATTAATTATTCTGCTTGGTTTTATCCTTGCTGTTTATATACAGCCGGATATCTAGGACTACCGAGTACTAATAAGTAGTTCTAGATAGCTAAAGTGTTTTAAAAATATATATTCCGATATATAGTGTTTTAAATTTTTAATAAATATTAATTTAAAAAATTTTCTGTGTTGTTTGGTGAAATCCAAGACTTTTTTAATTAAGATTTTTTTAAAATCGTATTGGTGCTATAAGTTGTTAGCCATGTATTGGGCATTTTATTGTAGCATACTTAAACTAATATTTTAAATGAATATTGAACAGCCTAACATTACTTGAACGAAGTGTAGTCGATGATAGACAAATAAACTGTTGTAAGGTCTTTCAAACAAGAACATTTGTAAATGTTGGTGCTAATGCAAGTTCTAGCAAACCGAGTCCAAGCTCACTAAAATTAAAAGTTACAAGTCGAAGTTCAAGTCCTCAAAAGTCCAAGCCAAAGTCAAATAGTCTCCACTTTGGCGGCAAGTTCAACCGTTTTTACCTGCTTTGGTTCAGTAGAAAACCTCAAAAAGTATTTTGAAGTTTTTTTCTATAGCTGTAGTTGTTGTGTTCATTTTTTTCTGTATATTTGTACAAAGGAGAAAGTTGTAAAAAGTAAAGAAGATAAGATAAAATAGCGAGCGTTTACAATCTGCATTTTCCAGTGATGGCCCTAAAAAAAATTTTCGCCACTGCTTGAGTCAATGCTCGCCGTTTTAAATTCTTTTTAAAGATGTCGATTTTTCGGTTGCAGCAATAAATCGAATAAAAAAGTGTATTACAAAAAAAAAAAAACAACTGTAATTGGCCGAGTTGGGGTTCGTAACTCTTATCACAAAAACATGTCACTAGCAAATATTGCCAGGCCAATCAATGGCGAAGTCATGTATAGTAGTCTGTTTTGGATTATGCAAATGTTTTTCTGACCGATTGTGTGCTTTTCTGACGGCGCTAAAGTATGAACACAATAAACTACGTCATTTCAGGAAAATGTTCCGTCACATGACAGATGAAATTGATGGTGTTTTCTCGAGGTCGGTGTTGTGCGTGATTCTGATTAATCTCATGAACAATGTACCATAATGAACGTGTGTTCAAGAACAAGTGGTCAGAGCAAAATTGAGAACTAATTTTTGAGAAGCTAGAGATGAGTCTTTACTCCCCAAATAAAGCAAAAGCTCCGCCCGATAGAGAACAGACAGAGCCAATAAATTATTACTCTTGCGAAGTTATCTACACATAGTAAACCCTGATACTTACTACAATCTCGATTGCCCACTATGCGTGACACACACATGAAATCAATCATCTATTTAACTGTAGCCAAGTACCAGCACAGCACCACGTCATTAGTCTGCGGAAAAAACCTTTGAAAGCTGCAGAGGTCATCCATGAGTGGGTGTTTAGATTGGCTTCTTTAAAAGGTTAAGCGATGGTTTCTCCTAGATGTCCTTGAGGAAAGAGCAATAACAAGAACTAATTTTTAAACAATTTCCGTCTGGGTATGATTAATAAAAAGTTTTGGTTCTTGTTTTTATACAATCAATTTTGGAAATTTTTTGGAACAATTTTTATACAATCAATTTTTTGGAACTAGTAATATCACGTTTTTGTGTTGTGGTCTCCATTACTTCCAGAAAACAAAACTTTGCAGAAATGATTTTAAATAAAAGTTTGTTCTCACCTCGCATCAAAGCCAAATCAACACGAAGAAAGTGAAAAAACGGTGTAAAATTCAAATATCCAATTTATTGCTAAAATATTTTGTTTGATTTTAACGTACAGAAATAAAAAATTTTTAAGAGTTACTGCTCAATTAAAATGGAATGTGATATTCTCTTACATTAAATTTTTGAAAAAGTACTTGTAACACTAGCGATTGTAAAAGTGTTTCCATAAATGCCTTTCTCTTCGGCCATAAAAGCCTTTTCTCTTGCCCGTTTAATGTCCTTTCATAAGAGCAGGTCATAAAACAGCCCACGCACAAAAGAGCTAGACCACAAAAGCTTGTACTAAAACAGGGCCGGTGCCATAAAATAGCTGGCTACAAAAAGAGCTATAAATTAAAAGACTTTTATGATGGCTTGGCATAATATGTGTATTAATTAATAAGAGTTTTTCCCGCTAGTTAATTTTCTATTTTAAGAGTATTAAAATTAAGTTTTCATTTTACTATTATATAGCTTTTTTGTGCCAAGTTCTGTTATGATTAACTATTTTGTAGCATTACCTCTTTTGAGAAACTTGCTTTTTTGGCGGTTAGCTCTTGTGGCTAGCTTTTTTATGGTATAATCCACTCATTTATGACTGAAGCAATTGCTGCTCGATTTCACAAGCTAGTTGCCATTTCTTTTTTTGCAATATTTCGCTATTGACTGTTGTCGATAACTTAAGCTTGATATGCTTCTTTATTAACACTTTTTTAAAGCAATGCAATGAGTGTCGTTTTTTGTTTTTTTAATCATTATTTTTATAGTCTCAGTCGCTTATGTGGTGAGATTGAATTGTTTAACTTTAAAAACTATTTGTTGCTGTTTGATGCTTTGAGATTCTTTTTATGTCAAGCTTACACGATTCTTTATTTTTAAGGTTGGAATATCCCACTTTTTTTGGAGGTGTGAGCGGGGTCACGACTGAGCAATTTCGTCGTGTCAATGGTTATTCCAATCAATTTTGGGGCTGGGGGGGAGAAGACGACGATTTCTATCAAAGGTAAATTTATACCTTAATGAACTGACGTTTTACTTGTGAATTAATTTAATTGGAAAATTTGAATGATCTTTCTTGCGATGAAACAGAGGTGCCTAACTTCACTAAAGTTGCAAATGACTCAAAACCGTTTCCTTGAAATTTTAAATAAATAAATCGCAAGTTTTTTCCAATATTTTACTTGGATTTGTAATAAATCGGAATTGGGTAATACTAGGTATGACACAGCGAGGCAACGTTTAGGACAAAGCGAAATAGACTGTTTTGTTTAGGCAGTTGTAAGCGGTCTGTCAATTATAAGTGATATAGCAACAACAACAATTTAGCAAAAAAAAAAACAACTTTGTAATAAGATCCTTTATTTAAACAGCTCATTCTGTAAGTTAGAAGTTGCCGTAAATTAACTTACCGGTAACTAAAACTTCACTGTAATCGTTCTTGACATAAAGTCCAGTCAAAACGTTGTCTATGGTTCTTATATGTGTTTTCGCGAATTTCGTTAAAATCACTGTTGATATCATTTAGATTACTGTCACATATTGTATATGTGTGGATGTGGCTAGCAAATTTAACCGTTTTTGCGCGAGATTTGCAGAAGTGTGCCTCGGTTAAATCTCAATTGAGACAGCTTGTAATCGTATATTTTTTGACATAAATAAACGAGACATAAATCTAGCGATAATTAGGTCTAAAAAACATATTAACAAAAACGAAAACCTCACATTACTTACACTTGACCCTTGTTTGTTCAAGTGCATAACTTGGTGAAAATTTTACACAACCTACACTTGAGCCGAAACAAAATTTTCTTATGATCAACTGCATACCCTAAAGAAAATTTTTATGGTCAAATGCATTATTTGGTAAAAATTTTACATGACCTACAGTTGACCAGAAACAAACCCAAAAGAAATTTTTTAAATGGTCAAACGCATTAAGTGGTGAAACTTTCACATTACCTACACTTGACCCGAAACAAAATTTTTTTATGGTCAACTGCATACCAAAAGAAATTTTTCAAATGGTCAAACGCATTAAGTGGTGAAAATTTCACGTAACCTACACTTGACCCGAAACAAAATTTTTTTATGGTCAACTGCATACCCAAAAGAAATTTTTCAAATGGTCAAACGCATTAAGTGGTGAAAATTTCACGTAACCTACACTTGACCCGAAACAAAAAATTTTTTTATGGTCAACTGCATACCCAAAAGAAATTTTTCAAATGGTCAAACGCATTAAGTGGTGAAAATTTCACGTAACCTATACTTGACCCGAAACAAAATTTGTTTATGGTCAACTGCATACCAGTAATGTAGTCGAGACCACAAACGTCGAGACCGAGACCCGATCATTTTTCCAAGACCAAGACCGAGATCGAGACCGGCAAATTTCGAGACCTAAGGTTCGAGACCGAGACCAGAAATAATCGAGACTTAGACCGAGATCGAGACCGAAAAATTTTATCAAAATATAATCCGTTTGATTATTTCAAAAACCATAAATTTCTATTTTCTAAAGAGCAATCTAAGATTACTTTTTAATTAAACAAGCATCTCAATCATGTAGAAAAGAGCTTTGCTCAATTGTGATTCCATCATAAAACAACCCGCTTTAAAAACCCTTTCAACTAGAGCAAAAGAAAGCCGAAACATACAGGCACGGCGGTAAACAATGTTGAAAAACTTTAAGAAAAAATCATTAAAAATTTTTTTTAAAACTCAAAAATGATCGTCGTCGTCGTTTGAAGGGTATCCATTCCAGGTCAGACACAAACAGGACTGGGGCCGAGGGTTTATCTTTTTACTACCCCTGAATCAGATGCTGGCAGTGGTGTTATTAAGCTAGCATCGAGTTTCATCACCCAAAACCGTCAGACCTCGTGCTCCATGTGGTGCCCGATGTATAGGGCACGCTGTCGGAACATGGTCTGCGGTTAATTGCTCAGAGGCGCCACACTCGCAATTCGGTGAATGAGCGAGACCCCATTTGTGCATGGACGAATGAAATCGCCCAACACCAGTCTGAAGGCGGTTGAGCTTAACCCAAGCTGCTCAGGGTAAGCCCATCCCAACAGGCCTGGCACCGGTCCCGGGCACAAAAGCACGGAGCCTGAAAGCATTTTCACAATACTCCGTTTTCCCTTTGTGATTTGTCCATTCAAAAGCGCGGATGCCAAGTCTGGAAAGGTTGTCCAAAATATTCCGCGCAGCTGGCACAAACGGGGATCTGGATCTTAGTCTCACTTGGCGATTATCTGAGGACCCACTTAATAGACCATACAAGATATGATCGGAGTGCCGAGATCCACGATGAGCCAAGGAGAGTGTCGCTCCTATTCGGCGAAGCTCATCTGGCTGGATGCCTGAGAGTATAGGTAGGTGGTCCGTTGGAGTGGGACGCAGGCATCCAGTAACTATGCGCAAGGCGTCGTTCAAGACACTATCAATGAGGCAAGTGTGAGCACTACGACACCAGACTGGCGCACAGTACTCAGCTGTTGAGTAGACTAGAGATAAGGTGGCTATGCGTAGTGTTTTAGCACCAGCACCCATCCCGAGCCCACCAGTCGCCTCAGCAGTGTGACGCGCGAGGATAGTTCTTTTGCGGAATGCCACTAAGTGGTAACGAAACGTGAGCAATCTGTCCAGTTTTACCCCAAGATAAGTAGGGGGTGGACAGAACGATAAAAATCTACCATTGTTGTAGATCTTTAGCTAACGTTTGGCCTCTCGGTTGTTTAAGTGAAAAGCTGCCGTCACCGTTTTAGTGTGACTAAACTTCAATCTCCAAGTCTGGAGATACGCTGAAAGTGTAGACATGTCTTGGCTTAAAGTCCCCTCCAAGTCCTTCCAGTTTCCAGAAGATTACAACAATGCCAAATCATCAACATAAGCAAACTTTCTGGAAATCATGGAAGGAAGATCGTACGTATAGATGTTAAATAGGAGGGAAGCCAAGACCGACCCTGAGGAACGCCGTTTTTAAGACGACGTAGCCTGCTTTGCTTGCTGTCACCGGTGGTAAGGGTGAAACTTCGATTTCGGACAAGCTCCATGATCATTTTGACCATGTGCTTATCCGGAAGTAGTCTCAGCAGCTTGCAGGTAAGGCCACGGTGCCAGACAGTGTCATAACCAGCTGTCAGATCGATAAATACGGCACCGGCCTTCTTTTTAGCCTCGAAAGAATCCTCGATGTTCTGGGTAAGCAGAACAACTTGATCTACAGTTGACTTCCCGCGTCGGAACCCAGCCTGCTCTTTAGGGAGCAGTGGATTGATTAATGGGTCAATGCGGGCGTAGATAAGCCTCTCGAAGATCTTGTAGGGGACACAGAGCAGAGATATCGGTCGATAACTCTTTGGGTTCCCCACGGGCTTTGCTGGTTTGGGGATCGCGACCATAAGCGCTCTTCTCCAGATCTTGGGCATTTTGAGTCGGCGCAAATAGGAAGAAATGAAGTCACGTAACCAGGACTTCAAAGCAGCTCCAGCAATGCTGAAGGCACACTAATCACGAAAATGGTTGAAACTTGGGTGACCGGTAAATTCCACCCCGGTATACTCCATCATAGTTAAATTCTAACATAGTATATTCTACCACGGAAATTTGTTATGTTTAGAGGGTTAGGGTTAGAGTTAGGGAAATAAATGCGCTTGTCAACTACTGTACTCTGTCTTGGCAGCTTATAGCGTGATAAATCAACAACAATCTACAAATAAAATTAACAATTAACATGGTGTGATATTGTGGTGGAATATACAGTGATAAAATATAAAATACAGCGGCGGAATTTGCCGCGGTGAACTGTGTCGTAGTGGAACTTACCGCAATAAAATAAACCTAGAACCAAAACTTCATTCAAATATTTGATTAGTTTGGTTATCTGTGTTGGATTTGCTAACTATGTTTGATTTACATAGAATAGAATTAGTATAATTAATCTCCTAAAAAAGATTAGAAATAAGGACAAATTATTCAAACCAGTAAAAGCTGCCTAACAATCCGCTAGTTTTTTTTGTATTACCCCTTTATTTTGTCCATCTTTGGGTAGGTTAATCAAAGTAATTTTTAGTTATTTTTCTTTTCTACTTCGTCTTATTAGCAATTTGGTAATTTGTTTTAAGCAATTAGATTCACGCAATGGCGTTTGCAGAAATTTGTTATGGGGGCGGTTGAGAGCCGAAAACACATTTACTATAATTCGTAATGTTTTTTACAAAAGGAAACCTTGAAGCAACAAAAAAAAAGGAGCACTTTTCAGTATTCACTTAAAAAAAACAATTAAAATTATTTATTTATTTTTGATATTATTATATGTATCTTTATTTTTATTCTCCTGACTCCCTGACTCACAGGAAATTGTCGGTGACACACAAAAATAAGATGTTAAACGGGAAGGTATTTGGCCCAAAACGCCTCAAGGTCCAGCACTTTAAATTTGTCCTTGGCTGCTGAGTTAAATTTTAACTCGACAAACTTTTCTTGTGCTTCATCAAAAATGTTGCCTATTTCGCACTGTAATATGTTTCTTGCTTCTCATCTATAGGAGAATTTTATTTGATTAAAAAATTTTTTTAAATCAGATAGATGAGTTTTTATTTGTGCTTTAATCGGGACTCAAAGTTACCGTTTGCGAGAAGCTTGCTAGATTTCGTTGTTCAATTTGATTCTTGCTGAGGTCAAATTTCCTGTCATTTTGATTATCAAAATTAATAAAGAATGTGTTATAAAACATGTTAACAATCGCGCCTCCTTGAAAATTTACGTACGCACTCCAGGGGAGGCGTGCCTTCCCGGTTAAGAATCACTGAACTAAACCATTTATTGACTATGTTTATTCAAAAATTTTACAAGGCAATAAAAGGCTTGCAGTTTCATTTTGCAAGGAGAATTGTTTATGGTGAAGAAAGCAGTAAATCATCATAGCCACATCAAATAACAAAAATATCAAAAAATGTCCGGTCTCGAGACCAATTTAAAAAGGACGAGACCGAGACCAGGTTATTATGAGACCAAGACCGAGACCGCCAGCAAAAGGCCGAGACCGAGACCAACATCGGTCTCGAGACCTTCATCACTGCTGCATACCCAAAAGAAATTTTTATGGTCAAACGCATTAAGTGGTGAAAATTTTGCATTACCTACACTTGACCCCAAACAAAATTTTCTTATGGTCAAGTGCATACATTTTACTTTTTTGACTAAGTATACTGTATATACTGTCCTCATTTTAATTAATCGAAGCAAAAACTTTGACAAACCCTACATATTTGCGTTGAAAGTGGTATCCTTTGCTTATTTTTGATATGAATTTGTTTTTTCATTCAGCCATCTTCTTAAATAAAACTTATGTTAGAATTTATATGGGTTTTTCTATGACACAACAGTTAATCGAAACTGTGTAATACAGGGGCGAAAAACCTTCTTGCACTCGCGAGCGATATCCGAAAATTTAGAAATGGTGCGGGCCACATAAAATTTTGGGAAGCAATATAGTTTTACTCAAGTATTATAGACCTTTGGTCAAGTCATGACCTTCTAGCACTTCACAGATATGAGAAGAAATTGTATCCTAAATTTATAGTGGAGACCAAATAAAAAGGTCATCACTTTGAATCTGTCTCTGATTTCTTGATTTTCGCAACGAAAAACTAGACTGTCTTCTTCCCAACCGCACGCGGACCGCATTGAAAAAATTTGCAATAAAATTTTCGTAAGGTTCATCTATGAAAAACGCGTGAAAATTCTTACTAAAAATCGTATTAGAATTGGGTTTGGGTTTTGCGACAGTATTCGGGTGACACATACACCACAGATAATTGCTTAATTCTAATAAGATTTTAAAATAACACAAATAAAATTTTCGATTGTAGTCTGCATGTCATAAAAAGTTTCGACTCTTCTTATCACTGTAGCTCACAACGTCTTCTGTTGAACATTAGCATTGAAAAATCTTTCGATATACTTTTGTTAAGACCAGCAAAGTGGTTTTAATGCGCGATACCCGAGGAAACCAGGCGGCGCAGTTTTCTTGTTGAAAAACAACACATAGTTTTCAAGCCAAATCTAATCAAACAGTATTAAGCGGTATCGAGTGCTATAACCTGCTCGAACAGGGCCTTTACTTCTCGCCACTTATTTATAAAAAAAAATTCTCCTAATTTAACAAGATAAAACTCTAAAGTCGTAGCAAAAGAGCATATTATTAAACTTTTGATTTTAGCATCGCAAAAATAAAAATTTTATTTAAAAATACTGTAGAAAATTGTAATGTAGCAACAGTATACTACGATCTAGTTTAAACGTGAGACAATCGAAAATAAAAAACTTTTTATTGTTATTTTTATAATTTATTTTTTAAAATAGAATTAAACTTGGAGGATATAACATATCTACTCCTCCGTCGGATTATGGAAGGTACAGTTCCATCAAACATCATCATGTTCAAGAGAGACAAGGACTTAAAAGGTATTTGACTAAGTTGAAAAGTTGTTTTTTTTAATTTCGAACAAGATTAATCATGTTTTTAATTATTTTTAGACACTCGTATTACTTGTTTTATGTGATACGATAGTGGAACAATTAATATAGAATAAAAATAGAATTTGGCGAGTAAAAAAAGCAAACCACAGTTCCATTAGAATAACTGTAGACGCTAAAAGTTGATATATTGTCTCTCTTCTCATTATTCTCTTCAAGTTGTCTCTTTTCAAACTCAAATCCAGCCTCTGACTCACTGACAGTAAAGGCTCGTTTCCACTACAAGCGTAGAATGAAATACTCTTTGCTTCTTTTGCTTCACTTAGTGCTATTTCCAATTAAGCGCGGAAAGAAATAAAAAAATCAATAGAACAAACAAAGAATGCTTCACTCCACGCTCGTAGTGGAAACGAGCCCTGGTTATTTTTGCGAAGAGGATAAGTTTGGTTTGATGAGGTTAAACTGGACAGCGACGCTTGTTTTGGTCATGAAATTACGCGGTCGATCTTTGATTGGTCTTCACTGCATCAATCGATTGAATTGAGTATTTTAAAGAAAAACAAACTTAAATAAACGAAATCTGTCGTCATTCCCGACAAAAAAACCAGATGATGAGTAAAGTTTTTTTTTTATCTGTGATTAATATAAAAGCATCAGATGTTTTAATTTTTAAAGTCATTAGAAAGTTTTGTTAGTTAATAGAGTTTGTAATACAGGGTGTCCATAAATTATCGTTACAATTTAAAAAATTCACCATAGTCTTATTTTTTAAGATATTTTGAATCGGTTTGTTTTATAGTAAAGGGAAATGCTTCAATTTTACGTTAGATGCTTTAGTACACCTCTACGTGTGCACCATCAGTCGCACGTACGATATCCAATCGATATTCAATTTCTTGCCATGTTCTTGCTGACATATCTACAGTAACTGTATCAATTGCTTCAATTATTCGATGTTGCAAATCATTAATGTCTCTGACTTTGGTTTGGTAAACGATATCTTTTACATAGCCCCACAGGAAAAAATTCAACGGTGTAATATCAGGGGAACGTGGCGGCCATGGAATGGCACCATCACGTCCAATCCACCTATCTGGAAATGTTTCATTAAAAAATTGACAAACTTCAAGGCCCCAATGAGGTGGTGCACCGTCCTGCTAGAAAATAACTTGTGGTTGATACTGTTAAAGCTGTGGTGACACGTATTCTGTCAAAGCGTCATGGTAAATTTGAGCTGTGTTTAATCTCTCAGCGAAGAAAAACGGACCGATAATTTTATCACGCATGATTCCACACCACACGTTTAGTTTAGGGGAGTCCCGTTCAAGCTCACAGGTATCATGCGGATTCTCCGAGCCCCATATTCTCAAATTGTGTCTGCTTAATAATCCAGAAACGTGGAACATTGACTCGTCACTGAAGCAAACACGTTTTAAAAACCCTGGGTCTGAATCTAACCTGTCCAGCATCGTCACTGCAAATTCTTCTCGTCGCGGCTTATCTTCTAGCTTAAGGCCTGCACTAACTGCATTTTATATGCATAAAGTTGCGAGTTTCTATGCAAAACTTTGTGAATAGTGGAGCGTGGGATCGGTAACTGCGTAGAAGCCCCGCTATTGGACTATCTAGGGCTTTTGGTATATGCCATTCGCACAGATTCAATTTCTTCTGATATTTGAGGTCGGCCAGCTCCATTCCTCTGTAGCACATTACCAGTCTCCACAAACTTTTTATGCCATGCTCGAATGGTAGGTGGCGAAGATGGCTTTCTTTCATACTTGCGTCTAAAGTTTCGCTGTGCATGGATGTCTGACTCTATAAACCAGGAAACACACTGGACTTTTTCCTGCGGAGTGCTCATTTTTATGAATTCTACTTTCGCTACTAAATTCAAAAATATTCTGCTTAATCACTTAATAAATTGTAATTTTAAACCTAATTATTTACACAAGTGCCTGTTAAGGAAGAAAAAACTTGATGCGTTTTCCTTCACTATAAAACAAATCAAATGAAAATATCTCAAAAAATAAAATTTTGACGAACTTTAAAAATTGTAACGATAATTTATGGAGACCCTGTATATAATTTGACTCGTTTATTTTGACCACTTCGGGAATTCAAAAATGTTTAAATTTATTTTATTAACAAGTGTCTCGAAAAGTAGTTAATACACATTTTCAAACGATACTTAACCAATGTAGTGCAAAGATTTTTGCAAGGCATAACTGGTCTCAAACTTAAAGGAAGCCAAAGAGTAGATATGCAATATCACTATGTTTTGGACGTGTACTATGGTTTTACAATAGTAAGTATTTTGAAGAAGCAGCTTTGAAAAAGCAAACAGTTTAGACTTTGTTGTTTACATCAGCTGTTAAATTAAACATAACACAAAAAGTAGTCATATTCGACGTAATAGTACAGTGTTTCTCAAACTGTGTGCCGCAGCACACTACTGTGCCGTGAGAGATTTCTAAGTGTGCCGCGATGGTTTTTAAAAAACATTAATCCATGCTCCATAACGGCAACTTAAACACATTTCTATAACACAGGAAAAGTATGTTTTTTTATGGGCAGCGACCAAAAAGCTTAAAAATTGTAAATGTAATTCCCATTATGTAAAGTTATGTTGATCAGTTGTCTTCCAGGCTCGTTTTGTACACCAGGCATGTCAAGCGCGGCTTGCGAAGTCTTTTAAAAAGTTTTTTAATCAGATGCTCAATACGAAATCGAATCAATAATAAATTCAGAACTAAATTTAAATAGTTAACCCTTTCACGCCGTATGTATACAAGTGTCTTTTGCAGCCAGTTTTGAACCTCTTTAGTAGCTTCACAACTGTCATAAAAGAGTCTATATTGGCTCTGCTTCATCAGTATGTCCCCAGTAGCGAAGGGAAAAGGTTGCGAAAATTAGCTTGTGGAAAATTTTTTATGATCCTTATGACCCACGTGTATGTTTGGTGGTCAAGTGGGTATATTTATGATTTTGAAGTATAAATTTTTTATCAATATTTGCCTGACGTAGCCATATGGCAACATTTTGTATTTTTTATAAAAAAAATTTAAAAGGTGTTTTGTCATTTAAAACCTAAGTACTAATAAGAAAAAAGCAAAAAAAAAATTTTTATAAGCGTTTTCATAATTCAGGCGTGAAAGGGTTAAAACGACAAGGTTTATTTTGATTTTTTAGCCGAAATTAACCGACCAATTAAGTGAAGAACCTTTTTTTGGTGTTCACCTTGATTTCAACGTAAAATTTAAACGAATAACCGGGATCAGCCAAACAATTCAAGTGAAGACTTTTTTATATCGGCCTTCGCTTTCTTTGTTACCAAATTGCGGCGAGCGGCAAATTTCCCGGCTAAAATTTCACCGATGCGGCTCACATATGCGCTCGAGTTTGACATGCCTGTCGTACACAAAATGCGTAACTTAAATATTCATATGCAAACAAACCGTTTAAAATCTATTGAAGAATAATAATAAAAGAAAGCATTCACTTTATTTTTTGGCAGTCGGGGTAAAATTTAAAAAGGGGCTTTAAATTAAAATTAAAAATATTTTGGTCAAAAAGACACTCTTAAAAAACACAAATTTTAAGCGTAGGTATAATCGAGAAAATTTTTATTAGAAAATTTAGTGAAGACCAAAAAATTAATAAATAAAGGTCTTCACTTATTGGCTGCGGCGTTTTATTTACTTAACCCGCGAATATTTTTGATTTACTCAAAAAGGTGGAACGTCTCTGCAAACGAAGACTTTTTCCATTTCATCGGCTTTCATTTTGCACTAAAAAAATTTATACCTTCAGTTCAAATTCAAGCGAAGACTTTTTTCACCAATTTTTACAGAAAAATTTTCTCCGATTTGTTAAAGTAAATGTTTATTCAGAATATCTTTTCAACAAAAAAAGTATCATATTTCTAAATTTTGTCCTCGCTTAATTACTGGGGTACCTGGTGGCTCTTTACAAAAAAGTTAGGTGACTCTTTGTCTAAATCAATATTTTCAAACTTTGTTGGGTTAGATTTTGGTTGAGATTATTTAATTGTAGAGACAATTTTAATACAATGCTTCTATCTTGCGAATTTCAAAAGCATTTGTCCCCTGGCTTCCCACTTTCGCCGCCCCTGAATCTGCCATCTGTAAAACACAAATCGTATTAATTTAGACTATCAAACGTAGGCCTACATTTAATTTTTCATATAAAACGATAATAAAATGCTTCATTTTGCGTTAAATTTTTGACCTGAATTTAAAACGGTCGAGTCTAAAGGCCCGTTTCCACTACGAGCGTGGAAAAAAGCATTCTTTGTTTGTTTTATTGCTTTTTTTTGCGCTCGCTTCAATTTTAACCGCTCGCTTCAATCGAAGATCAATAAAAGAGAAAAAGAATGCTTTTTTCCACGTTCGTAGTGGAAACGGGCCTTAATTCGAAGAAAAACCGATTGGAGTGAGAGTAAAAAAGAAACAAAACTAGCTGCTCTAAGAGATAAAAAGAGAAAAAAACGCCGCGAAAATTGAAGTCGCCGGCCCGAAGCGGGCTTATTTTTTTAAAATTTTTTGAAATCTGTTAAGATACTTGAAAAAAACTTTCTTTTCAACCAACTACAGTAGTTTCTCTCTGAAAGTAACACTGTTTCTCTCAAAACCTAACTCTCACTCCAATCGGTTTTTCTTCGAATTAGACTTGACCATTTAAAACGGTCAAGTCTAATTCGAAGAAAAACCAATTGGAGTGAGAGTAAAAAGAAACAAAACTACTTGCTTTAAGAGATAAAAAGAGAAAAAAACGTTGCGCAAATTGTTCTTGCGGGCCCAAAGTGGGCCCAAAATTTTTGAATTTTTTTAATATGTCAAGATGCTCAAGAAGAACTTAGTTTCTTTTGAACCAAGTACTTTCTTTCAAAAACTAACCCTGTATCTCCCTAAAACTTTGTCGGCAGCGTGGTCGAGTGGTTAACGCGCCGGACTGATGATCAACATGGTCTCGGTTCAAAACCCACTTGCGCCATTCTGTTGTGTCCTTGGGAAAGACACTTTACGGCACTTTCCCCTGCTTGGTGGTCTTGACAAGCAGTTCTAAATTACAGTAATATCTCTACTAAATTACTAGCGGACAGCAATATCTTGGCATCTCCGGAAGCAGGTCGGGGTAATTTCTTACCCTATGTATAGCGCCTCCGTCGCTTTCCTGCGAGTCAGGAGGATAAATATAGAGATAAAAATAAAAAAAAAAAATAAAAATAAAAACTAACTCTCACTTCAATCAGTTTTTCTTCAAATTAGCAGCTACTATTTAAAACTGCTCAAAGAGCTGCCAATTTAAAATTAAAAAAAATTTTTTAAAAACCTAACAAAATTTAAATCTTATGAAAGAAAATAAAAAAAATTAAATTATTAAAGTTGTTAATTTTTTAAGCATTTGCTGATAATATTTAAAACTGTTGCACAAATATTTGGGGGTGCTGCAGCTCTGCAGCTCCTATGGCCGAGCCGCCACTGCGTAAGAATTCGAAATTTATCTCTTTATTTCAGATTCAGTTTGTTGAAATACAGCAAAGAACGGAATTTCGTGGATGGCTTAAACTCGATTTACTATCTCCCACCAAAAATAATTCTCGAGCCTCTTTATACGAATATATCTGTTCACCTTCATCAAGCATAAAAACTTACCCGCTGGAACTGAAACTTGAAGTAAAACCAATAACGTATTTCAGCTTTATGAAAACTTGACGAGTTTGTTTTTATACTTTTTGTTAGTCATATTTGAATGTTATTTCAGTTTTAGGAGAATTTTTAGAATTGTCAAAAACAGTTTGCTTTTGCTATGCTGCTTCGCAACTGGCAAGTGAAATAATTACAAGGTAAAAAACTTTAAAATTTTATTTGTAATTTTTAATTGGATTCTAGTGCTTTTTTTTCAGTTATTTTTGTTCTTACTTAAAAACCTCTGCTGTAAATTGTTTTTAATAAGTGTTATAATATTTATATTTGTTGTCTTTACGAAATCTTGTTCATAATTTTAAATAGTTTTAAGCAAGGTTCAAGAGCGTGTTTTTTAATTTTTTGTTTATTATCGCTTTATGATAATAATCATTTTTTCTTTTATCAGTTTGTCAGAGAGAAATTTATTTTTTGTCTATGATTAGTATCGAACACAAATAAAACCAGCCTTGGAAAACTAAAAAAGATGCCAAAATACAACGAGCAAAATTTTTTTTAACTAATTTTTCTTATAAGCAATAAGGGCGTTTCATTTTTTCATCATTTTTGGATTTTAATACGGTCGTGGTAGTTGTTGTCCCTCCTCCAAGGATTTCTTGGAGGCCATCTCTTTACTCCTCAAAGAAGTCATTATAGATTCCCACTCTTAAGGATTTTTTTACGGACTAGTGGTTTGGTGTGTATTGGTACTTGGCTACAGTTAAAGCAGCAGTTTCATCACCAACACGACTCTAACAAAGCTAAATGATTTGCTTATCGACATACCATAAGATTCTTATACAGATTCCTGTTTTTGAATCAATCATTGCAAATTTTTTGGGTGAATTAGACATCGTTTTGATTGAAATCTGATTGAACTTTTATTTTTCAAAAACTAATTTGGCGTTTTAGTTGTTGTTACCCCTTTTATAAGGATATGTTGGAGTAGCCATCCCTTAACCTTTTAAAGAAGCCTATCTAAATTTTCACTTTTAGATTACCCCTGTTGTTTTTAAAGGCTTTTTTCACAAACTAGTGGCCTGGTGCTGTGTTAGTACTTGGCTACAGTTAAAGAGGTGATTTGTGTTATGTGTGTGTCTTAAGCATAGTGGGCATTGTGACATGTAAGTATCTGGGCTTATAATGTGGAGGTAGCTTCGCATGAGTGGTAGTTTGTCGGCTTTGAGCTGTGCCAGTTGTGTACACACATGACGTGGTAATAGTTATTCTGATGAATGCATGTCATGGGGTGTGGTGTTAGTAACTTTGTTGGCTTTTCTGGAATTGACATATGGTAGTGCGAATGTGTTTGAGGTTTTCTTTACATTCCTCAGGTGTTAAGTTGGATTTGAGGTAATGGTGTTAGTGTGATCATTGTTATGAAAGATTGTGGCTTTCATATTTCTGGGTGAATCTAAATGTGCATTAAGATCACATAAAAGGTGTGTTTGTGCTTGAGTCAGTTGGCTAAGTTGAGTAGAATGAAGTTTGAGATGGGTGTCCATTGGAAAGAAACTGGTATTGTCGTGTAGGTGTTTAGTTTTTTTGTCTCGTGTGCAGCCAGTAGCAATGCTCAAAACTATGTTCTGAATGGTTTACAGTTTCTTGATGTTTGATGTGATAGGGCTCCATATGGTGTTTGCATATTTCAATATAAGACTTTTAGATAAATTTTATTAAGAAAAAAAAAAAGAACTAATCAAAAAGTAACAAACTAAATCTTTTTCAAAATACATGTAACTGTAAGTATAAGATGGAGATACACGTTTTTAGTCTCTTAAGAGAAATCGATTTGTATAATAAATCGACTCTTCTGATTTGTTTGACACCAGTTTCAGCTTTCTAGCTTGCGTCGTTTGCGAGACACACTAACCATGCAGAATTGTCGCTCAGCGAAATTTCAAACGCTTGCTGCAACTTCAAAATGACGTCATAATGCAGAAAAAAATTACACATAATATTAGCGGCCAAAACTGTATCAGCCATTACCCGAACGCATCAAAATACAAAAACGGTGAAAAAATGAAACTCCAAAATACGCAAAAACTCTTGTTTCATTAAACTGATGGAAGCTATTAAAAAAATATTGCAGTAGAAGTAGCATTGTTTACATAAAATTTCAAATTTCATAATTAACCCTTAAAATTTTCAAATTTGATGATTAACTAATTTTTTTTTCACTAATTCTAAATTATTAAATAATTTTAGAATGTAGTTAAAAAATTGATTTTATGATCGAACTGTATTGCAATTCACTATTTACCTGCAATGGTATTTAGCTTCTCGACAAATAAGCCAATAATCTTGCCAAGGCTGGTGCCCTCCATCCCTCCTGCATATAAGTTTCATCTTTTTATCCTTGCACGGGCTGTCTCTTGATATCAATTTGACACCAAGCATTCGATTCGGTTTTTGCACTCGATCCCACATTGTATCAGGGGAATTCCCTGTTTATCGTTGGCCTACTATTTTCTATATTTCATCTCGTTTACCTTGCAACTTGCCTGGCAATCTTAGCTTCAATTTTTAAAACTTTTATTCCGTCCACCGAACGCTGTTGGGACTTTGTTGTGCTTATCCGTGGCCTTTTTTACAAGAAAAGGTCGAATAATCCAGATTTCTTCAAAAAGCGGCCGTCAGCATGTTTTGCATGCAGTAAAAGTAACCCGGAAAAGTTGGAATCCCCTTTGGGACTCATTTTTTTGGGTTCTTTTTTATTCGCTCTTCGTACGCTAGTAAAACGGGGTAGGTAGGATTTCCGTTAGTTTCACAAGCAAAAAACGCCTATAGCCACTTCTTGAAAAGATTGAGATAATCCTACCGCCTTAACAACGACCTCATATTCATATTACATTTACAGCAACGTCACCATTCAGATTATTTTATATAAGTACTGTATGTTCAATGTTTATGACGTATAACACAGTATTATACTGAATTGCTTATCAAATACATTGACATTTTGAAGTACTACTATAGCCACACAAAAACTTTAATAAATAATTAAAATCTTTTTTATTTTAATACATTTCAACATATTTACAAATCGAAATCTTCTGCTTCTAAAAGCTGCTTAACAAAATTGCGTCTTAAATAAGTAAAAAGATTTGACTTTAAAATACAACATGAAACTTTCTGTTTTTTAAAATTTTTTAAATACCGGAAAAATTTGGTTATTAAGTCATAACTATTCATTTGCATTTATTTTGGTATTTATTTAAAAATACGAGCGAATTGGCGTAGTCGCGCGATCGCCTTTTGTGGTAAAGACCTTAGTTTAATTCCCGGGTGGATCAGCCGCTCTCTTTTACCCTGAAGTTGAACGAAAAACCTTTCTATAGCAAAAGTTAAAGCAAAAAGGAAAGGAAATTTCTTCTCATTATGTTGTTGGTTTAGTAAGTTTTCTCCGCTTAAAGACGGGGTTCCTTCAATGTATAAGATTGAAAAAGCTATGAAAAATACAGATTGCTTGGTTTACATAGACTTAATCTCACTTTGTTTAAACTAGAGGTTCTCAAAGTGGTCGATTAGAAGATTTATGGGGTCGATAAATAGCAAGGAGTCGAACGGGGGTCGATAAATGGGATGGGGTTGATGAATGCCCCATGGGATTTACTGCAGCAATAAAGCAACGATATCTATTTGCAAAAGTAGTAAATTAATCAATGTACTGTATTAATCTGAAGACCTTTTTTTTCACACTTAATAAAAAACAAAGTTGCATAATGAGAAGATTAACAAAATGTTTATTTGAAGTACACATTACATTAGTTAAGAGTCTGTACTGAATTAGGGCTCGTTTCCACTACGAGCGTAGGCGGGAGTATTCTTTGTTTGTTTTATTGATTTTTGGTTCGCGCGATTATGCCAGTTCGTTCGTGTTAATTAAAATACCAAGTCAGGAGGATAGATATGGAGATAAAACGAAAGAAAAATGAATTTTTGCTTTTCATAGCGCTTAAGCGCGGAAACCTTAGGCATGGATAGAAAGTTTTCCCTTGATTTGGGTCAAGGTGCAGGCAAGCTTAAAAGCCAGTGTATGTATGTTTTAACCAAACACAATAACTATATATTTTTAATATTGTTTTTTTTTCATTTTACAGTATTTTTATATTTATCCTCCTGACTCGCAGGAAAGCGACAATGGCGCTAATACATAGGAAAGCAATTACCCTGACCTGCTTCCGGAGATGCCAAGATATTGCTCCGGTTGAAATTTTTTATTTTTATTATTATTATTTTTTAGTTTTATAGAGATATGACTAAAATTTAGAACTGCTTTTCAAAACCACCAAGCAGGGGAAAGTGCCGTGAAGTGTGTATCCCTTAGAACACAACAGAATGACGCGAGTAGGTTTTGAACGAGACCGTGTCGATCACAATCACGGCGCTTTAATCACTCGATCAAATTTTTCTTTAAACCTTTTGACTTGTGGATCTAAAACTTTTCATATCTACCTATAGAGCCATTGATAACAGGTTCAAACCTGGGTCGAGTTGTTGCATACAAAAGTGACGTGAAATGGTACGAAGCAAGACAATTTGGCGGGGCCAATTTGTCAGCGAGCCAATTTGGCGGCGAGCCAATTTGGCGGGAAAATAAATAAAAATGATTTACCTTCACTAGCGTTGAAGCGACAGCAAAAAAACTTTGTTATGTCACAAAGGCAAATTGTAAATGTTCAGCTGATAAGAGCGAAAATTTTAATTCAAAGTTGTTAAATGCGTTAAATTTAGGGATGTTTCAAGCCCAATATTTATCTATTTGAATTTACAATAGCTTAATTTCAAATATTTAAATTTAAAAAGATACTTGAATAGTTAAATTTTCGAATCACGGTCGTTTAACATATTTTTTACAAAAAAGTACAATAATGTAGCTTACTACAAAGACGACAGGTTTGAAGTTTTAGGGGCGTACGAAGTTATGACGTCATAATAAGCATTTTACTATATCTTAACAAATCTATTCTGGTTGGCACGCATAAACAGTTTTATTTTATGTTTTTAGTTCTAACAGTTTGTTTCGTCTATAGCAACGGTGGGCAAATTGCGGCTCGCCGACCTTTCGTTTGCGGCTCTTCTAGCTAAATAATAATAACGAAATCGAACAATGTACAACTGTTATTCACCGCAAACGAAGATTTTTAATTAGGTGCTAAGTCGGATTATAGCGTGAAAAAAAGCAATTCTTTGTTTGTTGTTAAGGACCATTTACATTACAGCAAAAATTTGAGCAGAGCGAGCGCTATCTTTCTTCCATTTATTGTTCGCCCGCCGAGACACGCTGGTAACATTAGAATAAAAGAAACAAAGATAGTTCTCGCTTCTCTATAATGAAATTTGTAAAATAATAACATCGTGCAAGTCTAACAAATGAAGATTTGAGAGAATTAATTCACACGCTTTGACTCAGAGTTGCCAGATTGCCTGTTTTTAGTGTGATTTGCATCCAAAACTTTGTTTGGCTTTTTGGCTTTTTTTTGGCTGGAGTGCGAACTAGAAGTGCAAAAGCTTGCAAAAAGGGGGCCCGGTTCAAGAAACGTAAGGGGCGTTATTATTTACTATGCTAAAAAAAGTTAGCTGAAGTCATTTTAGTATATGAAAGCATAGTGATCTCTATAAAAAAGGTCTTCAATTTAGGGGAGCCACTATTGGGTGATCCAAAGCATGGAGAGGAACTTTATACTGCCCCAAGACATTGTCATCAAAAAAAATCAGCTGCCTAGGAAGCCGTTTCTTTAAATTTTTTTCTTTTCTTTTTGACATGCCATCGACGTCCTGGTGCTACTATGAAGAAATAGAGCAATTTTTTGTGTAGGGGGCCACTTTTTGATGTATTTTAGGGGGGCTCAGTGCGTTCGCACCGTTTGCAACCTATTAAAGCCATCACTGCAAATTAGCCATGATTTTGAGAGAAAAATTGAGAGATCATAGACAGATTTTAAGTGAAGACCTTTTTTTTAGCGACAAAAATAAAATTTTGTCTGGCTCAATTTTTAATAATTTTGGCTACTTTTTCATCTTAATTAGCTTATTTTCCAATTTTGCATCTGGCAACCTTCTTTGACTTTATATCGCCCAGATTTTCAAAAGTTAGCTAATAAAGTGAAAACCCGCAATAGATGTAATGCTGGTAAAATCTCGGAAAAATCGTAAATCGTGTAACGTTGTATTTGTTCTTATTATTTGATTAAAACTTGCTTTGTCTATTGTATTTGCATTAAAGGCCCGTTTCCACTACGAGCGTGGAAAAGAGCATCCTTTGTCTCTTTTATTGATCTTTGATGGAAGCGAGTGCAAAAAAAAATCAATAAAACAAACAAAGAATGCTTTTTTCCACGCTCGTTGTGGAAACGGGCCTTAACACTTCAAACAGAAGTGGTGGCTCTCCGGCAGTTTTGAATTTTCATATGTGGCTCTTTCATTAAAAACTTTGCCCACCCCTGGTCTATATGGCTCGTCAGAAAGCAATCAAAAATTTGAAAAACAAATACAAAAAGTAAAGCTTAACAAAGCGATAAAAAGTCGGCAAAAGAACTTAAAACAAAAAGAAAATTACGGCAGTGATTATAAAGTTAAAGCGGTTACAATTTGTTTAAATTAAATTTTAATGTGTAAAGTTTTTTCCGTTGCTTACGCTATTGTTTCCAAATTTGAACTTATATGGCTAATATCATGATTAATGATTCTAGGATTGTGGGTACAGATAAACGGCGAAATTCGGCGGGATAAATGCGTATTTAATCTTTTCATAATATAACTGAACAAAATTATTGTTGTGTTCGAATTTGAAGTCGCTATGCTTATTTGTTACCTACGTGATGACCATAAACGCCATCATTTGTGATGTCACAAAATTCATGGGCCTGCGAAAACTTAAAACAATTTGGTTGCATTAATCGCAGCTGTGCAATTAACGACTTCTGAAAAACACTGAGTACCGGCATGAAAAAATGTTTAACAATACGAGAACAAGTCGAAACAAAAGATACAAAAATTCAATCAGGTTTGTACAATAGAATAATTTGTACAATACAATAATAGAACGCATAAAAATCTTTAATTTTTTTAAAAGCATTTTTAGGGCGCTCTGTTTGTTCTAATAAATTCGTTTGTTATTTGGAAACTTTAGCGTAAGCAAAGGAAAAAAACTTTACGCATTGAAATTTAATCAAACACGATTTGTAACCGCCTTATATACTATTCTGTAAGCTTTGCTATTTGGCTTGATCTAATCTTCTGTTTTGATTCTTGACAAGTTTGATCACTGCCGTAATTGCCGTAATTTTTTTTGTTTTAAGTTCTTTTGCCGACTTTTTATTGCTTTGTTAAGCTTTACTTTTTGTATTTGTTTTTCAAATTTTTGATTACTTTCTGTCGAGCCCTATAGACGAAGCAAACTGTTAGAACTAAAAACATAAAATAAAACTGTTTATGCGTGCCAACCAGAATAGATTTGTTAAGATATAGTAAAATGCTTATTATGACGTCATAACTTCGTACGCCCCTAAAACTTCAAACCTGTCGTCTTAGTAGTAAGCTACATTATTGTACTTTTTTGTAAAAAATATATGTTAAACGACCGTGATTCGAAAATTTAACTATTCAAGTATCTTTTTTAATTTAAATATTCGAAATTAAGCTATTGTAAATTCAAATAGATAAATATTGGGCTTGAAACATCCCTAAATTTAACGCATTTAACAACTTTGAATTAAAATTTTCGCTCTTATCAGCTGAATATTTACAATTGCCTTTGTGACATAACAAAGTTTTTTTGCTGTCGCTTCAACGCTAGTGAAGGTAAATCATTTTTATTTATTTTCCCGACAAATTGGCTCATCGACATATTGGCTTGCGGACAAATTTGCCCCGCCAAATTGTTTCCCGCCAAATTGGTTCCGCCAAATTGTCGCGTACCCTAAATAGTATGAGGTCATAGTAAATATCTGTGCGAGAATCATCTTTCGAACTGGTAATTGCGACTTTTTCAACTACAGACCATGTCCATTAAACCTGGTTGACTACAAAAAAAAAAGTTACGGTAAGTAAAATCCAGTCTGTGAAAATAAGTAATTTACCCATGGTAGTCTACACCCTACTACATCATTGATCCTCAATCTTTTTCTATCACGGGACCTTCGAGCAAATTTTGGTGTAATTTAATAAGAACCAATGCTAAATACTTACAGCTCACCAAGCCCAATATGCAGTATGTTTCAAAGAATTCTATGGTTCCGCGAAACTACCTTAAAAAGCGCCGGACCTAAATTTCTATCAAGAATTTTTTTTCCATAATCAAAAAACAACTTTTTTTGAAAAAGTAGTAATTGTTAATGTGGGCAATGCTCAACATAAAAAAGTTTGCTTTGTTTCTTTCTGCTATATAAAACTTTGTTCAAACATTTTATTTTGTTATTCACTATCTTGTTTAAAAAGTTATAAAAATGTTTTCGACTAAATTAATTTTTATCGCACTTAAGTTTTGTTCTGTCGTAACTAATCTAAATGAGGATAACCAGTGGCGGCTCGTGGCTTTCATTAATGGTGGGGCCAGCAAAATAATTATTGAAATGTCAAAAAGTTCCATTCGTAGACCACCTTAATTTAAAGGCGGGGTAAATAAATTTTTAGCAAAAAATGCGATATTCAACACTAACCTTTATTTGTATAAGTAGTCAGCTCTTCGGTCCTTTATCTGCGCGAAAATGTTGATGACTTTGTTGTTGTAATCTCTGATTTTGCTAATATACTCCTTGTGTATCGACAGGCAAGGGAAGCTGTTCAGTTGTCTTGCAACATGGTGTTTGGAAAAAACGTTTTTATTCGCTTCATTGTGCTGAAGCTTCTCTCTGAGTCAGCAGTTGAAATTGTTGTCACAAGAACAATTTCGAGCAGCTTTGAGACTTCAGAAAATGTTTCATCAAATCCATTTTCATTTATGAATTTTAATAGCTCGCTAATATTGGAAATTCACACTTCAATTTATCTTTTTTAAGCATTGTGTAATTCGAAGCAATTTTTTTGAAACATAATTGTCGGGAAAAAAGTTTCTGTAAAGCTCAAATTCAGCTGGATTCACTATGGAAAATGAACGAATTATATCCGAAGATTCGAAGTTTTTTTTAACTTCCTCTGTGATTGTATCACATGCTTCCGTTACACATGATTGCAATTGCAAATGAGAAACAGATGCATGAGTTGCAGCTTTTCTAGGCTTCTTTGCTTGCTGGGATGTTCTATATTCTGTTATTGCTTCTGATTGTTCACTGTTATTCAAATATTTGACCACATTTCCACGCTAGTGATTAACAGCTGTGACAAAAGACGTAAGAGCTTCTTCAGAAGTTATGCTGTTTGATTTTTTAGACTCTAAGATTCCAAAAAGTACACTAGCATGTTTGAAAAAATCATCAAAAATTTCTACAAAGAAAATAAATTCTTTATCTTCCAAAATTTTCGTGAATCCAATCGATTCACAAAAATTCTTCTGATCCCAACCTTCTCCATTTTGAATGCTGGTAAAAGCACTTTAAAATTTGCTCCCTGGTACTACGCACTGCAGAGATTATTCTAGATATTTACACTGTAATTCCAGCGTGTCTCAAATGCTCTCGGTATCAGAGCAGAACAGAATTTCTTGAGCTGACTATTGCGCTTTGGTGAAATAGTAAAAAACACTCCAATTCCATTTAAACTTGAAAAAAACAGTTTAAGCCTTTTGTTGCAAGAAGCCATTTTCTTTATGATCAGGTTCAGTTGGTGAGCGTATCAATGGACGTAATGAGCGTGTGGGAAAAACTTTTTCATTTGAACCTGGACTCCATTTATGGAACCCTCATTACTGCCGTGCCATCATATGCCTGAGCAATAAGCTTGCTTTCCAAATTAAGCGAATCAAGATTTTCCTTCAATGCCTGAGTAAGTCCATTAGCTGTTCTATCTTGAAGCTCAACAAACTTAAGAAATCTTTCGACAGGTTTAAAATCCTTCACATAGCGCACTATAATCACAAATTGAGATTTGCATGAAATATCAGTAGTTTCATCTGCCTGCACAGACACGTAACTAGAATTTTTAATTTCCCTTGTTATTTCTTCAGTATATACTTTAAGCATGCAAGACAAAAGATCATTTTGTATAGATTTTGATGTATTTCTTATCACATTATATTTTTTCAAGATGATCAGGAAATGCACCGTCCAAATCAGCCGTGTACGTTACAAGATTAAGAAAAACACCTCGGTTAGCAGACCCTTCCATTTCATCATGTCCTCTTAGCGGCAATTCATGAAAGCCACAAAATTTTATGCAGTTAATGATCCTATTTCTGTCAACTAATTCGTTATGTTTAATTATGCTTCGACGATAGCCAGCATCAATTGCAGATAATATATTTATTTTTTCAAATATTTGTAATGAAACACAATTGTTCATATGAGCCTTACTGCATTCGTGCTTAGAAATTCGTTCTGACAAATGTTATAAGTCGTTGCAACCTTTATTCGTCCATAAACTCTCACCTCCAAATAAGAGACAGCAAAAGCAAAATATGCACTTTCTTTCATCGCAGGCCGTAAGCCACGATTTTTTATCAAACCACGTCGATGAAAATGTCCTCAATTTCCTACCATCTTTCTGGAAGATATTGATGTCACGTGGTTGATATGGACCTAGTCTTTTAATTTCTAGTTGTTCCTCATGTTTTAAGTTTTTAAATGGATTTTTCAATAAATTATCAACTTTATTCATGGTGAGGGGTGTTGAATCACAAATATATGTACTATATAAACCATGCAAAACGTAACGTCTAAGCTCAATAATTACGAGAAAACAAACCACAATGTAGTATTCGTTAGTGAGCAATTTGACACAATTTACTGGAATAGCTTGTTTAAAGTTAAATTATTTTGATCTGGATATACAAAAATCACACAAAATATAAATAAACTAAACATGTTATTCATAAATGAAAATGAACATAACTGATAAACAACCACAGCTGTGAAAAAACATGCGCTGAAAAGCAGAAACTGCTGTCTCACAAAAGAATGCGCAACATCACCCAATATCAACTGAATAGCAACTAATTCTTTAAGGCTGCGCACGGGCAGGCGCAGGCGCAGCTAACGTCCGCTTGTAAGTTACGATTGCTGTTTGGGCCAGACATCGCTGGCCCCAATTTTGGGCTATTGACTTGCATAGTAAAATCTTCACAAAGCGCAGCGTGTGAGTTGGTTGGCTTTAGGTGTAAATTATATAGGAGTAAACGGGCCAAAATATGTGGGCCCCTCTGGATCGTTTTAAAGAGACTTGAGGAAATATTTGAAAATAATTCTCGTTGTTTTTCGGTTAACTGTTATCTTGACATGCATGTAAACATTTTGATATTTAATATAGGGTTTCTCTTTAGAAATTCACATATTATTAGTCAAATTTTTAGTGGGGCCCGGCCCCTGTGGCCCCTATGTACGAGCCGCCACTGAGGATAACCTTTTGCCTAATAAGCTTTTGGTCAATACCTTTAACAACAATGACGTTTGTTTGTTTAATCAACTGAGGTTGTTTAAAGTCTATTGATCTTTCAATTCCAAAACTAGTGTGCAAAGTGTTGTTTTATCTATGCATAATAATCTTTTAGTTTTGTGTCTATAGCGCATTATTGCTTTAAATTCGTATACAGAACTGTTGTCAAAATTCCTTTTTAGCTTCTCTGTATTTAAATGTTTTTTTGCAACATTTTAAAGAAGTTTACGTACGCTAATTATCTTGCAAAAAATTTCATAATCAGTGTATACCTAATGCTTGTAAGTCAAAATCTTATTTTGATTATTTTGTTCTACTGACAGGTTAAAATTTTTTTGTTTTCTGCTTGCAAGATAAAAGTATTCAATTAGATTAGCCATTTAGAAGATTAAATTTAATATTATGTTATTTAAGTTTTTTTGAAATCGTAAATGCATAGTAAATTTGCTTCATTTTAACGCATGACAACTTGCAGAATTTTTCTTGGTTGCAAACTAGCACTTTTTTTTTTGAAGTATTGTAATTTTTTTGCGCACGCGCAATGCTTTTTTGATTCCTGCTCAACGTTAAAAAACATTGAACATTCTTGTGACTTCAAAACTACCAAGCTTTAAATTTTATATTGGCATATAAATTCTAGCAACTAAATTAATTGTAATTATGATCAAGTTTTGAAAATAAAGCCAAATAGAGCTGTGAATGACATTAAGCATTATTTAAAATTTTTGAAAACTATTAAATGGCTTTGTGATTCCTACCAATGTGCCCAACAGCAACAAATATAAACAAGGCTTTTGCAGTTTGCTCAATTTCGTATTTCTTATTTCTGTTTTCACACAACTTGCTTTTAAATATGTTTTCGGCAAAGCCGAGTGGTCTGTGGTGTACCGGGCGTGAAATAGTCAGCAGTGTTAGTAACGAGAATGAGCTCAAGCATTTGCACTGTGCTATTGACAATGATTTAAAAAAATCTTGAGCATCTAGAAACGATTTTTTGGGGTTGTCTTTTATTTATGTACTTTTGTAATTTGGTTTTCTATATCTAAACCACTTTTTTATCAAATTTCCAATCTGCGAACAATTTAACAGCAATTTTATATTTGGACTTGCTTTAAAAAACTAATAACCGATGAGCTAAACGTATTCAACGCTACTAAATGATATCTTGAGATCTGCTTTATTTGGTTTTTGTTACGTGCTTCATTTTAATTTAATAAATCTGTTTTGGAAATATACTGAGAGATTCCAACTAATCTATTTTACAAAACCCCGTACCAAGAATAAAATAAAAATTATTTCCGCACAACAATCTACCGCACCATCTGTAGGATTATAGGTTATATGCAGTGTTGCCGTCAGAACTAATTAAAAAATAAGTACAGCTGAATCTCTCTTTTTTGTCTCTCAAGAAAGAAGGTCATCGCTTTCAATCAATGTCAATAATCTTCATTTTCGTCCCAAAAATGTTTGGTACGAGCAATTGCCCCCTTCCGGCGCCCCTGGAAATAAGTATATTAAAAATTTTCTAAGACAATGTTTACAAAATTAGCACGAAATGGTAAACTTGGTTATATATCTGGTTTGGAAAGCAGTCTTTTCAGCAGATAGCTATTTAAAATTCAACAAAGTTTGAAGTACGTATAATTTTTTCTTAAACGTAAACTAAAGATCTTTTGTTTCTTCACTTGACTTTCAGAAAAAATTTTATCTTTGAACGACAAAACAAACTTTTTAAAATGATATTTAAATGTTTGTGCGAACGTTTTGTCCGTTTCATGGTCCATAAAGTTTATCAAAATCGACTGAGTGGGCTCGTATTCCAACGAATTTAAAAACTACTATTTAACATTAAAAAAAAGATCTAAAAAAATTTCTTTACCTCGACTACTTTAGTAAAAGATTTTACAAAATTCATTCAAAATATGAGCAAAAATTAATCTTGCGTTTCCTAGTTTTGAAGAGATATAGCTTGTAACTCAGGGGCGTCCAACCCGCGCCCGCCAAAGTCTTCAAAGTTGCCCGCGCACGTTGACGCCTGACGAAGAAATTTCCAATGCTAAAAATTTACTAGCCACCAATGTGCAATCATTGCGTTTATCAAGCTGTACATAAAGGCTACCACAGACTGACATGGCTACTCTGTGTAATACAGAGAGTCTTATTTGATATTATTTGTACAGTTACGTCACAAAAGGGATGTCATCATAATGAGTACGACACGCTCAGACTGTCATAATGCGAACTAATCTGCGTGGTAAAGCTATTCGTTTTTGCCTTCAATTTACTATCTTCTTTAATCAAATAATATGATTATTCCTTAGCTAGGACTAGGCCGGTGGTTAGTTGAAAACATTACTACAACTTTAATTAGGTGTGTAAGGAGGTTCTTTTTTGCTGTTGATTGAGTTGTTTAGCGTAGTTTGAGTACCTAGTGTAGTGCTTTCTAGATAGGTAAACATGCTCTGATAACGAGTTTAGTATTTTTGATTTTAACAGATCAAAATTTTTGCATTCAATTAAATTTAAGTTAAAATTTAGTTTTAAGTATGGCGAATAAGAAACGAAAAATCATTGATTGTGGCCGAATATTTCAAGACAGATGGACAGAAGAATATTTTTTTGTGCAAGTCAATAACCAGCCAATTTGCTTAATATGCAATAAAGTAGTATTGGAGTTCAAAGAATATAACATTAAACGGCACTATGTCACCAATCACACACCAAAGTATGACAAATTTAAAAATTAATTTAAAAGAGACAAGATTACAGAATTGAAAAAGGTGCTTGTTGGACAACAGTCTGTTTTCACAAGTCTTTCCTTTCACCACGAATCAATTGTAGCAGCTAGCTATGCAGTAGCGAAAGTGATCACAAAAAGATCCAAACCATTTTCGGACGGAAAATTTGTGAAAGATTGTTTTCTTCGCGTTGCAGATTTCATGTGTCCCGAGAAGAAAGAACTATTTGAAAAAACAAGTCTTTCGAGGCAGACCATTGCACGTCGTACTGAAGACTTAGCAGTTTCCGTATTGGAGAGTCTGGTATCAAAAGCTGGAGATTTTGCATTTTATTCATTAGTTCTTGACGAAAATACGGACATTAAAGACACTGCCCAGTGGCTATTTTTGTGCGTGGAGTTGATAAAAGTTTTGGGGTTACTGAAGAACTAGCTTCCTTAGCCCACTTAAAGGCACAATCTAAGGTAGTGATATATTGGAAGCTGTAATGGCAACACTGAACCGTCGGCAATTAAATTTGAACAACATGTCAGGCGTAACTACAGATGAAGTCCTTTCTAAGTGTGGGAGTCGACAAGGATTAGTCAAGCTAGTGCAAAATGAGGCAAGTAAAGCCGGAAATAATTCTGTGATGCAATTTCACTGTGTAATTCATCAAGAAAATTTTTGTGCTAAATCGTTGAAGACGGATAATGTAATGTCTGTTGTTACAAAAGAAGTCAATTTCATCCGTTCTAAAGGTTTGCGTCATAGGCAATTTCAAAATTTACTGCGCAGCTCGGAAACAGATTTTGAAGATATACCATACTACTGCGGAGTACGTTGGCTTAGCCGTGGCAAAATGTTAGAGCGATTTTTAAACTTCAAGACGATATACAACTATTTATGGCAAGTAAAGGTAACCCTATTTTTGCATTTGATGATGCGGAGTGGATATGCGACCTTGCCTTTCTTGTTGATATAACTTCACATTTAAACGAACTTAATTTTCGTCTTCAAAGAAAGGGACAACTAATTAAGTGCATGTTTGATCATGTCAAGGCTTTTCTAGTGAAATTATCTCTTTGGGAAAATCAGATAAACAACAATAACTTTGCTCATTTTCCTATTTTGCTTGGCTGTAAGGATAAAAATATTAAAAAATACGCAACACTCATTTCGGAACTGACAAAATAATTTACAAACGGATTTTAAGACTTCAAAAAAAATACGTCAAGTTTTGAGATTTTTTTCATTTCCTTTTTCGGTCAAGCCAAATGATATGCCTGAAAATCTTCAAATGGAATGAGTTGACTTTCAGTGTGATTCTACGTAGCTTAAAAGGACAAATTTAACAAAAGTTAACTTGATTGCAATAAGATTGGGGATACAAAAAGTTACAAGAATACACATAAGCACAAGAAAAATACCAAATGCAACAATATTATTTGAAACATGAATCAAAATTATTCTACTCATTTCTACAAAAAATGTTAACACAGACACATAAAATGTTAATATCTGTAAATTACATTAACAAAATCTGCTTACCGTAATACAGTTACAAAATAGTTTAGTCGTCCACCTAACTTTAGTTTTAATTTAATCTATATAAACATTAGATTTAAATAAATTTTAAAGCAAAATTTCCGTGAGCTGCAGTGTAAAAGATATGCAGAAAAATTTCTTAAATAAATAACTAGGCCTACACATCTGACTACAAGCAAAGTCTAGCCTAATAAGTGCAAGAAATCAGTTTTTAATTAATGTAAATACTGTTGCCAGGGATAGTACTTAATTTAAAATTCATCAATTCTTCTGGTACAATCAAAGGCAAGTTAAACTTAAACAAATACAGCAAAAGGCGTAATATATTTTTTAAAGAAAAACTTGTAACACGACGTTTGGTCCGTTGCATCGGGCGTAGCCTACTTCTTCAGGCAAAAACAACACACAATGCACAACGTATTTTAAAGCCAAAAACAAAACTAATGAACACAATGATGAGAGGCAGCCTACACAACAACAATTTAACAACTTTGTGCAACAGAACTAAAATTAACTGGTTGAAAACCCACAATTAAGATAAAATTTTATTATTACGGTATATTTTAAGAAAAACATTCCAATCATAATCATTCATCGAATTTTATGTATTTTAATTATTGATATACAATGATTCTATGATTATCAATATTAAAATTTAATATTTAAAAATTTACGTAAATCGATTCTATGTCTTTATTTAAAACAATGTTTAACTAATGCAGCTTCTTTATTCAATTCATCTTCTTTCAATTTAGCATATCAATAGGTTGTAAATCACGTTTGTGTTCAGATAAGCGAGTATCAAAACATCTACTCGTTTCCCCAATATTTACACCATAACAATCTTTACAAGGAATTTTATAACTTGCACCACGTTTTATATCACATCCACAGACCCTTTTAGCTGAGGTAAAATATTTCTAATTGTTTTATGAAGGTAAAATAAATGCCAATACTGAATTTTCATAAATTTCTAGACCAGTGATGTAGTCGAGACCAAATGATTCGAGACCGAGACCGTAAAATTTTTTTGAGACCAAGACCGAGATCGAGACCGGAAAATTTTGAGACCTAAGGTTTGAGACCGAGACGAGAAACTATCGAGACCGAGACCAGAATATTTTTCGTAAAAAAATTTAATTTTATTAATGACATTAATTTTTATTTTTCCAAAAATCCAAAATTACATTTCAAATAAACTAGGATCTCCAGCATGTTACAAGAAAGCCTTGCTCTATGTGGTCACATGATCAAACCGCCGGCGCTAAAACTCCGCTCAACTGGAGCAGACGAAGCGGGAAAGCACAAGGCGTGGTTTGCGACTTTGAAAAGAACAGGATGTTCTTCAAATTTTTCTTTCCAAAAATTCCGTTGTTCGATTCAATTTTTGCTGAGGTCAAGTTCCCTGTCATTATGAGTCGCAGCTGCCAACAGCGAGGAAATGTGATAAAATTGACGCCTTTAACAGATCAATCAATTTATAGATTTTAAATTAACTGCACCTTCTAAAATAACCTAAATACATCGTCCTAATTTAATTAATCCCTATGTGACCTCGTTTTGGCAGTAACCTGTATAATAGCATAAAATCAAATTTTACTGTTAATTTGTCGTCGGCCACATGGCACAATTCGGATTTATTATAAATAGAGTGAGAGATCGCTCTTATGACACAGTAACTAGAATTTGGGTCAGAGAACGGTGACCGTGTTTGCTGAATGGTCAGGTGACCATTGTATTATTAATTTTTGCTGTATAGTGTTGACTGCGTTGTGCAAACCGCAGATAAAAAATAAATTCAATCCTTCCTCTCGTGCAACTATAATTTCATTATCGGGCGTCATAGAGTTACGCATATTTAAATAAGGGTAGTTGTAAGTTGGAGGGATTTCGCTGACCTTATTTAGACAAGTTCAGCATTTCAAGGTCGGTTCTAGTTATTGAATTCCGTTTTTATCGTTGGACACGCCGGCACCTTTCGGCTGGGAGCGGATTGAGTTTTTCCTTCATTAACAAGAATTTATTCTCTTCATCACCAAAATTTGAATTTATTATTTTATATTTATCCTCCTGACTCCAGGAAAGTGACGGAGGCGCTATACATAGGGTAAGCAATTACCCCGACCTGCTTCCGGAGATGCCAAGATATTGCTGTCCGCTAGTAATTTAGTAGAGATATTACTGTAATTTAGAACTGCTTGTCAAGACCACCAAGCAGGGGAAAAATGCCGTAAAGTGTCTTTCCCAAGGACACAACAGAATGGCGCAAGTGGGTTTTGAACCAAGACCATGTTGATCATCAGTCCGGTGCTTTAACCACTCGACCACGCTGCCGACTTTTGGTCTTAATTTGGTTTTTGAACCAAAATTGAATTTATAAGTAGTGTTTCTACCACCAGTCAATTTAACTATAGAAAAAACGAGTGTAATAAAGATTTTAAAAATACATTGTCGTAATATTGACGTCACAGCGCTTGAAGCGCGGTGCTACTCTTCGGTTTCTGCACGTGTTTTTCTTTGTGTCAGTTTCTTTGTGCAACTGTCAAATGCGCACCTAGTTTTTAGTTGTTGTTTAATACTAAGTGTCATTATAAGTTTAACAAAGCCCGGTAAATTGTCTAGATTCTGGTTTATAACATACATCAAAGTGAATAAAACTTTGAATGAGAGAATTGCCGGAGTGAAAACAACGATTTACAAAATATAGGGTTTTCCATATAAAGTTAATCTTTTGCAATCAAAGTTAATGTTTTGCAATCAAAGTTAAAAACCAACTTTTTTAATATATTAAAATTTATATAGAATTTCACCTATTGTAAACTTTTAGTTTCCTGTTTTAAAAATCTTCTTAAATAATATTTTGCAAGCATGCCTTACAATAGAATTACGAATGACGACCGCAGAAGAATTGTACATAAAGTTCAAAAAGGTTGGACGACCAAAGCTATCGCAACGACTTTAGACCTCAATTATCACGTTGTAATCAAAATCGTCAAGATGTTTCTAGCTACAGGAGAATATTTGTTAAAGCAACAAGGTGGGAACAGAAAATCTAAAATCTCTCCTGAAATTAAGCAAAAAATTCTTAGATGGGTGGATAATAACTGTTTACTCCGACTTAAAGATATAAGAGCTAAATTGATTGAAGTGCATGATTTGGAAGTTTCTATTAGCACAATTGATCGATGCTTGAGGGAATTCCATTATACTGTAAAAAAAACAACTGTAGTCCCTGCAAGAAGGAATTTTGAGTCGAAAAACCCTATAAATTTTAGTATATTAAAAAAAATTGATTTTTAATTTTTTAACTTTTGATTGCAAAAGATTAACTTCTTTTTGCAAACGGTTGACTTCTTAATGGAAAACCCTATAATACATGCATTTTCGCAATAATGCATCAAATGTAGTAATTTCGAGCAGTAGTAGAACGTGGAAAATTATGCAACATTAATGCATCATTATAGGCTATTTTAATCTGGTGAAGTGAAGATTTTAAAAAGAAAAATGGTAGAAGCTGAAACACAAAACTGTCAAGTCTTCAAGTCATCTAACAAAGATGAGGATAACCGAGATTGTTTCTTGCATGTAAAGTATCACAAAAAACGCTTGAAGCTAGTCGCAAATGTAGATAATTGTTTTACAAATAATCAAACACTTCCTTTGATTGTTTCTTCTTGTTCAACAGAAACTTAAAGAACGTATAACAACAGCCAAAATAATACAATATATTATTAGTTATTTAAAAAATTGTCTTATCCACAACTCATTGCTTTCCTCGTTGTTCCTTCGTCTAGTGTTGCCCTTCCATTCATAGTTATTTATATAGGAATTTGTAGTGATCTATACAGGATCACTACACAAATAATAAAAAAGCTAGACACAAATCTGTCTCAAATTTTTTCTGTGTCGAGTCTAATTCGAAGAAAAACCGATTGAAGTGAAAGTTAGTTTTAGGGGATTTTTAGGGAGACAACAACTGTTAAGTTTGTTACGTGTATCGTCAGCAGCCGCGGTCTATTTCTTCTTTCAGTCCGTAGCTGTCGTTATCAACTTACCTTACGTATACCTATATCGTACTTAATCTTAAAGCATATCAGGAATTTTTACTGACAAGATCTAAGTGAAGGCAATTCGGAACAAGCACAGCTACGCTACGCTACCGACCACCTGCATTACAAACTCGAAACAAACTGAAAATAAAGAGAAAATTCAACACAGTTCGATGCACACGGATCAGGCAGAGTGTGATAAATGTTGCCATTATACAAAATTAAATTACGTTTCTACCATACCCACCCTCCAAAAGGGAAGTTAAAACGGAAGATTTTCGAATTCAAGAAACACAATCAGAAAATTTAACGTAACACAATAAATCACGCTAAATATGTGTTAATGTCCCCCTCACAAAAAAACGAACTTTATCTTGATCTATTAATTTTAGAACTGGCCACAAATTATGACAACGCTATAACAAAGCATGCGAAATCTGCAACCATAGCTAACCAAATAAACAAACAAACACTTGATTGTAGGCATTAGAAAACGTCCTATCATGGGTTTACATAACCCATTACATAACCCTTCATTACATAACCCTCCAATAAACAAAGTTTTCGAATGTCTCTAACAAACTCACTACCATCGGCTGTCCGAACCCGAACTCGGCGGACCAGATGGTTGCTATCTGGCATCACTTCCTTTACAACGGCCTTTGGCCAATGACCTCTCTTAGTCGATTCATCAACAATTAAAACAAGATTGCCAGGTTTAAACTGAGTACCGCTCCAAACCATTTATGACGTGGCTGCAAAAGCGGCAAGTACTGATTTGTCCATCTTTCCCAAAACAAGTTAGCCAAATACTCAATTTTTCTCCACGAGCGTCGATAAACGTCAGCTTTTATAAACACATCAAACGGTGCGTCACTTTCGACTAAGCCCGAGAGAATCATGCTTGGGGTAATTGATAGATCATCTGGTGTGGATGGCAATTGTGTTATCGGCCTGTCACTTAGAATCCGCTCGATTTCGGTAATAACCGTGAGCAATTCAAATTCATCCAGCGTTGTTCTCCAACTAGCAAACGCATTAATTTACGAACAAGTCAAAAGAATGTTTCATGAATCAGCCTTGATGTGAACTACGAGGAGGATTGAAATGCCAGTTGACATTCTCTCGCAGAAGAGCTTTGTTTACAGATTTGAACCTTAAATTTTTGGCTCCTTTCTTCAGCTCACGTTCAGCAGCAACAAAGTTTCTGCCGTTGTCGCTGTAAACATCCGATGATGTAACATTTTGGCGATTGCAGAATCTTCTGAATGCTTGAATAAACGCGTCAGCGTCATAAGCTTAAACAATTTCAAAATGAACTACTCTTGTAGCAAAGCAATTAAAGATGCACACGTATCTTTTTACGCTGTTTCTGCTTATTCTGACAGTTAACGGACCCATCAGGTCAGTTCCTACAGCTTAAATTGAGTTGATTTAGTCACTCGATCAGCCGGCAAGTTTCCCATTTGCTGCTGGTTTGGATACGTCTTTCAGAAACGGCACTTTACACAGGACTTTAAAATGTTATTAACCGCATATCTGCCGTTGAGAATTCAGTACTAAGTGTTTATACATGGCGGTCAACACTTGAGAACAACCCATGTGCCCTTCGCGCTCATGATACATCAACACAAGACCAAAGACCAAAGAATCATACGTTTGAGAAATAGTAGACAAAATACCCCTCCTCGTACAGGGCCTTTCCTTGCGATTTACATTCACCCTCATTCGATCCGTAGCTGGATCCCAGAAAACATCTAGAGCCTTTTGCGAAGGAAGTTGGCACTCATCAAGATCGACATCAGATGCAAGGTTTTCCTGCGGAATAGAGCTCAAAACATGTTTGTTATTAGACAAAAGCATGGTAATATGAAAGCCACCACCCTTGGTAGCTCACACAACTGTAACACAAGATTAATAGTTTTTTCAATAGACCCACATGATCGGCAAATGTCGTCAACGTAGACATTTCTCATTACCGTCTGAATTGTTTCATCGTCTGCTCCCGAGAGATTACCAGTCGCAGTCATTAAAATATAGTCTACAATTAATTCTTTACTTCATACAAAATCTGATAATCCATCAAGTCCTTCTAAACTATATATTAATGATATTGTCGTAAATAACCCCGTTGAACTTGCTGATTGCTTTAATCACCATTTTAGTGAAGTTGGAACTAAATTAGCAAATAATCTATCACCCTCTTCTGTTTGTGCAGTTAATGACTATTTAACTAAAAGAGTTTTCTCTTCAATTTTTTTAGAGCCAGTTGCTAGTGATGAGATTACCAACATTATTAATGATCTAAAAACAAATAAAGCTGGTGGTTATGATATGATATCTTGTTACTTTACTAAGCTGTCATCTTCTATTTTAATTCCTATTCTGGTTTCGTTGATAAATGCTTCTTTTAGTTTGGGTATCTTCCCTGATGATTTAAAAATAGCAAAAGTTATACCACTTTTTAAAAAAGGTGATACACTTGATATAAACAACTACCGTCCAATTTCTTTGCTAACTTGTTTTTCCAAAATTTTTGAAAAAGCAATCTTTACTCGCCTTTCTAATTTCCTAGATAAGCACTCAGTTTTAATTCCAAGCCAATATGGGTTCTGTACCAACAGATCTTCTACTCATGCAATACTTGATATAGTATCGACTATTTATGATAATATTAATAATAAAAAATATACTGGTATGGTTATGCTTGACCTAACCAAAGCGTTTGATACTGTATGTCATAAACGACTACTATTAAAACTTGGCCACTACGGCATAAGAGGGACTGCATATAATCTCCTACAATCCTATCTATTAAATAGATTTTAGTATGTATCCATAGTTAATATAAACTCGAATCTTAGAAATGTTAAAATGGGTGTCCCTCAAGGTTCAGTTTTAGGCCCTCTTTTATTTTTAATCTATATTAATGACCTTCAAAATTGTATGATAAGTACCCCTCGACTTTTTGCGGATGACACTGCTGTTCTGATCCACGCAAACACCTTAACCGAACTTGAGATTAAAATTAATCGTGAACTAGAGAATGTGGTAGTATGGACAAGGAAAAATAACTTAACTATTAATCCTATGAAATCTCAAGCTATGATAGTATCGCCTTCGCTATCTAAAACAAATTTTGCTATTACTATTAAATTAAATTCAAGTATCTTACAAGTTTCAAACAATATTAATTATTTAGGAGTAATAATTGATTCCAAACTTCTTTTTAAAGAACATATTTTAAAGTTAAAATCTAAATTATCTCGAGCAGTAGGAATTATGTGTAAATTAAAGCATACTGTACCTCTTCGTATTCTAATACGTCTTTATTATGCATTTTTTCACTCTCATTTACTCTATGGTTTATTGGTTTGGAGTGCTACTTATACAAGTTATCTGCAACCGATAAACATACTACAAAATAAAGCTCTGCGTATAATTAGTAATAAACAACGATGGACAAATTCTACTATTTTGTACAGTGACTTAAAGATTTTAAAGCTTCAGGATTTAATTAAACTCGAAATAGCCAAATTTATGTTTAGTTATGATAATTGCTTATTGCCACCTATTTTTGTAAATTACTTTCTCAAAATTTCTCAAATTCATTCACGATCAACTCGTTTTTCAGACAAAAATTTTCTTTATCTGCCTAGGTACTCCACTAATCGCTTGCAAAAGTCAATTAAATTTCGAGGAGTGAAAATATGGAATGAAATCCCTTTTCACATTAAAACAAATTGCTGCTCACTCAAAAACTTTGCTTTGAAATACAAACAATACATTTTACAATCGTATGAATGATGGTCTTTATTTTATCTTTTTTTTATTCTCTTATTTTCATGCATCTTTGTTTACGCTGAGTCATTGTTATAGTTACGATACCTGATTACTCATTCTACTTTTATCATCTGGTGGCTGCTTGACTTGAAGACCAATTGTTTTTGGTCACTTCGCAGTCTCCATGCTGGTTTTTTTTTTTTTTTTTTTTATATTTATTTTTTGTACGTGTTATGTAATCGTTTACCATTTATTTGATCTTGTAGTGTGTGTTTGTTTTTGATTTGATCTTACAAACTAGCAAAATAAACGAAGTCAATTCAATTCAATTCAATTCATAAGTAGCGCGAACGCGGCGCAGCAGGGTATGACTTGGCGCCAAAACATGGGTGCGCATTAGATAGTCCACTGGTGGTTGATCGAGGTCGTTATCTGAAAACCAGAGAAATCGAAAGCAGCTTGATCTCGCTCAACAACAGAAACCTGTGAAAACAAAACTTTAATGTCACATATATACTCCATGCCGGAGCTGCTTTGAAGTCCTGGTTACGTGACTTTATTTCTTCCGTTTGCGCCGACTCAAAATTTCCAAAATCTGGAGAAGAGCGCTTGTGGTCGCGATCCCAAAACTAGGAAAGCCCGTGGGGAACCCAAAGAGCTATCGACAGATATCTCTGCTCTGTGTCCCCTACAAGATCTTCGAGAGGCTTATCTACGCCCGCGTTGAGCCATTAATCGATCCACTGCTCCCTAAAGAGCAGGCTGGGTTCCGACGCGGGAAGTCAACTGTAGATCAAGTTGTTCTACTAATTCAGAACATCGAGGATTCTTTCGAGGCTAAAAAGAAGGCCGGTGCCGTATTTATCAATCTGACAGCTGGTTATGACACTGTCTGGCACCGTGGCCTCACCTGCAAGCTGCTGAGACTACTTCCGGATAAGCACATGGTCAAAATGATCATGGAGCTTGTCCGAAATCGAAGTTTCACCCTTACCACCGGTGACAGCAAGCAAAGCAGGCTACGCCGTCTTAAAAACGGCGTTCCTCAGGGATCGGTCTTGGCTCCCCTCCTATTTAACATCTATACGTACAATCTTCCTTCCATAATTTCCAGAAAGTTTGCTTATGCTGATGACTTAGCATTGTTGCATTCTTCTGGAAACTGGAAGGACTTGGAAGGGACTTTAAGCCAAGACATGTCCACACTGTCAGTGTATCTCCAGACTTGGAGATTGAAGCTCAGTCACACTAAGACGGTGACGGCAGCCTTTCACTTAAATAACCGAGAGGCCAAACGTGAGCTAAAGGTCTACAACAATGGTTGACTTTTACCGTTCTGTCCAACCCCTACTTACCTTGGGGTAAAACTGGACAGATCGCTCACGTTTCGTCACCATTTAGTGGCATTGCGCAAAAAACTACCTTCGCGCGTCACACTGCTGAGGCGACTCGTGGGCTCGGGATGGGGTGCTGGTGCTAAAACACTACGCAGAGCTACCTTGTCTTTAGTCTACTCAACAGCTGAGTACTGTGCGCCAGTCTGGTGTCGCAATGCTCACACTCGCCTCATTGACAATGTCTTGAACGACGCCTTGCGCATAGTTACTGGATGCCTGCGTCCCACTCCAACGGACCACCTACCTGTACTCTCAGGCATCCAGCCAGATGAGCTTCGCCGAATGGGAGCGACACTCTCCTTGGCTTACCGTGGATCTCTGGACCCCGATCATATCTTGTATGGTCTTTTAAGTGGGTCCTCAGATACTGGCCAAGTGAGACTAAGATCCAGACGCCCGTTTGTGCCAGGTGCGCGGAATCTTTTGGACAATCTTGCCAGACTTGGCATCCGCGCCTCTGAATGGAAAAATCACAAATGGAAAACGGAGTACTGTGAAAATGCTTCCAGACTCCATGCTTTTGTGCCCGAGACCGGTGCCAGGCCTGTTGGGATGGGCTTACCCCGAGCAGCTTGGGTTAAGCTCAACCGCCTACGGACTGGTGTTGGGCGATTCCATTCGTCCATGCACAAATGGGGTCTCGCTCATTCACCGAATTGCGAGTGTGGCGCCTCTGAGCAAACCGCAGTCCATGTACTAACAGCGTGCCCTATACATCGGGCACCACATGGAGCACGAGGTCTGACGGTTTTGGATGACGAAACTCGATGCTGGCTTAATGACATCACTGCCAGCATCTGATCCAGGCAGTGCAGCAGTCTAAGGTAGTAAAAGGATAAACCCTCGGCCCCAGTCCTGTTTGTGTCTGACCTGGAGTGGATACCCTTCAAACGACGACGACGACTGCTATGGGATGCTGTCTAAACCTCAACAGTACGCCTAACAAGTTGTTGGTCAAGTCAGGTCCATGAAGCAACATATCATTTAACGACATTGTTAAACCTTGCACTACAATCAAATACCACTCTAAATTTTGTTAGAATAGATGTGCAATGATGAGGAATGTAAGAGATCTGTTAGGATTAGGTGGCTTGATTTTAAAACTAACTCTAACACAAGATTACAAGCAAAATTTATTTAAACAGAATTTATTAATTAATTTTAAAAACACGTTTCTGTCCCAGAGCAGCGGTGTAACGTTCTTCATAATTTTGTTGCTTGTCTCCCCAAAATGGTATATAGCCACGTCATTATATATAGCTAGCAACACCGAATAATCAAATCATCGATCGTGGGACACAGAAACGCCGTCGCACAAAGTTTCACACAATAAGCATTATGGAAAGCGGAGCACGATTGATAAAATAAAAGCATAGGCTCGAACATGAGGCAAGCACGCTGCAACCACGCATTCAGCATACACGAATCACGACAAATCTTTCCTGGGGAAGATAAAACTTGATCTAAAATTCTGACAGCATAATTACAATTAATATCGGAGCATAAAATTTGGAACGTTTAACTAATTTCAGAATAAAAAGTATAGCCAATATATTTTGAAACATTGTTTATTAAGGACATTTCGGAATTATAAGTCATTCCATAATCAACTTGTAAAACTAAATAATTAATTATAAATTTGTAAATTTAAATTTAGATAATTAATGTTGTATCTTTAATTTTAAAGTTACGCGCAGATAACTCCATTTTATTTAGTTGTATATGTTGGCAATATTTTATTCTGTACGTCATAAATTATTTAAATTTAAATTTTCAAATTCGAATAATGACCGTCAACCTTTTTTACAGTCTTGTGCCCTATTTCTAAAGCGCGTTTATCTTCTACTGACAAGGTTGGTGCTTTAGATAATTCTAAGTCTTTAAAATCTTGATTTAATATGTCCAGTATCTGTTTGCAGGATTCCTTTTTATCTAAGAAGTTTACCATAAGTTTAGGTGTATTTATTTCTTGATCACCATTGTCCTTGCCATACACTGTCCATTCTAAGTGAGTTTGAAGACCTGTTGGATTACCAGGTGCACCAACTCTTATGTCTTGTGAAAGATATGCTTGCTGCAGGTCACTGCCCAGCAATAACTCTATCTTTTGATTTTCAATTTTTGGAAATTTCAGGTCTTGTAAATGTGAATAACCCTTATTCATCTCATGCGTAGAAATACTGGAGCTGATGTCAACAATGCTATCTTGCACTAAAGCATCCTTGACCATAAAGGCACTTTCTTCTTCAATTCCTTGTATAGCCAAGAAATCCACCTTTTTCTTTTCGTGAGTGATTGCGTTTGCAGTTATTAGCTCGAAGTTACCCTATTTCATAGACACTCCAAGTCGCTCAGCCGGCTCTGCATAACACATATTTACACTTGATTCCTCGTCAATAAATGCATATGTGAAGACATATTTTGATGGGTCGTCGTATCACACCTTCACTGGAACGACCTTAAAGATTGTTCGGCCAGAAAATGAAGGTGCACTATTATTGCAAGAAGTGCAAGCAGCCAGGTTTTCGGGAAGATTTGTTTGATCATCGATGTCCGCATGCAATAACAGATTGTGCCGCCTTCCACATTTTTTACACTGAACCTTCCATAGGCATTGAGACACCCTATGCCCAGTTCGAAGACAATTAAACCACAAGTTAAAACTTTCTGCTAAACTTTGTCGCTCTTTAATAGATTTACTTTCAAAGACTGCACATTTCCAAATCTCATGCTTTTTTGCTGCACAACACACAATTGAGGTTCTACTGCAGGCTTTATAATGGCGAGATGTTGTTGAGCAACACACGTGCGCTTACACACATTATTAACCGCACCTTGATTATTATTTGACTTTCTAACATTACCTTGTGACAAAAGTTGACCGTAACCGGTATCGGCTTCTAAAGCAGCGTTTTCGACAAGTTCTCTTAGCTGTGTAAATGTTCCCAAACCTTTGTCAACAATTGAGACAAACTGTGATTTTAACTTGTAAGGCAGCCGTTGAAGCACCTTTTGAAGTAGATCATCATTATTTAATAAGTGAGATTCGCGCCAACCAAAAAAGCTTGTCTCACATTTATACATTTTATCACAGAAATCTATCAGCGACTTTGCATCCCACTTCCTTATTGGCGGGACTTCCAAATCCTGCTTAACTACGCTCATTAATTTGGTTCAGTTACCGAATCTTTTATCTAGCCGCGACCAAGCCATATTATACGCTTGTTCTCGCGTGCTACCTCTTTCTCCTTCTCGGCTTGATTCCGGGCCACCAGCTACAGAACCGGCCACCAACTTATGCCATTATTCATGCTCTTCAGTGATGTATCTCTCACTCCACGTCTTGTGCGTTGGGATCCGTCACCTTGTTCTCTGACTCTTTATCTGTCCTGACTACCCTCTCTGCTCCCTTGCCTTACTTGTTACCCAAGTCTCTCACCGACACCCAATCTCTCCTCAATTCTTTATCCGACTCTAAGGTAGTCCATCTTCAATGGATACCGGGTCATTCTTCCCTTCCAGACAATGACTTAGCTGACTCTCTTGTTCAAGTTGGAACCTCTCTTGCCCCTCCACAATACCACTGTCTCTCTCACCTCTTATTTCCTCCCAACGTCTATTCCTCTACACCAGTTGGAGATGCAGTATCCAATCTGGTCTCTTCCAACATCAAATCCCTCCAGTATCTTCTGAGGAATTTAATCTCCCTCGCTCCGCTCACTGTGCTCTCTCTCGTTTACTCTGCAAAGGGCACAACACTCTTCTTGGCACATATCTCCATAAGGTTGATCGAATCGAGACTCCTTCGTGCAGCAACTGTGGTTCTAAATTACAGGACCTCTTTCATCTCGTGCTAGACTGCCATGCACTTGACCCTATACGTCTCAATCAATCAATCTGGCCATCTTCGGCCATTCCCTCTCAATTCTGGACCTCTGGTCTCGTCCCTGGGGGTTTTCCCGATTATTGGGACTCCGCGAAGTTGATCCGCGCGCCCATCCCCAGAAACGGGTTGGGTAAGCCCACCACCATTACGAGTTTACGGAGAAACAGAGTCAGTTTTAGAAAGAAAGCAGTTGGTTAAAAAGAAACTAAGTTCTTCTTGAGCATTTTAACAAATTTTTAAAAATTTAAAAAATTTTGGGCCCGGTTTAGACTCGCGAGAACAATTTGCGCGGCCTTCTTTTCTCTTTTTATCTCTTAGACCAACTAATTTTGTTTCTTTTTTACTCTCACTTCAACCTTTTTTTCTTCGAATTAGACTTGACCATTTTTCTGCCTTAACCAAGATTGCCAGATACTTTTAATCAAAAATAGCCAAAAAAGTAGCCACGAAAATTTTTAATAGCTCAATTGTTTAAAAATAGTTTACGAGCGGAAAAACTTTGAATCTTTTCCTGAATCATAGATTTCCTCTCCAGAAAGTATTGATCTCTAAAAAAAGGTCTTCACCTCAAACGTAACAACAATCCTGGAAAAATCAAAGCATTTTAACCTAAAATTCACTTTAAAAGTATGGTTTTTTTCATGTTGCCGTTTTGATTTAAAGTCGCGAAAGCCTTACTCTAAATAGTACCCCAAAAAGTCGCCTCTCTTAAAAAATTGTTAATTCAAATTTTCAGTCGCGAATGAAAATTCAAAATCGCCCCATTGGCGTTAAGTCACCCCATCTGGCAACACTGACCGCAACCCAGTCCAATCAGTGAAAAAGGTTTCAATGCGAACAAAAACAACGGCAATTTTGAGGAGTTTATATTTCCCCGAATAGAAATAAGCTTTTAAATTTTGGGAAATCCCCTAAGCCTGAAAGGTTAGTAACGGCAAATAGTGAACGAGACACCAATAAACTCAAAATAAATGCCAAAGAAATATAAACAATTTGAGAATAAAAAATAACATTTCTGTTACAAAAACTTTTTTTCTACTCATTGAAATTAAGTGATTTAAAAAAATAGACTCCGACTCCAGCCCGACTCCAATCAAAAATGCCATAATCCGACTCCAGTCCGACCCCAATTTCAGATTTTTCTCATTTTTGCTAAAGCAAAAAATTGATCAGTTTCACCGATGATACATTATACATTATTGGGATCTCGTCCACGTTAGTCTCGTTAGATTCACTGATGATACATTATTGGGGTCTCGTTCACTGTTCGCCATTACTAATCTTGCAGGCTTTCAGGATATACCAAAATTTAAGAATTTATCAAGTAAGCATGGCAAATAGTGAACGAGAACCCATTATTGTTGCAATAATGTATCACCGATGATACACGCAGCAGCCAACGTGTTCAAAGATCGCTTCTGTTTTTTTTGCCACTTTTTGTACAATAGTCTTTTTTTAACTACTTCTGCTACTTGTTCATTCCACCACCAAGTTGCCTTGGTGTACCTTGACTCATAGAAACACCACACACTCTAGTAGCCACTTTCATCATTTCTTCACTCCACTCCTTCCCAGTTCTCAGAATAGCGCTTTAGTAGACTTTCTCCTTGCAAAACATAAGAAATTTAAATTGATCGTAACAAAGTAATTTAACACTAGAATGACAGTTAAATCTCACCTCCTGGAATGACGGAACAGTCAATTTGACTTCACTGTCGTTTTTTATTAATATTCTTAGTTTATACTTAATATTGAATTGAATATTAATAAATATGATCAGAGGATGTTATTGGGTAAATAAAAATAGTTAGGAAACCGTTGTTTAGTAAAAAAAAAATTATTTTTGTAGTGATCCAATAAAAAAAATAAAACTAAAATTTAACATACACCATAAATTATTTATTTAAAGACAAAACATGCATCAATTATAATTTTTCAATTACATGCGTGATTCCTTTAACTAATAGTACCACTGAATTTTACGGGTGACAAATTTTACATACACTTCGACTTTCCACTTTTTCAGTACATTTTCCACAAACAATTCTTTTGCATTTGTAACACTTCACGTTTGATTTATTGTTTTTGCATTGACGCACCTGGCAAGCTTTCCTTTTTGTTGGTCTTTCTCCTTCTTCATACTCCTCTTCTTCATTAGCTGCTTCTTCACCATCTCGGTCATTCATCGTTGCGTTGACATTCTCAGTTATTGGATGAGTTGCAGAATAAACTTCCTACGACTAATCTTCGTACCATTGATCTCATTATAGACAATTTTGGCGTTGATGGCTGCAAAGTCTAATATATTGTAGAAAACCTGCAGAGGCCATCGTCTAGATGCCACCTTGGTAGTGCAAAAAAGAGCCACCTGATCAATATTATCAACTCCAGATTTGGTATTATTGTAATAAGTGACACTTTCAGGGAGTTTCTTGGGTATATCTGAAATAGCAACTGATCTGTGCACAGAACTTAGGACGAAAACATTCTTCGAAGGTTTGCCTTGGTAGACCGTTAAAGTGAGCTTTTCATTCTTTAATATCCTTGTTGAATACAGAGGTAGCTTGATAGTCTTGATTGGTTTGGCTACCTCCCTCCGTATTTTGTTCACAGTACCCACAATGCTTGTCTTCTTGCTTTTTAGTAACTTAGCCAGCGTTACCGAAGTGAAGAAATTGTCGCAAGTAATGTTTCGTCCTTCGTTGATAAACGGCTCTGCAAGTTTCGTGACTACATATTCTGACACTAATTGATTTGTTGGTCGTTGGGCATCTTTTCCCAAGTAGGGGAATCCATTCACTAAGTAATGTGACTCAGAATCAACGGTTAACCAAAATTTTATTCCGAATTTATCGGGGTTGTTTGCCATATATTGAGTGAAGGGACACCTAGATTTTGTTGGGAACAGCTGCTCATCAACTGTGATGTTAACACCAGGCCTGTAACACGAAATGCAATTTTCGATGAATCTATTCCAAATAGTGGAAATCAATGCAAACTTGTCACTTTGAACTCGTTGAATCCTGGAAGATCGAATATCGAACCGGATAAATTTCAGCAGTTCTTTACATCGATCACGACTCATGGTCTGTCTGAATAGCGAGGGTCCCCAAACTTTGGTCATTGATTCGCTGTCCTTTGGCAGTGAGATCTTGAGCAAAAAATATTCCAAGAAGGGCGTAGATTTCTTCTTTGCATGTTGACAAGTTGCTCCGAGCTTTTGTTTCAGTGCATGATACTACGTATTTCGCGAATCATGAAGTCATCAATGAACAATGTGAAGGCTGACATGATACTTCCTTCAATAACTTTTTTCTTTGCATATGGAGTGGGGCCGGTACTGGATCTAAGAAGATTCTGAGAGGGCATGCGTCCTGTGGCAACCTCGTTATAATTTGTTACTTCAACCCACATTGTTCCATTCGGAAATAGAAAACTACATATTATCAGTTTTATTGACTGCTGAATCTAAATCTGGAGCATCACCAGTGACTTCAAAAGAGTCCAATTCATCTGTAAAATAAGAATAAATAATTAATATCCAATCTATCTGTCAAATATTTACTTCATTTAGAAATCAAACAAAACATTGTAAGTGAAATAGTTTTCAAATGTGAAATAAAAAAATAGATTGCATACTTTCAATCGGAGATAATGTATAGATTTTCATACTATGATAAATCAATTTACCTAAGACTGAAGTGTCAGCATCAAGAGAAGTGTCTTCATCTGAGATCGTTGAATATTGCTTCTCACTCATTATAAATTCCATTGTTTTTTGTTGCCATTCAAATTCAGACTTTGATTACGAAACTATTGACAATTGTCTTAACAGTGATGTCACAAACACGTAGCTTAGTTAAGTAGAATTAGAAAGAAAGCAGTATACAACATCGCTCAAACCAACGTGTTTGCACGCGTCTTTACTACTTTTTAAAGAAAGAAGTCAATTTAACTTTTCCGTCATTCTAGGTAAACAGTGTTATAACTCTCAACATAATAGAAATATTGGTTAGATTTCTTACATATACCTTTATATCGTGAAACAAATAAAAATCATAAAATATGAAACAAATCTGATAAAAGATATGGAATTTATTAAGTTTAAAATGTTGAAAAGCAGTTAAATTGACTTCACCGTCATTCTAGTGTTAAAGGGAGGCTAAAAGGGGCGGCAGAAATTTTTCCATGGGGTCTTTATCCTCCTGGCCTCCTAATTCCAACGCCTTTGCTTGTCACTAGCGTAAAATAACCTAAAAAACTTCTTATCAAAAAATAAACTTACGAAGTTTTTGCTTGCACTTTTTGGGTGGCCAAATTTCATTCAACTTTATTGAATTATACAAACTTGGTTCTGCAATTTATACCTAAATATCTTGATGTAAATAGACATAGTGTTTAATTTTTTAAAGTCTATACCTATGCCTATCAAAAATACCTCCACTTTAGAGATTTTAGGTATGCAATTGTTTGTCATGATCCTCTAAGAAACATGCCAGTTAACGCCCATGAGATATCATTTTGCTGCAAACATAGCCTTACACATTTGGGGGCAATAGGGCATCGTCGCCATCTTAACCTGATCACCAACAAAACATTCGAGAACAATACGAATTTTCGGCCAATGAATATGTTTTTCGAGACATAAAATGCACCTGTTCAAATATTTCTCTGACGAATGGAAGTTATTTTACGTCTAAATAGTTTATTTCATGTTCTGTGCAACAAATTCAATCATACCGTAAAATTGTCTTTTTTGGGGTAAATTTGACTTTTTGAGCCAAAAAGACTTCGGGTATACAACAAAGCTAATGCTTTTTCCTTCGTTATACGCCTATTTGTTGCGTTTAGGCTTTTTTGCTAAAATCGGGCAAAATCATGATTTAAGCAAAATAGTTTCACACCCCTATCCTAAATCTTTTGGTCTGGTATGGCCACGATCTGCGAGCTATGTCTTTGGTTTTTACGCTTGCAAAAATGAATATAAAACTATATACAAAATTATAAGAATGAGAATAAATATAAATCAAAACTCGTATTAAGTGTTAATTGTTTTCTTTGAGCACAAACCGAAGCTAAACCGGAACTGAACTTTTAGAAATAACATTTGTTGAACCTGAACCGAAACTGAATCTTTAAACATAAAATTTGCGAAACCTGAACTGGAACATTAATTTAAACAGTTCGGCGCCCTGGTTTTTATACCAATTAATTGTGATGCAGAAGAACGCTTTTTAGTAGTGTTTGTAATCATAGATGACTAATGTAAGAGATAAATTGATATTTTTATCTCACGGTTGAATAGAAAAAATACAATTTTTTTTGTAAATTGATGTAAATTACTGTTTCACAACATTTTAATGGAAATTTTCTCGTAAAAACTTTTACAATAGGCCGAAATCGGTAGGCCAAAATAAATCAAAAATTAATGCTCCTAATAAGTCTCCACCTCTGAACACCCTTTTTCAGAGGGGTTTGGCCCCCAAACTCCTGTAAGTAAACCCATGCTTCTTTGTAACAATTAATTCGTCCAGCAACTTCTACGTACCTGTATTCAGAAAAATAATTTCAGCCCTCAGTAATTTTGAATTTGATGTAAATGTATCTTGCTTTTTTAAAAATTTTATCTCTGTTTATCTCCTGACTTACAGGAAAGCGTGAGAGGCATCTGCCCATCTGCAAAAACAGCTTTTTCGGGAAACCCTAAAGTGATTAGCCAGCCTGCTTTCGGAAAAAAAGATATTGTTATCCGGTAAAACTTTTTTTTGGTTTTATAAATTTTTATTTAGAAATATGAATCAAATTTAAAGCTGCTGGTTATGGCCGCCAAGCAGAGGAAATTGCTTTTCCAAAATTGTAATTTTCCAAGGACACAACGGAATGAAGCGAGCAGGTTGGAACCGCGACCGTGACGATCAGGTTCGCCATCAATAAGACGCTCTTAACCACTCAGCCACGCTTTTTTTTTATAACAAACGCGTACCTGGAAACACATTTTCTTTTTATTTACTTAAGAATAATACATTATTTTTACTGAACTTTAACTTAGTGAACATTTTTATCGTATAGATCAAAATTCACGAGTTACTAAATCCGAAATATGCAAAAATGACTCCTTTACATAAAACTTCTTCGAAGAATCTTTTTTTGGTCTTTATCTAGTTTTTTGGCTTCAATTCCAGGTCTTACAGCGCAAATTTTTTTATAAATCCAGATAAAAACAAAAAGAAACAACTTAATTTTTTCTGCTAAATTTTTGTCGTAGAGCGTTTTTTTTCTACCTAAATATTTAAAAATTGCAGTGCCCCAAATTGCAGCTTCTGAATTCTAAAGAAAGATTAAGCAAGTCCTGGAGACCCCCTCAAAGTATTAAAATAACGCAGCACTTGGAAACTTTTTATATAGATAAAGGATTCTAAAATTGCGCACTCCAGGATGGGAGCTCTAAAAGTCATCAGGACAGGCTCAAAGTTGCAGAAATATTGTAAAACATGTTGAAACTTAGATGGCCGATTCAGAACTTACAAAGAGGAGGGCGAAAAGCTATAAGATCGACGTTTAAATATTGCAGCCTCAAAAGTTTTAGAATACCTGGTATAAAATGCAGAAATAGAATATTAAAAGTAGGCCTATAGCTGCTTAAAAAATTGCAATATTAAGCAAAAAATGAATTTTTGAAAGCGAAATTTTGGCAACATTAACTTTATTTTGATGTATAAAACCCAGTAAAGAGGTTGTGCAAGTTTTATGATTTCACAGAGCCCTAAAAAGTTTTTTGACTTTTAGCGGGCGCCATAGTAATAACCATAGTAATAGGCCTACCTTATGTAAGGATGCTTTGCACCTTTGTCTTATGTTATTAAAAAAAAAGTAGAATATAGAATTTGGAATTAAGAGATATATTCGCCTATCACCTATTCTTGATGGCTATGACATACGCGGGTCAAGCCGATTTAAAAACAATTTTTAAAAAACTAATACAAAATATTTGGGCTGTTTTAAGGCAAGCAGCAAAAATTAAGGAAGCCTCCTTAGAACTGCGTGGAGAGCGAAATAAAGAGTAGTTTTTCAAAAATATATTACTAAGAATTCTGGGTGTTTCAAAAAAACATTAAAATGCCATTTTTTGGAAATAGATATGAACAAATTTATCAAAAAAGTACGATATACCCGTTCACCTATTTGAGTAAATAAGACAAAGCAGTAAATGCACCACTGTACTAAATGATCTTGAGGCAGCACAAGGGCTTGAGGCAGCACAAAACTATTGAACTAAATTAACAAAAAGACAAAGTGCTTTGCAAGAGTTACTTTTATTAAAGTTGGTTTTATAGTGGTGCATAAGGTATAAACAGTTCAAAATTGTTTCATTCCGTCTCAGTAGGAAGCCATTAGAGAGCGCCGCTAAATTTATTAAAACAAAAAACAGGATCGAAAAATCTGTAAAAGATTATGTAGCGTGCGAATTGCGTTAATGTGGATTAAGCAAAAGTTATATTTTGCTATTGTTATTTGGTTCAAGTACTTTTTGATGGTACCATGTTCTTTAAAATCTTAAAATTTAAAAGTAAAAATTAATTGCTTTTTGGTTGGACAATTACAACCTATTGTTTCAACGAAAAATTACGAAACAGTTTAATTTTAAGCTTAATTGAAAAAAAATAACTAGCAGCGACAACTTCATTTATAAAATGTAGCAACTCTGCCGCGGCACCTACACCGCATGAAAACAAAAGTAACGACGCTACAGCATCTGCCAAGTTGATTTTTATCAAGATACGAAAACAGTCTGGAAAATAACATTTTTTAAAAAATTTTGTCAAATTGCGATAATAATGAAATGGGTCTATAATTAGTAGGCATATTTTGATCACCTTTTTTATAAATGGGGATAACCTCAGCTATTTTTAAGCAGTTTGGAAATACACCTGTTTCTAGACACAAGTTACTTATTATTGAAGAAATAATCAACTTGCCATATTTAATAAATTTAGTTTCAATATTAGTGTACCTTTGAGCTTTCTTATTTTTTAGTCGATCAATTATTGAACATACTTCGGCGTTTGTGGATGGAGATAAGAATATTGAGTTGAAATTACAACTATTGGGTTTGGTCATTTTTACATGTGAAGGAGGTGCAGGAATATCTTGTGCCATTTTGTACCCAACGCTTGCAAAGTGCTCGTTTAAAACGCAGGCAATTTCTTCAGGTTTCGTTGTTACATTACTTTTATCATTTAAAAGATTTGTTGGAAAAATACGTTTTGAATTATTCAGTTTGCATATTTTATTGATTATTATTTGATATAATTTTTCAGAGTTATGCTTTTCTTCAGTAACAACTTTATTGTAATAGTTTCGTTTTGCACCTTCAATTGCTCTGTTTAGAACATTGCGATATTTGTGAGATTGAATTTGATTTTAACGATACGACGTTGCAAGGAGAGCCAAAAGAAAAACAGGTATAACTGTAGTCGTTTTTTATTTAAATAATAAAATGGGGAACACCATGGATTAATGCTTTTTATTGTATTGAAACAGAGCCTACTTCGTGGGAGTATACTGTGACACAGTTAAACTTTTCTGGGGCTTGATCTATAATTTTGCCAAAATCCAATTTATCTCGTTCTAAAAATATTTTCATTTCATCTTCAGCGTGCTTGCGCGCATAGACAAACTTCGTTTTGTTGTCCTGGAAATGTTTTTTCGTGCTGACCGGAAGCAGCTGGCTGGAATATCAGGAAAAACAGAGATTGGGTTTTTTTGGTCTCTATTTGCCGCATACAAGAACAAATGTTGCATTTTCGAGCCAGTGTTTTATACACACAGCTGTATATTTTGAAACAACAAGGTTAGCTCTAGGTATAGCAGCAATCCACTTCTTTTTATTTTCATTATTTTGGTGCAAATTGTATACAGGGACTTTATCATTACTAGAAGCATAATTGCTTTAACATTTCGGAACACAGCATTTTAGTACCATATTTCATCACTTTTAAATCTTTATTCTATGAAAGAAAAAAATCGAAATAGATAATACTTGTTAAAACAATTTCATAGTTAATTAAACTATTAAAAGCTTTGAATGTTTTCTTTTTAAGTTTTCCTAAATACCTGCGCTATTTGTCATTAAATGATGTTGTTATTAGCAGACATTACTTACTAAAATTAAAATTATATTCAATATTTCTGATCAACTTTGTTCTAAACATAATTCTGGCTCACACATAACTGCTAGCACAATTTAGTCTGTTATTATTTTAAACTACTGAAAAGAGTGTAAAGATGTAACGTTTTCCTACAATTTCTCCTACTAATTAGCTTATACAGCGCCTTATTTTTGTTTACAGCTCAGTGCTCAGTTTTTTATTGACATGGCCTGTATTTTCTAGGTCGCCATGTTTTGGGGCAATGTATGTACAGGGACTTTATCATTACTAGAAGCATAACTGCTATTACACTTCGGCTCACAGCACTTTAGTATCAAATTTTATGGTTTTTAAATTTTTATTCTATGAAAGAAAAAAATCTAAACAGATAATATTTGCTGAAACAATTTCTTAGTTAATTAAACTATTAAACACTTTGAATGTTTCTTTTTAAGTTTTTCTAAATAACTGCGCTATTTGTCATTAAATCATGTTGTTATTAGCAGTACTTTCTTATTAAAATTAAAAACTTTTATTCAATATTTCTAATAAACTTTGCTTTAAACATAATTCTGGCTCATAACTGCTAGCACAATTTAGTCTGCCATTATTTTAAACTACTGAAAAGAAAATGTAAGATGTAACGTTTTTGTATTGTACAATCGCTTGTTCTAATTAGCTTCGTCAGCGATTTGTCGGCCTTCAGCTCAAGCGCTCGTTTTTTGTTGACATAGCCTGTATTTTCTAGGTCGCCATGGACCGTCATAAAGTGTTTCAATACAAAATTTAATGGTTTCCGCTAAAGGTACGTTAATAAATAAGCTACAAATATCAAATGAGCCGAGAAATGAATTTGTATTGAACCATTAAATTATCAATTACTAATTGTTTTGGAGCGGTCGAACCACGAGTGGTCTTTTGTACCTGACGTATTTTACCTGCAATACTTAAGGACGTTCTTCCCACTTTTCAACAAAGTAATGTCGTATATGAATACGTGTGCCATTGCGATAGTCGGTACGTGGGTCGAACGTCCCAACGTTTGCAGGACAGAATCTGCCAGCATATGCCAAAGTCTATTCGGAACAGAACCGGTCAAGAACGAAAACAACCAGAACGCACAGGTAAATCAACTAATTCTATCCACATTGTGACTCAGCGATTGAAAATCATTTGTTACACAACCAGAAATGTGCATCTCACTATAAGGGCAATCAATTTTTTATTCTTTTTAAAGCACGATCCGAATTCTATTTAGCAGTCTTAGAATCAATTTTTATCACTCTTCGCAAACCTAATTTGCGTAGACAGAAAGAGTTTGTTTACAAACATAAACTGTAAGTATAAGTGCAAAAAAATTTTCTTTTTAGTTCAAAATTTTAACACAAAATTTGCATAATTTTGTTTTTTTTTTTTTGCCAAAATTTTTACGCCGACGAAACGTGGTTTTACTTTATTAAATATTTTCATTTATTATGATAACTGTTACTAACTTTAATTTTTAGCCAATCAGAATCAGTCTTAAAACTTTTCAAATACTACATTCAGTTTTTCAATTCATTCTAGCGAAACCTCCTGAAGAAAGCTAGACAAAAACGTTCGAGTTTTTCAAAACAACCTTTTTTAAGGCTACTCATTTAACAAAAGAGTTTCAAATGAAACATTTGATTTTAAGAGTTATTTTAAAGTTTTGTACCAGCAAAAAACTTTTTAAATTGTCCTTTTCGTCCCGTCTGTCTAACAATCTAAGAATTATACCTTTGACTTTAATGGAAGAAGCCAGCCAAGAACTGACATAAGTTGAAAAAAAATCTAACTGGCAATATTTTTGTTCTGTACAAGTATTGAACACCATGGGCGCCCGAAAGCGGGGAGGCAGAGAGCTACTACATCTGCCTTTTTGACCCCTTTAAATTGCCCCAACTCTTTTCAAAAAAACAGTATAACCCACTGCTGCGCAGACACAGAAGCATTGGGTTAGATTTGCCCTTACAATCATAAAAACTCGATCAAAATATTATATCAGTTGAAGTAAATGCTATTATTTTGGTAATGATTTGCACCTTAAATTTAAGACGAAATCAGCGACCATGGACTCGATTAAAAGTGATGACTTTTTTTGTCTTCACCTGAAATTTAAGACGAAAATGGAGATTTTGTACATTGATTAAAAGTGATGGTATTTTTCAGTCATTACTAGATTTTTGCGCTGAAAACGGTTGCGATACGAAATGGCAACTCTGTTAAACATTTTTTATAAATGAAGTGCATTTTAAATTTTGTCCCCCTAACAAAATGGCTTTCCGACGCCCCTGTTTGAATACTCGGTATTACAAAAACGTGACGCCCTTGAGCGCAACATAGTAAAAAACAGTTATAAAATTTAGAACAGCGAAGAGGAATACTATAAAGTAAATTATATATTAACTTCTCTTTCATTTCTCATTCGAGTTTCGCTTGTTTTTTTAATGAGTAGTGATACTGCGAAACCTTCAAATCGTCTACCCTGCATGAAATCTAGACATCGGACCCCCTACTTTTTTGTCAAGTTCTAGTTTAAATCCGTCTATATTGCACCAAATTGACGGGTTCCGAGTCAGCATTCCTTGTGTTCGCTTTGAATCTGACTCTGGTTTCTCGATTTTCGTCCCAAAAACGTAGTGATCTCCAAAAAAGGTCTTCACTTTGAATCCGACTCTAATTTCTTGATTTTTGTGTCGAAAATGTGGCGATCTCTAAAAAAGGGTCTTCACCGTAAACGCGCCTTAAATCTTACTCTGGCTTCTCGATTTTCGCCGAAAAAGTAACCTTGCGGAAGTCAGTTTTGAGAAACCTGCAATACAATTATCATATTATATTATAAATAAAAAATTTGAGTAAGCGGTGGGCCGCAGGTTTAACATCCCTGACCTACAGTCATTCTTATTCTAACCCGAAAGTTTGGTAAAGGAATGGTACTTTCTCTTATTTAAAAGATTATCCTTAATGACCCTTGAAACGAATGCCTACACATGGTTAGACTCGTCGGGTGGTGCTCAAGCATTTTGAGAATATGTATCGGCACAAAGAATGCAAATAAGGCTTCAACATCACAATTTAAAACTTCTTATATAAGCCTATTCTTAGTCAGTAACTATTTTCAATTTTCATTCCAGGCGAAAATTTTATCAACGATTCTCCGCTGCCGGTTGAACTGCTTCATCTAAGAGCCCGCCGGTACTCGACCGCTTTCGACAAAACTGTTTTTTTAAACGTCCGACAGAATTTATTTAAGCTGTTAGTTCAGTAGAGCATGGGTCATTCGATTTCACTATCAAGCTACAGTAGAATCCGGCTATTACGACATCTCAACGGACCGTGAAAAAAATGTTAAAAACGAATTGTCGCTATAACGGGATTGGTGTATTTTATTCGTAGAAAGTGTTTTTAGTTTAATTTAAAGATCTAACAGGGACTACAAGCGTACCCAAATGAGCATTACTGCTTTATGGCGTGTCTTTGCTACGTTTAATCTGTGCAAGAACAAAACAAATCAGTTGGTCAAAAATAAATTGATAATTTTGATCAACGGATTCTGCTTCATCGTGTAATTTTTTGCACACAATGTTCTTTCTCACCTTCCATCGATTTATCCAACTCATATTTAATTTCTTGGGATTTTCACAACCGCAAACTTTTGCATACCGGTACTCTTTTTGAGCTTCCAACAGCAACATTTTCTCACTGACTGGAATTTTTTCGTCTCTTGCTTGACGAAACCATTTCATTAAAGGCTATCCACCGCTTCGAAATTATGCTTACGCTTCCGTTTCGTTTTGCTGCTGCAACCTGCCTCAGTGCCTCAAAGTCTTCGATTATCTTTTCTTTATTTTTCAAAATTGGGATTAAGGATGTTCTTGAAATTTCAAGTTCCTTAGCAAGCATTGACACTGGCGAATCATTTCTTCTGTTCACCTCATATTTTTTCCATAACGGTAATGACGTTTTTTTGTTAGACATCTTTCTGCTACTGTATATTCGGTACTGTATTCTTTTGTTTAAATACTGTACAGTACACAGTAAAGCAAAATCGGATTTTTTATTAGTAGGTCAAAAAAGGTCTTGTATACGCGCGGTCACGCCATTGCTTTTGTTTTTGATGCAGACGCTTGACACCTAAAAGGAGATTAGAGCTGCTAATTCCCATGACGCATTTAAATAAAAGGCAATAACTGTCGCAAAATAAGATAATTTTGCTTGCGGGCATGAAGTGGCGTCGTTGCGTCGTTAAAAGAGAATTGTTGTAAAAGCGGGTGTCGCTAAAGCCGAAGTCAAATATAAGAAGTCTGCCGGGACCAACAAAAATGCGTTGTTAAAAGCGAATTGTCGTTATAGCTGGTGTCGTAATATCCAGTTTATTCTGTATTTTGTAAATTTACTTTACGAACTATCGCCAACAATCTATTTATAGCCAACAAGTTAGAGCAAAAGATTTTAATATAAATTGATATTCACGTTTGCGCACCCGGTTAAGTCAACATTATGGGAACAAATTTTAATAACTTCTTCTGGAATTGATCCAAGAAAAAGGCAAAGCGTGCAAAAGACAGCGTATGAAAATCTAAAGCCAACCAAGAAAATCTTTGTAGAGAACAGAAAAAAAGAGAAAATAGTCAAATAAAACAATGAAATTTTAGGCTTCCTCTCCTTCCTCTTCCTCCTCATCAAATTCACCCTCCTCTTCAGCGGTGGCATCCTGGTATTGTTGGTACTCGCTGACGAGATCGTTCATGTTGCTTTCAGCTTCAGTGAACTCCATCTCGTCCATTCCTTCACCAGTATACCAATGAAGGAAGGCCTTTCTTCGGAACATAGCGGTAAATTGTTCAGAGATGCGTTTGAAGAGTTCCTAAAAAGGGAAGGTCAATTTTACACTACGTACCCAAATTATTCAACAGTTGACCGTAACTTGAACACTAACCTGGATAGCGGTGCTGTTACCAATGAAGGTAGCAGACATCTTGAGACCACGAGGAGGAATGTCGCAAACAGCGGTCTTAACGTTGTTGGGAATCCATTCGACAAAGTAAGAGCTGTTCTTGTTCTGGACATTCAACATTTGTTCGTCAACCTCCTTCATGGACATACGGCCACGGAACATGGCGGCAACAGTAAGGTAACGGCCATGTCGTGGATCGCAAGCAGCCATCATGTTTTTGGCGTCGAACATTTGTTGGGTAAGTTCGGGAACAGTCAAAGCACGATACTGTTGGCTGCCCCGGCTAGTAAGAGGGGCGAATCCAGGCATGAAGAAGTGAAGACGAGGGAATGGAACCATGTTGACAGCCAATTTACGCAAGTCAGCGTTCAATTGACCTAAAAATAATAGTATGAGTAAAATAAAACCCAGTTAACAGCTATTCACAAACTCACCAGGGAATCGCAAGCAGGTAGTCACTCCGCTCATGGTGGCTGAAACAAGATGGTTCAAATCTCCGTAGGTTGGTGTGGTAAGTTTGAGGGTACGGAAGCAAATGTCGTACAAAGCTTCATTGTCAATACAGTATGTTTCGTCTGTGTTTTCAACAAGTTGATGGACGGAAAGGGTGGCGTTGTACGGTTCAACGACAGTGTCAGATACTTTTGGGGATGGAACAACACTGAAGGTGTTCATGATTCTGTTGACAAAAATTAGTTAAAGAAACTTTTACGTATTAATCAAACTTTCATGATCTTACCTGTCAGGATATTCTTCACGGATTTTACTGATCAAAAGAGTGCCCATTCCGGACCCGGTACCGCCTCCGAGAGAGTGGGTAAGCTGGAAACCTTGAAGGCAATCACAGCTTTCTGCCTCCTTGCGGACGACATCAAGGACGGAGTCTACCAATTCGGCTCCCTCTGTATAGTGACCTTTGGCCCAGTTGTTACCAGCACCACTCTGTCCAAAGACGAAGTTGTCTGGGCGGAAAATCTGTCCAAAAGGTCCGGACCTTACAGAGTCCATGGTGCCTGGCTCAAGATCAACCAGAACGGCGCGAGGAACATACTTGCCTCCTAAACATGAGGAAACCGTGAAATCAAAAAACTATTCTCAATTTGCTACAAAAACTATCAATTACCGGTAGCCTCGTTGTAGTAAACATTAATTCTTTCAAGTTGAAGATCGCTGTCACCATGGTAGGTTCCAGTGGGGTCAATGCCGTGTTCATCGGAAATGACTTCCCAGAACTAAAGAATAAAAGATTTGAAATCTGACTACTTTACTTTATCTCGCATTTTTTAATAACAAAATCAAAAACCATTAAACACTTCAAATTGCTAGATCTTAATAACAACCTTAGCACCAATTTGATTTCCACATTGCCCGGCTTGCAAATGTACTATTTCACGCATTCTTAAACAGATTTAGCTATTTAAATTTCACTAATGTAATCTTATTCAAACTTTTAAACCTTTTGGAACACGAGCTAAAGTAAAATAATCGAAGCCAGTCTGTCTGACCATTAAGAGCAAGGCGTGCTCTTTCTGATATTCATGCGCTTCCCAATTCCCGCTTAACTCGTTCGAATTTCAACTGCCGAAGGGCGCGCGCAAATTTAACACACACATTTCATGCGCGGCTGCACTTAGGTTGAACGTCGCAAATTGTTAAAGGCGATCCAGCACTAGCATGTTATACTTCGAATATATTGTGGCACTGTGTAATTTTACGTTCTGTGATTGTACTGTCTTTAAACAAACTTAATTACTGGTCAAGTTTACAATTGGAAATTATGGGACAAATAGAAGTACTTTTAAAATAAGAAAATTTTTAATAGCATAATATATAAAAAAGTAATGTAAATTAATTGGTTTATTTATTGCACCTAAAATTTTTTATATTTCTCATTCGGATTTAACTTTACCCTTGAACCGAATAACCTCCCTGATATCAAACAGCTTTTTTAATGTTTATCATAGTAAATAACGTAGTCTTACCTTGGCACCGATCTGGTTACCACATTGCCCTGCTTGAAGATGAACAATTTCACGCATTTTGTAAAAAATAAAACTTTAAAAATAATCTAGAAAAAATAACGTGCAAACTCCGTCGTATGGTCGCTTTCGAGTGAGCGATGGTTGCGCGTCAGCGACATTTTAAACTCGTCTTTTCTTTCTCCTCTGACGTAATTTCTTTAGTTATTCTTTATACGGTATCTACGTTTTATGAAAAGCGCGCGCTAAAACCTACTTTCTTTTTTTTATTGAGAAACACCTCTTACCGTTGCGTTGCCTGGCTACAAAAAAAAGAAATCTAGAACAATGGCACTTGCTCGGTTACCAAGCAGTAATGTTTAAAACGGGTGAGGTTAGTTCAGACTTGCCTAATACCTGTTTGCTCTAACTGGATTTTGAATAATAAAGCTAAGATTGATTTATCAATCGCTAACATTTTGGTTGTAAATACCTAAAACAAGTTTTCACAGGAATGGCGTCGTTTTCGCGGTAAACGCTTACATTTACGTTAGGCATTAACCTGCCACTAAAAATTTGGGATTTATATTCAAGTGCTAAAAATAAACAGCAAAATATTTTTGAATGACTACTACAATAATTGTTTACAACATACACCAAAAGCTTTCAATCTTGTAGGCCGTAGTTACTTTATTTTTTGCGAATGACCTGTTCTGTGCTGAAAAGGACCCAACCAGTAGCAGCTTTGCCTTTTGGTGGTGTAAGTTCCACAACAACTCTGATTTAGGTCTTTTCCGTAAAATCTATAGAAGTTTTAACTCATAGAAAACATCTACCATTCATTGAAGAATTACTCCGATCTGCTTTTGAAGACGCCAAGACATTTGTGTTCTGTTGAAATTTTCGTATTTGACTTTTTGGTTTTCTAGAAGAGTGATATGGAGGTAATTTAGAGCCGCTTTTCAAGACAATTTAAGGGAAAAACTGCGGTAAAGTACACATCGGCAGGCGCAAGTGTCGATTACGAAGTCGAACAGCACCTTGTGACCAATGCATCAAGACGACGATTGATCATAAGTAATTATGGTAAACTGCTTGTGTGTGACAACACGGCAATTTTTCAAAGGCATGAATTCAGTAGGTTAAGAACTTAAAACATAAGCTTATCGATAAGGTCCGGCGTTGCCTCTTCCGACTTTGCTACTCAAAGCCAAAAGTAAAAAAATTATTACAAAAGGTTCGCCGTGCAGATATTTGGTGAGGTAATGACTTTCCCATTTTTTTATACGCAACAAATATACTTAAAGAAGTGGTGGGTAAGTTATTTTGTAAAAATAACTACAATAGACCTCGGTTAATCCGGATTCGGTTAATGCGGAATTTGGCTTAACTCGGATAAAACTGAAAGTACAAATGATTTCTTAAATACTGTGATTCTTAATAAAAAGCTTTGGATTATCCGGATCTTCGCCTAATTGGGATGACTTTGTCAAATCGAATCCGGATTAACCGAGGTCTAAAGTTGTTGCAATTTGCAGTTAGGCTACTTTGCCTAAAAAATAACTAATTACAATTACTTTTACAATTAAAGCACTATAAAAGTTTTTTAAAGGGCTGCTTAAATTTTGTTTTAGTTTTAAACAACTTACAACTGCTAATTCAGTAACTGACGAAACGCAATAAAGAGCACAAAAAGTTATTGAAAGTAGACAAAGTAAAGGGTGCGGTATTAAGTTTCATTTCAAAAACACAAGCATTTCAAAATGCTAAGGGCTCGTTTCCTCTACGAGTGTGGAATGGAGTATTCTTTGTTTGTTTTATTGTTTTTTTTGCTTTGCTTAACGCTCGCTTAGATTTTAAGCGCTGAAAGATCAATAAATAAACAAAGAATGCTTTATTTCACGGTCGTAGTAAAAATGAGCCTTAACTGCCTAGTTCACGCATCGGCTTCCAAATGTTTTTTCTTGCCATCATGATAGTATACGGTTTTGAAAAGCGGTGATTACTTGTGCTGACAAAATAATCTTTCAATTTATAAAGTAACAGTAACTTGTAACTTTCAGCTAAATGGTCCGCAGCGTGGTTGAGTGGTTAAAGCACCAGGATCGTGATTGACATGACCTCGGTTCAAAACCTACTCACGCCATTCTGTTGTGTCTTTGGGAAAGACACTTTACAGCACTTTCCCCTGCTTGGTGGTCTTGGCAAGCAGCTCTAAATTAAAGTCATATCTCTATTAAAATTTCAAGCGGACAGCAATATTTTGGCATCTCCCGAAGTAGGTTTGTATAATTGCTTCCCTATGTATAGCGCCTCAGTCGCTTTCCTGCCAGTCAGGAGGATAAATATAGAAATAAAAATAAAAAATGAAAAAACAGGATTACCGTAAAACATTAACTAGTAACAATTTTTGCAAAAGTAATTAAGTTACAGTTACAGTTACTGCTAACCTCTTTTAAATACAAGAAAATTTATATGACTTTTACAGTTTAAAAAGCATGCTCTATTTTTTATGCTATTATAAATAAAAAGTAACATATATCACAATTTTTAATTTTTATTTGTGTACAAACATGTGTTATAACAATAAACTAAGTCGTTGTTGTCATAGCTAACAAACTTAAAGTGGCTGGAGTCTTCTTTACCCCTCCCCTAAAATCATTCTTAGTTTTTTTCACCTTTCTTAACGCAAAAAAACATCAAGAAAAAAATAGTGCCAAAAATATCATCTAAAAAAATTAAAGTCTTTCTGACTTCATAAGGACAAAAAGAAAACTTTTAACAAGATGGTAAACGAATTTCATAGCAAAATTTCAAATTTTAGTAATCTTAAACGTTGAATTTAATCCAGTGATTTTAAAAGTTTTCCCCGCATTCCTCCCTTTCAGGACTGTTGTATCGTCATCTTTCCAAAATTTAACTGAAAGAAAAATCCTTTTTCTTATATAGAGTGAAGACTTTTTTTGGCCCTCAGCCAAATTTATAATCCTAATTGCAGTTGTTCAGAAAGTTTATTAATTAAAATGAAGACCAAAAAAAGTCTTTAGTTTATGGAACAAGTTTTATCAGCTGTTATGATTCAACTGCAAAGGACGTGGTAATTTCTTTTGGGTTAACTTGCATTGTTTCCAGATTTTTAACTTCCTTTTCGATTTCTTTCCCAGCAATTTTTCCTCCACAAAAATTTCGGATTCTTTTTTAGACAGTCAAATGGCTTACTTTGAGAAATATTAATCTAATCCCTTTAAAGATGAATTTCATTGCCTAATAAAAAAAAATTAAGACAAGCATCATTAAAAAAATTTAAGGTAATGATAATGCAGTATTGCGTAAAAGCTGAAGGGAGGAGCTCTTTTGGCTTAATTTTTTTTTAGAGTGGGTATCAATGAATAAGTTTGAATTAATGTTGCTTTAAGTTTAATAATGCTATAAAAGATTTTTGTCTATTGAAAGACCAACAGCTTGGTCAATATTTGAATATTATAGCAATATCATAATTCAATTTAAAACCGCAATTATATTAGATATTGCAAAAAATTAATTTTGGTAGAGATTTCAAATCAGGGGCAAGACTTATTTTGCGTTTGTGATGGCTCAACCAACTTACAGTAAAATCGTGACTATAGCTGCGACTAGTTGCATACAGCTTTTCTTAATCAATTTAAGGTCCTTTGAGGGCTCTGACGAGGACTTGCAGCAATTTAGTGATACAAAACGCGTTATTTCATTTAATTTTGAAACTTTCCCACCAATCGATTATATTCCCAAACGAACGATTTTCAAAAGCGAAGCACGAACGCTTTCAACCGATATATCCATGTATTGATTAAGCCGCAACAATCTCCAGCTGTTACCTCACCGCGTCCCGCGTTCATTTATTTATGAGGCTTAGTTGGATTTTGAACCAACGACAGCTTGGGAAAAATGGAAAGTAGTTTGGGGTGCGTCAACTGTTAATTCATTTCAAATTTTTAAAAAACTGCTTTCGATTCTTAAACTTAATATCAAGTAAAAGAAAGCATGCCAACACAATCCTGATTGTGTTTAAATTTTAAGATAGTTTTATGTTTTTTAATTTTAATTTACAAAGCACAAATACATTTAGTGAAATAATTTACATTTACAAAAAATGCTATGTTTTCCAGAGGAATTCGCTATAACAACGTCTTTTTTTTTAAATGCAAAATTTAAAAATTTATAAACTACAATTTTATAAAACTTGATTAGATTTTATGAAACTTAATAAGGCAAGGAAAAATGTTTCCAGATATAGAGACAAGAAGCAAGAACTATTCATTATTTTTTTAACGATATGTTTCAACTAGGATAAAATAAACTTATGGGCAAAATATACCTGGGACTCATACGCAAAAACTTTAGGAACCCGTATTTGGGTTTTACCTTATGGTTTAAAAAACAGTACACTAAAGCATGGTCTTCGGCTGGCCAGTGTATTTACTATCTCAATAATACAGCACTCCTTTATTCTGCCAGCTCAGACAGTGAGTCGATTGTAAAATTTTTAAACTTGCATTCAAACTAATGCAAAACACCAATCAGTGATGAAAAACAAATGCTTAAATTCTAAGTTTCTAACCAATAAAGCAGGGCTTCTTAAACTGTGGGTTGCGACCTCAAATGGGGTCGCAAAACAAATTGGCTTTTTGTGCTTTTGAAATTGTTTTTTTACAATAACATTTATTGACAATCAAGACTAGAAAAGGTAAAGTGTCATTACGCGATTGTTGCGTCATAAAGTAGTAAGGTGGCGTGATCCGAAGGTGAGTCGTGTGGTGTAATCAAGAAAACAGCAAGAAACAAAAGCAAAAAAATTACTTACTGAGTCTAAAGCCAAGATTGATTTTTATAGATTAATGCGAAAAAATTAAATTATTTTTTTTGTCTTGATAAAGCAGCTGTGAAAAAATATAGAGTAATTTTTTCATCCTATTAAATGTGTTTGATAATGTTTATTAAATAAAGTCTGTTTTTATTATTTTGTTAATTCGCTTTAGGTTACTATTTCCATTTCTCGTTGTTATTATTTGGTTTTTCATGCACACGCGTGGTTTTTCATAGGAAAAAATTAAAGTAAAATTAGCCTACACATATTGGGGTAGCAGAACAAAAAAGTTTGAGAAGCCCTGCAATAAAGAATGCAATGGTTATAAATAAAACCTTTTTCATTCCTAAATATATACAAATAAAAAATATTTATTTTTAAAAAGCAATTTTTTGAAACTTTGATTGTTCTTGTATTAAATTAAATTATACAGTTCGAAATGAAGTTACATTTTCTCCCTCGTTGCCTTCATTTAGCACTCGATATTAACTTGTTTCTACTTTCTGCTGTAAGCAAACTAACTTGTCCTAACTCTGACTTGCCACAGCTGAACAATGCAAGTTCGATGCTCAGTCTACCTAGGCGAATTTCGTTGAACAAATTCCGCAAATGGAGTTATGCTACTTACTTGCAATGGTGACCGCTCCAAAAACAGAAAGCAGTAACTCGATAAATATAATTGATATTTGGCTGTACGAAGAAGCAAGAAACAGCAAAGTTAAATTTTCTCTCGGAAGTGGATGATAAGAAAAAAAAGTAAAAAACTCTAACAACAAATCTATTGTCAGGTAACCTTAACCCTAACCCTAACCATTTAAGTAGGTATCTCATAGGCAAGAGGCAAGAAGCAAGGGGGAAATATGTGACAGCTGCAGTTGTTGTGTCGGTCAAGTTGTGTTTTTGGATAATTCACTTTTGTCGGTCAAGTGACGCTCCTCGCAAACAGATCATTATTTTGCAAAGATACATCATCAGCCGCCTTGAGCTTTCAAATCAGCAATCAAATATACAATGTGATAAAAATCACGACAGATGTGTATACTTTACGACGCTGAGATAATTAAAATGTTCTTAAAATTAAGTTATTTGACAACCAATTAAGCCTGTTTAAAAAATAATGAAAATTAGCTCGTTTTAACCATTTTAAATCATCTTTAGACAAGTACTTGATTCTATATTAGTTAGATTACGTAATGGTAAAAAAAAAGGTTTTTGTAAATCCATAAATAATTTAAAAAGTTTTTCTTTAAGTACTTTTTAAGTTATCATTTTTACGTTCTAATGCTACCAAGCAGAGTCCTATACAGACCTTTTCGTCATGAGATGCAAAAATCTAAAAGTACTTTCTGCGAAAATTTTGGTTAAACCTTTAAAAAAACTATTTTTTCTGTTCAAATTAAATTAAATGGATAAAAATTTTTTCCCTTTCAATTAAAAAGTTTTGCATGCGTGGCCGAAGAGGCTGTGAAAATTCTATGGTAAGGGAGAAAAGTTTTATGAGGAAGCTTTACTTCTTGATTTCCCACTACCTTCATACTTATGCAAGCACAGTGGTTCTGAAAATTTTGTCTTTGTCGCATTCCTCCCTTTCAGGACTCAGATATCAACATTCTTCTCTACCAAAAAATTACTTCAATGACCAAAGTGAAAAAAGGTCTTTACTTTGAATCTATCTCGGATTTCTCGATTTTCGTTCCTAAGAAGTAGTGATCTCTAAAAAATTCCCACCTGCCTTCCTGGCTGGTACAGCTATGATTGCGAGGGAGGTACCAATGTTTTTTGGGTCAATTTACATTGTACCATTGCAGTAAGCTTCTCAAATTTTTTCTTTGCTCTATTTTGTCTTCAATTATTATCAATTGTTTTTTGGATGCAAATAAAACAAGCTACTACTACCACTACTATTAAAAAAAAGTAGCGCATCATATGCTTAATTGTTTAAGTTTTGAATTTTTATATCAAAGCGGTGGGATATGTCATGCAGGTATGTCATAATAGCTTTTCTTCATACGCAACTGCCTTGATTTGAAATAGAAAGGCGAAGAGTGTTTTTGACTTCAAAAGCCGAGTGAAGACTTTTTTCTTTTTTAGTCTTAAATTTAGCATTTTATAATTTGTAAATCATTTCAACAATTTAGGTGGCAAAAAGTAACCCTTTGCAAAAATCTAAGTGTCGGCCGTGAATGAGGACGCCACTAAGCACAAACGTTTATTGCTAGCAAACCCGATCGGTGCTCTAGGTCTAATAGTTATCACAAATTTACAAAACGCTTTACTCAGACTTACAGTATATCTGATTAACTCGAAACATTATAAAAATATTATATTAGCAATAGCCAAATAAATTGTTCGATTCAGTAGTGGATATTGGGTGAGGCGAATGAGGCAGTCGCCTCAGGCTTCCCCTTTTTTTGGGCCCCCCCTTCGAAAACAGCACATACAGTTTTGGATTCGCTGCAGATGTTTGTTCAGAGGACGATTCTGAGTGAAGACCTTTTTTTTTTTTTTAGAGAACACCTTGATTTTGGGAGAAAAATATGCAAGCCCAGATCAGACCTCTTTTTTTTCTCAGACAACATCAATTTTTGAAAATTCTTGCCTCGGGCCCCTAAATTGGAATATCCACCACTGGTTCGATTAAATCATAAAAAAAACTTTAACTTGTTTTTGATCGCAAGTTTAAAGTGCGAAAAAGTTTCAAACCAATTTAGATTGCTTGGTCTTAGAGTAAAAATCAATTCAGCTTGTGCTGAATATAACTAATGATTTTAAGTAAGTAGGGCAAATAAAATATTGCGATAATGCTATATGTATCAATTCACAAAACCTTAAGTTTTTATTCTGTCTGAAGTGTCTCATATATGTGAAAAACTTAAAGGACAATTTTTTTTCAACTACTGCTATTGTGCTAATTTTACTCCAATGGCTTTACTAATGAACGAAGTTGGATAGAAGCCTCTAGCCAGAGATGTACGCCTCTGTATGGCGTACGCCTTAATAAAAAATATTTCACTTGCTGGTTGTTTTTGTTTAGATCGTAAAATTTCAAGTAGCCTAATTGAGTAATTTTTTGTATATTTTAAAGGAAGCCACATTATAGAAAGCAGGGTTGCAAACTCAAACTCGAACTCGAACTTGAACTCGAAGAACTCGGTCTTTTTTGCCAAATTCAAACTCGAACTTGAACTCGAAAAATAAAAATTGCTGAACTCGAACTTGAACTAGAACTTAAAAAATATATAATGAAATTTGAATTCATTAATTGAAAAATTTTGAAAAAAGAATAAGTAATATTTTAAATGTTACTTTTGATATTAAATTGTTAAATTTCAAATGCAATTTACTTAGGAAATATTTGGCATCGTGGTCGAATGGTTAAAGCGTAGGGACTGTAATCAACATGGTCTCGGTTCAAAATCTACTCGCAACATTTTGTTGTGTCCTTGGGAAGGACACTTTATGGCACTTTCTCCTGCTTGATGGTCTTGACAGGCAGTTCTAAATTTCGATCATATCTCTACTGAATTTCAACCGGAGAGCATTATCTCGGCATCTCCGGAAGCTGGTCGGGGTAATTGGTTAATTGCTTGCCCTATGTATTGACGTCTCCGTTGCTTTCCTGCGAGTCAGGAGGATAAATATAGAGGTAAAGTAAAAAAATAAATTTGGAAAATTCAGAATTTTTTGGGCAGCGACAGGAAAATATTTGGGCAACCAAAAATTTTTTCAGCTCAGAAAATTAACTGCTTTTGCCAAACAAAGTTTTCAAATTTAGAAAAACGATTGTGGTTTGAGGTAAAAATTTTGATCAGAGATCACAACTTTTTTGGGGTAAAAATCGAAAAATCTGAGACAGATTCCAAGTAGTCTCACTCTAATTTTGAGACAAAAGATCTTTTTTTTGGTCTGCTCTCTAAATTTGAGACAAAAGTTTCTCATTTCTGTAAGGTGCTAAAAATCATAATTGGAGCAAAGTCATAAAGTTTCAACAAAACTGTATTGCCCCGCCCCAACATTTTTTCGGCTGGTACGCCAACATAATGGCCTGTTTCATTATTCCTTTTCTGTTTATCTCTTTGTGGTAGCCTTCCAATTTTTTAAAGTTATTGTTTAGATAGGCTTAATCGAGCTTTCGATTTTTGCAGCATCGAATAGAACTCGAACTCGAACTTGCAAATTTTTTATGAACTCGAACTTGAACTCGAATCAAAATCTATGGAGTTCGCAACCCTGATAGAAAGTCAATAAATATTTTTACAAGTTAAGTACATTTTCGTTAACATATTTGATCAGAAGAAACAAGCATAGTGATTTGGCCTAAGAACCAAAATCGCCAAAGTTTTTCTGATATCGACAGCGCGGTAGAGTGGTTAGAGCGCCGTGATGTAATTGACATTGTCTCGGTTCAAAACCTACTCGCACCATTTTGTTTTGTTCTTGAAAAAACACTTTACGGCTTTTTTCCCTGCTTGGTGGTCTTGACAAGCAGTTATAAATTTCAATCATACCTCTATTAAATTTCAAGCGGACAGCAATATCTTGGCATCTCCGGAAGCAGGTCGGGGTAATTGCTTGCCCTATGTATCAGCGTCTTCGTCGGTTTCCTGCGAGTCAAGAGGATGAATATTGAGATAAAATGAAAAAAAATAAAATAAATGATATCTTTGTGTTGTTTGAGTACAGTAACTGTGATTAGTAAATTGTTTTGTACGAAGTGGACGATTTTTGTGGTCTTGGCAAGCAGTTCTAAATTACAGTAATATCTCTACTAAATTACTAGCGGACAGCAATATCTTGGCATCTCCGGAAGCAGGTCGGGGTAATTGCTTACCCTATGTATAGCGCCTCCGTCGCTTTCTTGCGAGTCAGGAAGATAAATATAGAGATAAAAAAAAAAAAAAATTATCACCATACTATAAGAACGCATAAACAAAGAATAAATTACAATTTGCATTAATTCGATTTGAACAGCTTAGTAAATAAATATTAGCTTGTAGATAGAATAAAAAACTTTTGAATGACAACAGCTTTTTTAAGACAAAAGTACTTCAAGTCCTCAGGTGTAAACCCAATTGTCTTTATCAAATCACAGACCAAGAAATAATCGAGCGCTGATTATGATGAAATCTCAAAGTATCTGTGGAAACGTGAAACCATATCCGTCAACCGACGCTTGTCGAAGCACCAGCCACGAATTGAGGTCGCGTTTTCATTGGACGCAACACAATGAAATGAAAGATTTCGATTGTTCTAATCGCACATTTAACATCTTGGTGGCTAGCCTCATCATGTCTGGTTTGTTGTCATTGTTTCCCAGACAACAGCAGTGATTCACACTTTCGTGGCCCTTCTGACGGCTGCCCATATGTAGCTTTGCGATGCTGATTCACATCTTTGAAATATTATTACATGCTGAGCTCATTGACAGAGAGGAAGTGATAATTAAAACGAGCTTTAAATTCAGAGCATGGTTGAAGAAATGGGTTTATTCAATGCTTAAGCGTCATCAGCTGCGCTATCTCGGTCAAGTGTTATTATAAAAACCATTACAAAGCCCCCAAAAAAAGATTCTTTAAGCCCTGTATTGAATGCTACGTCAACTGCAAATGGCTGTAAGACCATCTTTTACTTATTGTAATACAAAACAATTAGCAAAAATATTTCTATTTTAACAGTTTCTCGCGTCGTTCTGTTGTGTCCCAAGGAAAGACATTTTACGGCACTTTCCCCTACTTGGTGCAGTTTTAAATTAAATTGGCAATCGGTTTTAAATTAAAATCCTATCTATATTAAAATTTCAAGCGTACAGCAACAACTTGGCATCTTTGGAAGCAAGTCGGGGTAATTGCTTGCCCTATTTATAGCGCCTCCGTCGCTTTCCTGTGAGTCAGGAAGATAAATATAGAGATAAAATTAAATAATAAATAATAAAGTTCTTTAAAAAATTTTATCATCTTAAATCGAAATATGGATTTTTTTACAAAGAGCTATGGCATTAGAGCAGTTGTTCTTAACCTTTTTTTAGTCACTGAACCGTTTTAAAAACTATCCAGCCAACAGAACACGAAATTTTTACGACTGATCCTGACTAAAATTTGCAAAATGCTGTTCATTAACCTGATGTTCTTTTTTTGGTCTTCAAATTAATTTAAAATAGGAATTTTAGTTTTCGAGCAGTTGACTTAGCACAGCTAGTCATCATCAGTACGCAGACTAGTCATGCACTGGTTATTTAATCCTTTAATTTGTTTGATAATATTATTATTACATATCTTTTTTCTTCCTCATTTCTTATATTTTTATCTAATTAAGGTGTTGCGGCCATGCTTTCTACTATTTTGTACTTTCACTTTCTGATTATCTTATGCATGTTTTAACGGCTGACGTTGTGCTGCTTATTCCTTTTCTTGATCTCTTTAATATTTATAATTTTTCGTTAAACTGTTTAATAATGATCAAGAATAAAATGAAAAGAATGAATGAAATAAATGAATCAACTTCAAACTCATTACCTAGAAAACTTAGTAAAGAGAAAAAAAATTTAACATTTAAAAAAATCAAAGTAAAAATCTAAGCTTATACCGCCCTAAAATTTGCTTTTCCAAAGAATGTCTTTTTTTTGATTTAGCACTCGCGGACCCCCGACAACCTTTTCACGGACCCCGGTTGGAAACTGCTGCATTAGAGCAAGACAACAAGATTAAAAACTTATATAACCCACGTCAGAATGGCCTACCATGTCCAGCAGTCTGCATGCGTTGGTGACAAAAAAATTGCGAAATTTAAAAAAATTTTTTTTAGCCATTCTGACCTAATACAGTGCCCAATGGCTGGTAGACAAATGCAAAGACAACCTATTAGAAGTGACAAATAAAGGCTTTTTTCAGTTTTCGCGGCATAGATGTAGTCAAAATGTAGTTTTCTTTTTGTCATCATTTAATGAATCAAACAATTGCAAAACTTCTTACATTTTTTTGAAGCGTCTTACTCATGTATAAACAACTTAGACCACCCTGGTTAACCTCTAATGTAAAAAATACAAAACATTAAAGTAATTGATATTTTAATTTCTACTTTTAGTTTCTTAGTAAAAATTATTTTTATTTAAGTAGTACAAGTATAGGGTTTTTATAACTTGCTATGCTGAGAGTTCTAACCAACTCGACAACTTAAACTTCTCTTGATTTTTATAAATTGTCAAGAAAAAAACAGCAGTGCAAACGAAAATATTTGATTCATCCGATAGTCTACCGCCGCAAAAACGAAAACAACAAGGAGGAAATTTCTGCTTCCACCCAGTCAATTCTTTAATAAATCGATTTGTCATCTGATTTCAATATTCGTTGTACTCATTTAAAGTTTTCCTACAATAGTTTTGCGAAAATAGAAGTGTTGTTAAAATTCCGCTACGAATAGACCTTTCAACAGCTACATAGTGATTACATAATTTCATGTCTGAATTCAGAATTGTTCTCAATTGCATTGCTTTGTCTAATGTAATTAATATGACTTCCGGATAGTAATTCCAGAAGAGAAATTTAAACTTTAAGAAAAAGTATCTGCAAAAGTGCGATATAAAACTATAAAGTATCCTGATATTGTTTTAAGCATCCTATTTTTGATGAGGATGGGTTTTTGTTGATAAGATTTAGCCCAATACGACACTGCAGATATATAGACTATGCGTTCAAGCCATGTTTTAAAGTTTATCTTTTTAATCACCTGCAAAGCAACGAAACAAGTTATGTTGAAGACTTATTCATTAACAATCTGTCGCAGCTGTTTGCAACGTGGTAGGACGATCATAAGACAATTGCAATGATACGAATTTATTTGTATTAAACTGGCTGACGATTTTCTTCATCTGTCTATCTTGAGGAACAAATTTCAAACGAATCAGATCACAAACAGAAATTTATAAAAAAAATTTCAACCGAATAGCAATAGGCTATCTTGGAAACTCCCATAACAAGTCCAGTCATTGTGTGACAATCGCTTTAGGACTTAGGTCTTCTTAAAGCCTTCTTCTTACTGCATGAGTCTGAAAGTGATAAAAAATATGTAAAACCAAAAAAATTTTCGAAGTAAAATATTCTTTATTTGTAAAAATAAAATGATCAAAAAGGTTGTGGAAAATTTTTTGTTAAAATTTAGCCATGTATTTTTAAAGCAAGCTTTCAAGTGAAAATAAAGTTGAAGTTTGTGAATAGAATTTAGCAATAACTAACTTTTTCTTTTCAACAATGGTAAAAATCTCTTTCAATAGTTTTTTAGTCAAAATCAACGAGAAAAAAATTTTTCAAATTCTTTTCGATACTATCGAATGCGAATCAGAATTAGGTGCAAAGGTATTCCTCATAAAAAAAGTGAATTTGAGTTCAATTTTTGATAAAACTAAAAAATAAACAGTTTCAGTTTCGCTTTTTTCACTCCAGAAAGCTAGAAAAAAGCAATTAGGCATAATTGAAATGGCTGGTAAATCGATACCAACTGGTTTACCTACATTATTTTACTTACAGCTGATCTGTAGAAAGTTTTTTTTGCCCCAAATAAATCGCAAGCCAAAGGTTTCACTTTAAAAAAAAAATCTTGTCCTATTTTGTTCTGCTAATTTTAAACTTGATTTTTTTAAAATCTGCATTTTATGATAAGCCAACGAGCAGGCTCTGTTGTAGGGTGGCACAGTTGTGAAACGTCTACGTCTTAGAGCGACTTAAATGCTTCAGACAGTGTGATTCATTTTAATGAACGACCGACTTGGGATTAAAAGGAAGCGCCTGTGTTGCTCGCAATGATTGCTTCCAACAATACTATGCATTAAACGCTTTTGATCTAATTGGTTTGGTTATGCTCAAAAATAATTTGATAGCATGTTTACAGTTTGACTTTGCAACCAAATCCAAAACTATTAAGGATTTCAATAAATTCTGTTCATTGACTATTCCTGCGTTAAAAAAAAATTTGTAAAGATTCAATCAAATAAAAAGGGAGAGAAGATTGTTGGAGAATCAAAGCAAAAAATTTCAGAAACTTGTTTGTGTTTGACGCCATTAAGGCCTGTTTCCACTACGAGCGTGGAAAAAAGCATTCTTTGTTTGTTTTATTGCTTTTTTTTTGCGCTCGCTTCAATTTTAACCGCTCGCTTCAATCGAAGATCAATAAAAGAGACAAAGAATGCTCTTTTCCACGCTTGTAGTGGAAACGGGCCTTTATGGTTCAAAACAATTGTTTATCTTTTGTGACAAATCATTGAATAGCGAAGTCGTTTGGTTTTGTGTCAACTATCAAATTCAAAGCAAAAGCTAATTATTAATTCCATTCATTTTTTCCTCAGAGAGTCTAAGTTTGCCGAAAGCTGCGACGGTACGTCATCAGCGTAGACCTTTTAGCTAAATGAATCATCGACGACAAAAAAAGAATTTGCAAAGCAGATGTGCTGAAGAATAGTCTTTTTAAATTTACATCAGGTGATTACGTAAAAGCTATAGCTATATTATCTAAAAAGGACAAAGTGAAAATTCATCGAAAAAAAATGCAACTAATATATCTATATATATCATTAAAGATAGTAAAAGATGCAATTCACGTAAAATCATATGAAATGCATGTATTCGAAAAGCCATGAAAACGCATTCATTTGAAAGAATCTAACAAATAGCCAATCATTTTTTCTTACAAACATTTTTTAGTAAAAGTATGCAAAACATTAAAAAAACTAGGCCTAATACAAAAAAATGAGGTGTTCAATATTATAACAAAAAGCATTTACAAATTTAAATGTAACAACATGAGTTTCAAATAAAAATTATAGATATATAAATTCCCGTTTAATTTTTAATTTGTAGGAAATTAATAGGAAGGATAATGGTGACGATGTGGAGATATACATATAAAATAATAATCAAGTGCAAAAAATAATTAAAATTTTTGCAGTAAATCTAAATAAACATTGAACAATTGCTTGGTAACAATAATCTTTACATTAACATAATTATGGCGTTGTAGGCAACTTTGTTTTTCAAATTTGTCACTATTTGGAGATACCGAAAAATTCTTTTGGAGAACGTATTATTTTTTTTGCTTTAAAAAAAACGATGAAGAAGGAACTTTGTGATATCATTCAAATTATTTAATAGATTTTTAAGAAATTGAACTAAGTTTAGGAAAAAAGTTAAATTTAAAAAAAACAAGATCTTTTTTGCGTTTTGTTAATAAACTTTTGAATTTTTGAAATTGAAAATTAGATCTGCAGTTATAGAGAAGCTGGACTACAAAATTCTCGAAAAAAATGTTTTCCCGCTAATTATACTAGCTTCCGTAGATTGAGGCTTAGCTACATGTTAACATCACTCGATGCAGCTAGTTTTGGTTTTCTGGAACAGTGGTTTGGTACTTTAATTAACAGGTTTAGCCTAAGTATTGAAGTTTAGATATTACATTCATACGCCTTTGATCAATCTTGTTGACCTATTCCTAATTTGAACATCTTTAAAATCTACCTTTCACAAACATCAGTTGCGGCCGAGCTTGTTTGTCACAAATTCACATAATAAAAATTTTTTTCATTATAAAACAAGAAAATTCCAATGAAAAAAGAATGAATCAATAAATTATTTTCTGTACGTTTTGAAACCGTACTAATTGTTCTTTTTGGCAAAAAGTTTTGACAATTTGCAAAATAAAAGTTGAGGTAAAATCTTAAGACTTTTTCAATAGCATTTTGATGTCAAAGAAGTGAAAATTTCGATTTATTTTAAACAAATCCAGATTGAAACTGAGAAAAAAGCTTTGCCGCGTATTTTTTAATTTAATTTTATTGATCATAATTAGACGTTTTTTCTGAAAATCTATTCAATGCCATAACAACCGCTTTGGTAAATTCTTCTATTAAATAGGTCCTTTTCTACAAAATTATCTTGTAGGGTAAATCGGTGAGATCCATACGCTATAATAAACGTAGGAACATAATAAAATTGCTGACTTACTGCTCTTTCAAAGTTTGAAGTAAACTCTAAAACTTATTAGCAAAAGATTAAGATTTTTTTTTAATTTATAGTTTGCAAAAAATTAAGCTTTACAAAAACGTAGAATATCAATTGTCAAAAATTTTGTATTAAACGTTTTTTGTATGCTGTATGGTTTCTAAATTTACTTATTTATTGATTATGCAAGAAAGCAAATATCCAGCTGACCCAGTGAGATTCTTTTAATGAAGTTGATTTTTACTGCCACCTAACGACCTTAAACAAAGTTTGGAAAAACTCATAAATATATTATACAAACTGTGGAATGAACAATGTTCTATTTGTTCTAAACACACGGCTAGTTTTATCAAGTATTAAAATAACTAAATGTTCATATCGTGGGTTATCAACTATCGATCTTTTAAATTAATAAAATTGTAAATGTAGAGAACTAAGCATTTCAAAACTAAGCCATTATAGAACATATCAAAGTTTCAAAGTAGGGAAAATGCAATGCGACATCACATTAAAGTATGGAAAAAAAATTGAAAACAATGAGAAAGAATGGTCAAAACACCTTGTATAGATAAAATGAACGTAATTAAGAAAATCAAAAAGAAATTTAGTAGAAGATGCCTGACTGTACCAGTTTGGTGATTAACGTGTGGCGCAGCTAGTCAGAGATGGAAGCTTAACAAGCCGGACTTGATTTAGGTCTGACCTATATGCTCAGTTTTTCTTTGTTTTTTCATTGAATTTTACATCTACACTGAGCGTAGATGCCGAAAATCTTTGAACCAAATAGGGTAGGTCGAGTGTGTACGCCAGCAGTACGCTAGGTGTAAACCAGGCATGGAGGGATTTTAAAATAAAGAAAAAAGTCCACGTAGCGTGCTTTTTTTGTTTGGTGTGCTAAAGATAAAGAACTGCTGTTTTAGGTAAAAAATAAATACCGTCAAAAAGAAAATGAAAAATATGCTTGAGTCAGAGATTCGACTTATTATGTGAATAAAAACAAGTTTTTGGTCCTGAAATTATAGGTTTTCTGCAATTTTGTGTTTCGTTATGAAACTCTTCACTTGTCAATCATGGAAAAAATATAACTAATTTCCTCTTAAACTAAGCAAGTCGAAAAAAAGTTTTAACAAAAACCCATATTTTTTGGATTTTCATTAAGAAACTATTTTTTTCATTGAATTTGTGCAGAAATTGTTAAGGTTGGTTGCAACTTATTTGTTTAAATTTCCAAAAGATCTTCCAAATACCCATCGTTCGCCAGTTTATGATCGCATAAAAAAAATTAAATAGTATTTAAAACCGTTTCTGCAAACCGCAAACAAAACACAAAAAGCAACTTTTTATTAGCCAGGTGCAAGTATTTAATAGCTTTAAAGCATATTACAGAACTCATACCACAGTCGAGTTCACCGATATTTGGATTCAGTTAAGAGACAAGTAAATTACAAATTGCTATGGAAGCTTCAAATGAAATTTCAAGTGAAAAAGAAAGGTTTGAACTGAAAAAACGAATAGGATTGTGGTCCGGTGTAGCCTTGACCATGAGTGCAATGATTGGCTCAGGTATATTTGTTTCACCCACGGGAGTTTTGAAATCGGTTAACGGAAGTGCTGGGGTGAGCTTGATTATATGGTTCGCGTGTGGTCTGGTTGCGCTCTCCTCATGTTTGTGCTATTGTGAACTCGGCACGTCGCTAAAAGCTTCCGGGGGGGATTTCCTTAACTTCAAGCTCGTTTATGGTCCCTTAGTGTCTAGCATTTACATGTGGAGCAGTGTAGTGTTGCAACCAGCAGGCGCTGCAGCAAGCTACCAAATTTTTTCGACCTATTTAATCGCGCCGATAATCGGAGATTGCCACATGCCGCAGTTCGCCATCAAGTCAGTTGCAATTGTTTTATTGTTTTTCCTTACTTATTTGAATTACGTCAGCGTCAGAATGTCAGTCAAATTTGAAATGGTGTTTACTGCAGCCAAGTTTTTTGCTTTAATATTGATTGCCGTTGTGGGAATTGTAAATTTAGCAAGTGGAAATCCTGTCGGAGTGCGTAATTTCACAAATAGCTTTGACTCAAATATACTTTCACAGCTTCGAATCACTGACATATCTCAGGGATTTTATCAAGGACTTTTCGCTTATAGCGGTTACAACGCTTTGATTCAAATAACTGAAGAGATAAAAGACATTTCAAAAAATCTTCATCGCGCTGCCCTGCTTGCCTTTTCCTCGGTCATGCTAATTTATTTGTTTGTTAATGTTGGATATTTTTCAGGTAGAATTTTAAAGAGTTTTGAAAAAAATTACTTATTTAATTTTTTTTGCCCGATTGCTACTCTTGAACTCAAAAACCAAAAAAATAAGCTTTTGAAAGTTAAATTTAAGCCCAAAGATATGATTTTGTATATAAATATGTATTTATTTTAGCGATTTTATTTCAAAATGAAATATGAAAGAAAATTTAACGCATTGTTATTTAAAAATTTGCTACAGTGTTGACTCCTGAAGAAATGATTCAATCAAAAGCGGTGGCAGAAGCATTTGGTTCTCGTACTTTGGGTGGAGTCTCGTGGCTCATCCCTGCATCAGTGTGCATATCAACAGTTGGGCATCTTAACGGTGTTGTGTTGCTAGTGGCGAGAAAGATGTTTGTTATTTCACGAGCTGGTTTTGCACCAAAAGTACGTAATTGACTTTAAAAAAGATAAAAAAAAAGTAAATCTTATCTCTTGGAGTTTAGATATTTGAAATGATTCACATCAAATACTACACGCCGGCACCAAGCATCTTATTCTCTTGTATGGTAAAAGCAGTCTACATCATGATTGGTGACTTTGATCTTCTTATCAACTCTTTTTCCTTTTTTCGATGGACTTGTCAAGGCTTAAGTGCGGCCAGTGTTCTGATTATGAGGAGAAAGTTCCCTAACCTTCAACGTCCTTATAAAGTGAGTAGCTTTTAGCTATCAACTATTAAGTACAACTCTTTAAAACTTGTTACCAAAACGACTGATATGCAAACAAATGTCACATAAAAGTTTGAAAAACTTTGTTTGGCGGGTGATCTAGTGCAGCGTTTTGCAATCTTTTTTTAAATATCAATAACGTCTAATTTTGGTTTTTAAAAATTTGTACGTTGCACAAGCCAGTTTTTAATTAGATTTTGATAAACAGGCTATAAAAATTTTTGTTAATGCCAATATTTTTTTGATATTTGAAACCAAAAATCAAAATCTCTAATACATTTAATTTTTGTTGAAATAGGTCGAGCCGATTTATTTCAAAATATAGCACTGTAGAAAGCTTAGCTTTCGCACTTTTTTTGCAATAACTTTCTCATGCATAATGATGTCAATCCACGCCAAGTTTGAATACAAAAAGTTAATTTTAGTTTTTTTCTTTAAAATTTTATGAGTTAAATTGCGAGATCTTTAATATTTGTATTTGGGTTTTCGAATTACAAACACGTGACAATTAAGTAACTAATCTTCGCAAAAAGAAAAATTTATCAACTACATTCAATAGTTTAAGTGGCATTGAAACATTAATAGATTCGTCTATTGCTATCGCCGAGAACCCGATAAAAAGCCTAAAAAATTATGTTTTATGCTTTGCTAAACAAACTACCGAGTGATTAGCATAAAGCACACGGTGCGGCAGCACCGGCCCTCCTAAAAACTCGTAAAAGTGGTTCCGTTAGCGGAGCATCATAATAGCTTAAATAAATTGCGAAAAACATTTTTGGTTTTCAGTTTTAACTATTAAACAATATTCATTTAAAGGTACTCACCTCACTCAAAAATAAATATTGCATGAAAAAAGGGAAGACCAAAAAAAGATTTTCACTTTATTTGAACTACATTTTTTCATCGTGAAATTAATCTTATAAAATGACCCCCATTTTCTTTCTTCCACCAGGCCTCCTTTTGTAAAGCGTTCACTGAAAATTTTACGAGCATATATCACAGGACCTATTGTACGCGTATATAAGTAAGAATGCATTAACAAACCTTAAAAATGTTTTTTACAGGCACCAACTTTTTGTCCAATTTTTTCAACGGTGATTTCAATATATTTTGTCGTCACACCGTTCATTCAAAATCCTAATCCTATCTATTTCCTTACAGTTGGTTTCTTTATACTGTCTGCGTTTTTGTATTATATATTCATTGTACGTCAATGGGAAATTCCAGGATTGCAAATGACCTCCCAATTTCTTCAGAAGCTCATGCAAGTCTCTGAAACAGACTGGGATAAATACGCCGAACTTGAAAGTGTTGTGAATGTTAAAAATACGGAAAAGTAGCTTCTTTTTTCTTGTTCTTTAAACGAATTGCGTAATCGTTTTCAAAAATACTATCGTATTAAAGATGTAGCTTATCATAATCTGTTTCTGATTTAGAAGCTGTCAGAGATAAAAAACAATCTAAATTGGCTAACACGAATTTAACGAATGAAAAGTTTCAAGCAAAAGTGCAAGTCCGAGTCCGCTTTTGAAGTTGAAGCCCAAGAAGTCAAAATTTAATTTTAGCTTTTGTTGACAACTACATTGACTTTTGACCTGCTGTAACTTGCTTATTAATAGCCCAGTAATTGATTACGTTATTATTTTATATAATACATAACTGAGGTTCAGATCAAACATCATGCCGTCAATCATCTTTATAACATTAGCACACAATACTTGGCAAGAGGACAACCCTTATTCGTATTTAAGAAAATTATTAAAACATTCCCGCCTATTAAAGAAATTTTAAATATTTGTCAGGAAGGAAAGCAATCAATTGCATTGTAGACCTATTTAAACCTACACTGTTAACAAAAAGAAAAAAAAAATTTAATTGCGGTGTAATAAATGGACCACTATATAATTTGTATATTGCAAATCTCGATTTAAACGTTAGTCTGTTTGCATTAATTTGATTTACCGCAGTTATTTGGGTAAAGCTTATTTTTGTCCAATTTGTTTTGTGAGGTTTCCTACAAATCTATTTTTTGGCATATCCAAATTGGTTTTGTGATATATTTTAATCTCTCCTTTTGGCTTTAATTAGTTAAATTATGCGACTTGGCTTTTTCATGGGCCCCCTACTAACAAATTAACTTTTCCCCACCAATCATTAATTCATGGCATATAAATCCAACATTTGATTTATCCAAGTTCTTTATTGGGATTGGGCTTAATCTACTTTTTCTAAACTGTGTTTGGTGAAAAGCTTAGAGTGTTCTCATAAAAGTTTCCAAAACCAAACAATTTATAGTGCACTACTGTTGAAAGGATCCTTAAAAAATTTGAGTATGGATCAATTTGAGAATCTGCTTGATTTGAGTTAGATTTATGCTGCTGCATAAGTCAACCTTCAGCAAACAGTTTATTCATCATTCAAAATACCGTAAGCAAATTTTAAAGCAGGTAAAGTAAGAACTATTAAACATCTTTTGCTAATCACGTGTAATGAGCTGATTGTATAGCAGTTGCATTTTTGGGATCAATTCAAAGTACCATTTTGATCAAAATACCTTATACTTAAATACAGCTCAATTAAGTCAATTCTAATCCGTACGCCTACAGCCCAAAACACAGTCAAGTAATCAATTTAGTTCAGAAACAAAATAGCCTTATTGTAAACACTGAAAAATGTCCAGTGTGTTTTAATGTGGTCATAGGAATAAAAAACATTTGAACATTTTTAATGAAAACAATGACTGCACAATAGTAGGACCATTAAACCTTTCCATTTTCAAACAACTGGCTAAATTTTTTCTCAATAATGAATAAAGAAATCTCTTTGTAATACCGGTACGGTAATTAGGGATTTGTGACCAAATTTAGGAAAAAAGTCTGTTCAACTTGTACTATTTTTATAATCAATATGGACTATTATTGTAAAACAGCCTAATGGCTTGTCGTTGCATTTACCAAAAAGCTTGTGTAAATTTTATTAAGGTTAATGCTTGTTTCAATGTCAAAAAAAAATTGAAACTTTTTTATAAACATTAAACAAAAATGTATTGAAAAAGTAAATATTTTGGCATGGGGTTTACTTTAAAGTCAATAACAATGAAGTGATCATAGCATTAAATTTTTGGTCTTTATCATCTGCACTTGATGAAAAAAAATTCTCAAAACTATTTCTATTATTGAAACAGCACTTGCGCTAAAATACACAGCGCAGTTGTTTTTTAACGAAGCTAAATTAGTGCAATTATTGCCTATTGACAATGCTGGTAAACTTCGGTATCTACCATTCATAATATTAGCATTTTACAGCTATATAAGAAATTAATTCATGTATTAATTTATAAATTAGTTTATTTTGATACTCTGTATCATTTAAAAGTGCTTTGTTGTTTTAAATAAAAAAGTTGTTCTAATAAATTAAAATTTTTCGTTTTTTTATATTTTGCGCCCCGATTGAAATTTTCAACACCCATGATATGGGGGAGATTTTGAAAATTTTTTTTAGTATGAACATGTTTATTTATGTGGATACCATATTTTTTAAGGGTTTATATAAATTGAAATTCTAAGCCCCCCCTACTCAAATAGATGGAATCAAAAATTTTTTTGTTGACTACGTTGTTCTGTGAACTACAAACTTAATATTTTTTCTTGTGTGGATCCCCTAATATTTTCTGTGGACACTAAGGGGCCACATTGGGAATTCCAATTTTCCGGTTTTGAAAAAATTTCACCCGATCCCGGGAATTTTAAACTAAAACACAAACAACTAAAACCTGCAAAGCAAAAATGCATTTAAATTTGATTAACTTTAGTTTTTTAAAGCAAGTCAAAAATAATAGTTATAACGTCATCGCAGCGCTTTACAAAGTTTACATAAGTAGAACAGTGGTTTTTTTTTACGTCGAATTTGCGAGAACGACTGAAGCAACAATTCAATTAGTGTAGCAACAAATTCGTCAAAATGAAATTGAAATTTATTAGTTATATCACTGCTTGGCTGTATTAAAAATTTCAGTCATATCTAAAAACAAAAAAAATATGTAAGTATTTTGTTCGATTTGCTTTCAAAACCGGAAAATTGCTTTGCTAAAACCGGGAAACAGGAAACGCAAAAAGGCACTAAATTCTGGAAGTTTTCAAAACCGCGATCCCGGTTTTCAAACCATAGTCCACATGGACCTCTGCTTAAAGAAAAATACAAGGTTTAAAATAAAAATTTTTATTTATGAAATAGTTACGCCCCGATGCAATTTCAGCAGTAAACACCTTTCTTCTCTACTTTCATTGCTAGCATCTAACTTATAATAAGTTTTTAATTTTAGATTTGAATGTCGTTAAAAATTTCGGCTAATACTGGTCACGTTTATCTAATATCTCAATTGTTCTTCTGCAACGCAACAATAGCGAACTAACGCGCCGTAAGCAATCAGATCAGCTTCAGTGTGTTTTATTCAAACTTTTTACACAGGACGTGACAAAGGTCAACGCAAAACTACAAAGCATTATCATGGAGGAAAACCGGTTCGTTCGGGAGTTTTTTGGGGCCGTGATGATTAGACTGCTTTATAAAAACAGTCATACAACGGGGCAAAAAAATTCAAAAATGTATTATTGCAAGCACCTGTCGTCGTTGATGCAAATATTGATTTATTCTAAGATGCTTTTCTCCTTCAACTGAAATTTTCTTCAACGAAAATCGAATGTCGTCACTACTTTATAGGAGGATAAACACGTCTGGTGACTAATTTTATCAAAACAACAACTGTGACATCATCCCTTTTGTACAAACATCAACTGAAAGGGGTAAAAGAAAGGGCAAAAAACCCAAGAAAAACCGTCTATGAATTCATTCTTTCGTTTTCCTAAAAACCATCAAAATCAGTCTTCAATCAATATAACAGCAGTTTTAGTCAATTACCTGCTTTCTCGGACGCCTCTCGTATTTATATTCATAATCAACCCATTGGCGCCCCCTTGTTTGTCCCCCAGAGCGATTATAACCCCCATTTCCACCGCGATAATAATTTCCTCTGCCTCGATGTTGGCCTCCGTCATATTGACTCTGCAAAAAAGCCAAAAAAAATTAGTGCGACTAATACAAAGGAATTTAGTTACACAACAAAGCAGTCAACATGTTTTTAAATTTCTAATTCTCCACCAGTTAGTCAGATTACGACATAATTTCATAAAAACTCGGGAGCCCTAGCAATGATTAGCTCCAGCGACCCACTCGATCTCCACGTTCGTAGCTGCTGTTATTGTAGCGATTGTTGTAGTAGTTTCTCCGATCTCCGTCTTCCCGTTGCTGCTGGTGGTAACCTCCTCTGCCGCGACGGTATTGCCCCTGGCCCCTGTATCCTCCCCGTCCTCGATAACCACCGCGCCCCCTCCACACGGTCCCGAAGGTCTCGGTGTTTCGTTTGCGCTCTTCAGTCCACGTCATCCGCTCCCTGAGAACAAAGACTAACTGAGAGAGAAATCTCGACTAGATTTTTTGGCTTTCTTCTTGCAAAACATTTAAAATCTACATTAAGGTTATGTCGTGCCAGCTCAGGGTTTCTCAAAGTGAGTTACTTGGGAGCCTAGAAAGGAATTAGAAATCTCTTAAGGAAAACTCGCTAGGGAAGGAATTTTGGCACAATGTAGCTTGACCCAAAAAATCGGCACGTCCTAGAGGGTAGTGCTGGTGGGCTTACATGACCCATTCTCGGGGATGAGAGCGCGAAGTTCCAATAAATGGTCAAACCCCCAAGAACGAGACCAGAGGTACAGAATGATGAGAAAGTGGCCGAAGATGGCCAGACGTAGAGAGTCAAGTACAGGAAAGGCTAGCACGAAATGAAAGATGTTCTGTGATTCAGAAACACAGTTGCTGCACAAAGAAGTCTCGGCTCGACCAATCCTGTGGAGGTGTGTAGCAAGAAGAGTGCTGTGCCCGACCGTTGTAGCGGAAACGAGAGAAGGCATAGCAAGCGGAGCGAGGGAGGGTAAGCTCCTCAGAAAATACTAAAGGGATTTGGTGTTGGAAGAAACCAGATTGGATACCGCATCTCCAACTGGTGTAGAGGGATAGGCGTTGGAGGAAAATAAGAGCTGAAAGGAAGTGTGGTATAATATGGAGGGGTCATGAGTTGCACCAACTTTAGCAAGGGAATCAGCTAACTCGTTGCCTGGAAAAGAAAATGACCAGGTATTTATTGAAGATGGACTACCTTAGATACTTGATTTAAAGATTTTCGGCGTCTACGCTCAGTGTAGATGTAAAATTTAATGAAAAAACAAAGAAACACTGAGCATATACGTCAGACCTAAATCAAGTCCGGCTTATTAAGCTTCCATCTCTGACTAGCTGCGCCACACGTAAATCACCAAAGTGGTACAGTCACGCATCTTCTACCAAATTTCTTTTTGATTTTCTATAAGGTGAACTACCGTAAAGATTGGGTATCATTGAAGGACTTGGGCATGGGGGCAGAGAGAGTTGTCAACTCAGATTGAGAGTCAGAAAATAAGGTGACGAATTCAAAGCCACATGACGATGAATGAGAAATACACCACTCAAGAGCGTAAAGAATGGCATACGTCTCGGCGCTGTAGCTGGTGGCCCACCGTCCAGCCGAGAAGGAGAGAGAGAAAGGCAGCATTGAAACAATACATTTTAATATAAATCCATGCTCCTCCCTCTCGCAATCAGCCAGGAACCGAGCCATCAGTTCAGGAAGTGATGTCGCTGTGTGAGAGGGTGGATAGATGGAAGACAGCGGCAGCGTTGCGGAGAAAAGGAGAGTCGTTACGAGAACATAAAGAAAAACAATGATAAGAAACAGAATAATAAGGCGTTGACCAGGGAATTTAAAAGAACATAGGATTAAAGACTCGCGAGGTAATTGTAGGTTAGGGGTGAGGTTATGGAAACGAGAAAAAAATCTCCATGATCCTTTCTCGAGGTGGGTACAAAAACTATGATGAGGCAGAGAGGCCAAAGGGAAAGATGAAGGTAGTCTTAGAGCACGTTCAAAGTAAGAAAGAAATTGATGAGTGAGGGCTAAACGCAGTGGGGGAGAAGTGATTCTAGGTGTAAAAGAGGAATCGGAGTTGATGACAGACAGCCTGTGATGATTCTACAGGAGAATCTGTGCATTCTCTCCACGGAGGAGATATGGGAAAAGACAAGGAAACCAGCCTGGAGAAGCATAGGTAAGAATAGGGCGAATAAAGGCTTTATATTGTATAAGGTACGGAGAGATTCTTCAGAGGAGTGTCAGTAGGCAGAGGCAATTGAGCGGAAGGCACGAAGGCGGTTGTGAAAAGATATAACATGTTGTTTGAAAAGGGTGCGGTCGAAGGTTACACCGAAAAAGGTCGTATTTGGATTAAAGTTAAATGGGGTGTCGAGAATTGATATAAAAGGCTCCAGATGGTATTGGTAGGGGTCTAGGCTAAAGAAAGATGACTCACATTTGAGGGGGTTAAAAGGCAACGCCACTTGGAGGACCATTCCACCAGTCTGTTAAGGGCAGCCTAAACAGCCGCGGTTGCATGTTTAACATTTGGGAAGGAGACTCAAATAGCGCGATCGTCAGCATAGAGGAACATTTTAACGGTTTAAAGAAAAAAGACAGGGAGATCATTGATAAGAGAGAAAAGGACTAGTCCAAGAACTGAGCCTTGGGGGACACCTCTATGAAGACGGAAAGGACCACTACGAAAATTATAGATACGGACTTTTGAACGGCAATCGGAAAGATAAGATCGTATCCATTCGACAAAATAGAGCAGAAAAAGAGAAGGAAAGAATGCCAGAGTCAAAAGTTTTCGCAAAATTCCACAGTGGCGAGGACAGTACGTGTGCCTGGTTTGGATTGGTGAAAAGAATCTGCAATTGACTGTAAGAAGAAAAAAACCTGACCTACAGTCGATCTACCAGGTCAAAAACCAGCTTGCACGGGTGAGAGAATATTGTTGTACTTTAGAAAATAGGTGAGTTGTTCGAGAACCATTCTTTCGAACCGTTTAGAAAAACGGTGAGTCAGAGGGTTTGCCTGATTTAAGAATGGGGATGATGATCGATTCTTTCCAGGCTGTTGGGAGGGTATATGTAGACCAAACCAGGTTAAAGATATGCAGGAGCGGTACTATAGCCGTAAAAGTCTGGGGGAGCAAGGGGGGAAGTGAAAACCTTTTTTTAGAGATCACTACTTTTTAGGGACGAAAATCAAAAAAATTAGAGACAGATTCAAGTTTGAATGTTAATTTTTGAACTTGCTCGAATAACCGGAATTTGAATCATAAATTTAGATGAAGACAGAAAAAACAAAAAGTCTTCACTTCGATCATTGAAGGAATTTTTTTTTGGAACGGAGGAATGATGGTACCTGAGTCCTGAAGGGGAAGAATTCGGCAAAAATTTTGAGAACCACTGGTTCTAGCTTTTGGCATTTGCTTTATATATTGTACAGAGAAACAAAACTTTTGTTTGATAATCGGCTTCTGTTGGCGTACAGTTGCCTGTACGTAAGCTTAATATCAATGACAGATCTTCGAACATAGGGTGGCTGCGTTTTGACAGGGATCAGAACGACCACATTAAGTTTATGAATCATTCCTGCCCAGTGGCAATCCGCAAACATGATTCTCGTCTTTTGATACATTTAAGCATAGACACCTTTTTTAGAAAATTGAAGAAAGTGTTTCTATTAAGATTGTCTTTTTAATCCGTACCAAAACATAATCTTTGATAGTAATACGCCAAAAATGGTTTAGCTTCTTGTTTTCTGTCCAAGAGCGTAGCTACAATTCTAAACTGTGTCCCGAGTGACTCGAAACAAACAAAAAGCAGAAGTCTTAGACAAGACGTAGCTCAAGCGCGCACCCTCGTGGATTGTTGGTTTCGCACGTGATGTTGTCGAAGAAACTCTTTGACTTATCATAGTAGCAAGCCTGCTCCTCCGCTTCGTCCGATTCCTCGGCGGTTTCGTGACTATTACCGGAATCGATCCCGCTGTCTTGTTTCTCTTCGCTTCCGACCTTTTTCTGCTCTTCCTTGGGCTGGGCTGAACGAACAAAACGTCACAATCACGTCACGCCATGTCACTCACGACCTCTCACCAGTTATCTTCAATTTGCTCATCAACTCCTTCGCAATATCTTCCTTATTAAACTGAGCGTTCGAACTTTCGAAGTCGAAGTCGCCATCGAACTGCAGGGGGTCGTTGCGCGGAGTGTAGCGACGATTCTTCGGGTATTTTTGCCCTGTTAAAAGTTTAATTTCGAATGATTATTTCGACTTTGATTATCACCACGACTTCTAACAAACAAAAGCAGACTAAATCACAAAAAAAAAAAAAATTTTACCAAAGTTAGGTGAAGTTTTTAAAAAGTGCTAATGTCTTTAATTAACATTATAAAACCTCTTTGGTGCGAGTCTGGTGCTTCTCATTTTAAGCAGTTTGGTTTCTATTAATATTCCTAAATACCTTATGTTGTTTATAATATCATTAAAACCTCTTTCTTTAACAATTATGACAAAAAGTATAAAATATCCGCAAAACTCGATTCCACTCACCTCGGAAATTTTGTGATTGACCATCATTCGGACCGCGATAGTAGTTTCGGCGACCGCCCCTGCCGCGATTGTCGTAATCGTCGTCTCTGTTGCGATAGTGATAACCTCGCCTGTAACCACCTCGACCTCGGGTCGTGGCTTCACCGTCCGTGCTCTGATAGTTATTCGACTGCTCCTCGAAGCTGTTGCTACGACGACTGCCGTAGTAGTTGTTGCTGTCATACGTGCGCCTGCTGCGAGGTGCAATTAGTGGGACAAAGGTCAAAGCTGGACGCGAGAATTCTGAACCGAAAATTTGGCGCCGCCTTTTCGTTATTTACTCGGAAAATAAAAAATTCGATTTTTTGCTTTCGCTGGCTTGCGAAATTGACCGATGAACAAACAATAACGAAAACTTGCATTCTATTGTATATGTGAGTACATGAATTAATTTTGTAGAGGTACAAAAACAAAACTACCCAAAAAAGCGTAAACATAAAATAATAGTTGTTCATAATCGCCATTGTCGCAATACAGATTATTCATAATGATTAGGTGATATTGCCTATAATTTTCCAGTCAGGAAAGACGAATAATCGAATTTCATATTCATAAATAAATAACTGAAGCAAACGTTGAATTTTGTGCCTGGGATTTTCGTAAACCAGGCCAAAGAAAGGTTGTATCTCCTTACTTTTGAGACGAATGGTCTTGAGTGACGGAAGGACTTCCGGTCTGAACACCTTGTTCTGAGGTGGGCGAAGTCCGACCCATCGACACAGGAGAAGCAGCTTTTTCACCTTTAAAGTTTCAGAAATAATTAAACAATAAACGCTGGTGTGCGTGCGTATGTGTACGTGTCTCAAGAACGCTGAGCGACGTCAAGAACAAGACAATCTTGTTGACTTGATGAAAACCCTTTGATTGACCCAGCACGTTTTTAACTTTTTTGATTTTCTCAGAAATAGAACTTTTACTAGATATAAAAAACTTTATACGAGGTTTCTGGTTTTAACAACGTAATTAAGCGCCTCTAAAACTAAAGTGCATGACAACGAAGCTGCTAATTTAAAAAAACTAAAAATTTTCTATTTATATTTTATACTGTATAACAATGTAGATATACGCCCGAATTCCATGGCGCATCACACAAATTAATCGACATTTATACAAGATAATCAATTACGTATACACAGAAACAGATTGCGCCAAAATAGTTATCTTTACAAATCTGTAACGCCAACGCGAAACAGCAAGGCGTGAAATTTTAATAGTTCTGAAATGGCGTTTGAATGAATTCTATAAAACAATGGCGTTGCACACTCCACCACATTTTAATCGACGAATCAGAATCAGCTACTAACATCTGCAATATACCAACAAAGAGATTATCATTTGAAGAATTTCTTTAACTCCACATCTGCAACAGAGAAACCACTCATTGAAAACACACAATCGAGCGTCATAATACTGGTCATAATAATACAAAAATCAAAATTCAATAAGCCGCCACAAAACATACTCTCTCAACTCAAACAAATCAAGTGGAGCCCTCTCATTTACTCTTTTGTCATTCTGCTCATCCATAAAAACGTGCAAATCACAAAACATGCCAATGATATAACAATCACAGCATCTCATACTAAACATTTTCACCAATTCACGTGGGCATCATACACGGAATACACATAAACACAGCAACACTACAACAACACTTCTTACACCGGATCCATCGCTTAAACGTAACAAACGAACACTTATCACGAACAAAGCATCAAACAATTTTCGGGATCACTTCAGACCCAAAAATTAAATTTCACAACACACATACATATGTGAATACCACTAGCACCCAAGCAAGACTCTTTGTTTTCTCAAAGCAATCACTGAAACTAACAAAAAAACTGGTCATTTTCACATTCAAAGTTATCACTTGACCCATTCTAGAATATAAATACACCATTTAAGCTTTATCATATCAAACACCAGCATAAACTAACTGCAAATCAATTAGAAAACAGCATTGTCAGTTGTCACTGGCTATACACAAAAAGCACAAACAACGCTCGGCGTACAAAATTGAACAACAAACCGATAGTAGAAATTTGATAAACAAAGGTATGCACAGCATACGCCAGATATAGATCTGGACGAAGATTAAAAATTTACGCTTGCTGACGAGTCGTTTTTTGTGCGACAAACAACCACGAAAAATTCAAAACTGCTAAAAGGAAATATTTGCTGGTTCAAAACACAGATCTTAATCAGCGACTTTTTGAACAAAGTTTTTTCCAAAGCAAAGCGGATGACAACTCACCTGGCAAAGGAGGCAGTGGGGATTTATTATCAACCGACAGCGGCGTTTGAGCAGTTGCAAGGGATGTATAGGGCAAGCGGGGCTGCATATATTGAGAATAATTGGAAGGGGGTACTTGGCCATAGGGACCAGTTCCAGAAAAAGGAGGAAGGGCAGGTGGCACTGATGGTTGTGTTGTTACCACTGACTACAATAGAAAAAAATCAAACAAAATTTAAAAGTATAAAAGAAATTACAATAAAACTTTTAAGCGGTCCGTCACTATTCGGCGGCAACCAATTTGACGGAAAATAACTGAATTTACGGAGGCTGAATCGGAAAGAAAATCGTTTCCATATGCAAAATTAATCTTTTCTTAATACAACTGAAAAAAGCAGTTTGTAATGCGCAATGTATATTTGTTACCCATGTGCTGGCCATAAACGTTATTTTGTTGGAGTCCCAAATTTCACCCGTTCGCAAAAACTTCCAATAATTTGGTTGAGTTAATGGCAACTGTTCAATTGACTATTTTTGGACTAAAATAATAAAAGTTACTTAACAATACAACGGATACCTTTGCGTGGTCAAATACATTAAAATTGCATCAATTATATTGTATAACAAAGTGTTTTTTTTATTTTTTGCCAGAAAATTCAACATTTAATGATTGACATTTGAAAATATTACTCGCTCTGGATAATTTACCAGTGATTGATATTTCAGAAGTGTATGCTTTACAAAAAGATCTTTTTGACAGAGAAAAAATGCTAGTTGATGAACGAACTAACACTAGAACATAAATCGTCTGTCGTGGACTTTTGCTTTGCGTTCGACCCTTCTGTTTTCGCTTTAAATTTCTAATCTGCCGTGACTGACAAATGCACTTCTATTCTAATAAACTTTAAACGTTTGTTAAACAAATTAAATATTTCTATTTAAAATATTCAAATTTGTAAAATAATACTCAAATATAAAACTAATCGAACTTCAAAATGTTTGGTGCAACGAAAATAGCTTGTTCACGTTCATCTTTATCCACAGAATTACAACTATTAGTCATGATAATAAAGTTAAATCGATTTCATTAAAACAAATTATTTTTTCGCCGAATTTGTTTCCGACAAAATAGTCTCGCTTCGGTTGCAAGTACGGTACCACGACGACAAGAACGCATTAACTAGTGTTTGACTTCGTCAGCAGGACGCGGACAGTCATTTTGCAGGCCACAACTTGTGGGGTTTACTGGCCAGTACAAAAACTTTAGACCACACAAAAATATTTTGGGATACAAAAAATCTAAATTTTAGCAAGTTAGTAATAAATTTGGAAGAGAGAAAACTTTTATAATCCAAAGAGTTTGGGCTCGAGCGTTGGCGGGAATATTCTTTGTTGTTTATTGATTTTCATTTCATTTCATTTCATTTTATCTCTATATTTATCCTTCTGACTCGCAGGAAAGCGACGGAGGCGCTAATACATAGGGTAGGCAATTACCCCGACCTGCTTCCGGAGTTACCAAGATATTGCTGTCCGCTAATTAAAGTTACTTGACAATACAACGGATAATAATTAATTTCTTTCCATGCTTAAGCGATAAGAGTGGAAACGAGCCCTTAAAACAGACAGCAGCACAATTTCATATGTCATTTTAAAATATTTAAACAATTTAGCCAATTCATAAAAAAATTTTTTGAACGCTTTTTAAATTTTAGTACCGAATTATTAATCTGATTGTATTTTTAATTGATCATTTTGATGTTTTTGATGCATATTTGCTTATTTTATTGCGAAAAAGTTCGGAAAATTTTCTAATGAACAGCCTAAATTGATTAAATATTTTAAAATAATAAATGGAATTGTGCTGCTGTCTGTAAGAATTCTTTGGATTATAGTTATAGCAAATTGTTTAAAAGTCACGTCAGGACAATTTTATAAAGAAGTACAGATTGCTTACTGGTAACAATGACCTCGCCTCAAAAAAAGCAGTGATTTGTAAAACAAATATATTAAGCAGGTAATACTAAGGTGAAGTTATGATAAAAATTATAAAATTACAAGAAGTTATTTAAAAGTTGCAAAGTGTTCTGCTTCAATATACCTGAACAATAGCGGGATCTTGAGGTAAGTTTTGGGACGATTGAGACGCAGCAGGTTTTGGTGGTTCGCATACTGTCAAATCTTCAATATCAGTGCCACGAAAAATAATATATTCATAAACTTCATCCCTCGGTGCAACTGGACGCTCACACGGGCGGTCCTCAGTTCCGAAAGAACGCACTGCAAATTTTATAGAATAACATCTAAGTTACAGGAATCATCAGATAGTTGCTTGCTGTTAACATATACATAAAATAAACATATACAGATGGTTAGGAACTAAGAGTAAAGTGTTTTATAAGCATGAATATATTGTATTTTAGTCAAACTAAATTTTTAAGATAGCGTGTCAAACCAACCAATCAAGCAATGCAGATGCTATTACAAGATTTTTGTAGCGGCTAAGTTTGAAATCAAAAGCATCATAGAAAGATACCAAGATTTTTTTGTCTTTTTAAAAATTGACTCAGCTGTACAGAGCCTTTCCTTTTCTTATTTAGTGACTTATATTTGTACTATTTTTTATATCGAACAATTGTTTTAGTTTTTTACATAATTGTTGTTTAAGGATTTGTGTTTAATGTATATTTACAATTAAGCAGAAAACAAATTTATTGCAACAACTTTACAATGCCACGATAATATTTGTGGTATGACACAGTAAAGATTAAATATTATAAACAACTGCTCGAAAAGACACAAGAAACGTAAGAGCAAATAACTGATTCAGCTATTGAATATTTTAAGTTATATTTGAAAAGAAAAATAGAATGCAAGAAAAAGATAGTTTTTATGTTAAAATTTATGCAGTGGCAAAAATTAAAGTTAGTGCAATTTGAGTACACTAAGACAATGTTATTACATGTACCTTTTTTAAATTATAATATCAAAGTGAATTGCTTGCATATTTTTGTTGAGTTTTAAAAACTCTTTTGAATGGTGTGCAATTTTTTGAAAATTGATAAACTAATCAAAAGTTACAATGTTTCAACTACAAATTCTCAAAAATTAGTGAAAAAATCAAAGTTAGTCATAAATTTTTTTTCCATCAATAAATAATAGTTTTGTGTTTATTTAGCAAATATTTGGACATTTTATATTATTTTTAGATTTAGATATATTTTTAGACCAAGTTGCCCTCCTTGAACATTTTCATAAATTTCATTTTGACGTCTTTAATACAGTATTAAACCTGACATCACAGAGGCTTTTGGTGACATTTGTATTACAGCCGATAAAACCTAATTAGATTTGTATAAAAATAAGCAGATTAATTATTTGAACACTAAAATTAAAATTAAAAACATATTTTTATCTTATAATTGTGATTAAGTTTTGAACCTATTTATTTTACCACTATCAGCTTAACTGTTATTCACTGCAAAAAAACTGCAGCAACTTCTTTGATTTAGCTGTAGATTTTTTACAGTTCCAACTGTCAGAATAGGCTGAGAGAGCTTGGATTGCTTTGGTGCATTGCTACCAGGAAGCCAGTCATTTCTTAACAGAACAGGGAGAAGCATGTGATATTTGAAAGGCCCATCTGCATTGGACAATTGCTGAATGGCACAAAGTGCTCTTTACTGATGAATCAAAAGTTAATTTTGTGTATACTGATGGAGAAGTGTATGTGTAACACTATATCAATCAGAAATTTCTTGCTGGATTTCACAAAGACCAGATTTAGTGTGGTGATGGTAGCATCATCATAGTTTGGGATGCTTTCAGATATGAAAAAAATTGGTCTAATTTGTTGTCTACAGGAAATCTTAATTCTGGTGAAAATATAAAATTATTAAAAGTGGTCAAACCATTTTGCAAAGAAAACATGTCCAGATGTTTTATTTATCAACAGGATAACAGTCAAAAATCTAAGGGTGTAAAAAATTAGTTTCTTTTAAATAAAATCAAGGTATTAGATTGGTTAGCCCAGTAGCCTATTGTGAATTTCTGGGCCATTGTAAAAAAGAAATCACAAACAAAAAATCTACTAACATCACTAATCTCTCCAATATTTTTGCTTAATAATGGTCCAAAGTTACTCCTGATCTAAATTTTTCAGCTCAATGCCAAATAAAATAGCTCAGGTGATTAAAAGATTTGGCTTTGCTTCTAAAAACTAACCATTGTTTATTTATATATTGTTGTAATTTTTCTTTTTTTTTTTTTAAATTAAAATCGAACTACGAGCGTAACTTTGATTTTTGCACCAATTTTTGAAAATTTGTATAGAAACATTGTAACTTTTGATTAGTTTATCAATTTTTAAAAAATCTTAACCACCTTTTAATTTTAAAATTTTAGTGCTTTTAAAATTCTACAATTATCTTAAATTTTACAATATAAAATTCTACAACAATACATCTACATTAAGAGCTTTTAAAATTCTACAAAAATAAGAAAGCTGTTAAATTTAATATTATAATGTTTAGAAATTAATAAGCATGATCTAAGTTTACTGAAATTGGACTAACTTTGGCACTATAAGTATTAATAATTAAATTTATCTTTATATATAAATTTTAAAACATGAAATCAAGTCTGACAAAACATACTTTTGTCATTAAAGATTGGATAATTCCAATTCCAGTCAAAAGTTGGGCTGATAATGTTGAATAAAATGACAATTATAAATTTTTTTATTTAGTTTCTCCTTAATAATACTTTTTTTTACATAAAAGTCCATAATTAACCCCTTACTGAATTAACCCAGAAATATTTGTCTGCTGATTCTCTATTACTTTTAAACTATCTCATGTATACCTGTCCAGTTCATACCTTGAGAAACTGAACCCATATTTTATAATTTCACACCAAATACATTTGTTGCATATTTTCTATACTGGCATTTAATGAATTTTAGTACAAAAATTAGTTCCATTTTGACAAAAAAAAAAAAAAAATCTGGGAAGGGGTTAAGTTAAGTGATTTTTAACATTATTTTTACTCTTCCACTAAAATTTTAAAGATTATAAAAAAAGGTGTTACTTGTAGCTAGATGTTAAATTCATAATGTAAAATGGAGGTTGGAAATGTAGCCTGTAAATGGCAAAGTCATAGAAATGAATAAATTGTTTTGGAAATTAAAAACAAAAGAAATTTTTATTCAAATAATTTTTGACTTCAATTGATTGATTAATTTCTAATTCAGGTATAAAAACATTCAGCTTGAAAAAAACAACAAAACTAGTAAACCTTACATTTTAAACTTTTTACCTAAATATTAAAAGTACCAGAACATAAAAAACAAATTTTTTCATAATAAAAGACATAATGGCTAACAAAATTGTTTCTGTGATCTCATTATCATCATCAAGCTACACTTAAATGACACTTTTTTTTAAAGATTAAAGGTTTTTATCAAAATATGTTAAGTCTAGTTACATAAAAGTTGTGAAAAAAATTTTCTAAAGAGCAATATAATTATTAATTTCTTTTTAAATCACAGTCCATTAGTATTTTTTTTTTTTTTGTCAAAATGAATATGAAAACTAAATTAGTAAATAGTACATACCTTAGCCAAAAAAAACACCTGTATTGTAACTTAGTTTTAAAAGCTTCAATCTTTATTACTAATACAGGTTTCTATTGCTTACTTTTTGCCATTTCTAATGAAAAATTGATTTAGATAACCAGAAAAATCATAAATTGAAACACAAAAAAGAAGAAATAATGGTTTCTATAATTAATTCAAAAATTATACAAAAAGTAATTTTTAAATTTGCTAAATTGCTAAAACCCTTCATGCTAAGTATAAAATATAAAATTGATTGTAATTTTTTTATATTTAATAATAGCAGATGAAACATAAAATTGACAAATTGTACAAATGCTTACAACTACATTTTCTTTATTTTACCTGAAGATTGTAATGAACTGATAGCTAAAAAAGGTTAATTTGTAATGGGTTAAAAGTCTTTTTTAAAAAATGGTACTGAAAGTCTGAAAAAAATAGATTTTTAAAATAAAACAAATGGTGAATCCTAAATATCAGTTTTTATTTTTTAATGCATCAGTTTTTTTTCCAATACTAGCCCATTATTTTATTGATTACTTTATCTCTATATTTATCCTCTGACTCGCAGGAAAGCAATGGAGATGCTAATACGAGGGTCAGTCAATAAGTAATGAGACTTTCTCAATTACTTTGGTGTTCTTGGAGTTATGCAACTGAAATTTTATGTGATGATTATGAATGGAGTTGTCATCTTATTTACAACAAAACTTGTTTATTTTCAGATTACTGTAGGTGTGACGATAAATTGAAATGACTACTAGGCTAGGAAACAGCTCATGCTTGGAACAAAGAGGAGTCATCAGATTTCTGTTGGCAGAGAGTGTAAAATCATGTGAGATTCTGTCTAGAATGCAAAGACAATATGGTCCTTCCTGTATGTCTAGAGCAAACTTCTACAAATGGGTGCAAGCATTCAAAGATGGACGCGAAAGCATTACTGATGATCTGAGAAGTGGAAGACCTGTGGATGTCTCTACCCCAGAAGCAGTACAGGCAGTTGAAGACCTGATCAAATCTGATAGAAGGGTCACTTTAGATGAAATTGCTACAAACTTGGACATCTCCCATGGCACAGTGTACGCAATTGTGCGTGAGAAGCTGCGTTTTTCAAAAATCAGCTGTCGCTGGGTTCCAAAGATGTTAACGGATGATCACAAAATGCAGCGCCTGATGGCTTCCAGAGCATCACTACGCAGATACAGAAAGGAGGGAGGGAGATGTATTTCTATCGAGAATAGTGACAACTGATGAGACCTGGGTCTTTCATTATGAACCTGAATCGAAACGACGATCAATGGAGTGGAAGCATGTTTCTTCCCCAGTGAAGAAAAAATTCAAATCTCAGAAAAGTTTAAGGAAAGTCATGCTCACTGTGTTCTGGGACAGAAATGGGCCGATCACTATCAGTTTCTTGGAAAGGGGCAATACTGTGAACTCAGAGAACTACTGTGAGCTGCTAACTCAAGTGAAAAAAGACATTAAGAACAAACGGAGAGGACTTCAATCAAGAGGTGTGATTCTCCTTCAGGATAATGCAAGGCCCCACACAGCAGCAAGAACCCTAGCCAAAATTGAAGATTTAGGGAAACTTCTAACACACCCACCCTACAGCCCAGACCTTGCACCATCTGATTTTCACCTCTTCGGCCCACTCAAAGAGAGTATGAGGGGAATTCACTTCCAGACTGATGAAGAAGTGAAGGCTGCTGTGAGCAACTGGCTAAGGACCCAGTCCACGGAATTCTATGCCAAAGGAATAGACAATCTAATATCAAGATGGAACAAGTGTGTTGCAAAGGAGGGAGACTATGTTGAAAAATAAAAAAGCATTTTTTGATTACCAGTCATTGCAAACTTGAGTTATTAAAAAAGTCTCATTACTTATTGACTGACCCTCGTACATAGGGTAAGCAATTACCCCGACCTGCTTCCAAAGATGCTAAGATATTGCTGTCTGCTTGTAATTTAAGAGATATGACTGTAATTTATAACTGCTTGCCATGATCACCAAGCAGGAGAAGTGCCATAAAGTGTCTTTCCCAAGGACACAACAAAATGACAAAATAGCATGAGTGGGTTTTGAACCAAGACCATATTGATCATAAGCGTGCTTTAACCATATATAATTTAATAAATGCTTTGCAGAAAAATACTATTTGTAGCAAATACTTTCGCCACAAAGCTTTCATAGCTTTATATAGTCAAGAATAAAAATTACAATACAGTTTTTAAAAAGTTCTTTATCATTACAAATGATAATCTATTCGAAAACAAGACAATAAAGTAACAGCCTCCTATCTTAAACTAACTATTCAATGCATAAAATGTTCAACTAACTACCTTAAAAAGTGTTTTGAAAAGATTTTAACAGTGTGAAAAATTGCTTTTAATTAATTTGCAATTATCACACACTGTAGTGAAATGCATTTTTTACTTGCTCTTGAACAACTTGGCACCTTCAGTTAAAGTGAAATTTAAGTATTTAATTGTAGCTTAAAAACTGTTGTTGTTGCTCATTGCTCCTCTTCCAAGGGTTTCTTGGAGTAGCCATTCCTTAACCCTAAAGCTAATCTAGGTTTCCAATTTTGGACTACCTCCACCACTTAAAAGGTTTTGTCAACAGACTAGTGGCATAGGGTTGTGTTAATACTTGACTACAGCTAAAGAGGTGATTAGTGTCATTGTGTTTGTTAAGCATAGTTGGCATTGTGGCATATAAGTATAAAGGTATACTGTATGTAGGCAACTTTGCAAGAGTAATGATTTGTTGAGTCTGAGCTGTGCCATGCTTAAGAGGCTATATGACCTTATCTTCCATAAACACTTCTAAAGAGATTGATTGATTGAATTATTGGCATTCTTTTTGCCTAGCTATTAGCTATAAACTATTTGGAAAATTTGGTGGTTTTACTGTTATTACCTCATGTTTCTATTTCTCTCACTTTTACTTCTTTCTTGTATCTAACCACAGCACAATGATTCTCTTTCTGATGTGTCTTGCATTTTATTTTCTTTCTCGCATCTTTTGTATTGTGCTTGACAGCAAGTATGACAGTAAGTCAAGTTAGAGCAGTGGTTCTCAATCTGTGTGCTGCAAGATTTTCAAGTATACTGCAAAACTTTTTAAAAAACATTAGCACATTGCTCTACAACCTTTTTTTTAGTGCATAGTACTTTTTAGGGACAACAATGAAAAAATCCAAGACAAATTCAAAGTGAAAAATTTTTTTTAGAGAAAATTACTTTTTAGGGACAAAAATCAAGATCTGAAACTCTGGTCCAAGTGCATGGCAAATTTTGAAAAGGTCCCACAGTGTGTTGCAGGTGTGAAAAGGTTGAGAACCACTGGGTTAGAGGGAATAATTGTCTAAGTATGCCATAGAAGTGAGTTGTTTTGCAATTAGATATGAGAGAGAAGTACAAACACTATAAGAAAATAGCAGTAAAAGTGCTGAAATTTCAGCTTTTGATCAAATAAAATGTTTAGTTTGAAGTTTTGGCACTCTTTTGTTCTTTCCAATGTTTCTATTTCTCTTGTTTCCGTTTTCTATCATATTGCACATGGTTAAATATTGCTTGCTTTCAACTTAATATTTAGACAACCCTAACCTCAAACCCTAATCCTCTAACCCTAACCTCTAACTCTAACCTAACACTTACCCTAATCCCAAACTTTAACCTCACAAAAAACTAAAGTACCGTAACTGAAACAGATTGGAGTACAGTCATCAACTTTGCTCTAACCTTGTACCCCCTACAACAACAGGATGGGATAAAAAAGATGTCTTCAAGAAGTGATAGTCAACATAGAGAGAGATCCAGGTTAATTTCACAATGAGAGATGTGATCAAAAAGAGAAACATTGCGATTGAATAGAAGAGAAAATTGGAAAGGAAAGAGAAAACAAGTGATGGAACAATGCCAATTTTTTTTTTATTCTGATGCTGATTCCAACAAAAATTTTTGATTCCAATGCCAATTTTGATTCTGATTCTTGTTAGTTAAAATTTACTTTGTTTTTTACAAGAGACTAACAAAATGTTTTTTTAGAGCAGCTTGTTTAATCAGTGAATAATTGATGTGCAGTGCCTCTTCCTTAATTGTTTTGAATTTTTCACCATTAGCCATTGTAAATTGAAGATTATATATACTGTATTAAAAAAAAATGAATTGATCTTCCTTGCAGAGTACCAAATGAAAGGATAAGAACAATATTTTAATAGAAAATTTGTTTAATCACTGTTTAAAAAACCACAAACATCTGTTGCATCTTTATTTAAACAGAATCTTAATTCTTATTAATTAGAAAGATTCTATTTAAAAAAGGATATTTGAATATATCATGCAAAATTTATTTAAGAACTTTTTAAAAAATCACAACAGTCTGTTTTATTCTATAGAATCGTTAGGTGGTTACAGGAAAAATAAAGAATATAATCATTGGTAATGAAAAGATAGTACATTAAGTTTAGTTAATCATACTCTGATAAATAATATGTAGTTCTACAAAAAATAATTTATAAGAGGTCGCTTCAAAATTTTATAGAAATATTATTTAAGCTTTTCCAATTTTATGCTCCAAAATGTGCAGTTTGCTAAACTAATTAAACAAATAATGCAATTGCAGTGATGTCATATAAGAAAAAAATGACTTGAAATATAGCAAATGCAACTACAGAGGTTATGCATTCATATTAAGGTCACCTGACTCCCCTTTTCTTACCTTAATATGAATAAAACATACTGATTTTATTAGATGAAACAGACTGTTGTGTTTTTTTTAAACAGAGTTTAAATAAATTTTGTATTAAATTGCTCTGATCTTTTTATTGAGCATTCTGCAATGAAGATCGATTTACTCTTGCACTTTCTTTATATACATATACACAGGGTGTGCACAGTATTTAGAATACAAAGTCAGACTTACACAAAAAATCAATTTTCTCAAAAATGGGCAAACCAATTACAATGAAATTTTAACACATAATAGACTGATGTACAAAATTGCAATTTATTTAATAAAATCGCTTTTTGCATCAATCACAGCTTCGATGCGACCTCGGAACCTCGAACAGGCCCTCACGATTTGGCTTCCTTCATGGCCTTGAATTCCTTCTTGATCTGTTTGATCAATTTGTCCTTTGTGTTGCATGGAATCTTGTTAGTGCATCTCTCAATCGTGCCCCACACAAAAAAGTCCATTGGATTTAGGTCTGGCAAGTTCGGAGGCCAAACATGAGGCGAGACAAAATCAACAAAGTTGTTGCTCAGCCAAAGTTGCGTTTTCTCAATGTATGGCTGCACGCTGAATCCTGTTGCCACACATATAGCCTTCCATCAGACACCTTACGTATCCAGGGCAGTACATGTGTCTCCAAAACCTTCAGGTATTCCACAGTGTTGACCTTCAAGCCCTTCTGACAGATGTATGGCAGCATGATGTGATTTTCAGACAAAACCAATCCAAACACCATCACAGTGGCTGGAAACTTGGTCTGCATGACTTTTGAAACATCCTCAGAGCACACAGCCAACCAACGATTGTTTTGTTTGTTTACCGCTTGATCCTGACAAAAATTTTTCTTGTCAGAGAAGAACCAAATCATGTTGAGCTGCAGAGGATGTTTGAGTTTGTTGAGAAGTTTTTGACAGTGCTTCAATCGCTTCTCCTTGGCCTTGGCTGTTAGTAATTGGCCTTTTTTCATTTTGTAGGACTTGTACCTCAAGTCCTCTGACACACATCTTTGTATCAAGGCTTCAAATGTCCTCATGTCTTTGGCAATCGCACGCATCAACTTGCCCAGATCTTTATCAATGGCATTTTTAACACAGTTAATGAATTTGGCAGTTCTGAGGCAGTCAGACCTTCTTTGGTGATCGGATCTTTTTGCCACAGCTTCATAATCACCTCCAGACTTTTCGAGTTGATTTCTGACTTTCCACATCCACATCATTGTCAGATCAAAGGACTTTGCAATGGTAGCATTGTTGTGTCCAGCGTGAATGGCAAACAACACAGCTTTCCTTTTCCTTTCCTGTTAAAAGGTAAATTCTTTTCTTGGTTCCATTTTTATGGACAATGTACAGTATGGTGTAAACTGTCGAAGAAAATGAATTTTTTCGCAAGCAAATAGCTTGTGCGCTCACTGCACGCGTTTTCCTACAATTTGCAAAAGTATCAGACCACCTCAAAAATATGTCTATTTGGCAACTTAAGCTAATTATTGCATCATCCACAATGACAAAGCACATGTACACATTTTAAAATTGTCAGTTCTTTTCTAAAGTTCAGTGCAGTAAGTTTATTTTGCATTCACTCACAGTTTATCTATTTATTTTAGTGTATTCCCATATCTTTATTTTGCAAAAAAAATGACCAAAAATTCATATCACACTAAAGTAAAACGTGCTCAAATTGTTGCTCTTCACAAAAATGGACTATCACAGCACCAAATATTTAAACAGCTAAGCATTGGCAAGTCATCTGTTCAAAGAGTGTTAACTAAATTTAAAAATGAAGGAATTTATGGCAATTAAAAGAAAAGTGGTAGACTTAGAAAAACAACCTCTCAAGATGATACCTTTATGAAGCACATTGTAGCTTGGTCCCCAACAAGCTCTTGTAAGAAAATCAGATCCCATTTGCTTCTTAAAGGTACTAATGTTAATATTAGTACAATTTCATGTTGACTCAGCAAGAAATTTGGACTGAAATCTGCAAAGAAACCACAGCTCATTTCCCAAATGAAAAAGAAGAGATTGGAGTTTGCCAAGAAACATATCAATTGGAGTGTTGAAGACTGGAAGAAAGTGCTTTTATCAGATGAATCCCCTTTCAACAATTCAGTAAGAAAAAATCATGTCTGCTGACCTGTGGGAGAAAGATTTTATGAAAAAAATTCATTTCCACTATGAAACATCCCCCAACACAAATAATATAGGGTGCAATGAGTGCTAATGGTACAGCTGGTATTTATTTCTTGAAGCCTGTTACCACCATGAATGGTGCAAATCATGCTGAATTGTTAAAGGATAAGCTACCAACACATATGGCAATCCATCAATCACTCATTTTTATGCATGATGGTGCACCTTGTCATCAGTTGAAAATTATCAAGCAGTTTTTGACAGAAAATCACATCAAGATTCTAGATTGGCCTGGAAATAGCCCTGATTTAAGCCTAATTGAAAATTTATGGTTTAAAATGAAGGATTTAGTGTCAAAAAGCATCCAGGATCTTCCTCAGAGTTAGTTAAAGTCATTAAAGAAGTGTGGGTGAAAGAAATTTTAGGAGAATATTGTAAATCTCTCATATACAGTATGCCTCAGCAATTGCAAGCTGTCATTGACACTTGTGGAGGACACACAAAGTACTAAAAATTATGTATTTATATAATAAATATAATAATATACATGTTTCCTTCCTTTTCTTACAATATAATAGCAATTTACTTTAGTTCACTTTACCAAAATAATTTTTTTGTAGGAAAAGCTATTTATTTTAGGGTGGTCCGATACTTTCGCAAATACTGTATACCGTATATACCGGCTAATAAGCCGATTTTCTGGACCTAATTTTTTAACCTAATTTTCTGGGGTCAGCTTATTGGGCGAATATAGCTTTGGACCAAAAATACCAGAGGTAAAAATTGGTCACAAAATGACACCTTTGATCCCACAATAGCACGATCTCACCACACATCAATTCACAGCTAGAGTTAAATAAAGATGGTAAATAAAATAACAAGTTTAAAGCCAGCATTATAACGCATTTTTTTTGCAGGAGCAGATATCTTTTCACACACAAAAATTAACAAATTAACCGTACCAAATTATTTAGTGACTGATCAAAAAAGCACTTCGTCTGTTGCATCTGTGCTAAAAAGTGTGTTGGTGCGTAAAAAGGAAAAAAGCGCAAATAGAATGATATTTGTTTAAAAGAGCGTGCATTGTTGTGTAATGAATGCAACACATAACTGAAAAAAATGTTAGAAAAAGAGAAAAAGGTACAGTAGTTAACGCAATTTTTCTGCCTCGGCTTATTGGGCAGTAATATGTAAAAACCCTCATTTTCTGAGCTAAAAATTGACCTCGGCTTATTCGCCGAGTCGGTTTATTGGCTGGTATATACGGTATATATATTAGCAAAAGTGATTGGACAAAGCCTGGTTACCGCCATAGCTGTCAGAACAAACGAGATGCGAAAGCCATGTCTATTGTAAATCAAGTACGATAAAGCGTTTAAGTCACCACAAGGCCCTGTTTTGCTCTTATGGAGCTCATCAGGTAACTGACACGACAATAAAGTACAAGTGCAGTATTTACATACGTGGGACACAAAAAGGTAAGTTACATACACAATAATACATTAGTAAAACCGGATAGAGAACCAGATACAATCACGCAGCAATGGCTCAAGATATAGAACTGAACACGTTGCAATTATTGGTGTCTATAGATATTAACATAAATGCAGCACTGAATTTCTCAGCAAACTCATCGAAAATTTCAGTACAGCAGTAAATTTATACACTATAAACTGGAAATTTAGGGAAAAGCAAATTGAATCATCGTGCGTACGAATTAACCGAACAGCATGGCAGGCCAGGCTTCAGCTGTTTTGCATAAGCTCATCAGCAATAGAAATATAAAGTGCTTTAGCCATCATAGGCACAGTTAAAAAATGGACTATCACAGCTGAAAGAAAGTTTTAACAGTGGGGCACACAGGCCCTTGCTCTTCATTGGAAAAAAATCATTGAAAATGGTGTTGACTACAAAGTAAAATAAAATTCTTGATCATAATGTTTGCTTGATTTAGTAATGTTACTTCCATTTTTTAATTTCTTTGACTTTTTGCCCTCTTAGTTTTTCATTGAAATTTAATTGAAAAATTACTTGTTGCAACATGCTGTGTATGATAGCTTACCACGCTTATATTCATTAATCACTATTTCAATGCGACAATCGATCAATTTAATAATTATATGAAAAATCTCATTTCATGATCAATTAACTTAATCTAGTGTTTTATGGTGAAATATTTCTTTAATCTTGTTCCCTATTTGCCATTCCAACTTGATAGGCTTCTAAATTTTGAAAAATTGCCAAAACTTGTGAGGTATTAGTAATGGCAAACAGTGAAAAAGACCCTTTATCTTTACATTAATAGAGCCAATAAAAAAAAATGAAAAGTATATCAGCAAATAAATTATTGCTTTACCAAAAATGATTGTATTTTAGATCTTTGTCCAACCATTTTGTTGGTTTGCTTCTATGCCTTTCTGTAAGGTCATTTTATGTTTGTTAGATTAGCTGACTACAGACTATTTTCTTGCTTTATTACTGGCAATAAACATTTTTATAAGAATTATTTCGTTATCAATTTGAAAATTTAGGTTTTGTTAAGAAATAATTAGTGCTTTTTTGCTAATTACAAATTTATTACACAGTCAAAAAGAGTAATTTTTGTGTACATAATATTTGAATATGGCAATTACTGTACATCTACTTCTAAAATATATTAAAAAATTTGTTTATGTTAGTGGCTATAATTACATATATAATCTTGTATAAATTTTTTCCTCACACCAATCACATGATTCAACTCTTCCAATAAAAAATGGCTTACAAGTTTTTATCTAAGTTAATTAACCCAAATCTAACTTTTAACCTCATAACTAAAAATTTTAAAAATGTAATGTAAAAAAAATGTTTTCTATATAAAAAAATATTTTTTTAAATTTATGCCAACTTAATTTAAGTTTACCAACCAAAACTTAATTAAACCTGAAATAAATCTGAAAATAAAAACTTTAATCCTAATAGCTAAATTATAAAAAGAAATGTGCAATTTAAATAAATATCAAAAAGTATTTTAAAGGAGGATTGAAACCAAGGCTTTTATTTCATAATTGTTCAGCTTATCTTTTTACAATACAGAAATTCTATTAAAATGTATCTCAAATTGTAATTTAAATTTTTTTTATCACATTAATTTTTAGATAAGAATTAATGCTTTTACTTTAGTGCAAATTCAATAGCAAGATTGAATTAGCAATAGTCAATAAAAAATTTGTTTACAGTCATACAATAGCCAGCAAAAACTTTCTTAAGGTCACACAACATCAGCCACTGTATCAGTGTTGTTGTTAAGCATGGCCTTCATCTCATACCCCTATACAAACATTGGTGCCTTCAGTTTGATCTACGCACATTTCTGCAGGTAATTATTATACCAATCAATCCTATTAATAGACACTAATATTTAATTTGCAACTGTCAAGAAAAAGTTTATTGCTACTTAATTTTGAAATGAATTACTACTATCAAATTTTTGAATGAAAAAAACTACAAGATGTGTAGATAATTAAAGTTAATGTAGATGCCAAGAATTTTTTAAAAAATTTGATGATATGTGGATGCCAAGAATTTTTTAAAAAATTTGATGATATGTAGATGACAAGAATTTTTTTAAAAAATTTGTCAATTGTGTTTTAATGTGATACACAATAATTTCAAGCAAATGTTTTTATAACGCAGGTAAAAGTTGTAAAGTTCAGATCTTATATCAAGTCAGAGTGGTATTGATTGTGGCTTGCCTACTATTTTTTTTGTGTTATTTTTTGCAAACTAAGCTTTTATCAAACAAAGTTTATGCCCTGGGATTCAATTTAAATTTCTTAAACACTGAAGTTGGATCAGGTTTTTTAATTATGATTCATTTTAATTTTTTTCAAAATTTTGCAGATGCTAATAACTGTGATTGCATAATACTGGTTGTTAATGCATGTACTTACTATTGCTGATCTGTGCAAGCCAATATTTCACACATAAACATTTTTGTATAATCTTTTTTTAGCTTTTTTCATTTAAGTCCACCTGTACTCAGCTTGTAACTTTTTTTTGAGTTGCATGATGAAAAATATGAAAATCTTGAAATTAATTTTTAGAAAGAAGCCATTATTTATTCAAGATTTAAGATTGAAAACTTTGAAAATATGGCACATTCACTTTTATAGAAATTGTTTTGGCCACCTGCTTACAAGTGGGGTACTGACTGATGGGCTTTCTAATGCTTATACAGGTACTAATTTGGGTATGTCATTATAGATTTTGCAATCATGTAAAGAATGGTGTTTTTTACTTCTATTTCTCTCAATTTTACTGGTGATGGGACAATTAACCAGAATCAAGAATTGAAAGAATCGATGAATTTTTTAGGAATTGGAATTGAAATGAAAAGATTTTTCATGAAAATTTTAATTCTTGGAAACAATTCCTAATTCGTGTATTTGCCTTTTTTTATATACCTCACTATCATTGAGCATGCACATGTATGAGACATTTTCTTTTTTTGAACAATATGTATAGTTATAATAGTTATGATCATTAGTTGGTGGCAAATTGTCTGTGGCAAATCATCACCAAACATCACTAACTGGAAAGGCTCATTCCCCCTCTAAATGTAAATTGGAGCATTCTTTGTTTTGTTGATTTTTTTACTTCTTTCTATGCTTAAGCATGAGATGAAGCAAAAAATATCACTGAAACAAAGAATATTCCATTTTATGCTTGTAATAGAAACGAGCCCTAACAACATTATCATTACTAACCCTAACCCATATTGGCAGTGGCTAACATTCAGTGGCAAAGTGGTGGCAGCAAATGTTCCCATCTTGTATTATATAGCAAAAGTGAATAGATTTTCTTTGCAGAATGCTCAATGAAAAGATTAGAGAAATTTAACAATGTTTAAAAAATCACAGCAGCCTGTTTCATCCTACAAAATCTTCAGGTGATTACTTATTCAAATCAAATCATTAGTTGGTTGCTTTATTTGAATAAGTAACCACTGTACAATTCCATAGAACGAAATGGACTGTTGTGGATTTTTAAACATTAATAAAATAAGTTATGTTAGATAGGCCTATGTATATATATATAATTAACTTACAGACCACAAAATTTTTTAATTTAACATTAATTTTATTTGCCCCAACAGACTGTTTTGCCTGCCTGGGCTTGTCAGGGGGCAGTTAAAAATCTTATTCAAATGATTCTATTTGAATAAGATTTTTAACCGCCCCCTGACGAGCCCAGGCAGGTGAAACAGTCTGTTGGGGCAAATAAAATTAATGTTAAATTAAAAAATTTTGTGGTCTGTAAGTTAATTATCTAACCGCTCTGACTCGACGTCATTGAGCACTTTCCTGATGAGCACCGACCAAAAAATTTTGAAAAATTTCTATATATATATATATATATCTTTTTTCTATTTATTAAGGCAAAACATCTCTACAGCCTGTTTTATCTGATTAAGAAATTAAAGAATAGATGAAACAGGCAATAAGTATGTTTTTTAATAAAAATCAATGTATTTGTTCTGAATTTTATAAAGCACTCCACAAAAACACCTCAATTAATTTTTTCCTAATTTATATATGAGTCATTCCATTATAATACAACAAATCAATGCAACTACTATATTGCAAAGTTGGATAATTCTGACAGGCAAAGCTCATAAAATGTGAAATCTATAAAAAAAAATTATTGAAATCAAGCTGTCAATGGCTGAGATATGGGCTTTTGAAATTTTGTCTGTCACTTGGTGGTGCACTTCACTTGCTAAACATTTTTTTAATTTTAAGGTTATTATCAAGGTAAAAATGTGGTTGTAGTGTCAATTCCACCATTTTTAAGGATGCTGAATCTAAAAATAGCATTAATTTTATTCTGAAATGATTGCTTTACAAATTATTGGCATTTTTTAAGTTTTAGGGAGGGTAATTTAAAGCCCCTAAAATCGTTTGTGGGAATCGTGATAATTAAAAAAATCAACTGTTGCATGGTTGTTTGTTATCTATATTAAGTTGTGAAATGATTATTTGAAATTACATTTTTATATTTTTGTTTTTTTTTGTGTTGCAAAGTTAGCTACATAAAACACTATTTATATCTACTTAAAAGCATAACTAGTGTTCCTTCACTTGCCTGGTACATTTAAATACTTTAAAGGTATTAATGACTTGCCAAGATCAATCAAATGCACAATTGACGTGTTGTATCAATTACAATATTGATGCTTAAGATCAAAAGGAGTTAATGATATATGTTAAATACAGTTTAACAAAAACTTGAATTACATTTTGAAATTTTATGAAAACAGTAAATTTAAATTACAATATTTTTTTAGATAACAAAACTTCATCACTCTTTATTAATACTTTGAAATAATTTGATTATAATAAAGTTTTGGGTTTTTTTAAAGTCTGTAAATATTTGCCTGTTACACTTTTTGCTAATTTGATAGATCAAAGATCCAGATAAATCATAACTTTTTGACAATTGAACATGTTTAAACTTACTAAAAGCTGTCAGTTTTGTCTTCAAAATGTTTTGTAGTCACAATTTCAACTAAAAAAATGTATGTTTCCACAAGCTAAATTTAAAATTAACAAATTAGAATTTGAAAGATTCATAGCATGTTCTAATGTGTCTTTGCTCTGACTTCAAAATGACATACTTTAAACTTGCACTGCGAATAGCTGCTGCAGCTGAAGCTAATTTTGGTTGATGAATTTTACAAAGTATGTGTGATAATGGAACCCAGCAAACATCTTTATGAGAAAGCCAATAAAAATATTTGGAAGGTCCACAAGGATGAAGAAAGTTAATTTGCAGATCATTTTCATGGTAATTTATTTTGATTACAAGTCCAATCCACCAATGAAAATCATAAATACAGCAGACATAACTCATCAAAGGTATATCAACAGCATTAAATGAAGTTGTTGGGCACAAAAAGTTGTGATGTCCAGCAAAATGTGTATCATCTGACACATGTTTGAATTTTAGTATTCCAATCGAATCTGACTCAAAATGATGAAACAACCTTGTTCCAGGCACTGTGCTAGCTGCTGTATATCTTCTTTGTAAAAATTCTCTTGTGCTCTGCAGAGCCATGCTCACTTTTTCTTTAGACAATACTTTGGTTGTATTTTTAAGCTCCCAATCACTTCCAGCAGCACTTTCTTCACTTTCAGAAGAGCTAATCTCAGTTGGTTTCTGTTTTGCTTTATTATAGCAAGCAACATACAGTTTATTGCCAGGAATGATATTAGAAAAGAAAGGAGCCAAAGCTTTAGCCAGTTTTATATTGATTTCACAAGAACCTTTTGGTCTTTTGCCTTGATGAATGCCAAAAATATCACAGCAATTTTTGCTGACATGACTAAAAACTTTTCGCAAAAAAAAAGCATGGTGATGTAAACAAATGGACTTTGTAGAAATATCTTCACTAGTCAAATTTGTTTGAGATCTCATAATCAATAATTCAATTTCAGTTTTAGAAAGTGAAGACAACAATGTTAATCCAGGTTTTCTGGAATACCAAGTTTTATGGCAATCACTTTTGCTAACCAATCCAATTAAGCAAGGCTCCATGAGTTATTTCTGAACAGAATAAGCACTAGTATAACTTTAATAGCAATTTAAAACAATTAGTATTAATCAGATTTTTATATCTAAAAATAAGAATACCTTTACCTTTTTCAAATAAAACCTATATTCCTATTTATGAATGAAAAAACTGTAAACACTAAAAGTTCCCCAACTCAAAGCTGCTAACTGTGCATAGATTGCATCAAAAACAAGTTTATAAAAACACTGAAATAATAAAACAACAACATTTTTAAACTGAAAATAAAAGAATGTTGCCTTAATTATGACATAATTCAAATGTTACATCATAAGTTTCAATTTTAGCCAAAATAGAAAGGTAATTATGATATAACAAATTTTATGTTAAATGACATATTATCAATACATAACAGTTTAATTCAATTTTCACAGAACCAAGTCAAATTACTGCAGCTGATATTTAAAGAGGAGTAAAAATGTAATCTCAAATAATCATTTTCCCAATTAATATAGATAAGAAACAATTATGTCCTTGTTGTATTTTGGAAATATCTCGATTCCCACATGCATTTTTGGGTACTTCAAATTACCCTCCCAAAAATTTTAAAACAGCAAATAACTGTTGAAATAATTAGTTTAGAATAAAATTAATATCATTTTTAGATTCAGCATCCCCAAAAATGGTAGAATTGATACTTAAACCACATTTCTGCATTAACAATAACCTTTAAATTAAAAAAAATGCTAAATAAGTGAAGTGTGCCACCCAGTGGTTATCAAAATTTAAAAAATCCATATCTCTGTGATTGATGGTCTAATTTTGAAAATTTTTTTTTTGTTTGGATGCATATTAAAATGTGATTAATATATCAAAAATGTATTAAAAACTGGCACCTTGTGGTTGCATATATTTTGAAAATTTGTAATATTATAATGGAATGCCTCATATATTATATGAGTCTCATGTAATATTGCAATAAATACTGTATATATATATATATATATATTCTCAACAAAATGCTCTCCTTGCAATCTTTCTTTTAAGAGACCCAAAAAGATAAAAATTTGATGGTGCAAGGTCAGGGCTATATGGTGGATGATGGATGAAGCAAAACTGTCCAAGTCAACATGGTCACAACAAAGTGATGTGTACAATCTTCTGGGATGCACAGGGCATTATCCTCTTAGATTTCTTGAAACCCAGGGCAACTGTCAACTCTGAACGTTACATTAAAACATTGATCAAAGTAAAGGCTAAAATTGTCCACACTAAATCAGAGAAAAAAACATTCTTATTGCAACACAACAATGCCAAGCCATAAATGAGTCTTAAGATCACAGAATGTATGACCAAGTTTGGCTGGGCAATGCTGCCTCATCCGCCATAAAGCCCTGACTTTGTACCATTAGATTTTCATTTGCTTGGGCCTTTAAAAGAAAGATGGCAAGGACCTCATTTTGCTGAGAACAATGCTGTCATACACACACTCAAAACATGGACTGCTACAGCTAGAAGAAAGTTTTACCAGTGCAGCAAACAGGGCTCTCATTTATTATAAGAAAAAATGCATTGTAAAATGGTGGTGACTACATACAAAAATAAAATTCTTGATCATAATGTGTGCTTGATTTAGTAATGTTGCTTTCATTTTTTATTTTTCAAAACTTTTTGCATTGAAAGATAGGAGGCATCTCTTTATAAACCACCCTTGTACCTGTAATACTTAATTGACAAGAATATTAATATGCATTTACTGCAAATAAAACTCAACTTTGATTACCAATATGATAAAAACAAAAATCAATTAATTTAAGCAATACTGTTTTAAATAGGTTTATTAGGTTGGTATAGAAAAATTATTATAATCTTACAGTTTTAAAATATTTTTAATAATTAAGAAAGATTGTTAGTTACATTTTAGGTATATAAATTCATATATTTAGAATTAGGGTTAGGGTTTACATACCCAAAATATAAATAAAATTTTTTTATTGTTACCAAAAATACTTCACACACCTAAACAGTAAAATTACCAAAATTATTACAGAAGCATAATTGATTGACAATGCAATTAATTAAAAATTTCAAATTATTTATTTTTAAAAAAATCAATGAATTTTTCCCATTCATGCTATTGAACTAATTTTTAATGTTAAACAATTGATCTCGAGTATCATACTTGTACAGATCTTAAAAGTTTTTAAAGATTCAAAGGTTAGCCTACCTTTGGAAAGAGCCACTGTTGCATTTTCAGTATCGATTGTGTACAATATTCCTTCATAACGAATTTTCGCTTTGGAAATTAAACTTATTTTACTTCCAATATAAGGGCTTTCGGACGACATGACTGCAGAAAAACTTTAAAGTAACCACAGCCACTAACAGTACCTTATAAAATTATTCTACAATTTTACACTAAAGAGAAAAAAATTAGTAAATTTAACGCCACTTGGTGCTATTTTCTGTATAAAAAAGGAATAAATTTAAGTGTAATATTATCTTAATTTTTAAAGTTTTAATTAAAAAATAACTCAGAAAATAGTTGTAGTTATGAAATGCATTGAAAAAGCTTGAAAAGTAGTGTGCAGCGGAAATCAAAAATTTTTTTAAAAATTTGTAATTCTCAGTGGTCGGTAGCACAAGTAAAATACATAAAATTAATAAAAATTCTTTAAATACAATATTTAATTTCTTCACCTTGTAACAATATTGCGGGCCAATAAGAGATTTAAACATCATTTAAGAAATATTTTAGTTTTTTGTAAGAAACTTTATGAATGACTCTCCGAATGCTTGCGGAACACTGCTGGGAAAAAGACGTACTGTTTTAAATCCTAATTACGGTGTAGATAAACTTTCGGTTTTTAAATAAAATTTTAAACAGATTTTTTTATTATTTATTTTTAGTTTTTATTTTTATTTTTATATATTTATCCTCCTGACTCGCAGGAAAACGACAAAGGCGCTGATACTATTTGAATAAGATTTCAAAAAAACCACTAAGTTTTTTAAGTATGAATAAGTTGTTGAAATTTGAAAAAATTTGCTATGCCTGATAGAAAAAATTTAACTGATTAGTAAATAAATTTTTGAAAATGTAAATAAATAATATGAAGAAGAAATAATGCCTTTAAAATTTGAAATTATACAACTGAAGGAAAATTAGGATTTTTTTAGTAACAAGTATTATGAATTAAAAACTGAATTTAAACAGCTAAACGTAATAAATAGAAAACAAGAAACAGAACTATGTAAACTGAAAAATAATTCTATTCAAATAAAAAATAATGCCAAGCGTGAAAGAGAAAAATTTGATAATTTGGAACAATATGGAAGAAGACAAAATTTTGAATTTGTTGACATTCCTTACGAAAAAAACGAAAACTTAAACCAAATTGTTTCTGATCTGGCTGAAAGAATTAGAGTTCCGATCAAGGATGAAAATATTTCTATTGCGTATCAATTAAAAGCTTCTCAAAATGCAAAGCCTGAAAAGCCACCAAATGTAATTGTTCGCTTTACCATTTAAAGAATACGTATCAAAATTTATCAAAGTCGAAATGCAGCCAAATCCATTAACCATTTTCCTGTGTAACAAATGACCCGCTTCTTCATCAACAAAAATTTAACAAATGCAAAAAAGAACTTTTTTGGAAAACGAAGCAAGAATTGGGCTATCATTATATCTGGATCAACAATGGTAAAATTTGCATTCGCAAAAGTCAGGAATACGATTCAATTATTATAAATAATGAATCTGATATTATTAAATTGTAAGTAGTTTACTATTAATATGTATATAGGCCTAATTAATTTATTGCTTAAAAATGGTCTCTTTAAGTAATAGCTCCGATATTCATTATATTGACTGTACTAATGAAGCTTTAAACCAGGGGTCTTCAACCTTTTTTATGAAATCGCCCCTTTTCAAAAAATGTTGGTCCGAATCGCCCCCCATAAAAACAATTACTGTACTTTCATTTGAAAGTTTTCCCGAAATATATCTAAGAAGCTTTTAAAAGGAAAACACAAATAAAAGCAATGGCAATTTATTAAAATGCAACAGTTCATGAAACTAATGCGACCCTTGCGGCTGATGCTGCTCGGCAAGATTAGAAAAAGCTGGCATCAAGCTAGTCAGCTTCAGTCGAATTGAATCTCCCCCAGTCGCATTCATGTCGAGTCTATTGCGATATTTATTTCGCATGTAGAGCACTTCACTAAATCCTTGTTCAGCAATATATGTGGTTGGAAAGGCCAAAATAAAGAGCTCTACTTTCTCCCACAGTTGCGGAAATCGGTTTTTCCACTTAATCCAGAAAGCTGCCCATCCATGTGCCCTGAAGATTGCGCGCGCTTCTTCGTCACTTTGCAGGTCTATCAGCATTTCTTGCATGGTGAAATCGCAGTCATTGATGTTAGTGGCGAATGGTTCCACTAGCCACGGAAAAACTTCAAGGTCAAGCAGATCTTTAAAGCGAACCTTCATGTCTTCTATCACAGCTTTCAGGTGTTCAACGTAAACAAGCAAATATTCGTCAGTGACACTATCAGACATTTTTGACAGACGAGAGAAGTGATCGAACTTTCTTCTGCTCAAACTTTGCTGGTAGAGCTCAAGTTTGTTGATTAGGCCACGTATTATAGTTTTGCTTTGAACCAAAGTAATCTTTTTACCTTGGAGTTTGTCCGTTGCTGTATTAATTTTTTCATAAAAATCAGCTAGATAACTGTTATCTTGATGGCAGGCAATTATATCTTTGGCAAGGTCAGAATCTTCACCAAGGAACTCCACCACGCTGTTTTTAAGTTTGCAATACCTTGCCAGAAATATGCCTTTCGACAGCCAACGAACTTCCGTATGGAGAAGGAGATGCTCGAACTCTTCATCGTTTACCTCGCATAGCTGTCGAAACAATCGGTCATTTTTAGCGTTGGCTTTTATCTTGTTAACTGCTTTGATAGCAACTCCCAAACATTCTTGCAGACGTGGAGAAAGACGCTTTGCTACCAAATGCTGACGGTGAAGCACACAGTGCACAGTAAATAGATTGGGTATTTTTTCTTTGAGTAATGAAGCAAACCCGCGATACCTGCCTACCATGGCTGGAGCTCCATCAGTAGCACAAATCAGCGAGAACGTTTTCAACGTATCCATTTTTAGTTATCGTTTTACAACAATATTTGTAATTGTGAAATCGCCCCCCAATTGTTTAAAATCGCCCCCCAATTTTTCAAATTGTTTAAATCGCCCCTAATCGCCCCCGTTGAAGAACCCTGCTTTAAACAATTCAATAAAAAGAAAATGCAGTTCTGAAAACAAAAATTTTGATAAAAACAGTAGTTTGATTAACGAAGAAATTAGTCATAAACAAAAAAATGGAGAAGTCTCTTTTCTAAATCAAAACTGTAATGCAACTGATATTGACTATAGGCTACTGAATTGTTTAAAAATTGTAAATACTATGACCAAACTTCTTTAAATAATTTCTTAGATGACCCTAACAAAAAAACCTGATAAAAATACATTATAATGTAAGAAACTTGACGAAAAATATTGATAAATTAAATGAATGTATATGTAATTTAAAAACGAAACCAAGTTTAATTGCCATAACCGAAACAAAACTTAATCAAAACAGAATGTCAGCCAACATAAATATCTACGGATATAATTTCATACATCATGACAGCAAAACGTGCGCCGGTGGCATGGCTTTTATGAATCATTAAAATATGTTCAGAGTAATAAGACTTCTTTAAACTTTGTGAAAAAACAAATTTAAATGGCGTGATATATAGACATCCTGATAACAAAGCTATAAACATTAAAAAGTTTTCAGTAAACATACTTAATCTTTTCCAATCTTTTAATTCAAAAAAGTTGAACTTCTGCGTAGTGGGAGATTTTAACATTAATCTAATGCAATGCACTCTTAACAATTCTGTAAGATAATATGCCAACTGTTTGCTTAGTTGTTCTACTAAATGTAATATAAACCAGCCGACTCGAATAACAGCCCATACATAAGCCCTTCTTGATCATATACACGTTAACAGTGAGCAAATCAATGTCAGTGGAGGAATTGCTAGCTGGAGCTAGCGGATCATTTGCCCACTTTTGCCTTAATACCGAAAATAAAAGATAAAAATCCTAAAATAACCCACAAACTGTTTAATCGATGTTCACTTGAGGGTGAATTTTCCAATTGTTTAAAGATTGCTGAGGTAATCCCTATTTTTAAAAAGAGAAGCGTAATAAATGTATTAAACTACCGACCAATCTCTCTGCTTTCACAGTTTGACAAAATTTTTGAAAAAATTATTTACAATAGAATTATAAATTTTTTTGACAAATATAATTTACTGAGTAATTATCAATTTGGTTTTCGGCAAAATTCTTTTACCATTCATGCAGTAACTTATATATATGATAATTTAATCAAAAATGTTGATAAAGGTCTTTGCAGCTGTTGTATTTTTTAGATTTATCTAAACTTTCGACGCAGTTGATCACCACATTTTGCTTTGGAAATTAAAAATTATTTTGGTAGCCTATACGAGGAAAATTTCTTAATCTGATTAAAAGTTATTTGACTAATAGAAGGCAGTATACAAAGATTTCAAACAATTTCTCTGATAAACTAGAAACTAATTGTGTAGTACCACAAGGATCCTGTCTAGGTCCATTGCTATTTTTTTTATATATAAACGATTTACCACTTGCTTCTCAAATGAATACAACCTTGTACGCTGATGATACGTATTTAATGATGTCCGACTTAAATTTAACGTCATTGCAAAATCAAATTAATATCGAATTAAAAAATATTGATTTTTGGTTGAGAAAAAACAAACTATCTTTAAACTTTTCAAAATCAACTCTTCTATTAATACACAAACAACCTTACAGAACAATCGAAAGTACTTTTAAAATAAAAATTAATGATATTATGCTAACAAGATCTCCAGTAATCAAATATTTGGAACTTTGATCTAAACTGGATACCACACATTAAAAGTTTATGTTTCCACCTAGCTCGTTACACAGGACTATTTTATAAGTTAAGATTATATACCAATATGGACACTATGAATTACTGTATTTTTTTTTTTATCTCTATATTTATTCGCCTGACTCGCAGGAAAGCGACATAGGCGCTATACATAGGGTAAGCAATTACTCCGACCTGCTTCCGGAGATGCCAAGATATTGCTGTCCGCTAGTAATTTAGTAGAGATATGACTGCAATTTAGAACTCCTTGTCAAGACCACCAAGCAGGGGAAAGTGCCGTAAAGTGTCTTTTCCAAGGACACAACAGAATGGCGCAAGTGGGTTTTGAACCGAGACCATGCTGATCATCAGTCCGGTGCTTTTACCACTCCACCACGCTGCCGACATGTAGCACAGCCTAATAAATAATAAATTACAATACAGAATAATTGTTTGGGGTGTAACATTTAAAATATATTTATCTGAAGTGAATGTAAGAATTAATTGTTTAAATTTTTACAGCTTTAAGCTCAAGTAACTTGTACACTCCCATGCCAAAGCCTTTGTAAAAAACTAAACTTAATAAAATTAGAAGATTTATATAACGTAGAACTGGGAAAATCTATGTATCTACATTACTGTATAATGAAAAGCAGCAAAAATTTTTAATAATTTCTTTTGAAAAATTACAGAAATTCACTCTTACCATACAAGACCAAGTGTCTGACTTTATGTTTTTTTACTGTCCAAAACAAGTGACAATGTCCGCAACAAGCACCCAAAACTCAATTTCGTACTAAACTAAGGTACAAAGATTTGGTCAAAACTAAAACCAGAGTTGAAAAACTTACATTGGAATGCATTTAAAAAACAATTCAAAAAAAGTTTTATTAATCAATATTAAGTTTTCAAATTTATTTTATTTTCTAATATTTTAGCACATGTTATGTAATAAATAGATTACTTTGCTTTCTAAATCATATTGAATATAAATAGTCTTTGCAATACCTACAATGTAAGCCCAGTTATGTACTTTTACATAAATAATAATAAAAATAAAAAATGCTCAGGCCTAATTCTATCTTAATTTGCATAATCAAGTGAGATTGAAATTTTTTCGTTGTTGTTTTATAAAATTTTATTTTGTTAAAAATTTTTTCTTTTTTGTTTTTTTGTCTATTATTAATTGTAGTCGCACTAACACCATTGCTATTGGTAATTGTGATTTAATCGGGAAGCATCTTGACTAGTAAACCTTAGGGTTGTTCGATGCTTCCTTGCCTTTTTTTCTAGCATTATATTTCTTTTGTTATTGTTTTATATGGTTTTGGGCAAAATAAATTTTATGTGTCTGTCTGTCTGCTTCCAAAGATGCCAAGATATTGCTGTCCGCTTGTAATTTAATAGAGATATAAGTGAAATTTAGATCTGCTGCCAAGACCACCAAACAGGCGAAAGTGTCGTAAAGTTTCTTTCCCAAGAACACAATAGAATCGTGCGAGTGGGTTTTGAACCGAGACCATGTTGATCATAAATACGGCACTTTAACCACTCGACCACACTGCGGACATTTTAGTAGGATTTAATTTATAAAAGTTTTTCTGATTGTTCTACTTATTGTCTTACTGTTTCACATTTTGGTGTTGACGTGAGACGTTTTAATCAAATTTTAACCTCAAACTTTTCCTTTTTCTAAAATATTTAGCTTAATTTATTCATTGTTTTTATTTTATCTCTATATTTATTCTCCTGACTCGCAGCTCGCAGGAAAGCGACAAAGGTGCTAATGCATAGAGCAAGCAATTACCCCGACCTGCTTTGGAGATGCCAAGGTATTGCTGTCCGTTAAAATTTTTTATTTTGTTTTTTTAGTTTTATAAAGATCTGATTGAAATTTCGAACTGCTTGCCAAGATCACCATTAAGCAGGGGAAGTGCCGAATGTATCTTTCCCAAGGACACAACGGAATAGGGCAAGTAGGTTTTGAACCGAGCTCGGTTTAAACTATGGTCTAGAACAGTGGTTCCCAACCTTTTTTAGTCACGCACCCCATTCAAAAAACTATCAAGCTTACGGACCCCTAAACTTTTAAGAGTGACCCTCACAAACAATTTTTGCAAAACTACGCTTACATTTAGAATATTACCGTTTAAATGCAATTTTGTAATCGAATAAAATTAAAAAATTGCTCAAACATAAAATGGTACATTCAAGAATCATCAGAAAAACAACTTTAAACAAGTAGGTTACAGGCACATTGAATTGGAAGCAAACAAATAACAATGAATGGGAAAATAACAATGATGCAAACAAATTTAATGGGAAGCGTGTTGTTGTGTTTTTTGCACCAAATCACTGAATTGTGGGTGGGTTTTTGACAAAGCCACCCGCATATCATGCTGAACGTCCATACGATTTCTGTGCTTAGTTTTCATGGTCACAAGAGCCGAAAATCCAGCCTCGCAGAGATACGTTGTTGCAAAAGGAATCATAGAACGAATTGCTTGCTTTGCCAGAGATTGGTAGGATTGCTGTTGAGAGCACCAAAATTCTTCCAGAGTTTTAGCATTAAATTCAATTTTTAAAAGCTCGCTTGCTCTCAGATCAATAAGTTCCTCTTTGTTGGGATCTTCGTCATTAATACCGTTCAAGTCAATGAGAAAAGGATTTCCAATCCATGCTTCACTCTTCAAGCTATCTAAATTAAAATATCCTTGGAAGGAGGTTTGTAGAGTATTCAAGTGTGAATAAAATTCCTTTTTCATAGAGATAAAAATTTCACATTCTTTTTTAGTTTCATCCTTCAAGATAAGATCTTCTAACATTGGAAAATTAGCATAATTACCTGCTTGCAACCTATGTTTCCAAAGTGACAACTTGATTAGGAACGCCTTCAGTTTTCCAGCTGAATCCATTATTGTCACACCTGGTCCTTGAAGCGCACGATTAACATTATTGATGTGGCCAAAAATATCAGCTAAATAGGAAAGGCCGTACAAAAATGATTTAGACTCAAAATTTTCGTAAAGGTCACTTCTTTTATCTTTCAAAAAAATTGACACATCTCGTTTGAGCTCGTGCAGTCGTTTTAAAACTTCGCCTCTGGAAAGCCAACGTACTTCTGAATAATACAAAAGCACAACGTGATCTGATCCAAGATCCTGACAGAGAACTTTGAAGATACGATGATTGATAGCTCGGCTTCTGACAAAATTAACTACTTTCACACACACCGACAGAACTTCTTTGAGGCTTGGTGGTAAAGTTTTTGCTGCTAAAGCATACCTGTGCAGCATGCAATGAGTAACATTTACATTAGGAACTTCGTTTTTAACCAAAGCGGCAAACCCAGATTTGTTTCCAAGCATAGCTGGAGCTCCATCCGTGCAAATAGAGCTTAATTTCTTTTTCCAGTCAGAGTTTTGCTTGACAAAAAATTTATTTACCATTCTAAACCAGTGTTGTGCGTTGACGGCGTTAATTTGACGGCGTCAAATGTCGGCGACAATTTTTTGTTCGCGATGACGCAGACGCCGTAAAGATATTTTTCGATTGACGGAATAGGTGTCGCCGACAACTTTTTGCTTGTTTTTTGCGTCAAGCGTTAAGCGTCAATTATTTTTTGCAAGGTAAAAATATATACAAAAATTTTTCAATCGCTGACTCCAATGGCACATTTTCATTTAAGAAAAAAAGTTACGAAAGCTACAGCATGTAAAAACAGATTTAGACCATGTCAAATAAACTACTTGCAAAAACACCATAAAGTTATAAATGGTTCCTCACGAATTCTTGCTTTGAAAATGCAGCTGCTTCCAATTGCTAAAAATGTTCTCAAGGATCACAACTTTGCTTTCTAAAAGTTTTTAGAAAATCCACCTGCTGGAACTTAATTAAAAGCCGCAAAATCAAAGAAGCGCAGTTGAGGAACTTAACCGCAGTTGTTTTTATTAAGGGCACGATAGCAACTTTCTTTGTTTTGGCAGGATGTTGTTTGAACACACAAAAAAAAAGATACGCAAGGTGCTTGAAAGTGTTCGAGTCCCAGCTCAGTTGGCAAATTCAATCAAACTAAAAATCACATAATTGTTGTTTGAGAAAAATGTTAGCAAAACAGAGACTCATAACACAGAAAATTGTTATCAGAAAATACCATTTTCAAATCAAACGCAAATCTTGTTTGGGAGATTGTGAAGCGATTTCAGTTACTAAGTGTTCGTGTGTTGTGTTAATTTTTGAATTTGTGTTTATTTCTGTTTTATAAGTAATATAAAAAACTGTATTCATCCAAGGTGCGCGTATTTTCATCCAACTTCACCGCAATAGTAAGAATGACGTTTGCTGAAAATACATGTACATTGTACACAGCCAAATAAACTTTTTTGTCCAGTTGGCTGTTGTCAAAATTTGATAGCTTGCTAATTTAATTTTTTTCGAGTTTATCAAAAAATTGTCTCTTGATTAGTAACCCAGCGTCACCTCTTTATAAAAATGTGTTTCTTAAATTCAATGCTTTTTAAATTAGCGATAGGCCAGACTAAATTGACAAAAGGTTTTATAGCCTTCGATTAGGCTTCCACAGTGTTTCTGAAAACTAGTATTCAATTTAATAAAAAATATCATAAACCCGTCTAAGAAGCTATTAAACTATCTTATAGAAACAATGTTTAATGGTTAGTAATTTATGGTTGTAGATTTAGCAATATCTCGGCATCTCCGAAAGCTGGTCGAGGTAATCGCTTGCCCTAAGCATAACACCTCCGCCGTTGTCTAGCGGGCTAGGAAAATAAATAAAGATAAAAATAAATAAAAAATACGTAATAAGAATATATAAATTTACTCGCTATTACAGACATAGGCGACGGCATGAAGGACAAAAAGCGGCCGACGGATGTTTCTAAAATGACAATTGAGATGTGACATGTGTACAATCAAACTTTAAGAGACCCAGGCGTTTACGAAGAAAGAAAATATAGTTTCGGTAGAAAGGTTATTTTTTTTGTACCATCAAATTGCTATTGAAAGCAGCCATATTGGATTTAACATCTTTTTTAAATGATTTATTTATTTACATATTAAAGAGAAAACAAAAAACAAAAAAATAAATGAATGTTTTCTGCCAACTTCATCCCTCTTGCGGTTTTCATATTGAGTATAGTCTTCCTGACTTTATTTCGATTTAAATAGAGAAATTGTTTGTTAACGCTGACAAAGCAATTTTATACGCGACGAAGACAGATTTTTTCGGAACTGTAAACACATTAGCGGTAGTGAAACAAAGCAGAAAAAAACAAGTGGATTTTAAAGACTGCAAACACATTAACGATGAATGAAATTACTTGAGCAGACTTTTGTTTAATTTTTAGTAAAAATGATGTTCCATTGGCATATGATTGGCGATTTAAATTAGGACTGGACTCTCTTATTAAATATATTACCACAATGATTCGATCGATTACCACAATACAGGCTAAATTCCCACCTTGGCTAGCTGTGCCACCCATCATCATTACGCAACCTAATCATGCACTGGTTATTTAATCGCTCAGTTTGTTTGATAATATCATTATAATGTTTTTTTTTCTTTTTTACTTCTTATATCTCTATCTGATTAAGGTATTGCGGTCATGCTTTCTACTGTCTTGTACTTTCACTTTCTAATTATCTTATGCATGTTTTAACGTCTGACGTTGTGCTGCTTCTTCCTTTTCTTGATCTTTTCAATATTTATAACTTTTGTGTTAAACTGTTTAATAATCATCGAGAATAAAAATGAATAAATGAATGATCTAAATTATATTAACAAAAAACGTAATTTTGCTGTTACTCCTAACCTCTGTGAATTTAATTCAGATATATTGTCTGCAGATGTAGTAGGGAGCTATTCAGATGCACAGCACTGAATTTTGTGGAGAACCTTAAAAGAAAGGTCAATAATAGCGAATCGATAGCATATTGTAGTTTCTGTTTTAACTTATAATGTAAATATTTAGAAACTAGTCAATTGAAAATTCGTAGTTTTCTGCATTAAGTTATATCAATAGCCAATTGTTTGGGTGGCTGCTTTGTCTGGTGGCAAGCACAGGTGGATTGATAAATTTAGCGCAGGTACGAGTTGCCGTTAAATTGAGGACACCTTTATTCAGATAGAATCATTGTACTGTAGAAAGTCATTTTGGATCTTTTGTTACACCATGACCTTTTTAAACAGTCCTCACCTTGAAATTTGGTGAAAAAATGGGCGATTAGAAAGTGAAAGATTTTAGAAGAATTTTATTTTTCCAGAACTTTTTTAGTGGCAATAGATTTTTATCTTTATCATGACTAACGCGTTTTTGCCCCCTGCCTCTTGAAAAATCGGTCTGCCCGGCGCATTTCGCAAGTGAATGTGGAGTTTGTGACGTGCTGTAGAATTAATTGAACCTCAGGTCTATCATAATATTAGGCTATTACTTTTTGATTCTATTTTAAGAAAAAGTATACGTTCACTTTCATAAATAGTAGTTTTCAGTCAAATAATAATTTCATTGATAGTCTTGTAAACTTAGATGTTCTTTTTAAATCCCATTTTTATGGCTTTTATAAAAATCTGCTGTGTATCTAAATTATTCAGCCCATGTTGTACTGTAGATCCGTAAAATAGTATTTACTTTAATGCAACTTTTTTTCTTTTACTATTGTGCTAAGTTGTTATTAATGTTTTGTGTTCTTTTTTCGTAGGGGCTCTAAACCTGAAGTAAATAAATGAATAAAACAAGTGTAACAATCATTTTGTGACGCATTTGTTTTGAAATTAAAGCATTTTATGACAATTCAAAAATTCCTAATTTTTCTGCCCTACTACATAATCTATGATTTTTTGGTAAGTACTTTAATTGACGCTAATCTTGACGCTGATGCCGCTAACATTTTTGAGCGTTATCGGCGTAAATGACGCCGATAAGAATTTGAAGAGGTGACGCTGACGCTAACGTCGTCAAGATTTTTTGTTGACGGGCACAACACTGTTCTAAACACATCGCTAGCCTTTGCGGTTTCCAAAAGAGGCTCACAAACAAAAATTCTTCTTTGATTTTATTGCCACGCACACAACTCAAGAGATGACTGCAGTTAGAAACATCAGTGCTCTCATCAAGCTGCAAGCTAAATGCGAATGGGGAAGATGCCAATTCTTCCATGACTTGTTTAAGAATATTTTCTGAAATATCATCTCTTCTGGATTTAATAACATTATTTGACATTGGTATACTTTCAAGTTTTTTTCTCTGTTCTGAGCCACAAACTATTTCAGTCATTTCTAAAGTACAGGGTTTAATTAGTGTTTCGGCAATAGTGTGCGGCTTTTTGTTCTTGGCAATCTGATAAGCAATTTTGTAACTTGCTTCAAGCAGAGGCTTTCCAGTTGGAATAAAGCCATGCTTATCTAAAGTATCGCCTCCTTCAAATCTAGCCTTTTTTTGCAAAAATGCATTGCGACTGTCAGAAACGTTTCCTGGATGATTAGATATTAAGTGGTCCTTCAGCTTTACTGGCTTCATGCTACTATTAGCTAGAACTTTTCCACACAGGAAACATTGAGGTTTTTCTGTACCATCACGATCTACTGTAACAGTAAATCCTAATGATAGGTATTCGTTGTTATATCTTCTCTTTTTCGCAGCCATTGCAATTGGTTCTTTTGCTAAATTTTGTGCCTAACCTGCTGCTTAATAAACTACTAATGTCTGACATGATTCAAATATCTGGCGTTCAACCAAGAGAAAGTGTGACATCATAAAGACTATGATTCAACGTGTAATTTTGTTGTTCCGCACTCAGATAAACGTCATAATCGGCACAGAAGAGAAAGCAAAACCATAACTCTTTAAGTTAATTCTGTCAAATTTGCAGTGCACTTGCGGACCCCCTGCTACCCATCCACGGACCCCTGGTTGGGAACCACGGAACCACTGGTCTAGAACGTGTCGATCACCATCACGGTGCTCCAACCACTCGACCACGCTGCCGACTAATTTTAGTATAGACTGACACTGCATAAATAAAAACTATTTTTTGTCCAAAACTCCAGTAGGTCTTCTGTCCAACGTCGTTTACGCATTTATATGTTCGTGTAATGTCTGCTTGACACTAGGCAGCATGGGCATGTCAACCTGACATGATTTAAACCAGAGCGTGGAACCTGACCGGAACCGGATCCGTAAACCGGTATTAGCCGTTATTATTTTTTAAACCCGAACCAGAGCTGAACCCGTAAAAATTAAATTTGCCAAATTTGATAAACAAAAACCTTATTTTAAACGGATCCGGTTTGACGCTCTAATTTTAATTTAGGCCTTAGATAAATCACAATTTTGTATTTGAAGTTGCCACAATATGTCAGGTCACTGACTTGCTGTGTGGCAAAACAGAGAACGTCATAAACGACTTTCTATAGGCGATAAATTAAAGCAAAACATTGGTCATGTGACCTAAAGCGCGGTTTTAAATAGACAGTACGCTAAAGCAATGGCGTACGCAGAAATTTATCAAAAGGGAGGGATTGGCAAGTCGAAAACTATTAAAAGTGGTCCTGGTCATGGCCCGAAAACTTTTCCAAACTTACATACTACCGGCAAATAGAGTAAGCCATTTACGCTTTTAGAGCGCCTTGCAGATGCATAAGCTTTTTTTTGCCTTACCGTAAACACAACTATTAAATATCAATAAAGTTTTTCACAAATTTAGCTCACTAATATAATCAAAATAATTCAGCTTAAATTGATCCCCATTTTAATAATGGCAACCATCATAAAGCATTTCTACAAAAGTATGAAGAAAATTCACCATGTATAGCTACATATTGAATTCTATTTGAATAAAATGGTTATCGCACTAGGGTAAAACAGACTATTGGCTTTTTTAATAAATTATATTTTAATTGCATGATAATTTCAAATTCTAGGTCTGGAGATACGCAAAAACTGTAGTCATGTCTTGACTTCCAAGTCGTTTCAGTCTCAAAGAGAGTGTAACAATGCTAGATCGGCTGCAAAAGCAAACTTTCTGAAGATTGTGGCAGGCAGATCACACGTAGGTTATAGATATTAATAAAAAGAAGAGAATCCAATACCGATCCCTGAGGAACGCCATTTCTTTGACGCCGGAGCTTCGTTCGCTTGCTGTCAAGTATTAGGAGTAAAATTTTTGTTCCAGACAAGCTCCATTATCATTCTAATCATGTGCTTATCTGACAGAAGTTTCAGTAGCTTGCAGGTAAGATCACTTAAACATGTCTGACTACAAACTATCAGACACTGAACAGTTTGTATTGTCTCACGGACTTTTGTTTTGTCTACCGCCCAATAGTGTCAAACGTGAACTTTGAAGTACTCTACGCTCAACTAGACCATCACAAACCTCGGTCTGAAATGCAGCTTGCTGTTTTAAAGGCTAGGTTGAGTGACTTAGCTCACGCTTATTGTGGAAGCCCCATAGACTTGGGTGAATTTCTCACGTGTTTCCTCTTTTGTCGTGAGGAAGTCACCCAAGTCTATGGGGCTTCCACAATAAGCGTGAGCTAAGTCACTCAACCTAGCCTTTAAAGCAGCAAGCTGCATTTTAGACCGAGGTTTGTGATGGTCTAGTTGAGCGTAGAGTATTTCAAAGTTAGCTAGTACTTCTTCACGTTTGACACTAGTGGGCGGTAGACAAAACAAAAGTCCCTGAGACAATACAAACTGTTCAGTGTCTGATAGTTTGTAGTCAGACAAGTTTACGATGTTGTTCTGCTTGAAACTTGTCTGATTGCCAAAACGATGTTGAAAAAGAAGACGTAGGTTGTTGCTGTTCTTCTTTTGGTTGACGGCTTCTTTTTGTTCATCTATGACCAACAGGTAGCGACAGAATCGCACCAGGTCGAAGAAAGACAGAAACTGTCTAGCTTCTTGCAACAGTGAGCGACATTTAGTTCTGAGAAAAGCAGCGATTGACTGGTTTTTCTCAATTTCATTGTGCATGAAGGCTCACTCGATGTTCGGGCTTACGGTAGCGAGCGACTTTTCTACGCAAAATCAAACCGACTTCGGTAAAGTTGGCTGAGAAATGTTAGCCTTAAGAAAGGCTATTTAGAGAGAAGAGTTCGGAATCTAAAAGCAAACTGGACCCAGAGCTTGGCAAAATTTGTTCAATTCTATTAGAAAATGGCTACCCGGAACATGCAATCAATACAGCTTTCAAACGAAAACTTCAACAACTTAATTCTAACCCGGTTCACACAGTAGAAAAGTGCCCTGTCTACCTACACATCCCATGGACTGGAAATGTCTCGATGAAGTTCGAAAAGCAGATTATGTCTGCTGTGAAACGCTGCTCTTTGTCCGTCAAACCACGTGTTATTTTTAACACCCGACAGCTCTTACCAGCAATTAAGAAAGACGTGTTACCTTCCCATCATCACAGTTATGTTATTTACCAGTTTGTGTGCTACTGCGATAGTCGGTACGTTGGTTGCACGTCTCAACGCCTAGAAGAGCGAATTAAACAACACGTTCCTAGATTTATCACCAATCCTCCTGCCTCGCACAACCGCCAAAGCCTTTCCCGCTCTTGCAAGGCCAACATACGCCCACAGCAATTTCACGAATCCTCCATTGGTCAACATCTTCTTGACAACGCCCAATGAACTCTTCACTACAACAACAAAAAATTTTCTATTCTCGCTCGAAGTCGCTCTTCTTTTCACCTTTCTGCTCTTGAAGCGACTTTCATTAAATCTCTCAATCCCGTCGTCGTCGTCGTCGTCGTCGTCGTCGTCGTTTGAAGGGCATCCACTGCAGGTCAGACACAAACAGGACTGGAGCCGAGGGTTTATTCTTTTACTACCCCAGACTGCTGCACTGCCTGAATCAGATGCTGGCAGTGGTGTTATTAAGCCAGCATCGAGTTTTGTCATTCAAAACCGTCAGACCTCGTGCTCCATGTGGTGCCCGATGTATAGGGCATGCTGTTAGTACCAGAGGCGCCACACTCGCAATTCGGTGAAGGAGCGAGACCCCATTTGTGCATGGACGAATGGAATCGCCCAACACCAGTCCGCAGGCGGTTGAGCTTAACCCCAGCTGCTCGGGGTAAGCCCATCCCAACAGGCCTAGCACCGGTCCCGGACACAAAAGCACGGAGCCTGGAAGCATTTCCACAGTACTCGGTTTTCCCTTTGTGATTTGTCCATTCAGAAGCGCGAATGCCAAGTCTGGCAAGGTTGTCCAAAAGATTCCGCGCACCTGGCACAAACGGGCGTCCGGATCTTAACCTCACTTGGCGAGTATCTGAGGACCCACTTAAAAGACCATGCAAAATATGATCGGGGTCCAGAGATCCACGATGAGCCAAGGAGAGTTTCGCTCCCAGTCGGCGAAGCTCATCTGGCTGGATGCCTGAGAGTACAGGTAGGTGGTCCGTTGGAGTGGGATGCAGGCATCCAGTAACTATGCGCAAGGCGTTGTTCAAGACACTGTCGATGTAGCGAGTGTGAGCACTGCGACACCAGACTGGCGCACAGTACTCAGCTGTTGAGTAGACTAGAGACAAGGTAGCTATGCGTAGTGTTTTAACACCAGCACCCCATCCCGAGCCCACGAGTCGCCTCAGCAGTGTGACGCGCGAGGATAGTTTTTTGCGCAATGCCACTAAGTGATGACGAAACGTGAGCGATCTGTCCAGTTTTACCCCAAGGTAAGTAGGGTTTGGACAGAACGGTAAAAGTCTACCATTGTTGTAGACCTTTAGCTCACGTTTGGCCTCTCGGTTATCTTAGTGAAAGGCTGCCGTCACCGTCTTAGTGTGACTGAGCTTCAACCTCCAAGTCTGAAGATACGCTGGAAGTGTGGACATGTCTTGACTTAAAGTCCCCTCCAAGTCCTTCCAGTTTCCAAAAGAGTGCAACAATGCTAAATCATCAGCATAAGCAAACTTTCTGGAAATCATGGAAGGAAGATCGTACGTATAGATGTTAAATAGGAGGGGAGCCAAGACCGATCCCTGAGGAACGCTGTTTTTAAGACGGCGTAGCCTGCTTTGCTTGCTGTCACCGGTGGTAAGGGTGAAACTTCGATTTCGGACAAGCTCCATGATCATTCTGACCATGTGCTTATTCGGAAGTAGTCTCAGCAGCTTGCAGGTGAGGCCACGGTGCCAGACAGTGTCATAAGCAGCTGTCAGATCGATAAATACGGCACCGGTCTTATTTTTAGCCTCGAAAGAATCCTCGATCTTCTGGCTTAGCAGAACAACTTGATCTACGGTTGACTTCCCGCGTCGGAGCCCAGCCTGCTCTTTAGGGAGCAGTGGATCGATTAACGGTTCAACGCAGGCGTAGATAAGTCTCTCGAAAATCTTGTAGGGGACACAGAGCAGAGATATCGGTCGATAACTCTTTGGGTCTCCCACGAGCTTTGCTGGTTTGGCGATCGCGACCACAAGCGATCTTCCCCAGATCTTGGGAATTTTGAGTCGGCGCAAACAGGAAGAGAGGAAGTCACGTAACCAGGACTTCAAAGCAGCTCCGGCATGGAGTATAAGCTCGGGGCAGATGGAATCAGGACCCGGAGCTTTACCTGGTTTTAAGTGCTGAAGGGCAGCAGCAAATTCTCTCTGTGAAAAATTGTCAGAGATATTTACTGCGTCTGGTGTTGTGGCCCTCCAAAGGTCAGACACTTCTTGAAAGACAAGTCGAGATGACTTGCGATCAACAGCCTCGTATTTCCCATTTCTAATCAGCTGAGATGCAAAAGCATTGGCTGAAACGGGACAGTGACGAGAAGAGTGTCGTGACCTACCAGTAAGATTGTTCAAAATACTCCACGCTTTTCGACCAGAGTGTGAGAAGTCAATGCTCCGAACTGCTTCAGACAATCGATCCCTCCGCTTTCTGTCAAGCTTGGCAAGCAAAACTGTAGCAGCCAAACTTGAGTCGTCTCCCTGAGGAGACTGCAGAAAGGTTTTATAGAGGGATTCACACTCTGCATCCCAACACGGAATATAGTATATAGTTATTTCGATACCCGCGTGGGATAGTCTTTTTGGCTGCTTTCTTAATGGTGTTACAGAAGTCCTGGTAAGCCGCATCTACATCAAGTGAATCAGGCGGCAACAAAGTCTTTGCAAATTTATTCGTCAAAGCAATGTTGTGACTCCATTTGGCCTTGCGGAAATTCCATCGCTTAACAGGCATGCTTGGCACTGCCATAGCAAACCTTGGTGGTGTAATAAGCGAAGGTCGATGTTGTAACCTGGGGAACTTGTCAAGAACACGTCTATCCGGTAAGCGACTGTTTGGACCTACGCTAGCGAAAGCTAGATCTGGATTGGTGCCAGTGTTCCAGCGGCCGAAATAAAAACTGGCAGCGTCCTTGGCATTATATAAGAGGGCAAGACATTTATTACTTGCCCAGCCAGCCAAGCACTCACCATCCGGACTGTTGTCATCGTAACCCCAGTCAGCATGACCACAGTTAAAATCGCCAGCGTAAAGACAGGTGTGAGGAAACACTGGGAGATCCAGGGTTCGCAATCGCGTTGGCGGTGGTTTGTAGACGTTGACTATTTTACAGTATAACCATCAACGTCCACACACAGCCACTCGATCTCCGATGTCGGTGGAGATTGGTCCAAAAGCGTGTATCCCAGTCGCTCATGGACAAACGTGGCAAGGCCATGCTTCCTGCTTAAAAAAGACCCAGCTAGTTGGTAGTTTGGTAGCACCAACTTCTCTGCAACAGTGCAGTGGGTCTCCTGCAGTAGGATGACGAGTGCCTCAAACTGTATAGCGAGATGATGAAGAACGTTCATCTTGCTTGCAGTGAGGTCTTCGATGTTCAGCTGAAGAATGGTGCGGTCTTCGGAACTTGTTGGCAATGTGCCCTAAAAAGGGCAGTTTTATCTTAGCATTGCCCCGTCCTGAAAAGGACGTTTGCCAATTAGCAGACTCACACTGAACATCGGAATGGGTGGATACCCTTCCGTTTTGGAAGGTTCGGTTTCGGTCTGTCATCTTTGAAATAAATGAACAGACTTACTCACGGCCCAGGCTGCGAGAAAGCACCTACCATCTGCTCTCAATCCCCTTCTGTGTAAACAAAAAGAATTCGTCTACTCTTTGAAAATTTCTTAATCTTTTCTCTCATTGGTTTACTTCTTTCAGCCAATGAGAACTCTGCTTTCCCTTTATAATTCAGTTCGGTTTCATTTCTGCTTTATTCTGACGATTTCCCCTGAAGAGTGTCAGATGAAAAGCTTTGGGAAGAAAAATCTTTTACTTTAGGTAAAACAAAAACCAAAAAAGTTTTATACTTATTAACAAAAAGAAATTTTTCTTCAAAAAATTTTGTCACATACTTTTGAGGAATGGCAAAGCCTTGAAAGTGAAGTATAATACGACTTAAACTTTGAGAACCACTGATTTACCAGCATATTGATATAATTTTTTTTTAATGAAGAACCATTTTTGTTATATTTGCGTATATTTTTAAATTTTTTTATTATGTTTTCTGGAGTATAACCGAGTTTCTTTTAGAGATCCTCCTTAGGTGCTTAGCACTTGTTTCGCTTTTCATAGCAATGTACGTATCTAGGCTCGCATCTCACCGAAAACATTGCAATAAAACAATAGACATCAATAGACTTCAAAAGTGAAACATAGAAGACCTCATTTTGTTAAAATAGTTTTTTGTTTTATAAGTTTCACTCAGATTAGCAAACTTCAACGCAACTGGGGCGATAGAAAAGACCATCAAAAATTACAAATAAAGTTTAAAAAGAACAAAGTGCAAAAATGATAACAGCTTATATTATGCCATTGTATTCCTTTTGTTGCTAATATGTTATTTACGTATAAGTGCATATCTCTGATTAACACCAAAAATAACGAAATAAAGTCATAGACAAAAATCAGAACTTATTAAGACTATGATGATTATTTTTAGCTTTGTTAAATATCGTAGTACAAAGTGCACAACTTTTTTGTTATTGCCGGCTGCATTACAGAGTTAGTTTTAACTAATGGCCGCTAAGTGAGTTATGGTCAAATAGATGAAATTGTATAGGCCTATTAGGCGTATAAAATAACAAGTTTCATTGATAATATGCTTTTTACTCCTACTGATTGTACTGGAACAAATGTCACCACTTTTAACCATCGAAATTATTCAAACACAAATCGTTAAATATTGTAGGCCTGTTGATGAATTCTTTTGCATATAAATGAATTTGCAAAAACAATCAATCTAAGCAGATATTGTCACACTAAAGTAGGGTTGCCATATCTAAATAGGCGGAATTCCGGACAGACGTAGGCGCACCAACGAAAAAAATTTTTGAAGGGCTGGACAAAATAAATTTGTCTACGAATCTAAGACGAAGACCAAAAAAAGGTCTTTACTTAAAATCTGACTCGGATTTCCCTATTTTCGTCCCAAAATCATGGTGTTCTCTAAAAAAATATGGTTTTCTATTGAAATCGGTCTCGGAATTTCTTATTTTTGTCCCATAATCAATGTGTTCTCTAAAAAATTGCACGTTGTTTTAAGCTGATGCTAAAATTCCGGACATTTGAGTCTTTTTTAAAAATTCCTTCTGGACACAAAATTAAACATGAAATTCCGGGCATGTCCGGAATTTTCCGGACGGTATGGCAACCCTACACTAAAGCTGCTTACAAAATTTTATAATAAACAATTTGTACTAAAAGTGAACCAAAGCAGTTTGGTTATTGTAGATTTTCGTGCCTTGTTTGTTTAGAAAGATTTGGATGCGACGTCATTTGTATTGATAAATGGCTTGACCGGGTCGTCATACGCGCTTTTTCGCGCGAAAATAATGATAAATTGCTTGACCGTTTTGACATCTTCGCTCCTTCGGGCGAAAATATAAAACTTAAATGCTTTGTCATCTGCGCCTTGTTAATATTGGTTCTGAAGAATCAATAGTTGAAACAAAAAAAAACTGGTCTACTGAAATATTGAAATATTGTTTTGTAATTTGGCCACAAAAAGTTGGTGAGTTTGTTTTTTATGAAAAATTTGTATAATTGTGTTGTTTTATACATAATTGTAAAATTAAATGATAGCTCAGTGTAGAGTATTTTATATTCAGCAGCTTGAAATCCACATATTAACTGTTTCCCGGCTTAATAGTAAAACTTAAATTCGTGTATTAAGTTTTTAACGTTGTTCCCGCTTAATATATCACTGCGTATGTATTAATATGTTAACTTTTTAGAAAACTTTATTCTTCAATTGCTCGTTGCCGCTTCGGAAAAAATTTATTTTTGTTAGCTTACGATTTATGGTGGATAACGCGTTCTGATCCTCAACAATTAAGGCCATTTCAGTTTTTTACAATTCTGTACGAGTGCCGCGTGGCTTGGTTGTGCACAGTTATAAATGCTTTGAAAAAGGGAAAAATTTAAAGCATATTTGTAACAGAATGACGTGAGTATATTTTAAACGGCGACTGTGTTAAACACATTAGCCATCACGGCGCTCTACTTGACCACGGTGCCAATTTTTTATAAAAAACACGGAGTAAAGACACATATTCTTTTTTCTTACATGAAATACTGTATTTTTACCTAATTTAAATTGGTAAATATTTTTACCTTATGAATAAAAGATTTTTAAACAAAAAATTGCGCACCTTAGGGTAGGGGTGCTAACAGTTTTTAGAAGAATTTCAAAGTTGGTGGGATATTGTAAAACATGTAAAACTTTTATTGCTAATTCATAAATTTTTTAAACAAGCTGCATAAAGATGAGAAACACCAGACTCAAGTTTGCTAAGACTCTGAGTGTTTGTAGTCCCAAAAGTTTTAGAATATCTTCACCTACTATAAAGCGAGCGGCTTTTTTGGGGGGTAGTTTTTTCTAGGGGACAAAAATTTTGCCAAGCGGGATCTTCAATCAATCAATCAATAAATCTTTGTTTATTGATTGTAGGCAAAGCGGAAATATAAATATAACACTACATTTTAAAAATATAATAATAATCAATAAATTTCCAACAATTCTACAATAAGGTTGCAGCGAAAGACTAAAGAACAGTCATCGGGCCAGCCACAACCCAGTGCATAATTTGAAATGTTACTCCAGTTTTTTTTTTTTTTTTTCTTTTCTGTGGTAAATTAATAAGCATTATTAAAAAAAAAACAAGAAACAAAACAAGTAGAAAAATAATACCTACATCTGACACTAAAATAGTTGTTAAAAGATAAAAAAAAATAATAAATAAATATATACAATAGAAATTAAAGAGAAAAGAAGAGAAAAAAATTATAAACAGTCATGCATTAGGTAATTCATACAAGTCAAAGAAATAGTTTTTATATATTTTTTTAAAAGATATGTAAGATAAACATTTAATTACCTGAGGAATTTCTGACCATAATATAATGCCAAAATATGGAAGTGACTTTTTCCCATAATTTGTTTGATATCTTGAAAGAAAATATTACAAGCGTAAAATAGCCTAATAGCCTAAAATTCGCAAAGACTTTGCTGCCCCTTGATTCACTTAATGTAGATGCGGCTTACCAGGACTTCTGTAACACCATTAAGAAAGCAGCCAAAAAGACTATCCCACGCGGGTATCGAAATAACTATATTCCGTGTTGAGATGCAGAGTGTGAATCCCTCTATAAAACCTTTCTGCAGTCTCCTCAGGGAGACGACTCAAGTTTGGCTGCTACAGTTTTGCTTGCCAAGCTTGACAGAAAGCGGAGGGATCGATTGTCTGAAGCAGTTCGGAGCATTGACTTCTCACACTCTGGTCGAAAAGCGTGGAGTATTTTGAACAATCTTACTGGTAGGTCACGACACTCTTCTCGTCACTGTCCCGTTTCAGCCAATGCTTTTGCATCTCAGCTGATTAGAAATGGGAAATACGAGGCTGTTGATCGCAAGTCATCTCGACTTGTCTTTCAAGAAGTGTCTGACCTTTGGAGGGCCACAACACCAGACGCAGTAAATATCTCTGACAATTTTTCACAGAGAGAATTTGCTGCTGCCCTTCAGCACTTAAAACCAGGTAAAGCTCCGGGTCCTGATTCCATCTGCCCCGAGCTTATACTCCATGCCGGAGCTGCTTTGAAGTCCTGGTTACGTGACTTCCTCTCTTCCTGTTTGCGCCGACTCAAAATTCCCAAGATCTGGGGAAGATCGCTTGTGGTCGCGATCGCCAAACCAGCAAAGCTCGTGGGAGACCCAAAGAGTTATCGACCGATATCTCTGCTCTGTGTCCCCTACAAGATTTTCGAGAGACTTATCTACGCCTGCGTTGAACCGTTAATCGATCCACTGCTCCCTAAAGAGCAGGCTGGGCTCCGACGCGGGAAGTCAACCGTAGATCAAGTTGTTCTGCTAAGCCAGAAGATCGAGGATTCTTTCGAGGCTAAAAATAAGACCGGTGCCGTATTTATCGATCTGACAGCTGCTTATGACACTGTCTGGCACCGTGGCCTCACCTGCAAGCTGCTGAGACTACTTCCGAATAAGCACATGGTCAGAATGATCATGGAGCTTGTCCGAAATCGAAGTTTCACCCTTACCACCGGTGACAGCAAGCAAAGCAGGCTACGCCGTCTTAAAAACAGCGTTCCTCAGGGATCGGTCTTGGCTCCCCTCCTATTTAACATCTATACGTACGATCTTCCTTCCATGATTTCCAGAAAGTTTGCTTATGCTGATGATTTAGCATTGTTGCACTCTTTTGGAAACTGGAAGGACTTGGAGGGGACCTTAAGCCAAGACATGTCCACACTGTCAGCGTATCTTCAGACTTGGAGGTTGAAGCTCAGTCACACTAAGACGGTGACGGCAGCCTTTCACTTAAATAACCGAGAGGCCAAACGTGAGCTAAAGGTCTACAACAATGGTAGACTTTTACCGTTCTGTCCAAACCCTACTTACCTTGGGGTAAAACTGGACAGATCGCTCACGTTTCGTCACCATTTAGTGGCATTGCGCAAAAAACTATCCTCGCGCGTCACACTGCTGAGGCGACTCGTGGGCTCGGGATGGGGTGCTGGTGCTAAAACACTACGCATAGCTACCTTGTCTCTAGTCTACTCAACAGCTGAGTACTGTGCGCCAGTCTGGTGTCGCAGTGCTCACACTCGCCTCATTGATAGTGTCTTGAACGACGCCTTGCGCATAGTTACTGGATGCCTGCATCCCACTCCAACGGACCACCTACCTGTACTCTCAGGCATCCAGCCAGATGAGCTTCGCCGAATGGGAGCGACACTCTCCTTGGCTTACCGTGGATCTCTGGACCCCGATCATATTTTGCATGGTCTTTTAAGTGGGTCCTCAGATACTCGCCAAGTGAGACTAAGATCCAGACGCCCGTTTGTGCCAGGTGCGCGGAATCTTTTGGACAATCTTGCCAGACTTGGCATCCGCGCCTCTGAATGGACGAATCACAAATGGAACGCGGAGTACTGTGAAAGTGCTTCCATGCTCCGTGCTTTTGTGCCTGAGACCAGTGCCAGGCCTGTTGGGATGGGCTTACCCCGAGCAGCTTGGGTTAAGCTCAACCGCCTACGGACTGGTGTTGGGCGATTCCATTCGTCCATGCACAAATGGGGTCTCGCTCCTTCACCGAATTGCGAGTGTGGCGCCTCAGAGCAAACCGCAGACCATGTACTAACAGCGTGCCGTATACATCGGGCACCACATGGAGCACGAGGTCTGACGGTTTTGGATGACGAAACTCGATGCTGGCTTAATGACATCACTGCCAGCATCTGATCCAGGCAGTGCAGCAGTCTAGGGTAGTAAAAGGATAAACCCTCGGCCCCAGTTCTGTTTGTGTCTGGCCTGTAGTGGATGCCCTTCAAACGACGACGACGACGTCGATATACGTGTTATTTCGCCCTTAAACTTTTAATTTGTCACCTATCTTTTTTGTTGGCAACACGGTGGCGTAATTCTTCTTTGTCTTAACTGAATTAAGCACATGATGAGGTGCTAGCTGAGATATGCTTGTGTTCTTTATGTATAGACCTACCATACGTCCCGGTTTAAACGTCTGTCCCGGTGTCCCGTCCCGGTTAGCAAAATGTCCCGGAATTTCACTTTAGTGAAATTTTCAAAATTAACTCCAGCCCGATGCATAATCATAGACTTACCATCAGTGGTGGATATCGGGTGAGGCGAATGAGGCAGTCGCCTCAGGCCCCCCTTCGAAAACAGCATATACAGTTTTGGATTCGCTCAGAGGACGATTCGGAGTGAAGACCTTTTTTTTTTTTTTTTTTTGGAGAACACCTTGATTTTGGGAGAAAAATAGGGAAATTAGAGGTGAAATTGAAGTGAAGACCTTTTTTTTTTTTAGAGAACACTTTGATTTTGTGAACAAAATTTAATAAAAACGGTCTAAAAGTCCGGCGATTTTTGATAAGTTTTACAAATGTGCCGCAAACGAAAAAAGGTTGAAAAAGGCTGGTTCATCCTACTAATTTAGCTTCAGTTTTTTTGCAAAAATTCTTTTTTATATATCTGATAAAGGCCTTTGTTCTGAAGCGTCCCGGTTTTTAATTGCAAAAATATGGTAAGTCTATTTATGTATCAATTTTAATCTATTAATTTGGAAGATAATAACCGATATTCTATTTGCTAAATTAACTTTATATTTTAATATTATATTGTACTTGTTTCAGACTGTGAAGTATTAGTCTAAAACCGCCGGACCAGTTACGATAACATTATTAAATTACAATATTGATATAAACTGTGTCGGGTAACCTCTTCTGTGCGAGAGAAGTTTAGCTGGCTCCATACCCTCACGGTCGGTGTTCAAATAGGACCAGAGAGAGAGAGAGAGAGAAAGATCTAGCGAGTCTCTGTGTCTCTTATATCTTTCGATTGTCTGTCTGTGTGACAAATTGTGTCTCTCTCTCCGTTTTCACAGGGTTTTAATTTTTGGTACAATTGCAGCTGGGGCCATGCTTTTAGCAACTTTGCCAACTTTAATAAAATAGTTTAAATTGTCATTATTGGCAGTTTTTAAACAGAATGTCAAATATCATTTAGATCAGTGATTCTCAACTTGTGTGTTGCGGTGCACAGTGTGAAAGATTTCCAAATATGCCGCGGAACTTTTTATACAGCATGAGTCTACGATCGTTTCAAATTTTAAAACGTTTTGTTTTCTCTAAGTATGTAGTGTAGTGTTTTGCACCATGTTTGATTAATTTATTATCACTTTTATGTAATTATTACTTTTACCTATAGTAAAATCTATTTTTAAATGTTAAAATAAAAATGAAATTATTAAGACAAGTTAAAAGACCGACTTACGCCTGGTTTACAGTACATCATAGTTGACATAGATGTGCGTAATAATTTTTTAATGTGTATTTGAAAAAATAAAGAAATTTAAAAATTATCGATTTTATTGTGACTGCAATACCTTGTGCTGTTGTGGTCAAAATTTTTAAGCTCACTGACTTTCAAAAAAAAGCATTAAAATGCTTTGTCCTGTTAAAGCTGGAGTTCTTTCGTTTATAAAAACTAGTTTATTTTCAAAATGAATTTTAGTGGTTGAGAGTTTTGTTTTTTTTCAATTTGTTTCATAAGCTAAACAGTATAAATACCGTCACATTTTATTCCTAATAATTTTTATCATGGCGATATAGCTTAATTTCCGCCTTATAATAATTCACAGTTTTGCTATAGCATAGAAATCGCTTGGGCAAGAGATAATCGCTTTCGTATTGTATTTTTATTTATCTGCTCGCGACTGCTGAATGTAACTCAAGTCGCATCGCCGATTTTCGCTTTGCAGTTTGGCAAAGCACGGAAGAGAATTTTCGTCAGTCGTGAGTCGTAAATTTTATAATACATTCGTTTTAATTAGAGACAGTGGTCTCTGTTTATTTGTGAAGAAGAGTCTTTAACGAACCAATCCGAGCTTTCGTTTAAACCAACTGTATAAAAAACTTCAGGCTAGCAAGACTACTTCTAGAGCCGGAATAAAATAAAATTAGACATAGCTTTATTTCAGCGCAGGTATTCGGATTACCTAGCTCAACTGGTCCTCTAGGATTCCCAAACAAAGTCTGTCACAAATACCATTTTCCATAAACCATCAACTAATATAATCACTGTCGCAACAGCAAAATCAAATTCATTTAATGAAATTTTGATTTTATTGATAAACAAAAATCAAAGGAAGTCTTTAATTCGTTTCCTGTTGTTCATGAGTCTGTAACAAATTCATCTACTGCAAGCAGCCCGCAAAGCATTCAGTCGTGTTTACTGTGTAAAATGTTACAAAAAGTTGAATTCACTCACTATATTACGTATTTCAAGCTTAGTTCGCAATCAATCGCAAAGCTTGTTTCTCAGACATTTAATCGTAAATTGTTATTTTTTTCAAGCTTAATTTGTTACAATTTCTCCTGTTGTACGAGTTGGCTGGTCGTAAAGTCTAATTCGCGGTGCCTTTATTGCTTAGCTCAGTGCTTTATAAAGGTTTTTTGTTATGTTCTCCCCTAACATCAAGTTTCGCGTTTCATTCACCCTTAATCTCTCAAGAACAGCACAAGTGGCAGATGTTTTGAATACTCACAACATCAACTAAAGACAAAAAAAAGACTTTCACTTGATATTTGTTTGTTTTGAATTTGTTTTGAACCGTAAGTGAAAACGTTGTTGGTATTTTGGTTTTAATTTGACGTTGTTGCTATTCCAAACAAATAGAGTTTGTTATAAACTTCCGTGCTTAAACTTTGGTCAGTTCGAATGGTATCTCTATCTTTGTTCGTTCACCCCTCATGCACCCCCTCTATTGGTTCTTCTTTGTGAAAGTCTCATTCACCCGATTAAGAAACGCTGCTATAAATCACCTACGGGACTACTAATTGGTACAGTCCAACATCGTATAAACTTTATATGATGTCAGATGTCTTGCAATGAGCCTGAGTTTTGTAGAATCAATGTTGATTTTAAAGAACACAAATTAAACAATGCCAGCTTTTATTTTATGACTCGGGCTGAGCCCGAGTAGCCCGAGTAGCCCGAGTAGCCCGAGTGCCGGAGTCGTTACTGTTTTATGCAAGTAATCGTCTCACAATTAAATTACAGTTTGTCACACTTCCTTCTTAATTCTCAATTTTAAATTTATAAACTTATAATTTATTTTCAGTCTTTTGAAGTGATTTTTAAGCTTTTAATTACGACGTCATATTCTCTATTGTTACGTAGTGATTGCATAATCGGTACTCCACCCTTTATTTAATTTATTTTCTCTGCAAGCTGTTCTTAAACGTAATTATAAAGAGTTGCTTTTTGTTTTATTCAAGCACATTGATTGAATAAAGTTTTTAAGCCATTTGCGACAACAATCCGGCAGCGATGACGTAATTTGGTTTTAGTTTAATCCACCATATTGAAGCAAGTTCTATTTTGTAAGATAGATAACCAGTTTTCTGCTTTTTCATATGATTGTGTTTGTGACGTCATAAACCGCTTTATCTTACATATTAAGTAATTAAGAGTTCATGTTTGTTTCAATATATTCGCTTTTTATCTGGTAATTTTTGCTGATTCATGTATGTAGTTTGCAGTTTGTTTTTCATTCTAGTCTAGCTGATTTAGTCTGGTTGAGTAATTAATTCTGCTTAAAGTGGTTAGAATCGTTTGGTGTTATTGTGACAGTGTTTAGTTGTTTAAGGATCAGGTAGACGCCTTAGAAGTTCTATAGTGGGATAGAATTATTTGGACGAACTATTAAGTTTAACATTAGCCATCGGAGGGGTAACAGTACGAAGCGTTGAATAATTGATTATTCGCAGTTGTTGTCACTGTGAAGTGCTTTGAAGTTTTGTGAAGATTGAGAGTCAATTTCTACGATTGTTAATCGAGTTTGTTGATTTTGTGAATAATACCGGTACAGTGTTTATTCTTTATACGAGTATTCGATAATTAGAAACTGTGGTTTCTTGCTATCTATGGAGAGAAGTTTTTGAAAGAATTCATTTATGCTTGGCCGGAACTAACTGTATTAAGAACTTTAGTCTCGCGGCAAACTATTTCTAGAAACGGCATAAATAAAAATAAACACAGCTTTACTTTAGCGCAGGTATTTTGGTTGCCTAGTTCAACTGGTTCTTTCGGATTTCCGATTAAAGTTGTGACACAGTCAAGAAAGTATTATGGCACAAATACTTTTAGCATATGACAGAGAACTCGTTACTGCGTTTGATTTAGGAGAATTGGACCATGCCTCAAAGATTCTTCATGCCCAATGGTCCCTAATCTTCCCAGTATGAAACTTTGCAAAGTTTTCGAATATAAGCATTTTATTCGTATGGTCGTATTGATTTGATTGCCACTCTTTGTTCAACCGAAGATTGTTTTATGGTCCCATTCAAGATTTCTCGTGAAATGCTATTTTTTAGAACATCAGAAACTACTCTTGTAGACTGAGCATCGAACTCACGTTCTTTTGATCGCTGTCAAAGCATTAGTAACTGATCTGTTTTGCTTCTGAGATTCCATTGATGCAAATCTGCAGGCTCTCTTACCTCAAACCTTTCATTGTGCTCTCTTTGCAGACTGATGCAATTGATAAAAATTTATCCATGAAAAAAAACAAATAAAATATGTATCTTTTTTATTGGGGTAGAATATACATGTTATGGAAACTATAAGAGTTGTTACACACGATACAGGATATAATTATTAGTTAAAGTGCTATCAAATAGTCGGATGCATGGATACAATTTTAGGTAATGTCATTATGTTATCACAATCAAACACTCCGACAACAACTATATTTCTTTAACTTCTTGAAACAAAAATTTTCTTGGTTACTTTCAAATTGACAATCTCATTGCAATCGAAGTCACCAACAACTGTAAGCGTGCCACGTCGATATGGCGAGATTTTGAAAGGTGGAGTTTCAATTGTCGCATTTGGTGCAATCGGACTCCTATGAAAACAAGTTTTTAACACTGTGCAACCAAAAAAACTAAGCAAAAAACTGGAAAAATAAAATCCTGGAAAAACTTACGTGACTCGCACAATTTCGTCAGAGCTTATTCCAGTTCCTTCTATAGAGAAAACCCCGCCAGTAAGGCTCACAGGCAGTGGGTTAGTGAGGCTCAAAACTACCTCAGAATCTCTCCAAACCTTCATTTCATCATCACACTAAAACAATAATTCTATAATCACACTAAAACATTGACTTAGTTTGATATTTTGAAAGCGTTTGAAAAGTCAACAAAAAAGTCACGTAAAATGCCTTTTTCAAGTACAAAACACCATTGCAGGAGTTATAGTTGAACTGATGCAAAACTTGTTTTGCAAGACAGAAAAGAATAAAAAAATTTTGGGCAGAAAAAAGTACCGAAAAAAATAAGATTTTATTCTGTTTAAAGACGTAAAGTTTAAAAAAACATTCCAAGCTTATTGTTGCTAAAGATTGATTAATTTAATAATCTAAAAACAAAAGATTTAGACTTTTTGGTATTCTCTTCAATTTCTTTAGTAAATAGCTTAAAATATTAATTTTACCTTGATAGTCATGCAGTCGGGACTCTTTACATGTACGTCATGTGAATCCACGTAGAAATTATCAGTTTCTTTCACTCGGACAGTGGTGAAAACTCTGATTACGTTGTTGTCCGCAAGATGGCGTCCGTAATCAGCAAACGGAATTTCAAATACTTGCTTATTGTCTGCAAATTTTTTTAAAAACGCTACTATTAATATAAAGTTACTTCGGATGACAAAAATTTTAAATTTGATTATGGATGATCCTTTACGAAATGATTATGCCGGTACTTTTGGATAAAGAACTTTATTTCAATAAGATTATTATACAGTGAGAATCAGTCGGTTGTTAAGTTTATATGTGAAGGAGTAAAACTAAGCTGGAAGCGGAAGAACAAATTAGCATAATTTCATTCGAATAAGAAGACAAAATGTATTTATAATTATAAAGTTATGACGTAAGATCTTGATCAACTAAGAATGTAGTAGAATCCGCGGAGTCTGCAATTACTTCGTGCACGTAAAATAAACGTCGTAAATGAAATTAACGCAAAAAATCTGATATTTAAAATGCCAATAAAAACAAAAAAATATTTTTATGGCAGCTATAAGAAAATTGAAACCTAAGAACGCTGTATCCAAATAACCGCATCGTCACCTTTTCTCAACTCTTTAATAAAAAACAATATTAAAAGAGTCTAGCCCAGGGGTCGGGAATCTTTTTAGGTAAGAGAGTAAAAGCTACATATTTTTAAATGTATTTCCATGAGAGCCATACAATGTTCCTCTAATTTTTAGCTGTGTGTGTGGGCAGAAATTTGTTCGTGAGTAAACTTTGGTCTTTTTTTTTCAAATTAAAACTTATATTATTGACTATTGACTATGATTTCTCGATTTTCGTCTTAAAAACGTGGTGATCTCTAAAAAAAAGATCTTCACCTTGAATCTGACTCTGATTTCTCAATTTTCCTCTTTGAAAGGTGATCTCTTAAAAAAAAGATCTTCACTTTTGAAATCTTGTGTGCGCGGATCGTTTTTTTTATGTGCGCTAGTTTACGTCGTATGCTTGTCAACAAAAGAGCCAGATGCCGTTATCAAGAGCCACATCTGGCTCACGAGCCATAGGTTTCCGACCCCTGGACTAGTCAAAAATTAATTCAAAGCATTTCTAAATTTTTTTGTTTTTCAAATTCCAAATAAGTTTTATGAAAATTTAAAGTGCTTAAAACATTTTTTTAGTTACAGACCATTATTTCTAAAGTTGAATTTTTTCGTAAACTTTGGTAATTATAATAATTTATCAACAATTTTTTTGAAATGTTACATCATATATTCCTTAAAATGGCGCAGCCTGAGTTGTAATAATCAATTAAGTAAAATTCACAATTTTCCATGAATGATTTTTTTGTTAAAATTACTACTTTAATGCAGGTTTACAATGATTAAATAACAACCTTTGAAAACATAGCCAAATTGAAAGTTGATTTTTTTTGTTTTAAAAATTGCTTGCCAGACTTGGGATATTTGAATTAGGTCTATTTATTAAATGATAATTGAATTTCTACCCGAATGCATTGGCTGAAATAATTGAATTTTTTTTCAGACTGTAAACGTCGTCTAAAAGTCATTTCAACCAAACCAAATAAACTAAGTTAAAAAATCAAAATTGTACAAGTTTTATAGTAAAACACAAACAAATAAATCCTTATCATATAAACTAAAAGAATTTTAATTCAAACCACTAAAAATTACATGGTAAGCCCACAGACTACATGTAGAAAAATTTTAAAGAAAACACATTAAAGCAAAATCTCAAAATTAAGCGTAAACTAAAATTCTTTTGATTTAACGTATAAAAGTAAACCATTTTGATTCTTTATACATTCAAAAAAAATTTTTTAAATGATCACACCTTGATTTGATGCCAAACTGGTTTCAATCTTTTCTCTTTTGATTAGAGTTTTTCTTTGATCGTTATGAAGCATAGTATTCATTGCAGTGGTGATGACCCCGGTTTTCGTCACTTTAGTGTGGTTTTGGACCTACACCCTCAGTCAAATTAAATTGTTTTTAGATATAAACAAGAACAAACAGTTTACCTTGACGCTGATTGTGATGGGTTCGCCATTAATAGCTTTTCCGACAACGGCAATGTCAATTGTGATGTCACCTTCGTCTTTGATCACTTCCAACTTTTCATGATATGGGGCTTTCATCCCAAAAGCGTAGGCTCTCTCGAATGCTGTTCTTTCATCCGGTGAGTCTTTAAGATGAAACGAAACGATCTTATTAAAAATCATGTTTACTTTAGTAGACAATTTTTTATCGTAAATAAACAATAGACCGACTTTCAAGATGTTTGTACTCGTGAGTTATGTCCTCTCTCCTGTTTGATCCGACAGCCTTGGTGCTGATGTATTTTCCAATATTACGTGTTTCTCGCTTCACCAGACCAGTGACTTGTCCCTCTTTGTTGACCTTCCAGGTTAATCGGTCAGCATTAACCTGCACAAATTCATATGATGTTTCCTCTTCTGGTTTTGATAAAATTTTTAATTTCTTAAATTATTACTATGTACAAAGTTTATTAAGAGTTAGATGCTCTATATAAAGCAATTTTTTATCTTAGGCTACCAAATTTAAGTTAGTGCTCATTATCAAGTAGAAAAATCAAAATTTTTTCTGAAATTTCGATAGACATTTAATAGTTTGAGGGTACAAATTTCTATTAAAATTGAGAAAACCTGCTCCACCCGTGTAAAACATTTATGTGCTTTGGGCGAGACCAAGTTTTTCAACTACTTGATTAAAGTATTTGGAATCCCATTTATTATAAAATTTGGCAATATGGCCAATAAGCACCGTATTGGTGGTGAATGGGATTGAAACAATTGTGGTACAAATCCTATTCTTGTCATTCAGTTATATCCTTGGGAAAGATACTTTAAGGTACTTTTCTCGACTTAGCAGTCATAGCAAGCAGCTCCAATTTTTAATCGTATCTTGAAATAAAAATTAAAAAAACAAAAAATAAAATTTCAACCAAACCAGGTCGTGTAATCATTTGACTCTAAATTTTACGTCTCTAACTTTGTTTTATAAGTCTGGAAAATAAATAGAGATGATAATAAAAGACCCTTAAAATTAACAAAAACAATCTATTTAGAATTATGCTTAAAATAAAATAAATCAGAGTAGATGATTGCTGTAAAAAGCATAATTATCAGATAAGGAGCAGAAAAATTTGAACGGCATTTAATTTGTGAAACTTTGTAAGAAAAAAAATAAACACTTTGTAAGAAAATTTTGTAAGATCATAAAACTTTATAAGAAAAAAAGTGCTTTTGTTCAAATGTTGTGTGCGATATGTCAAAAGATGGCTGTTTAGCTCTTAAAGTGGTTATCGTGGCAATCTTTGGCATGACCTGAGGCCTAAATCCAGATAGCTTCAGATAAAACATTAATTGAAGATAGATCAATAGTACAATAAAGATAAGCAGGGTTTGCGTAACTACTTGCCAAATAAACCAATTGGATCCCCCAAAAAAGCTCCCAGAAGAAAAGCCGTAGTTTTGGGTTAAAAAAACAATCTCAATAAGCGCTAACGTTACTACAAAAAGAGGTAAAAAGCGAGGCCAATGGAAAAAAGACTTTTTTTGCTCTTAAATGCAATTATAAAAAATCTTGCTTTATACCTCGGCAAAGACAAAGTTTGTGTCGGATCCAAGATAAATTTCCCCGCTTTTGACCGCTTTTACAGGAGCGGGTCCACATTGAAAGACTCCGTCACTTTCTTCTTGAGGAGTAGCATCGACCGCTTGCCAACCGTCATAACCTTCGATGAATAGTATTTTTGATAAAGCCAAGTATCTTACTAGCAGATATCCTGCTAACTAATACCTTGAATTAACGTTTCTGATGACAAATTTTGCGTCCGAAAAATATTTAGTAATATTATGACCTAAAATTGTGAAAGGAATTTTTTACCTTTTGGCAAATCTGGTCTACGAAACCATCCTTCGTTCCAAACGTGAAAGTTCCAGATCGAATCTCCTGATCTCACCGCGTTCGATTCATCCCCATTTTCATCAATGAAGCGGTCGATCGTCATATTGAACTCGGTGTCATGAGCTGACTGGAAGTTGGTGACACTACGAGCCGGAATTCCGATTGCTCGAAGAACTGAAAAAATTACTTTAATTTTGTAAACAAAAAATTATAAAATTTATTTAGCATTTTAATTTAGTTAAGTAATTTTCCCTACTGTATATAAATCGCATTAAATTATTTCCATATAAAAGGACACTTAAAAAAACAAAATTTTTGTTATTATGCGTCATGGAACATATTTCTAAGTACTGTTCAAAGCATAATGCACGAATTGGAAGGCAGTGCTTCAAATTGTTTAAACCGGTTGTTTGTCAATAATTTTGTGGCTTGCTCATTTTTTTCTTTTGCAATTTTTGGCTCGGATCGATTTTGTAGACTTTTTAGCTTAAATTTCCGGTAGGCCTATAAATGTTCAAGCATTTTGAAGGAGTCACATAAAAATGTTCTTCAAAAAAATATTGAAATTTTTGTTGAACGTTAAATAGTAAGTTATAAAGGCCTTCTTTTACCATTAGGTCAAACAGGGCTACTCTATGCCGAAATTATTGTACTATGTAAATGTATAGGCTCGTATACTGCAAGTAAAACACATGCATAGGACTGATCCCTATCTCATTTTTTTACTACTTCAAGTATTGCCTGGATCAAATGTTGTTATCAGCGTACCAAGCCAGAATCGTTTTATTTTTTTTCTTTTATCCAAAACTGTCCGACACCGTGCTTCATGTAAAGCCCAATGCATGTGACAGTCCGATACAACGTAACCTCGGGTTTGTGCAATGGAACCGCGTTCGCAATGGCTGGAAGGAACGAGACCCCATTTTTCCATGCACGAATAAAAACGCGTAGCTGCAGTTCGCAGGCGTATAAGCGTAACCCAAGTTATTCTGTTTTAAACGAGCGGGGCACAGGCAAACCCTGATGATGAAAGCACGGAGCCGAGATACGTTTATGCGCAGTTGGCCCAAACAAGCTTTTAGATCTTAGACCAGTGCTCTTCAACAGAAGTTCCGCAAAGCATTTAAAGGGGTTCCGTGAGTTTTAAGGGTTCCGCTAGGGTTCCTTGTTTTGTAAGGAAAATAATTTCTTGCTTCAATACGTTGATGCGTCATTATTAAATTGTTTCTTTAGATCACCATCACCATGCCGCATTCAAACTCCAAGTAGGCCAATAGTTAAATAAGAGGTTGAGTGCAGTTTATAGCTGAAAATATTGATAGTTGTTGCGTAACGGCGCAACTTGACGTTCATTGTTATGACCTCAACAAGAACGTTATTCAAAACGAATAAATGTTATTGTTGCATCACAGCTATGCATGATGCTGCCGTTTACAGTAGTTAAGTAGACAATGAATAGAGATAGAATAACAGACTACAGTGGAGCTGCAGCCAGGGATGCCGGATCTTTTTTTGCCAAGGGGGGCAAAGTTTAAAAAAAGGGCACTGCCAACAAAAGCAAATTTTGGTAGTCATGCTGCAATTTGAAATTTTGGTTAACACGATAGAATTTCAGTTTGCACAAAACGGACCGATATCTTGAAAAGGTTTTATTTTGCTAATCTGTTATTTTGGTTCGATCAATTTTTTGGCCAATATCAACTCTTTTTAATAAACCTAGAGTTCAAAATCTTAATTTTTCTGCGCAATCTTGGATTTTTCTGTGCAAAGAGGGAACAGCAATTGCAAAGGAAGCACTGAAATTTCTGTGTCAATTTCCCAATACTTATTTTTGTAAAACAGCATTTTCTGTTTTAACCACTATTAAGAACAAAAACAGATGTTGTTTGAAGAGTGTAGATATGTATATGAGGAATGCACTGAGCAACGAGCAGCCACGATTTACGAAGATTGTAAAAGAAATTCAATAACAACCGAGTCATTAAATTTCTTGCTTTTCAACTTCTGTAATGACTGCTTGTTTGTTGAAGTCTCTGATAATAAAATATTTTCTTTTTTTACATGTAACTCGTGTTTTTTTAACTTTTTGTTAATGGGGTTCCGTGACAAACGTGAAAGTGCTTCAGGGGTTCCGCGAAAGCAGAAAGGTTGAAGAGCACTGTCTTAGACTTTTTCGGCAGACATTTGATACCCGCTAAATAAACTACATGTATAGTCAGGTTCTAGCTGCAAACAGTTTTCAGCGGAAAAACGTCAAGCATACTCTTTAAAATAGAAAAAAGGTGTTTTTTTATCTTTACCTTTATTTAGTGAAAACAAATTTCAATCTAATTCCCTACAAATATATTAATAATTTTTTTTCATCAGTCGTCTCTTAGCCTCGATTTGTACACGACATGCGCAAATTGGTAAGATCAGATGAAAAGAAAAAGTTGTCGCTTTATCTTTAAGGTTTAGATTGAAATTTTTAGGCTTTTATTGACAGCCAAATGAAACTGCAAAACAAGAAAACGTCAAAATTTAGCTCTTCACCCTGGTCCAAGTGTGCCCCAAATTTTCAAATTGTTTCCAAGTGAAGGCGCGAAAAAATAGCGGAGCATTGGTCTAGAGCAGTGGTTCTCAACATTTCTAAGCCTGCGGACCAGTAATCTTTTTAATGTCTGAAAAAATTGTAATAAACGCAATAAATTGATAAAAAAATTTTTTTATTAAAACAAAAGTAAGCATTTAGCATCAGAAGAACTCTATTTAATGTGAAATTTGCTGCTGTCTTCTTGATATAATACGTAGTAAACGTGGCTCTATTAAAGTTTTTGAATGGCAAAATCAGGGAAGCGGGGGACACAGTGAGGTAAAAAATTTACAAGAAGGTACAAGGTACTTTTCGATATAATTTCTTCAAAACCAAGCTTTCAAAATTTTTTTCTTGATTAGTACTGATTTTTGATTGTTTCTTTTATGACAACGCTGGTACTTTCCATCTTTACTACTCATTTTCAGTTTGAAATTGAAGAACTTAGTTCTAAATGTACCTAAGTCACATAATGTCATTTTGAGAAAATGAGGTTTAAAGTTTTCAAAAACCCCTACTTCTACAATAGAAATACGCTAAGATTTCAAACCTCTGTGCTATTCAAAAAGTGATTTCCTGAAAAGATTTTTTGTCAGAATATTTCTGGCGAGTAAACAAACAATTTTTTCAGCTTATCTCATTTTTTCGAAAATGTGACTTAGGTACTTTTAGAAATAGGGCCTTCAATTGTAGTTCCAAATTTCCAAAAAAGTTACTTCGTGGAATTCTTATCTTTTCCTGCTTAGTCTTTTCGGATGACTGTCTTAACTCAGTTGAAAGATAGTCTGGCACTATTCCTCTCGATAACTTAGAGATTGATTTCTTAATTCATTTTCATACTTTTTCTTCACCATTTCTTTTGAAACCATTAGTTTTGTTTGCCACTGTAAATATATTGATGTAATAACCTCAAACAGAGCTATTAAGGTCATTCAAGCGGCTGAATATATTTACTAAATATGCAAGTTTATTTATGTACATTTTATCGGATAAAAATTCTTTTAATGGGAATGTTTATTCACGTAAGAGTTGATTTGCTTCTTCCCTCAACTCAAAAAGACGTGTAAGAACGCGTCCTCTCGAAAGCCAAATCACTTCTGCATTAAAGATGAGATGGCGATTTTGCGCAGCCATATTCACACACAGTGCCTAAAGAAGCCTTAAATGCAATATTCGGTTACGAGTAATTGATAATCTTAACTGGTCGGATTATAATTTCATTTAATTCAGGTGACAGTTTCTGGGCAGCTATAAGTTTACAGCGAATTATGCAATGTGTAGACAGTAGATTTTTTTGCAACTTTTTTTATTTTTGTGGTTGCACCCAAATGACAACCAGCCATGCTGGCAGCTCGGTCAGTACACAACCATACACATTTTCCCCAATCTAAGCCTTGATCTTGCATTTAGTTATTAAGGAAAATCAATAATTACTGTTAATATTCTTCTGACATTGTTCTACTTCTGAACTCGTAAGGCCTCCTAATAAAGAGTATGATACCGGCGGCTGAGAACCAGTGGTTTAGAGTCCCACCTTTTACCAAAAAAAATGTTTCTCCCAGTTGACAAAGTTCAGATGCTTAAATATTTGAAAAACCTGGTAAGTGATTTGCTGGGGAGGGACAGAAGCATCCAAAGCGTCATTCAAAACACTATTTATATAGCAAGTATCTGCGCTTCGACGACAAACGGGATCGCAGTACTCATCTGTGGAACGGAATACAAATAAGAAAGTTATATGTAGTGTTTTGGCACCAGTACCCGCCCTAAACCCGCAAGTCACCTTTGCAATGTGATACGCGAAGGTAGATTTTTATGCAATGCCAAACAGTGGTGACGAAACGTGAGTGATCTGTCTAGTTTTACACCAGCATAAATGGGAATTGGACAGAATGGTAAAAATTAATTGTTGTAAATTTTTAGCTCACATTTTTCATAATCTGGAGATTGAAAAAAGCAGAAAATACGTATAGATTTCAAAAAGAAAGAGTGTCAAGACTAATTCAGGAGGAACACCGTTGTTCTGACGGCGGAGACTATTTTTTTACTGTCGCCCTTAGTAGGAGTGAAACTTTTGTTTCAAACTTGTCCATAATCATTCGAATCATGTCCTTATTCAGCAGTAACCTCAGCTGCTTGCAATAAAAGCCAAGTTTATATGCAGCTGTCAGATTGAGAAATGTAGCGACGACCTTTTTTCTACGCTCGAGAAAATCTTCGATATTTTATATTAACAGAACGGCTTGATCCACAATTGACTTCTTGCGTCTGATCTCTAGAAAGCAATAGATCAATTGGTTTAATACGGATGTAGGTAAGCGTCTCAAATTCCTTGAAGGAAACACAAAGCAGATATATTTGTCAATAACCCTTTGCATCTTCTGCAACCTTCTTCGTGTTTTAAATCGCAGCTACAAGCGCTCTTCCCTAGATTTTGGAAATTTAGAGTTGAAACAAGCAGTAAGAGAGAAAGTCTTGTAACTAAGACTTCAGAGCAGCTCTAACATGGATTATTAGTTCTGAGCTGGTAAAATTAGGGCCCGGAGTTTTACCTGGTTTTACTTGGAAGAATTCTTGTAAACAGCCCAGGTCATCCATATGGTAGACCCTAAGTTAATTTTAATCAAGGGTTTCCAACTAGTGGGTCATTCTAAAACTACTAAGATATCGGAATATAATAGTACAAGCATATTAAACCAGGGGTCATAAAACTCTTTCAAAAATGATATTTTGACGTTCAAAGACAAAATTTATTCCGAAATTTAAATGAAACCAAAAAAAGGCCTCTAGTACTTGACGTTTATACAAAAAGTTCCTTTCGAACTTTAAGAGTAGATCTTTTTTTTTGGTCTCCATTTAACTTTCGAAATAAATTTATCAAACAGTTTGCAATTAGAAGGGACAAACAATTTTTTTAAACTCTGGCTTGAAAATTTTTTTGAAGGAATGAAGTCATTCGTGTAAATTTAAGACTTTAGTACGTCATGAATTTATACAAGTTGGAAACCCTTATTGAAATTCAATCGTATGAAACATCCTGTTTTATTCTATGTCTTCTGTTTGCAAAATCCATGTTCAAAAAATCTTTCTCAAACAAGTAAATTAAATTTCAACATAGAAACAGTCTCTTACTTCAAATACAAAGTGAAAGGCAATTACAAAAAGTCAGGTGTTGCTTAATTGTCTGAAAGCGTGCGCATAAGGCCTAACATGTGCGGTGGTTTATTTAACACGAATGAATAGTTATAAGAATGTTTAATATAAAAATTCTTATTGTAAAGATAGAATTTTGTCCGCTCAATTAATATTCAAGAAATCTTTGTTTTACAGTATTTAGTCTAGGGGTTCTTAAATTTTTGAGACGCGCCCCCCTTTCATCATGTCAATAAAACTCCCTCCCCTTGATGACACCAAAAAACCCAAGTCCTATTATATTACAAAATATAATAGGATTGAACAGAACAACAATAACTTTATTTCGTTAATAAGAAAGATGTGGCTGTTTTTTGGAAACCAAAAGTTTAATTAGTGACTTGATGCCAGATAACTCACCACAGATAGGCTTCACAGTCAAGTTTGTTCTTGTGTTTTGTCTTTATACCTAGAAAGAAAAACCGCTTTCTCACATGTAAGTCGATGAAAAAAAGGGAATGTACGTATAGCTACAGCACCTTCACTCTTGTATATGAGCACATATTCTGCCAAAAATCAGTCAGTGACATAGCTTCATAATTGTTTTTGTAGTTGAGTTACATTTCATTTCCGAAAATTCTTCCTACAAATCTTTGACAAGAAATTTTATTGTATGGACAAAAAGAATTACTTGCCATCTTCAATTCTGAAAGTCTTGCTCGAATGTGGGAAGTACCATTCGAATTCTTGTTTTAAAAGTCACAGATAACCCTCCACCTTGACTTTAAGCTCGCCCTTATGTCCATTTTGCTTTTTCCGCGCAGTATCGAGTTTAGGAAAGGAAGCTGCACAATCGTTTTGAATTTGACGATGTATAGCCCTAGTTTTGCCATAAAAGTGTTGATATATTCTTGCCGTGCAAAATCCAGTTTAAATCATTTAGCGCTTTGAAAATATGCACGATGTTTGCCAACCTCAAATGAAACTCTTTTAATTTGATTGACAAAAAAAGATCTTGTTTTCCATGAGCTTCAAAACACAGCATAAATTTATTTTTTATTTTATACAATGGACTAACATGTTAACTTTTGATAACCACCAAACGGATGTATGAAAAACCAGAGTCTCAAAATGGGAATCTATGTCCTTACAAAACTTAGTAAAACAGTTTCGTAATGACAGCACTTGCTTTAACTTAGTTGAAGGCTTGCATGATTATTGCCAGCTTATCTCTCATGACTATAGATAAAGAGCCTCTCGATAAATCACGCAATGAGATCCAACTGCATTAGAAGTTTTCTCCTTTATCTTCGCGATGAATTCACTTTGAGACCCAAACATTATCAGACCATCAATAGTCCACAAATTTTTTCCAAGGTACACTATTTTTGCAATAAACGAGGGGAAAACTTTAAATACATCTTCTGCTCCACATATGGTCTCTAGGGATCTGCAAAATAGCATATCCTCTTTAATTAAAACCAACATAGACTAAAAACTGCGACAATTGGGCAATATCAGTTGTTTCATCACATTGAATTGAAAAAAAGTGAGGTTTGTAATTTTTTGAGAGCTTGACATTCAATGTCTATTGTGAGCTCATCATTGGGTATTTTGATCGCAGAACCCGAGAGTGAACTCTTCGTCATCTTCTTGCTGTATGTTTTTTCCTACATAAGACCAGCTGCTTTTTAACATGCGCAGTTTTATCAATGTTTTATCAATGTTGGACGATTTCTTTTTTTACCAACTATGTGAGCGATTTTGAATGACGCTTCAATTCTTTCTGCAGAAGAAGATTGGCAAAAGCACTCACTTGCTTGCAATTTTATTTTTTTCAGACAGCATTCTTGCTTTAAAAAAAAGCTAAAGGCTTACCTTTATAGCCAGAGTGTTTTGTCTGAAGATCACGCTCCAAACAACTTGGTCACATTGCGTAATTGCTGAGGTTTTCATAGCATATCACGCATTTTAGTACTCGTACTACTTGACTATTCACTATGGAATCGATAAAACCCTACTTTAAATAATCACTATCACACCTTTTCTCTTTTTCATTTATTTTATGTCAATGTATTCATATTATTTTAGTTTGCAGCCAGTTGCTCGCAGCCCCTTATAAACCTTTTACGCCCAACAAGGATTCCCGCCCCCCAGTTTAAGAACCTCTGAATTAGTCAAACAATAATTGCTTTATACAACAGAATAAAACAAAGGTTTCTTGAATATTAATCAACACTTGTTTATTGAATTGAGCATCAATTGAATCGAACATCATTGAATAGAATTAAAACGAATATCAAATTGAATTGAACAAGAAATGAATTAAACATCATTTGACTAGTATCAATTAAATATCAATAGCAAATTGAGCAATTCTTGAATATACAAATGAGATCAATAGATAATATCAATTTCTTGAACACTCGTAAATGTGCAAGCTGTTTCCGAGCAATTATTAGAAGCTCAGAAAAATAAAATGCAATTTTACAATTGTACAAAAGAGAAAATGCAATTTTGCAGCAAAAAGCCTCAGGTATCTCAATCGAATAATCCACTACCGTACATTATGCAAAAGCAATAAATTGGCAAAGTCCATGTCACTTAACAAAAGTGTGAAATTGAAATTCTACGGTTTGCTGCAAGAGCAAGCAAAAATAGGCAAATTTACCGAAAAACGTCTATTTTACTTGTTAACCCTTGTTTGGGAGCACCTAAAACAGTACCATCTTATTCAGCAATTCAAATATTAGGAAAAGTAAAGAAAATCCCAAATTTTATCTAAAAAATTAAGTAATTACAAGCGTTTTTGCAAAGGCCGGGTTTCTGAAGCCCGGCCATTGAGGAGAATAAGATTAAATTTATATTACTACTAAAATTTAAAACACAACTTTTCTGTATAGGCTATGTGACTAGAATATATGAAAAAAGCAAAAACAAAGCAAAGGAAAAATTGGACTTGCTCACTGACCTGTCGTTAAAACACCCGAAAAAACCCAGCATTGGCCATATTTCACTTCAGCCATTCCTTCTTTGTTCCATTGTTTTAAAATTTTGACACTTCCATTCCACGAAGTTGGTTTTTTTCCATCATCATATTTGCCATCCCATCGTCCGTAAAGAACTCCGTCATCATCATTGCAATTAACCTATATGGTATTGCGATTAACGGCTGATAGTGAAACAACTTTTGCATTATTCGTTAACCCAATATTTTGGGTCATAATTGATAAAAATGTATATTGTCACCACTAAGAAATGCATTAGCCCAGGAATCGGCAACCTTTTTTGCACTGCGCCCCGGTTTGAAACTTGAAGTTTTTCGCGGACCGGTCGAAAAAAAAATACAAATATTCAGCAATGAAAATTCATTACAACTCATATCAGTTCTTATAAATTTGATTCTATGAGAGCCTTTAGCTTGTTTTGCCGCAGCGAGACGCTCCCACCTAGGAATTATGGAACTCAATGACACCCGCAATGTGTCTCTCGCGTCCAGTCTGTTTCGCGGTTTCGTCTTTGTTGCTGCCGTCACAGAAAAACCAGACTCGCATAAGTAAGATGTCGGAAATGGCAGAAAAGTTTTTAAGGCTTTTCTGGCAAAGTCAGGGTAATTCTGACAAGACCTTCATTCAAAATCTTGGTAGAGTTGTTGTGTTAAAAATAGATTTCTGGCTACCATCATTTGCAATGTCCAACAGCTGATTTTCTTGTTGTACAGGTAAAGTCAATTCACCTGGTTTACAAATAAATGGATTACGGATCGATTTCTATGCAGTTCAAGGGTCTTTTAGCATTCGAAAAACAGCGCTTGAACTCTTGTAAAACAACGCCCAAGTGATTGCTCACAGGGTCGGAGAACGCTTACTCATGCTCGTTGTCTTTCAAAGTCTCTGCTAACGTGTGAAACATGTCAAATAACCGTTTGTTTACGCGCGGCTCCCACAATTTAAGTTTGTGTTTAAATGCAGACACTTCATCTGCCAACTTGAATACAGTTGTCATTTTGTCCAAAAGTAAAAGATTTAGTTCGTTGAGCAGATTGAAAATGTCACACAAGTAGGCAAGTTTGAGACCCCATTTTTCATCACTAAATTTGTTAGCAAGATCTTAATTTTTCTCCAATAGGAGCCTTTACAGTGGTTCACGTACTTCAAACACTCTGTTTAATGATTTTCCTCGAGAAAGCCACCTTACTTTTATGTGCAAGAGAAGGCATTTGTGCTCTGCATCCATGTCCTCACATATCTGCTCAAACAGTCGGGTGTTAAGTGCATGAGCTTTAATTAGGTTGATTATTTTAACTATATCATTGAATACACTATTAAGTTCAGGTGATATTTTTCAGCTTGCCAGCATTTCCCTGTGAATGACACAATGAGCGGCCTCGTACTCTGGCGTGACCTCCTCAATCTGAACAGTCAAACCAGACAGAGGGTCAATCACGGCTGCGGCCTCATCCGTGCACACACCGACACAAAAAGACCAGTTCAGTTTTTCTGCGATATCTTCATTCAGAGACTTGAATAGTTCGGAGGCTGTGGTGTTTTTTGGCAATAATATAGCACATAACATGTCCTCATGAATATCTTCTTCGTAAAAATATCGAACAAAAACTAGTAGCATGGTTTTGTTTTCGATATTGACTGAATCATCACACTGAATCGCAAGCTATGGTGACGTAACAATCCGCTCTAACAATAGAGTTTTGATGTCTTCCGCCATATCCTCAACTCGTCTCGCAACAATGCGAGCCGAAAGAGAAACCTGCGCTCTCTTTTTAGCTGCCGATTGTCCTAAAACTTCACAGCAAATATCAATACGCGCAGGTAGAATCAAATCTTCACCAATATAATAAATGGCTTATTAGGTGCGGTGAGACACCAAATACTCTTAGTGCATTTGAATTTGTTGATAAAGCAGTCCTCAATAATCGTTTTTCACCTTCGCGATCACGTTTCCTTCTTTCAAAAAACTCCAAAGTTTATCTTCTAATTCGGGGTGCTTAGTCTTCATGTGCTGAAGTAGTTTTAAAGGCTGCATTGCCTCGTTTGATAACTCGCTATTGCAAATTAGGCAGAGCGGACAAGGTGCTTCGCAATCACCAGTTAAAATAAATCCGTACTTTAAGTACGACTCATTCATTATATTGGCGATTAAAAGAAGCTTTCCTTTTTTTTGTGGCTGTAGGCCCCTCGTTTACGACGTCAGATTCTTCAAATGGAGTTGACCCACTTCCAAAAAACCTCAGCATTGATGATTGTTTTGTACTCATTTTTATCACACTACAAACTTAAATGTTAAAAGCCATACATTACGCGCAAAAAATGATGCGGCACCTGCGTGATCATTCAATAACGTGTCTAGACGTTGTTGACGCACTTTTGAGACTACCTTCAAAGACCTCTACGTATGGCTGAAGCAAGACATATTAATACGCCCGAATGCACTTAAGTGTTAATTGACTATAAATTTTCATTGTTACTGTAACATTGTTGACTGTTTTTTTCGTCAAATTTGCATTATTTTATCACAAGATGCTAAAAATCGAGCAATGAAGTCTCATTTTCATAAAACGTCCGACATTATACGGCCCGGCAATGAATCCCTCAAGGACCGCTACTGCATTAGTTGCCGACCACTACTGCATTAGCCTTTTTAACTTTTGGTTTTGATTTTTTAAAAGGCATTCAAGCATTTTGAAACATGCAAAATTCGCAAAGAGTTTTTTGCAGTCTACCAACTGATTAAGAAAATTCAAACAGCTTTAATAAAAGCAGTGGAAGCAATGAAACTAAAAAAAAATTAACGCATTGATTGTTGGTGATAACAAAAATGCTTTGCTAAACTCAAACTCACCATTGCTGACAACGTTCTGCTACAATAGACAGGTGATGACCTTTTCTTGGTGCATTTCACTGGGTTCTGTTTAACATTGGGGGCAACACGAAGAAGCTTCAGAGCAATGTCAAGAATTCCAGGTTCGAATTGACCAAATAGCCAGTGCATTCCTCCGATGTCGTAATAAGGACCATAATAGATGATTCCAGTATCATTGAGGACATACTCGTTCCTTTTGTCTTCCTCAGCCATGTACACTTCATCAGCTAAAACAAAAATTTTTGTCCGGTCGTTTACGTTTTTTCGGAAAATGTAAAAACTATTGCATAGGTTTTGTGGTTGGCGATTTTTTAGTTTTTGTAGCTTTTAAAAAAAAATAGTGCTAAAAAGCAATAGCCACATTACTGTGCATTGCATCGATGAAAGGAGATAAAATTATCCCATCGTTTTCATTTTCTCGATCGGAAATATATTGAACACTAAAAGTGATCTTGTGCATCTTCGTTCGAGTGTAGCACTCAATGTTCATACTTTGGTTTGTTTTCTTTTGCTAATGTTACGGTCTAAACATCGTACGAACTCGTGAATTGCAATTTATATCATACCATCAAAATTTACCTGGAGAAAACGGATTGAACAGGACGAAAATATCTGGCATCGGCTTTCTGTTTGTTTTGGGTCCGTCGGCAAGACGTGTTGTTGCTTCGACAGTCAACTTGTATTTTCCGATGATGGCATCAGCTGGGATGTTCACTTCAACACTTAACATTTTTTTTTCATCATCACTTTTTGTAATCATTGATGTCCATTTGCTTCCTTGCAAAGAATCTCCAACAGCAACTCGAAACATAGTCCCGTTCTGAACTGTTGGGTTTTCGCCTTCAAATTGAAAAAAATTATTAAAATGTCAACAATTTTTTTTTCAAGCAAACAAACTTGCTTGACAATAATCAAAACCTTTTGAGACATGTGAACCATAAACCTACAGCGCAAGGAGGCAGAGGGCGCTATTCTAATGATTGGCTTTGCATGTGTACAATTTTTCCCTAGTGATGCTGCTGTTTCGTTAACAAGCTCTGTAAAAATACTTTCCTTAACAAGCTTCATAGAACTAGCTAGATCATATCTATAACTTTTTAAAAACAAAAACAAAGAAAATTAACTGGATAGTAATATTTTTGTGTCGCCGAAAAAGTCGCTTGATAATTGCCTTTATGGTTGTCTTGCAAGTGTGTTCAATTTTAATTAGCTGATATTATGATGAATATGTATGGTATATCTAAAAATATCCGCCAAAAAGAGTTTAATATAAAAAAATTGTATACAATTACAAAATAGTTTAAATAAAAATCAGTTTTTGCTACAAAAAGTCTATTTAAAAGGAATGTGAAAAATTTGACTGAAAATTGTTATACATGTAAAACAATAACAAGCAGCGCACGCGTACCGATAGCGAATTCCAGAATAAGTTGATCTCTTGATGGACTGTAACTGCGATTATTGAAATAAATTTCTAAATTAAAAGTTGCAGCTCTTCTAATGACCAAGTTCTTGTGAACATATTCGTCTGTATGTTGTTTTGAGCAATTTTGGTCCTTCAAATAGTCGACCCGGATTGTTTGAAGGATATCAGCTAAATGCAGTTTTTAATTAATATTATACTTCGAACAAAACTTTAGTGAAATTAAATTGCAACCACTTTATAGTTTTCATTCTTGTGCCACACTTACTTGGAATAGGACCGGCAACTTTTGTTAACCATTTTTGAATGGTTGCTTCATCAATTTTGTCAACGACATATTTATCCAGAAGCTCCATGTTACGATCGATATAGTCCACCAGGAACGATGGATTGCTATCAAGATATTCTTCTGTTTTTTCTCTATCTTTGTGATCTGTTAAAAAAAAGTTTGACATACTAAACTCAATATAGCACGTTCGTAAAAAGAGTCGCGACCAACATTATACTGATTTTCAAAATAACAAGAACATTACTTTTCAAAAATTTTTGTAGGATTAAGTTTGTGTTTAATTTGTTTTATAGAACAAGAAAAACAATTATAAAGTGGTAAACTCAGTCTAATTAACATTTTCAAATTTGACCTTAGAGCAATAAAGCATCAGGTTGTCGGTTAGAACCAGCTGTTAGTAATGAAATTGCTGCAATTTATAGCAGGCGAAGGATCAAATTCAAATTGCACATTTTTATTAGGGTTCTATGTTTTGCGACAAAACACACTTTTGAAAAATAAAGTATAATGATTAAATTATTCGCTTTCTTTACAGCATATTTTTCTTATCATTCTGGCTTATTTCGCGGTATAACAGGTCACGTGTTCGCGATGGTCATCTCCGCGATGCTGCGGCAGAGGAAAAAGCCGCTTTTATCACATTATGGCATTTGGTGATGAGCTGTTGGCAACCCTAACCGTAAGTTAGGGTTGCCTTATCTAAATAGGCGGAATTCCGGACAGACATAGGCGCACCAACGAAAAAAATTTTTGAAGGGCCGGACAAAATAAATTTGTCTACGAATCTAAGACGAAGACCAAAAAAAAGGTCTTTACTTAAAATCTGACTCGGATTTCCCTATTTTCGTCCCAAAATCATGGTGTTCTCTAAAAAAATAAGGTTTTCTATTGAAATCGGTCTCGGAATTTCCTATTTTTGTCCCATAATCAATGTGTTCTCTAAAAAATTGCACGTTGCTTTAAGTTGATGCTAAAATTCCGGACATTTGAGTCTTTTTTAAAAATTCCTTCTGGACACAAAATTTAACATGAAATTCCGGGCATGTCCGGAATTTTCCGGACGATATGGCAACCCTACCCTAAGTCAGATTTGGCCGACCCAAAAATCGAACCCAGATCTACTAGCCCTTTAACTGCATTGCAATGATCTTACATTAACAATAAAAAAAATTAAAATATTAAAAAAAACTCACCAAAAAAACGAGATAACATGTTTAGGCTTATATGTTAATAAATTTTAAATTGATAAAAAAATACAAACTGTTCTCCGCGACTATGCTATCTAAAGCAGATAATTCTATTTTAAAAAAAACAGTAATTTTCCAAAAAATATTTAAATATTTAAATTTATAATAAAATTATCTGCAACAGTTCACAGACAAAGGTGCTATGGAATTTATAATTCTTTTCATCTACCGGTATTTTTAGGTTTTTTGAAAGTGAATGTGATAGTTTTAATTCAGAAATGTAAAAATCTTTTAATAAAATTTTTAGAGAAATAAACAATTAAAAAAAAGTTTAGTTCAAAAAAACTATTTAATGTGTGACCTGTTTCTCAAGCAGCATTAAGGTTTAAATTATTTTAGCCACAATGTCATTGAGAGTCAGAGCTAGTTCAGCATGACTTTAATTCCCAAAAATATATTTCTCTATATTGAAAGTTTTAATAGCAAAACTTTTAAATTTATTCTTTTTAAAAAAATTAAACTTATCGTTATTAAAAAGCATCTTTTAACTTGCATAAACGTTGCAAGTTAACAAATCAACACTCTAAAATCATATTTCTCTTCTAATCCAAACCAATCAAATCAAAACAACTTTAAAAAAAGTAGTTGATGTTGCTTCGCGTTATGACGCGCTCGTGCAATCGCTGTATAATTAGCGTTGCGTATAGTTCCTACCTCGCCTTTGAGCTTCGCCAATTGAAGATCAAGAACGCTTTGACATTACTTGAGTCACGTGACCTTTATGAAGTTTTGCAGATTAACGACTGATCAACAAGCCTCAGGCGAGGCAGCTGTTTACAACTTTATATGAAAAACGCTCGGGGTAAATCATTTCGACATTTCATACCTTCAAAGCTTTTTTTAACGCTGTAATTGAAACAAAAAATGACTTTTCACTAATATTTTTTGATGCCAAAATGCTTCAACTGACTGTACAATGCTTCAGTTCTAAGGCGGGTATGTCAAACTCTTATGGAGTTTTGTTCTCTTTTGATGCAATTGAAGCAATTTACAAGAAATACATATCCAATGCACTTGTAGTAACACAATTTTGAAATCTGGGTCAAAATTTGAGTTTAGGTATATCTAAAAAAATTGAATGTCTTCTGACTTTTCACTTAGTATCTAATCTATAGACAATTAGGACCTTATTTTTTCAGCTAATGGCAGTACTTTGTTTGAGAACTGCAAAAGAACGAAATCCGGTTAATCTGCTTCGACATCAGACAAACATCAGAGACTAAATAAACGTAATCTAAATTTAAATGTCTTCAATTTTTTGTTCTAATTGACCGAACCGTTTTGCCTTTGACCTATTAAATTCGTTCGTTTTTTTGTCAAAAAACTAATTAATGTAGTGTCACATCCATCTTTGGTTTAAAAGCGGAAGAAGTAGGCATAGTGTTAAAATTATATCTTTCTGTAAGAAAAAATTCACAAATTAAAAAATACTACATATGATTTTTGATGTTTATATTATCATTATTATGTGCTAGTAGTTATACTCAGCTAGCAGCTATACTCATGGCAAAAATGCTTTCAGCAATCTCGGTTGAACTTTACGCAAGCTTAGGGTACGTTATTTAATTTTTATATTGTAAAATTTGGAAGATTAAAAATAAAATATTTTTTAAAAGTTATTAAGCTTAAAATGGCTTAATAACGTCAACAACATTTTGAATATTTTTTTGTTATTTTAAGTCATCTAACTCGATAAACACAATAATTTAAAGTTTTACAGCGTACTTACAAAAAGGAATTGGTCACCGGACATCAGATCTATTAATTATTCTGAATGTTTTTGGGACAAAAAGTATTCATACAATAATTGAGAACAAAAAAATAGTTCATTATGTAAACAAAAAAAAGATCAATTAATCTTTTTTTAAAGGTGTGAAATTTTATCAAACCCTTTAAAATCTGACTGAAGTAAAGTCAATGGTCAGAAGATAATTTAAACTAAATTTGTCAAACCTATAAAATCATAGGACTTTTACTGATCAGTGTCATTGAATATAACAAAAAATTATTGCGTGGTAAAGTGGTTAGAGCGCCGTGATTGTGACCGATATGGTCTCGGTCATATCTTACTCGCGCTATTCTGTTGTGTCTTTGGGAAAGACACTTTACGGCACTTTCCCTGCTATGGCGGTCTTGATAAACAGTTCTAAATTTCAGTCATATCTTTAAAAAAATAAAAAAACAAAATAAAAAATTTTAACAGGAGCAATATTTTAACAGCTGCGGAAGCAGGTCAAGGGAATTGCTTGCTTTATGTATAGCGCCTTGGACGCTTTCTTTGGAAAAGAATAAAGACAAAAATAAAATGCATAAATTTTGTTTCTATCACGAGTTTAAACCATTTTCCAAAGAGTTTGTTTGAATTTCATGTAATTTAAGTCTATTGTCGAACACATTTCTTGTTATTTTTTAATGCTTATAAACATAAAACAGAGAATATTTTTAAAGTGTTTGAAAATCAAAGCGCCAGAAAAGATTTTGTTGGAAGGGAAAAATTTAAAACGAAGACAGTTTTTTGTTGAATAGAAAAATTATAATTAAGGCTTTAAAAGTAAAGGAATTGTCCGAAATAAAAAGTTAAGTGTTCGAAATATAGTTGAAGACATAGTCATACCAGCTCCAAAATTTTTAGACAAAATATTTTTGCCCAAATTTTATCGCGGATTGCCCGAATCTTGTACCATTTCATGGGGACGCCAAAGTGTCAAACCGGTTTAAAGCGAGGATCCTTTTTTGTCTTCACCAGGATTTGTTGTCAAATTGAACCAAAAACGAGTAGTTTCCTTTTTACAAAACTAGTGAAGACAAAAAAGAGTCTTCACTTCAAATCAGTTTGACATTTTTCCTTTTTCCTCTAAAAAAGTTAATGAAATCAAAAAAAAGATTATCCTTGATTTAAACACTCATGCTTTTGCTTGATGACTTTTTACATTTATTGCGAGTATCTTATCCACCAAAGGAGTGCTTCTTTTTCTCAGTTTTGCGCCTTTGCTGACTTAGTGTTATTTCTGTTGTCAAGTCACTATTTTATAAAATTTTTTACATTCAAGTTGGTTTACAAGTTTTAGAGACAAATCTAACCCAATACTGTAAGCAAATTTCAAGCTCCATCTACTCCCTGTGCCCCCGTTTTAAAAATATTGCAAGGCAGAGGTAATTGCCCCCTGTTAAAACATTCGGTTATCCATAAAGTCGTTTTTTCAAAATATGTTTTTATTAGCTTAACTTTTATACAAACAACGGCAAGGAAAATATTTGACTCGTGAAACTTTTTTGGCTTCGTGTGCAAATAAACGCTTATTTATTAAGTTCAGGCTACAAGCGAGTTACGATAGCGCCGCCGGCACTGATTTATCTCAATTCGCTTGTGAAAGGTAAATTACATCTGTTTCATTCGAAAACTTTTTTCGATTTGCACACATCACATTGGTTAAAAGTTTTATCCAATTTGCTGAATTTGTCAAATTTATGATTTAATATACACTGTAATTAAATTATAACTAAGGTTTTATTAACCCACCTCTCTCTTCTTTTCCATGGCTGTTTCCCATTTTTGTGTATGTCAAAACAAACTTTAAAACAACACTCTGAAATTAAGTTAAAAATAAAAAGTCATAAAGTAAAAATAATACTTCGTTTTCAACAAGTTTGTTAATAAAAAGTGGTTCAAAGTTGGGAATTACTATACGATGAACAAGAATGTTTTAAATCAATTTTAAAGCTCTTTTCAATGATGAAACTTTAAAAAAGCTTTTATTTTTAAACAAGCTGCTTAAAGATGAGAAACACCAGACTCGAGTTTCGCTCTTATTAGAGCTCTAATAAGAGCGAAACTCGAATCTTGTGTTTCTCATTCTTTAAGCAGCTTGTTTAAAATTAATTCTAAATTCCTCATAATTCTTCAAAGCTTTTATTCTTCAGTTTTTTGGTTAATTTTAAATTTTTGAAAATAAAAACAAAAAACTTACAGCAGTGCTATTTAATCGGGTATACAGTATACCTTAGTGCTGGGATGGCGAACATTTTTTATAGAACGGGTCAAAAATCAATATTTTTATCAAAATTACTAAGAAGGGGGCCATTTGGCTATATTTTCGGCCAAAATTCAAGGTGAAGACTAAAAAAAGGTATTTACGTTCAATCCGTCGGCTTCCTAAACTGCCAGAATTTTTCCAAAATGCCTCAAATTTTGACACGTGGTATGGGTCATTAAATTTCAACTAGAGGGTCACATTGTGACCCGCGGGTCAGTGGTACGCCAACCGGGCTCTAGTGTATACTACATCATACTACTAGATCAAAACTAGGGTATACGAAGGGTATACGGCGTGGTAAGGGCTTCTAAGCTTAATTAATACTTTTTCTTTACTTTATGTTTAAAATTTTAAACATTGCTTTTTGTGGGCATACAAAGTTCTTGAAAAGTTGTAAAACATATACACATAAAAAAAGGTTGAAGAGCACGGGCCTACAGCACTTGAAGTCGAATTCGTTTTGTATTTATTAATGAAACTTTTAAAAACTTGCTGCAATTATCTTGTACATGTAATTATCTGCAATTATCTTGTATTTGTAGTTGCTAATTGATCGGTGATAAACAACATGTTTCAAGTGCCATTGCTTTACGTTTTGGGGAGAAATTAAGATGAAGCGCCCGTTGCTTTTTTAAATCAAAAAGTGATATTTTTTTCCATTTTTCAAAAAAACTATTTTTCAGTTTTTGTGATGATTGCTATGTTGTATTACATCGCTGTCGTACCATGTTGTTAAAGAGGCGCCTAAAGCAGTCTTGTCGCGGGCTTGTTCCTCTGAATAAACAGACTTTTCAAAGCATAGAACGTTTTTAACTTAGCTGAAGCGTAATATTTCAGAGAATTTCATTGAAGCAATCCCTGTTGTACTTGCTACACAACTTAGTAATGGTCGGCTGAAAATATTCGATTTGAACAACGTCAATTATAGTGTAGCTTGAGATGAACTACCGCGCCTTTCACGGTAAGCTCTTTTTTAAAATAGAATTGAAGAAAGAAACTCATGGCCCACGTCATGCTTTACAAAAAGCACAATACTAGTTTAAAATATTGCCTTAAATTTCTCTACTTGAAATTTCTTTTCACAACAGCCGGGTGATGTATTGCTTTTAAAGAACCTATAACCTGTAACCTATAAAACATGGTTTTTGGTTGACATTTATATTTAAAACTTTTTTACTTTTTGGAGACCAGTCAAAAGAGCTTTAAAACTTTAAGACAATCATCTGATTGAAACCAGAACACACCATAAACTACAAATACAAATTAATTTAAAAAACAAACTGAGACTATAATCCTAAACCATGGTCTTAATAAATGTAAGGCAAAGGTTTATGAGATAGATTTTCAAGTTTCTGCAGTCCGAAAAACTATTTTTAATCAACTGTGTAAATCAGAATTTCTTAACCTGGAGATCGCCAACATTTTGGGTCAAAAGTATTTTTTTAAGAAGTTTAAAATGCAAAGCATCTGTATAGAAAAGCGAGAAGGCAGATTATGGGCAGATGTTTGCTGGTTGTAGAAAAGTCCTAAAAGAGTGGGAACCATTAAGAGTTGACAACTCTCTTCCAGAAATCTAACCTCAATGCCTTGATAATCATTATCAAAAGAGTGTTCTCTTTTCATGTAAATAATAAAGACACGGTTATGATAAGCAATGATTTGTACCCTAGAAGTTGTGCCTATGTTAATAAGCCTTTTAAAGATTTTTAATTGAAAGTGCTGATGATTAATAATAATGATGAAATCAATTAATAACAATTAAAATTAAATATACTTAAAAAAAATTAACGGAAGACAGAAAAAAAACACATATGTTTCCAAAATACTTGCGATTGTGAAACACATTCACGATAAAAAGAAAGCATCTATAGGCTGCTTGAAATTCGATAACAATAAGATGTTAAAATATCGTTCAATCTTGAGCCGTCATTATTGAACGGAAACTTGTGTTTTCCTCGCTTTTACTGCAATTGTAGCGCAACAGTGATGGCCTTATAAAAGGGGAGGCCGGTGCAAGAAAAATAGGGAGGTTACGTTTTCGTGTTACAAATTTTTTTGGTTCTAAAATAAAGTCGCCTCTAAAAAGTCATCACTTTAGGGGGGCCCACCGTGGTGGTTCTACTACGAAGAAATAGAGCAATATTTTGCTTAGGGAGGGCCACTTTTTGACGTTTTTGGGGAACCAGTGCGGTCGCTCCGTTTGCTTTGTACTAAAGCCTTCACAGTAGCGCAACATACCTTTATGATTTAAAACTCTATCAAAAAACTATTTTTTTATTTTTACAGTATATACTCTCAAAAAATACTAAAAATCACATTGAGTTTGATGACCAAACTTGCACTTGTTTCACTTCACTACACATAAAATAACAACACTAAACTTATTTTTTGAATGGCTTTTGGTGTTCTATCACGTCTTTATTTAATAATTTTCTTTTTGCACTTTTAAATTTTCTTGCTTCTTCCTAAAACTTGATGTGATGTAAATATGGGAAGCCGGCTCGTCTAATTATGTTTTCGCGATTTCTTTCTTACGTAGAAACTTGTTTAATTTTGTTTTAAAAGAAATAGAAATTTATCTTTAGCTTTGTAACACTACACTTGTAAACAAAATCCAATGCTTCAGTTGTCTTACAAGTTGTAATATATAAAAATTAATTTTTATAGTTTATAATTTATTAGGCATTATCAGTGGCGGCTGGTAAGTAAAAGACGAAGAGTTGCTTCAATCAGAGGCGCCGGAAAATTTTTTGGCGGTCTGGGAAAAAATTTAAAAAGGACACTTTTTTGCTCAAAAAGATACTTTCGACAAACGCAAATTTTAAACAGGTATAATCGAGAAAATTTTTATTTAAAAATTAGTGAAGATCAAAAAATTAATATACAGTATAAAAATCGTTACTTTTCGGCGGCGGCGTTTTATTTACTTAACCTAATATTTTTGATTTACTCAAAAAGGTGGAACGTCTTTTTGCAAACGAAGACTTTTTCTATTTTATCGGCCTTTATTGGTTTAGAGAAAAAATTTTTGCAATTTGCTTAAGTAAGGAGAGTTAACAAAAAACTACCTTTTTTCAAAATTTTGTTCCTCTCGCTAAATTACTATTATTTACTAAATTTACTAATTAAATTTACTATAGGTGGGTTTTTTTGAAAAAAGTTTGGTGACCCCTTGTCTAAATCAATATTTTTACACTTTGTTCAATTTGATTTTGTTTGATATTATATGATTGTAGGACAAATCTAACGCAATGTGTCTATCTTGCGAATTTCAAAAGCAATTCCCCCTGCCCTCCACATTCTCGGTCCCTGAATCTGCCATTTATAAAACACAAATCGTGTCAATTTGAAGGATATTAAAGTTTATTGCTAACTAACGAAGAATTTTAACTGAAAAGCTTTATGCCAAAAAAAGCGAATAGTTTTATTTGTTGCGCCTACAATTAACTTCGTTTGAGCTGCAATGTTTGACGTGCAACATTTGAGCTGCGATCATTGCTGCTCAAACGTAGCCTGTAATCAATCTTCCATAGAATGCGTAAATGAAATGCGTCATTTTGCGTCTCTTTGCGTTAAATTTTTAAGTAGAATAATTTAAAACAGCTCAGGAAATTGCCACTGTAAAATTTTAAAAAAAGTATTTTAAAAAGACCCAACAAAACTTAAACTTAATAAAAAAAATTGGGAAAAGTTAAAAATTATTAAAATTAATAATTTTGTAAGCATGCTGATAATATTTAAAACTGTTGCACAGATATTTGGGGGTATTGCAGCTCTGCAGCTCCTATGGGCGAGCCACCATTGGGTATTACTATCTCATAATAGCTAAAATTAACACACCAGGTAAAAAAAAAAGATCTATGACCGCCTTTTCATAAGGAATTCTAACTTTTAATCATTACGGCTAAAGCAATTTATTTTTTTTACTTAGAAAAGGAGTGAAACATATAAAGCTGGATATTTTTTTCCGAAAATCTTTCGGTTTTTATTGGACATAAATATACTGTGAAATAAATTATAGAAACCAGAAATTTGAAATCGAAACTTCTTGTACCAATCAACTAAAAGCAATTTTACTTAAAAGAGACTTATATTCAAGACGTTCGATCAACAAAACATTCAAAGATTTTATAATATCTAATGAAGATAACAATTACAGTATAACTGAATTCTGTCGATAAAACTGCTATCGATAGAAAGCTGATTTCGATTTCTCAATGTCTCGACGCCTTATATTGCCAAGGAAAAAGCCTGGCTTTATTTCTTTTGACTGATCGGCTGAGTTGTACAACAATTGACTGGTTCTGTTATTATTATAGAATCGAGCAGTTCATTTGTGCTTGTGATAACTTTTAAGAAATTCACGATGGTCCGTTCTATTTCTATAAACTTTTCGTATTATTTTATAAATATTGAACTATGTACTGAAAAATGAATTTACATTTACATTTTGAAACGAAAGAAAAAGTTTTTTGATGTACTCTTTCTTTGCTTTAACAAGTTAGCACCAACACGCAAAACGATTTTTTCTTATCAAAATTATCGAAAATAACTGAAAATTAAAGCAAATTAAAAAAGAGTTTCGTTTCATTAACTCATAGCCTACAGACATTTGTGCAATGATTTGAAGTTGGTTGACGGTTCTGGAACTTTCACGGAAATGAATCATTCTTACTAATAGTTGTCCATGTGACGAAATCACACGACCGAAACATATTTTAAAAAGGAACGAAGTAGATTGCTAAAAATTTTCTAATAAAGTTTCGAAAGTTTGGATTATTGAAATATACGAAAATTTTTTTAGACTTATGATAATAGTTGACTACTTTTAAGATTTATTTGTTTTTCGTTGACGTGCGCAGAAATTTTTGAAACAGTGAGTTTTTGGGCCTCAAGGAACATGACAAGTATATTGACAATGATGCTTCCAGCGTTTTGTACCAACCAGAAATAAGGATTATCTTCTACAGTTAGAAGATGACGACAAAAGATTAATATCACTTGCAATAGAAGGTAAAAACAACAAAAAAGCACCTTTTTGCCTTCAATTGCAAGTGAAGACTTTTTTAGTCTTTGGTGCATAGACAGTAGAAATACAGTATTTGCTGTTACTGATACAAAATGCTCGCTACCCATTTGTATTAGAGTTTTTTTAATCCTCGAATTCTCCCCCAAATGCAGCTGTTCTTTGTTGATAATATTGTTACAACCGCGTTTCCTGTTCACACTCTTGAGTGCGACACGCATTAAGCAATTATTACTCGAAGTTTTATAGCACTTAAACTTGTATTTATAAATTTTATTAAATATTTTTGTATCTTCAAAACTTTAAAGTTCAACATTAAATCAAAGCATTAACCTCAAAACTACTAGTTTTGCTATTGAAATACCACTAATCAAAAATAAAATAAGAAACTAATTTTAAAAACATTGACTCGAAAGTAACTAAGACCAGCAATTATTTGAAGCTGAATAGTGAAAGTTCAAGGAATTTTATTAATAGTTTCACCCCGTATAGCCATTTCCGATGACTTTTTTTGAGTTTACACAGTCAAAGGAAGGATTGTTGTTCTTTTTACAAATAATCTTGGGGACAATTTCTTCAGCTTTTCAATTACCTAATATAAATTTTATCTATTTTATAGCCAGTTAAGTCATGACACTTTTACAGCAATTTTACGAGTATGTCATAAACGCAGTCAAAATTATTTGATTTTTTTAGATTTTATCACTTTGTTGCGATACAAAATGGTGTCATAGAACTTATAACTATCGGAGTTCCGATATTAGAATATACAGAACATCTCATTTGTAAAGTATTAGAAGTAAGGCATTATATAAAAAAGCTGAAAATAAGAGTAACACTTTTAGCAATACCAAGCTAGACTATTAAAAATAAATCAAACATTTGAAAAGAAATGCGTTTGGTTCTATTGCCAGCTAGCCGGTTCTCGTGACAGAGAAGAAAACAATGTGCATAATGCAGAAGAGCATTATAGCTTTTTTACAAAAATGCACCAACGTGTGTATGCGTAATAGGCAATCTTTGCGTGGTGCGAGCTTTGGTGATGATTTGCACGATTATATTTCTCGCTGAATTTTTTGGTGTATTTATAGAATATTGAAACTGAGATAACTTTACTGGTTTTAAGGAACCCAAGATTATCATCAAACATTTTTTGATAAAAGGACATATAAAATATTTTATCTTTAAACTTTTTTACAAGTCTCAAAGATTTGTCGTGGCATTGAATTTATTAGGGAGTCAAAGGTTTGTTACCACTAAAATATTTTCAATGCAAAAATGTATTTAAAACAGTTATTTTAATTTGCTTTCTTTCTATTTTGACTGGCAAATTAAGTTAGTCGCGACGTTTTTGTGACAGACAAAGTACAAAAACTTGTTTTTTAAACATTTTACAGCAAATAAACTTCAATTTCTAGTGGTTTGAAGAGTTTTCAACAATAAAGTAGATTTAAAATTTGTGTTAGAATTTTTGGTGAGGATTGTTCTTTTCAGCAAAACAAGATTTTCAAAACCCATGAAATAAAAGCTGAATTAAGGACGATTTTCTTTCAAAAAGTTTGTTGAATCCAGTGTTTTTTTAAGGTTTGGCTTGAGGAACTTCTAAGCAATTTGGAAAGACCGCTAATCTTTTTCCTATTGTTCATGAAATAAAAGCTGAATTAAGGACAATTTTCTTTCAAAAAGTTTGTTGAATCCAGTGTTTTTTTAAGGTTTGGCTTGAGGAACTTCTAAGCAATTTGGAAAGACCGCTAATCTTTTTCCTATTGTTCCTGAGCGTACTTAGCTTTGTTTACACTATTGTGGAAGCAGATTTTGAGAGACCGCTTGACAATTTTGAAAGACCGTTTCGGTTCCTCAAAACGCCTCAAAAATCACTGGTTGAATTATAAATAAAGTCGGGCAGCGTAATTCAATCACAACTTCAACTTTCAAGCAGGATGCGAGTTTGATCTCCTCGGTGCCATCCGGAAAGGCACTTCACGACAAATTTTTCTTTAGGGTCACCCTGTGTCCTTAAAATTGTGACTTAAGCTTAAAATAGAAAGTAACAATTAGGTTAATATCAATCAGCCAGATTGATGAAGAAGATAACATTTAATGGGTTAAGAATCTGAGAAGATTATCGATGGACCGTAAAAATCAAGTCCCAGCTGGGCCATCGTTCAACCAGCTATTTAAAAGTACAGTAAAATTTGCCCAAGTCGCCTTCCGTAGAGTCGCCAGTTTGCCTAAGTTGCCACATATCGCTTGGTCCCGGCTGAGAGCCTATTGTTTCTGTGTCATCAAGTTTGGCTAAGTTGTCTTTGCCTAACTCGTCGATTCGCTTAATTCGCCACCATTATTGCCCACCTTGAGCAGAAAAATTTGCCTAAGTTGTCAAGTCTACAAAAACTTTGCCAGCTTGATAATATTTCAAAATTTTAGCCTGGTACCACTACACTACAGTTGTTTTACCTGTCTGTCTACGATTCTTATTGATGTAACAATTGTCACTGCGCACAGCAAACTTCCTTTATAACCTCATTGTTTTATCACTTTAGATTTTTTTCTTTGTTTTTATCAGTTTTAGTTTCCGTTCAGTTAGCCATTGTACTGCCATGTAAAGCAGCCTAGCTGTGACAGTACAAAAGCAACAGGATATTTAAAATAAATTAAGGTAGTTAGGCCTAGTGATTGGGGAATGCGCAAAAAATAAAATTGGAGCAGAAAACAAATCTCTGATTTCTTTAAGACTGCATCTTGAGTGTTTAAATAAAAAACTGTATTAATTGCACACCAATTCAAAAAGTGCTTTCTGTTTGTGTTCTTTATTTCCAGAACGTTCAACCTTTGCAGAAATAAAGGGGTGCCAAGTTTGTCTAGATCTGGGCATATTTAATTTGTTGTTTGCCTAAGTCGCCAGTTCACCCAAGTTGCCCCTTTTTCTGTTTCTCTTGAGGTGGCGACTTAGGAAAATTCTATTGTACTATAGGCTTTGTAACAAGATGAAAAATTTTCAAAATGGCAGAAACAACTGAAAAGAGATTGGCAACTCAGACATTTCAAGTTAATCTCTTAAAGAAAGACCAACTTTGCCAAATGTGTTCGCTCATACACGGAAATAAAATGTGTTTTAAACTAATTTTATTTCCGTGTATGAGCGAACATTTGGGAAAGCAATAACAAAAAGGAAAGCAATTCACCAGTTATAATCATTTGGGAAAGCAATAACAAAAAGGCAAAACTAGACTGAGAGTGACAACCTGTTATAATCATCAGATATTACTATCTACCCCAATTACTTACTGAGGAAAATATACAATGCATGCTGATCTCTACCATGTTGAACGTATCAAACACATTAGTTATTTTATTTACTTTTTTCGTATGCAATATTAATAGATCTTTATTATGTTTGAAGTTAGACTACGTTAAATTATTTTCCAGAAACTATACAATTAATTATATGAGTACAATCGTCCTGCTATTCATTACCTATTAATTATACTTTTAAAATATTTTTTAATTTAGGTTTTTGGCTGTTTATATCTTAATTATTCTTTTATTATTAACAATAATAATTTAATCTTTTAATATATAATATATAAAATAAAATCTTTTAATATATCTTTTATATTCTATATTGCCTAAATTGAATCAATATTTTTGAAATGATAAGAGATATTATGCTCTAATGCAGGGGTGTCCAACCTTTTGCTCGTCGCGGGCCAAATTTTCGTCTCTAAGTTTGTCACGGGCCGCAATCGCTGAAACAATCAAAGTAATATTGTCATGCGAGTTTGTACGAAAATTTCCGTCTTCAAAAGAGGTGGTCTCCAAAAAAATAGTCTTCACTTTGAATCAACGAATTTTTTACAATTTTTGTTCCCAAAACTAAGCGTTTCCTGAAAAAAAAAGGTCTTCGCTCTGATTATGGACTTTATTTTGTCGCTGAATTAGTGCTTTCCAAAAGCTTTTGCAGAACACTTCCATCTCTAGCGCAACACAAATTGTAGAGGTTTAAATGCACTGCAAAAATTCAACTGGTTGGAGTATCTGATTAAAAATTCCTTCGCGGGCCGCGCCAAAAGGCTTCGAGGGCCACATGCGGCGCGAGCCGCGGGTTGGACACCCCTGCTGTAATGCTTCATAGCTCTTTAAATTAAAGAAATTCCTCTGTCTCAAAATTAAAAATGCAGAACAGAAAAGCATAAAAATTTCATTTCAAAAAAATCTTTTGACATAAAACAGTGTCAGTAATTTACGTAAGTAATTTTTTTCAGTTATTAAGGCCTGTTTCCACTACGAGCGTGGAAAAGATTATTTTTTGTTTGTTTTATTGATTTTTTTTGCTTTGCTTAGCGCTCGCTTCAATTTTAAGTGCGGAAAGATCAATAAAAGAAACAAAGAATGCTCTTTTCCACTCTCGTAGTGGAAATAAGCCTTTATATTTTTTATTTTTTGTTAAATATGGCGCAAGGAGAGCAGGATTAATTTATTTAGTGGGTTGATGGACTCACATTGTTATCTAATCAATAAGTTTGAATTTTTGGTAAAAACCACGGGTCTTATCCTTAGCTTAGTTGTTTTCTCAGTTATTTTTCAAATCTTAGCTGTTTTTGCTCAATGATCAGGATCATTCTACATTGGGAACTTTATCCTGCCCCAATAGTTCGCTGTCGGTGCCCGAAAAATCTGATTTTGCCCAAATTTTTTTAGTTTGAAGGCAATTGCGCCCTGCCCCTACGGCTCGTAAGGCCATGTTCTTTCCCTTAAACTAGCGAGTGAAGGGCAGACCATATTCTTCAACCAAAAAAAGACATAGTTGATTCAGGTGCATGAGGCATTGTTGGTTCACAAAATCAAACAAAAACAGGAAATAGTACGATCTATTATTTTGACTGCCGAACCAGAAAAACATGACTTGAAGCGCTTGAAAACGAGAAAAGGCATTTGGACCATCAAAATAATAAATAAATAAAAAATAATTTCGAAAGGAGGTGCTTTTCAGAAAAAAGAAAGCCAATTTCATGCTTCTAGCTTTAACGAATCAATGAAAAGGTGATTTATATGATGACACTTCTGATTTTTATTCTTGTTGATGACAATTGACTTTGTTTGATACGTAGTGACGTGCGGGAAAATAGTAGGAAAAAATTAGGAAAACTTCGATCAACGCACTTGCGGTGGTTGTGGCGAATGTCATCTTTGAGACACAGTTATGAACTTGGGAATCAATCAAACGAGCTTTAAATTGAGCGCATTTTGTTGCACAATTAGGCTACTTTAACTAAACCCTTGACGTACGTAAATAACTTAAACAACTTGAAAAACCTTCTGTGTCCTTTGTTGTTGGGTTCATTGTATTTCGTTTATGACATTTTTCTTAAAATGTTTGGATCAGGTCTAATAACTGCCCGGCCGGGCAGATATTAGACCTGATTCAAATGTTTTTATAAAAGCTTTACTTTAAGTTGTATTGTTGTATGATGCAGACTATTGGGTCCATTACAATTCGTTTGCTTTTTATGCAGCATTTTATGATATTATTTTCTTTATGTTTGGCCTAACGAGCGTTTATGATAGGTATGAGTCAACTATCACACAAGGTTAATCAGCTTACCCGCACTTAAAGGTTATTAAATTCGGTTGAGAATTTTGCTTAAAACAAAATTTTGCATACTTGCAGTTCAGTTTTAATGCTAAAATTTTGTAACAATTAGGGAAAAAACAAACTTTTTGGGCCTATTTTGAAAACTCTTGGAGCAGGCTTTTCTAAAATTATCCAAAAAAAAAAAAAAAAATTGAGCCCACTACTCAGATCTCCTCTGCTTTACTACAACCTTAAAGTCAGCAACCTTTTCAACTTCGTGGGCCTAAAATTTTGGATTTGCTTGCCTCAAAACGTTTATGATCTTAAATATTTTTGATGATTAGTTTTTTTTACTGTTTGGATACTAGGTTAGAGAGCATTCTACTCAAATCGGATTCGCATGTCAGTACGTCAGGCCAGAGTTTTTTCTATCATGTTTAACTAGAAAACTACAAAGAATTTCTGAAAGTTTAAAACCTATTTCTTTAAAATATCTAATAGTAACTGCAGCCTCCAAAAAATTGTTTTGAGAGTTTTGAGAATTTGTTGTTTATTACAAATTTTAAAATAAATGTAATTGTAATTTACACAATTAAAAAAAAATTTTATGATCGTAATTGTAATTTTTATGAAATTTAAAAAAGTATTGTATTTATGATTGTAATTAAAATGCAATCATTTAATTGATTTAACTCTGTATTTAAGTCAGAAAGCTTGAAATTGCTGCTATTATTTTTCACCCTTAAAGCTCGTCTCCACTACAAGCGTAGAATAAAGTATTCTTTGTTTTTTAATTGATTTTTTGCTTCGCTTAGCGCTCGCTCCGATCGCTGAGAGCGCGGAAAGAAATAAAAAATCAATAAAACAAACAAAAAATGCTCCCATTCCACGTTCGAAGTGGAAACAAGCCCTTAGATTCGATATATTTTGACTTCAACTAGATTCTTGTTCGTTTTGATGGGAACGACGTGCGATCAAAATTGCGTGCACAGAAGCAAATTTTGAAATATTGTCTTTTTATTAATAGCTCTGAGCTCATTTGGTTGATGACTTCTCATTTGAGAAAGCTTTGGAAGTTTTAGGAATTGATGCTGATAAATACAACAGCACATTTTTTCCCAGTAAAATACTGAAGGTGGATTGAGTTGCAAAATAGTAATGTATGCCATACTAATTTTTTACAATTTCAACGTTTGTCAAAGTAACGAAACTCTAAAAACAATTCGAGTTTGGAAGAAAAAGTTTAAGGTTTTTATACCCTATAGTTTTTCTTTGTGGTATTGCTGAATATTGGTTAAAAAATTTAATTTGGTTATTTAGCTATTTTTATGAGTCAAAATAAAAACAAAAATTTTTAAAGAAAACTTAAACTTTTTTCTGTATATAAAAAATAGCGGATATAAATATAAAAATATTATTTGCTAATGTAAACATAAAATCGACATTTATGGTCTGCAATAACTCGTATAAAACAAAAACTTTGTCTCGTTAGCTTACAAGCCTACCTTCTCAAACCAAATACAGTATGATGCTTTACCGTTAGTATTACAAGAGAAGATTTAAAGCGTTTACCAACTTCCTCATCAACAGATTTGACACAATGGGTTTTTGTCGTGCTAATTTCCGTCCCTAGCTTTGATCAACACCGTCCATTGTACAATATAGAAAAACTACAAAAAATTAAGCTGCGCGTTATTTTCTTTAAATGACGAGATAATTTGGAGAGCAATTTCTACGGTAACGGCAGGTCTATCAATTTGTTTTCACAAGCTATGTTGCGGGGACACAAAAATGCGACACAAAAGATTAGCACCAGGGTAAACTTATTTACAAAAATATGATATTTATCTTTATTAAATACCAGTACATTTGCGGCTTTAATCAATAAGAACAGTAACACTCAAAACAAACGTTTCCAAGATTAAGAGAGATTATCACTAAGCAAAGATTTTAACATCGAATATTCGGCTAACAGCACAAAACTTCAAGAAAAAAACCACTAATTACGATGATCAGATTTAGTGCTTTAAGACGAAAAGATATCAATTAGATTTTAAGCTCTGCACATTAAACCTTGGCGTAAGCGATCAACAAATTAATAACTCATTACAATCTCTTCCGCTTAAAAAATCACATTGAATCAATAATTTGCCGGGTCGTAGCGCTCAGGAGGTTTACGAACGCCCTGGGAGCAACGTAATTTGGTTTCGCAGGAAGGACTATTCCAACTTTTGTTTTGTATGGGTTCGGCGTCCACGTCTTCATTTGTAAAACTTTTATTTGCTGGCGGTGCGTTGTTAGCGAGGTTTTCCTAGTCAACTTCTGCAACTCGATTTTTTCTACAATTTCATCGCTTGATATTGGCTTAGGAGCCAGGTGCTTTAAAGCCACTGTGTCTTCTTTTCCATCGGGGTATCGCCCATGCGCGTATTGTGGATTTGCTTCGATCAAGTGCACTTCATCTGTTAGAGGATCAAATTTTGAGGACCGAACACGACGCTTGATCAAAACCGGTCCAGGGGTTGTAAGCCAAGACGGTATCGAGAAGCCAGATGTAGACCTACGCTGAAAGATAAAAATTCGCTCGTGAGGAGTTTGGTTAGTTGCGGTGCAAAGTAAGCTCCTAACAGAATGTAGAGCATCGCTTAACAACTCTTGCCAATGTTAAAGTGGCAATTTATGTTTTTTCAATCCAAGCTTGATCGTTTTCCACAATGTTTGGTTTAAGCGCTCGACTTGTCCATTTCCGGCAGGGTTGTAGCTTGTTGTGCGGCTTCTTGCAATACGTTTATCAAGAAGATAACCTTTAAATTCATAAAAGCACTTCCTCTATCTGAGTGTATGTAGGCGGGCATCTTAAACATAGTAAAAACTTGATCAATACCGCTTATGATCGATTTAGCGCTGGTGTCTCTACAAAGGAAACGCAAAAGAGAGCCTTGAATACTCATCAACGATGGTATTTAAAAAACGATTCTGATTGGTCGATGGTAAAGGGCCTTTAAAATCGAGACTTTATCGTTCAAACGGACAAGTGGCCTTAACCCCTTATGCGTGAAATGACACAATTGTGTAAGACGCAATTGTAATAATAGATAGGTGCGTAGAATAGAAGGCGTGCATAAAGGGTTAATTAAGTGCACAGTTTCCGGTTTAAAAAATTGGGGTTTTATTTTTCCACACACTGTGCACGAACGCACTACTTGTTGCACTTGATCAAGTGGAAAAGGTAAATTTTGTTGTTTGACAAAGCGCGCCCAATCTTGTTACTCCTGGGTGGCACAGAGAATTGTGAAAATCTTGTAGTTTCCTTAATTGATTGTTACACAAGTTAATCGAGATAAAGCATCAGCGGGAATGTTTTCTTCACCACATCTGTAAATAATATCAAAGTCATAAGTGCTGTGTTCAATTCTCATAATTTTATCGTTTTTAATTTTCCCACTGTGCTTTGTGTTAAACACACGAGTGTGACTAACAGATTTTTGATCAGTAATCAGGGAAAACCTTCAACCGGTTAAATAGTGCTTCCATGTCGAACGGCTTCTCTTATAGAGGCTGCTTCTTTTTCAATCGCAGAATATTTTAATTCATACCTGTTTTATGTTCTGAAAAAAAATGCAACTGGTCTTCCTTGTTGACTCAAGGTTGCCGCTATTGCCTAATCTAATGCGTCAGTTTCAACTAAAAACGGCAAAGACTCGTCAATTGAACGGAGAGTAGCATTGGCAATGTCATGCTTTTATTTAAATGCGTCCAAAGCTTTACAATTTAAAGGATAGTCAATATTAGTAATTAGAGCACGTCTTTTTGCTGAGAAATTGTTTATCTATTGAGAATAATAGGAAAACAACCTTAAAATTTGTTTTAATTCTTTTTTGGTTCGAGGCGGAGGCACGTCGTACAGGGGTTTCATTCGGTCAGGATCGGGTCTAATTTCTCCTTCGCTAACCACGTTTCCGAGAATGTTAAGAGTTCTCGTAGAAAAAATGCATTTTTAAGAATTGTAAGTTAAATTTCTTGATTTAGCAACCTTAAAAAACCGTTCAAGATTATAATCGTGATGAGCTTGATTTTTTACCGCATATTGTTACATTTTCTAGATATGCAAAAGTATCTAGCAAACCTTCGCGCAGCAGACGGTCCGTTTCTTCTTTGATAAATGCTTTCTTTTATCTTTTCACTGTATCTGCTCAATTTTGATGCTATTGACTTTATATTAGAAGATAAGTAACTAAATAGGGAAGGAGGCGAGACATTTAAAGCCAATATATTGCAAACTTTAACTTCGGGTTTGGACCCCCCCATGTTTAAAAGTTACGCTTTCGTGGAGAGCCTGCCGATTTTGACCCAAAATAACATCAGCACATAAATTGGGAAAAATGTGCAATTTAATTCTTGGATAAGTTTCTTTATTTACTATTATTGACGTAACAAAAAATCCGTTAACCTGAGCTTCTAAATCTTTAGTAGCCATCATAATTTGTACTTTTTAAAGAACACATTTTAACTACGCAATGATAAATAAAATTATCAGTGCTTCCGTAATCGATTAAGGTCAAGATATCGTTTCGGTTTAAACTAATTTTCATACAAGCTTTTTCGAGCCCTTCTGAAATGTCGAGCAGACCTATGTTGCCAATGTAGGCAATGGCGTTTCCACTGTTGCTGCTGCATTCTTGTTTGCGCGAAAAACACTGTAAAGATGTCCCTTCTTCTTGACATTTATAACAAGTAGCATTCCGGGCCGGACATCCATCGCCTGAGTGAAAAAAAACCTCACAATAAGAACAAGATTTTGCTAACCTTGCAGATACGTCTCTAGTCTCGATTTTCTCATCTTCACGTAAAGAGACTCTTTTTTTTACTTCGTGTGAGTTCATGCTTGCTAAGGTATGGGTCTGATAATGTTTTGCACTTTTTAGAGGGGTATCAATTGAGCTTACTTCATCAAAAGCAGTCTGCAAATCTAATTCTTTTTTTTTTTCTAACAATCGTTGACGTATCTGATTGTTTAGTAGCCCACTTATGAAAGCATCTCTTATAAACTGATCACAGTGCTCGGAAGCAGTCATTGGCCCTTTGCTTTCGTGACGATAAAGTATGTCTTGCAAAGATTTCGTTGGGAATTTTATCGTACGTTGTTTTTAGTCTAGCGATACCTTTGTCCTAATTATCGGAATCATAAAACAATTTGTAGATCTCGGGTGCGACAAAATTTATCAAAATTCGTAGCTTATCTAGGTTCTCGTTTGGTCTTCTCAGGCTTTTAATAAAATTTTCAAAAGTAGCTAGCCAGGGCCTTCATGCTCCAGATGCATCAACTGGGTTCGGATTAACATCTAGTCTTTCTAATCTCAGTACTTTTTCTATTTCTTGTTAATTAAATTGATATGATATTTATCTTTGTTGAACACCACTACATTTGTGGCTTTAATTAACAAGAACAGTAACACTCAAAACAAACGTTGCCAAGATTAACTTAGAGAGATTATCACTAAACAAAAGATTTTAACATCGAATGTTTGGCTACCAGCATAAAACTTCAACAAAAAAACTACTAATTATGATGATCAAATTCTGCGCTTTAAGACGAAAATATATCAATTAGATTTTAAGCTCTGCACTTCAAAACTTGGCGTAAGCGATCAACAAATTAATAAATCATTACAGCTTGCCCATCTAAACAAGTGTCTTGTTTTTATGAACGGGTAGACTTGTAGGTCTAATCACCAACTAAAAAAAATGAAAATTCCTTTTTATATTTTTGTTTATTTTGTGATTCAATATTTTAAAGTTTAATTGTTAAATTTTGAATATTTTTTTTAAATCTTAAAAATTTATTTTTAGTTTGATGTAGACTTTTGTTTCAGAAAAAAATGCTCCAAGCCCATTTGTTCCCAGTCGTTGCGCATATTTAAAAAACTCAAGTAAATTTGTTTTGCTGAGGGTTCAATAAGTATACTGTAGATTATAAACAAAACACGTTGCTTCACTTAAGACCCGGTCTTATAATCACGCAATGAAGGGTTGATGGGCCTTTTGTTTGTTCAAAGTTGGTTGTTATTCGTGATGCTATAAACAAGTCAAGCACGGTGTTGTCAACTTATTGTTTTTTTTCGACGGCCCGTAAAGCAGGGCTTAACTAAAGATAGTTATATCTAGTAAAAAGTGGTATTAACGTCACGCAAAAAAACCCAAGAAAATAATTTTAAACAAGTCTTACTAAGACATTTCACTCTTAAAAGAAAAACTTTCAGATTCTTAATCAAACCACCCTTGATTTCTAAGTCAACAAATGTTCAGATGTTTATGTTGGATTTTTTATTTAAACACGTTTTCTGATATATGCTTTCGTTGAAGCAAAATAAACAATTAAGTAGCTATATCAACTCAAATTATTTAATAAAAGAAAAGATTTTTAAACAAATCAAGCCAAGATTTAATCTTATGAATCTAAAACCAATGAACCTTAAATCAAATGAATAAAGAAATAGGATTTTTTGACTGTTATCATTTCCTCTATTTAGCCTCCCGACAAGCGGAAAAACGTTGAAGACTTTATACTTATGGCAATTATTAGCGATTACCGGAACTGCTTATCAAAATGCCAAAATATTGCTGCGCAGTTGAAATCTTTATTTGCTTTTTTTGCAGTTTAAGAGATATGGCGGAAATTCGGAGCTGCTTGCTAAGACGGCCAAGGAAAGGTAAGTGCCGTAAAATGTCTTTTCCTATAACACAGCAGAATGACATGAGTGAGTTTTAAACCCCAACTATGTCGATCGCGTTCGTCATCAATACGATGCTCTCACTGACTTGCTGCTAACGACTGGCTATACCGCACGAACTCAGGGCAAACAATAATTAGTTACGTTGATCAAAAATAATAATTTGTTTACAAAATAAACGTGGACCAGAACACGTGAGTTAATTTTAATTTCATACTCAAGATTGCTGCTTTCGTCCAATCACTCAAAATTCTTGAAAAAAAATATATGAAGTCAAGAAGTAGAACAGAAATCATCAACTGAACAGGTCTTTTAAAGAAAGATAAAGAAGAGTTTCTGCTTGAGATTTTTGCATTAATATAACAAGTTTTCACAATAGTTAAAATATCAGTCAGTAATACTAACCTTTCTTTTGCAAAAAAAAGATGCGGAAAATTCTGTTTAAAGATTTTAGAGTTAGCAAACCATTCAAAGTTTAAAAAAAATTTTTGCATCATAAAAGCAAAAACAATTTTCTGGGTACAAGTGCAAATTGCATCTAGTTGTAACCTTATCATCAGGTAAGTTAATATATATAAAGATATTTGATTACAACTTCTTTTAGGACACCCTTGGGCAAGGTATAGCACCTGATTACCTCTTTGTGCTAAGGTTACAAGCCATCAAATTACATCAAAAAAGATCAACTAAGCTTCGTTAATCTGTTTTGCCCTCATTCTAGTGGATGCAATCATGCAAATCTATCATTATAACTACTTTTATTTACAGTATTTGCTTGTTTTAACGTTGTTTTTGTTTTGTTTCACGTCTCTTTTTACGTAATAAAAATATGTTGACGTAAGATATTTTGTTTGGCAAGTGGAGGAAATAAAAAAGACTGAACTGAACTGACGCTTGGAATAATATATTTGAAATCGATTAGTTTTACATAGCTAAAAATTGACATTTATCTGTCCCCCTTTTGGAATTCTTCAAGTGATTGATTATTCTTAGCATTACAATATTTGTACACACTAATCCTTTTTTTACCTTAAAATAACTTGAAAAGAAAGTTGATATTTTAACAACGAAAAAAGATAATTATAAGGCTATGTAGCTAAACTAAGCTAAACTAAAATAACTAAAACTAAACTAAAACTAAAAAGGATTTATTTTTAAAAAGAACAAAACCGCCACAACTACGTACGTCATAACATCCGTTAGCGCTAGAAAAAGACGCAAAAACTTTTCATTTAAAGGTAAACAAAAAACTTATCTAAATGCTAATCTATTTCAGTTTGTTTGTTTACCATTCCCCATCGAAGCATTGATTTATAGTTTTTACCAAAATTTAAAAGGAATATGATTTCATTGCTACAATCACAGTCTCGCTAAAAAAAAGAATAATATTATTTGCATCGAACTCAAATTAACTTTGATGATCATGCAGCGGTACTCTTTACATGTTCTTCTTTTTTTAGCCTTTCCCTTTAATCAGGGGTAGCCACAGCGTATGATGTTCCTCCACAGCGTCGCGTTTTCAATGTCCTTTTCTCTCGCACCAACTTCCCCCATATCCTCCTTCACTACATCCAGAAATCTTCTTTTCGGTCTCCCTCTTTTCCTTTTTCCCGGTAACTGCATTTCCATCACCCTTCTTCCTACATACTCCTGGTCTCTCATACCACCTCACCCAGCATGACATGTTCATACCACCTCAGCCTGCCTTCCCTCATCTTCATTCCTAACGGTTTTACCTTAATTGTATCCATGATGTACTCATTTCTAATCTTATCTTTTCTCGTCACTCCCATTGCAAACCTCAACACTTTTATCACTGCAACTTCCATCTTTTCTACTTGTTTCTTTGTGACCGCCACCGTCTCAAGTCCATACACCATTGCTGGTCTCACCACTGAACTGTACACTTTTCCTTTTACTTTAGCTGGACTGGTAACCCCCTCTCGCAAATTACTCCCGATACTTTTCTGTCCATCCATTCCATCCTGCTTGCATTCTCCTCTTTGTCTCCCTCTCACAACTATCACATTCCAGCACCGTTGTTCCCAAATATTAAAATTCCTGTACTCTTGGCACTTTTGTGTCCTCTATCTTCACCGTCTTCGTCATTTTACGCACAGATATTCTCTTTAACTTTATCTCTACTTACTTTCACCTCTCTTCTTTCCAACGCATATCTCCAGCGTTCTAGTCTCCGCTCCACTTATTCCCTGATCTCTTCGGAAATCACAATATCATCAGCAAACAGCATCATTCACGGTGGTTCTCTCCTTACCTCGTCTGTTAGCATATCCATAATTAAAGAAAACGGAAACGGATTTAATGCTGATCCCTGGTGCAGTCCGACGATGACCTTGAAACTTTCTGTAGTTCCTCCTACTGCACACCTCACCTCTGTTTCGCTTCCCTCGTACATATCCAGTACAAGTGGCACATACTTTTTTGCCATTCCTGATTTTCTCACAGAGTACTACAGCTCTTCTCTCGGAACCCTGTCATAAGCTTTCTCTAGGTCCACGAATACACAATGAAGCTCTCTTTGACCTTTCCTGTACTTTTCCATCAACATTATTAAAGCAAACATGGCATTAGTAGCTCCCTTTCCTGGCATAAATCCATATTGCTGTTTACTGATTTCTAATCTATCCCTTATCCTGGCTTCAATAATCCTTTCTCATATCTTCATTGTATGGCTTATCAGTTTTATTCCTCTGTAGTTTCCACAGTACTGTGTGTGTCCCCTTTGTTTTTATAGATTGGGATAAGCACACTCCTTCTCAATTCTTCTGGAAGCCGTTCACCCATTAATAGTCTGTTGAACAGTCTGGTCAAAAACTCTATTCCCATCTCTCCCATGCACTTCCAAACTTCTACTGGCAACTCGTCTGGCCTAACAGCTTTACCTTTTTTTTCATCTTTCTCAGTGCATTCTTCACTTTTTCTTTACAGACACAATTTACCTCTTCGTTAACCACTTTTACTTCCTCTGTCCTCGGCTCTCTGTCATTTTCCTCGTTCATCAGTTTTTCAGAGTACTCCTTTCCAGGGGCGATTCTAGGAAGGGGCCAGAGAGGACCATGGCCGTGAAGACTTTTTTTTAGAGAATACTATAAATTTGGGACGAAAAGTGGAAATCTGAGGATGATTTCAAGTGAGGACCTTTTTTTATCAGTAAATAAGTAAATAACTTTATGTTTTTAGATTTTTGTGTTGCGGCTCTTAAAAGTTTGGGTTTATAATATGCGGCTCGAACATGGTATAGGTTTGGCCACGCCTGTTATATACAATATAGCCTACTTTTCTAAACCCGGTGGCAAAGGCCCTTTAAACTTACAATTTTTCCTCTCATATGCTTTTGTCACTCGCCCCCTTTTTAATATACCTTGGCCCCAACGTGGCCCCCTCACTTTCTGAGTTTTAAAATCGCCACTGCTCCTTCCATCTCTTTAACACTGCCTTCGAACTTATCATCACATTACCGTTTTCATCCTTCATAACCCTCACGTGCTGTACATTTTTCCCCAATCTGTCTCTCTGCTTAGCCAATCGGCACAACCCATTGCAAATATTCATACGCACGTCGCTTCCCCATTGCAATTGCTTTCTTTGCATTACTCTTCTTTTCTTTGTACATCTTTTTACTATTTTCATCTCTTATTTTATCCCATGCTTTCTTCGCCTCTTTTTTTTCTTTTATGCTCTCCTGTACTTCGTCATTCCACCACCATGTCTCCCTATCTCCTTTTCGTTTCCCAAATGTCACTCCTAGCACAGTTTCAGCTACTTTTCTTAGCATTTCCGCTGTTTTATTCCATTCATCAAGTAACCCATCCTCACGTCCCAAAATCCTGGTTACCTCTTGTCCAAGCGCTTCTTGACAGCTTGTCACCTTCAGTTTCCACCACCTTATCTTTGGTTTTACTTTCTCTGCTTTTTTCTTTTTTACCATGAGAGTCATTTTGCATACCACCATATGGTGCTGCTTTGCGACGCACTCATTCACCATTATCTTACAATTGCACATTTCCTTCAGGTCCCTCCTTTCGCACATCACATAATCTACTTGGGTATTTTTTCCGCCATTTTTATACGTCGCCCAGTGTTCGTGTTTCTTCTTGAAATAAGTGTTGACAACCGTAAAATCTATCCTCTTCGCAAAATCCACAACTATCGATCCTTCCTCATTTCTCGTTTCAGTACCGTACCTCCCGATTATTTTCTCATACTCTATGTTTCCTTCTCCCACATGTTCATTTAGGTCCGCAGCTAGAACTATCCTCTCCTGTTTTGATACACTTTTATCAACCCCTCCAGGTCTTGCCGAAAATAATTTTTCTCCTCATGCTGTTGTTAACCTGTGGAGCATACTAGCTTACTATGTTTTGTATCAACCATTTTACCTCCAATTGTATGGCCATTAGTCTGTGTGACACCCTCTTCACCTCTAAGACACTTTCAACCAGTTTCTCCCTCACGATTATCCCTATCCCATTTCTTCTTCAATTAGCTCGATTGTAGAATAGTTTGCAGCCACTTCCAATGTTCCTCGCTATACTCCCATTCTACTTTGTTTCCTGATGGAACAGTATATCTACATTCCTTCGCTCCATCATGTCTTCCAGCTCTCTCTCTCTTCCAGTCATTGTTCCTATATTTTAGATACCAACCCTTATGAGTGAGCGTCTCCCCTTCAACAGTTCCCGCTACCTCTTCACTCGCCTTCCTCCTCTCTTTCTCCTCTTGTTTTCACTAAGCCTAGCAGTAGCATAACTTCCACAAGTGCCCTGCCGTGAAACACCTGAGGTGGTCGTTGGTAACCCGGGCCTCGACCGATCCGGTATAGATTCATCATCATAACGCATCACATGTTTTGGCAAAAAAGTTTTACGTCGAATGTCCTTCCTGCCGCAACCCTCCCCATTTATTCGGCTTGGGACCGGCATCAGGAAATAATGGAATGTATCCCCGGTGGCTGGATTAGTAGGGACTCTTTACATGTACGTCGTATAAATCCACCTAGACCAGTGGTTCTCATCCTTTTTTATCCCATGAACCCCTTCAACCCTTATTCACAGATAAAATCCCCCCTTAGAAATTTAGTTTGTAAAAAACATTTTTACATTGGTGCACTAAGAAAAGAAACTAAACTCTTCACAATTGATAAGCTCTTTAGCCTCTGATATTAATTAATACCAAATTATTAGTAATTAACTTTTCTGAGCAATATTTTTAAATGAAAAGAATAATTCAAAACACAAAAAAATTTATTGTACTCATGATGCGAATTTAACAGTCAGTGGGATACTTGTGATCCTTTTTTCTTTGACAATTCATGTATGCGTGGAAAAGTATTGGAAAGAGCACAACGCACATCATTTTCCACATTCAATCTATTTTTTTGTTTTGTTTTTATTTGCAAGAGAGTTGAGAACTCAGATTCGCAACGATATGTGGAGACAAACGGAAGGATACCTTGGATAGCTTTTTTTGTCATTTTAGGTTAGTAATCGCACATCACTGGCCAAAATTCAGTGATTGATTTTTTATTGAATAAATTTGTTGCGCAAGAATCAACTTTGAGTTCTAAAAATTCATCCTGCACACTATCGGAAACTTTATCAACTGGCAGTATGAAGGGATTTCGTATTAACCCAAGCTCATCGTCATCAATGTGAGAGAAATATTTAATGAATTCTGATTCTTGTGCTTCCAAATGTTGCAAAATCAATTCTTTTTCCAAATCAGGAAGCACGTGTTCTTCGTCATCAACTTTCAAAATTGATAATAATTCTTCAACCATTGCAACATTGTTCGTTTTTACAATTCTTTTTCAATTATCAAGCTTGCTAAAGAAAGCTTTTGAAGTATCTTTAAATTGTATTATATTGGTGTTTTTCCCTTGCATTTTTAGGTTTAGTTTATTTAGTTGGTCAAAAATATCAACCATACAAGCAAGGTAACTTATCCATCTATCATTCTTCAGCAATAAAGCAAAATCTGTTTTCTTTTTAAGCTCAAAAAATAATTTGAGTTTATCTCTCAGCTCAAACACTCGCTTGGTAACATTTTCTCTCGAAAGCCACCTAGTATTTGTATGAAACAGAAGTACGTGATGGTCTGTATTCATGTCATTGCAAAGTTGCTTGAACAATCGTGAGTTAAGAGCCCCTCTTTTGACAAAATTTACCATTCAAATTGTTTGATCAAGAACTTGACGCAATGGAGGAGGAAGCGTTTTGGAGGCCAGCGCATGGCCATGAATCACAATGAACACCTTTTGTGTTTGGATTTAGCTTTTTAACATAAGCTTGAAATCCAGATTTGGTTCCTAACATTCCTAACAAAGGGTTTCATCTGTGTGGCACCCACATAGGTTTTCCCACAAAAGATTTTCTGATTAGAAGAAACTTTTTTGAAGATGTTAACGGCTTTCGTAGTTTTTTCGAGACGATACTAAAAAAGGAGCTCCTCTTTAAAACTATTTAAATGGACATACTTTACAAATACCATTAACTGGGAACATGGTGCTACATCAGTAGATTCGTCCAGCTGAATTGAAAATAAGCAAAATGCAGCAGACTTGATCTTTTGTAGAACTTGATCCCTAATGTCTGCAGCCATATCTTCGATCCTTCTCTGAATTGTACTAACGAGACAGCAGCAATTTTTTTCTTCTCTTTATTATTCAGGTATAAGTTGAACTATTTTCAGAGAGCAAGGTTTTGTCAAAGTTTCACAATTGTATGCGGCTTTTTTTGCTTCATTATTTCCAGAGCAACATAGTAAGAAACTGCAATTGCATTTTTGTTTGTTTCATGATATGTCTCATTTGAATCCAGTCTCATCTTCTTTAAAGCACTAGCGTGACGTTCAAAAAAGCTTCTACTTTTATCCTTGTTTTGTTGGTGAACATTGTGTAAATGTTGTTTTAACCTTACGGGCTTCAAAAAATCATTTGACAGAAAGGTCTTTCCTCTCCATTTATTAATGATGCATGTAAATCCATATTTAATGCATGAATCATTGTATCTTCTTTTTTTGACACTCATGTTGTGTAAAATTCTAATGATTAAAATTACTTTTTGACACTCCTGAGGTATCTAGCTAATAAATTTTGTTTAAAATTATTTAAACTGTAAATGCTAAATGCCCTGAAACAAACAAACAAAAAAGCTTGTAATAAAAATAATACAAAGGAAAGTTCAGTGTTGCTGTAGCAATGGCGGCGAAGTATCGATGACGCTGTTTTAATGTACTGTACTGATACCGGTGTAGCAATGGTGAGGCAAGGCAGTCAACGACGTTATCCCACGTCTTGTCCAACACTTTTTACAGCGTCCAACGAGGCAAAATCTGACTCTAACCACGTGCTTTGAATTATACTGATGACGCTACACTAGCTGCAATCACAACTTTAGTAAGAAATCAAGCACACGGCTTTTTATTTTGTAGAACAACAAAATTCGTGACAAACCATTATTCTCATTAAAGATCCGCCTTTTTTCGTTTTTTACCAACTCAAAATTGTCCTGAACTGAAACTAAATTTAGTTTATATAGCTTTTAACTTTCTGCAAAAAACTTAATATTGGAAGGATTTGCAACATACAATGAACTTTTTAAATGGCAGTGGTGCATATGTGTACCATGATTGTAACGTAACAAAAGCACTTTTGGGAAGGCTTACAATTCTAATTTTTAGATATAATAATGACATCATTATTGAACCATTGTCATTTTATTTTACAATCAAATTCTTATATTCCTCAAAGGGTTAAAAAAAAGTGTAAAGAAGCAAACCAAAACTAAAATATTAACAATTCTCAATCTCTATCTGCATATCAAGCACTAACTATCAAGCAATTTCACACTGTTGCTGCTAACCTACAGTAAAAGTATAAAAACGCTTTCCAGCTTGATCGCATTATATTAAAGAAAGCGCGAAAATTTTATATTAACTTTGATGTGACCACATAAAAAACTTCATGAGCCGCGGATTGCACATGTCTGCCGTAGCGGAATGCGGAGACGCTACATTGCCACTTGACAAAAAACAATTAATAAACTTACAGAACTGGACGCAACTATATTACATCTTAAACAAAATTCTAAATACAAAATTCCCCCCCTTGCAAATACAAAATTCCCCCCCGGTGGGGAATTCCCCCCCCCGGTTGAGAACCCATGACCTAGACCTAAAATTTATCAGTTTATTCGTGCACACAGTGGTAAAAACTCTGATTGCGATGTTGTCCGCAAGGTAGCGTCCGTAACCAGCAAACGAAATTTAGACACTTGCTTTTTTTTAACTAAATATGACGTTAAACTTAGTGTATGTAGAAAATTACCAACGCACGTGTTTGCTTTATTCCCCTTGAGTTTCTGTTCATAATTTGCGCGTGCACTCGCTGCCAGCGCCTTTTTTGTTTTACGCTTTATTTTTAGTTAATTTCATCCCGGAGCATAGTTTGTTTGCAGCGCGTCCATTTTAGAGCTGGCTTTGTGAGTTCTGTGACATTTCTCAATGATTATTCAAAGTCATTTTTAATTACAGAACAGTGAGTTCAGAGTTTGAAGAACTAGAAGTAGGAATTACAGCTATATAAAAAAAAAATTACAAACAGACAATGTCGTCTCAAACGACAGAGTCTACAATTGAAGTAGATTATACTCTGGTAAGTAAAAAAAAAGAATAACAAACGGAAGAAGAATAATTCATCTGATAGTGAAACTAATGAGACTCAGAAAGCAATAAAAAAGCTGCCATCAGTGAATTACAACCTGTGATATTAAAAAATAACGATGCAAAACCTCTTGCATCCTTTAACCCAATTGCCATTGATTTCGGCCTGAGACAGGCCATCGGGCGTTATCAAACCTGTAAGCCACTTAAAAATGGCAATCTTTTGGTTAAATGCGAAACCGTAACTCAAGTTAATGCCTTATTATTAATAATGCATTTGAATCTTCAAACTGGAATAAAAATTCCTGTAACAGCATCAACTCTGCCCCAACCGGACAGCAAATGTATCATTAGAAATGTTCCTCTACAAATAAGCGAAGAAGAAATTCTCCACTGTTTAAAACAAATAAAAGTAAAATTTGTCAATGAGATTTACGTTTAAAAATGCAAGTAATGAAATGACTCCCAGTAAAACAGTTTTGTTACATTTTGACAGCTGCGTGGCTCCCGAAGTTGTACGTCTGGGCTATCTGAATTTTGAAACTCCCTTTAAAATGTTTCAAATGCAATCGCTTTGGCCATGTGTCAGCTAATTGTAAATGTAACGTTCGTTGCACAGCATGTGCTCAAAACCACGAAACCAAAAGCTGCACCAAAACCGTTTTGAAATGCAGCAACTGTGGGGGTGAGCACTCTGCTGCAAGCAGGCAATGCTCCCGCTACATCCATGAAATGGAAATAGTCAAAATAAAAACTGTTAATAACATATCGTATGCTGAAGCATGCAAGCGTGAATGTAGTCGGAAAGAGAATAATATAAAAATTAACAAAAATGTACTTAGTTCGGAACAACATTTCCCAAGCTTACCTACTAGTACCGGTACTAGCCCCCTTGCGGTTAGACCGCCACCTGTTGCGTATACAAATCATGATAATGTTGAAATTGAAGTCCAAGAAATGGACAATATAGACTTTACTTCTAACCTTATGTTTGGTAATCCAATCTATTTTATGGCTTTTTTAGCAGAGGTAATAAATAAAACATTAACTTACAAAGAAAACAGTGATATAAACATTTTTGAAATTATTTCTGAAGCCGATGGAAAGCGAATGGGCTTATCAGTTAATGCAGAACAGTTAAAATCTCTAATACAATGACAAAAAATTGGTCTTCATTCTTCAGGTTTATGTTCGTCGTGTTTTGTTCCGGAGGACGTAGAGCACGTCCTTCTCTACTGTCCTCGTTATTCAATACTCAGAAACTTTTTAGTTATCATCTCCAAACCAAAAAATTGACTTTATTCTACGTTCTATTCTATTGGATATTTCGGAGTCTCATCTTTTATCGTTTATTGTTTATGCACAATTATTTATTTAATGTTACTTGTTTTTGTACAATGTGTTTTGTTACTTAACAGGTTAAAGGTGCGCAGCAACTTTTCTTTAAAAAAAAAGAGGGAGGATCTATTCAAGGTTGCACACCTTTCCCTTTTATTTCAATTGTAAATGTAGGCCTACATTGTATTATTAATTCTGTATATCGCTTTTGTGGTTTATTTTTCGTCCTGGCACTAAAAAACTAGAATCGTTAAAAAGCGCCAATAAATAAATAATAATAATAATAACAATAGCAAAAACACGGGAATAAAAACAAGGTTAAAAGCCCTACAGACTGTTTCACCCATAAAAGGGATCATCAGGGGTATCTTATTCAAATAGAATTCTATTTGAATAAGATACCCCTGATGATCCCTTTTATGGGTGAAACAGTCTGTAGGGCTTTTAACCTTGTTTTTATTCCCGTGTTTTTGCTATTGTTAATTTAAGCTCCAACTTTGTTATTGAGCACTTTAGAAGTACTGATTTTCATACGGTGTTAATAATAATAATAATAATAATTTCTCAATTGTGAGGCGACCAGCAGCAATTAGTGGCGGCTGGCCGAAGTCTAAGTAAGTAGACTTAGTGTATTTGAAGTACTGTGTTTGTTTTGTCACTTCTCAATTGGTGAGGCGACCAGCTGCAGTGTTTGTGGGCGGCTAGTTGAAGTCTGAGTAGACTTAGTGAGTTTAAGGTGAGTTCAGCACCGACGTGAACTGCTCGATTATCGCTTTCGCTTTCGCTTTCGCTTTTGCTTTCAACGTTTCAATTATTATTTATTTTCCATTAAAATATTTCTTGGTTATTATTGTCCTTCTATTTTGTCGAAGCCGGAAGCGCGTTAATCGACATTTTCACTTTGCGGCAATCGGCAAGTTCAGCGCCGTTTACCGTTACAGTGTATATTGTTTTATGAGATTTGCTGGTTTGGTTACAATAGAAAATCCAAATGCTCAAAAAGTTTTACGTTCTTGATGATTTTTTAAAAGCAGCATCGCATACGATCCCGATCCAGATCCACAAATGCAAGTATGTAAGGATGGGCGTAACCTCTTGTTTTGTATCGGGAGCTGAGCGAGCGGAGCCAGCCAAATATCCTCAAAAGAACATTTTTGTCTTTGAAAGTCAAATGAAAGCCAAAAGCCATCTGGTCGATTCAAAAGCGGTGAAATTTTTTAAAGCTGTATATCAGTGGTCTTCAAACTTTTCGAGCAGGGGGCCGTATGTAGATATTTTCGGGCCCCCTCGGGCCAAAGCCAAAGGCTTTCTCTAATTGTTGTACCAATCAAGATGTCCTCTAAAAAAAAAAAAGGTCTTCACTCAATTTCGCCCAAAATCATAGTGATCTCTAAAAAAAAAAAAAAAAAAAGATCTTCACTTTGATTCGATCTCTGATTTCACTGTTATTCTCCCAAAATGTTGCTATGTTCTTTAAAAACATAAAAGGATAGAAAACTGAGACTGGGCTATTCCCGACATAATTCTATCCAACTGGGGCTCAAAGTGAATGTATATGTTTTTTAAAAAGAGCTCCGCGGGCCGGATAAAAAGTCTTAGCGGACCGAATTTGGTCCGCCGACCATAGTTTCGAGTCTAAAACTCTAAATTTTAATGACAAAAACACTATTGACAACATGCAGCGGGCCAGATAAATGACCTCGCGGGACGTAGTTTGGTGACCACTGCTTTATATGAAAAGTCGAAGGGTTTCTAAGTAAAAATTGTGTAAAGAGTAAAAAGTATATGGTAAAAGCTGAGGCCTAGATCTCTTACTTTTACCGGCTATGCTAGTAAATTCTATTAAAAATTGACGCCATATTATAATTATCATTTCTATTTATTTTTTTTAATTAGTAGCAGGTTCGAAGGAGTTCAATTAGAATAACCATCAAGCGATTATCCCGACCTATTTCGGAGATGCCATATTGCTGTCGGATTAAAATTTTTCTATTTTTTTCTTTTAGTTTTTGTTTAGAGATGTGACTGAAGTTCAAAGCTGCTTGTTAAGACTAGAAAGTAGAAGAAAGTGCTGTAAAGTGCCGTTCTCAAAGATAGAACGAAAAACGAGAGTAAGAGTTGAACCGAGACCATGTCTGTTGCGTTCGTCATCAATACGGAGCCTCCTTGCTCTCATCTATTTGGCATAAAGCTGACAGTTCGATGATTTCTTTGAACCGATAGCTTTTAGACTAAAAAGCGAATTGGAGGCTTTTTATCGTAAGTCTGTTAATTGAAAAATTCAAGTACACTTGACTTTTCTAATCGAACAAATCTGAATATAAAAAAAAGTAGTTATTTTTTCTGCTTTCGGGCATTCTACATCACAAAAATTTAAAAGAATTTAAAATTATACTGCAAATTTTTATTTTCTTAAAGAATCGTCATTCACAATGTTTGTTTTTGTTTTCCCAGTTCGACGGATGCGGCGTGAAGCTGAGTGTTGCCAATCGGTCGCAGAGCTCTTATGTTTCTTCAGATTCCCCACGAGATCTTTCACCGCCAACATACAGCTGGAACACATCTGCTGATATATTGAAATCACTTCACTAATCAATTATCTAGTCTTGAACTGATACATATTAAAGACACCAAAAATGCTTTCGCAGTCTTGAAGCATGGCAAAGACATTATGAAATCTAATTCTTAACATCTGCAAATGCATGTTGGAATAATTGCTAAACGCTTTTCTTGCATTCAGTCTGTCTAGTAAAAATTAAGTAGTTTTATCATGATCATCATACCTACTATTTATCATCACGACCTACATGAATAGCGGAGGCGTTATCTTCACGAAAACCATTCAATAATTAACACGACTTACGGTTAGAGCTAACAAAATATAACTGACCGGTTGAGCGTGTGTTTATTTAATTATTCAAATTTCTGTAGAATGATAAGACCGCCATTTAAATTTGTTTTTTGAAACGTTTAAGAGGAGGAAAGCGAGGCAAAATGCACTTTTTAAAACTCAATAATAATGACAGGGTCGAAGTAATTTTTTGATTTTTGCACGAAGTTTAACACCTCAGAGGTTATCTTGCGAATTAAGGGATATACCGAATGGTGACGATAATGATCAGGTTAGAGTTGACCCATATTCATGTTAATCATGATGGCGTTCCGTTTCTGTCCTTCAATCGTGATGATAATAACATGTCAATGGAAATTTTAAAATCTTTTCGTTTTCTTAGTTAAACTGTGTGAAATCACTCAGAGACCGGGACTGTAATTGTAATTTTGAAAAGAAGATAAAAAACGTCTGATTGAATAACGAAGATAGATTATAGACAAATCACTTTATTCATTGGCTATGCCAGTTTTTCAAAATAGAGTTGTGTATGCTCATAGTTAAGGATTAGATTTTTTCAATAAATCATAACTTTCAACCAATTTAATAGAAGCAGGATCTGCCAGCACTGATTGAACAATTGAACAAGCGGTGAAAAAATGTCTTTGTCTGGTAAGCCAATATGACTTTCACTATTTGCCTCACAATGAAATATTTCTCATGCGAGAAGAAAAGTTTTTTACCCAAATATTATTATTGTAGCAATAACAATACCGCTGGCTAATTCGGTTGCTGGCGATTTCTTACTCCTTTTTCTTATTTACTCAGTAGGAGTTTATTTGTTCTATGCTTGAATGAATTTTATGATTTGAATGAGACTAAGAGGATAACCGCATATACCACGCTGAAAAGCAATTATATAGCAAAGACATGAGATGATAATGCAGAAACAGGATTTTAGATAGGTTTACAGAACCATAGTTATTTTTCAGGATTGTATATAGTCAAATGTAATGCTAAAAAATTAAAATAGCCTACAGGTGCACTAACTAAAACAAGCCGAAATCTGAACAAACTAAAACGTTTGAGAACGTTAGACTTAACTTATTTTTATTCATTTCCAACAAATTTATTAAAACTTTTAATTGAAGGAGACGTTTTGATGGCATTGCGTAGAAATTATATAAGTGTCAAAAGGCTTAAAAAATTTAAGGTAGCCTAATCGAAAAATTTTTTTTTAATTTTACCGAACAAAATTCTATGAAAATACTATTCACCTATTCACAACATATCCCATCGAAATGTGAGCTTAAAAAAATCATAAAATGCTTTTAACAGCACTGTAGAATTTTTTAAAAGGGGCTGCATGAGCAGCGTTCAACCTTTTTGCGCCACTTACAAAGAGTATTTGCGGAGCGGACCGGCCGAATGAAACGTCGCGGCTGAGATTGTTCTTTGTCCACAACAAGTTTTAAGTAAAAATTTTCTTTAATACGCAAAAGTTTGCGTTTGATGAAAGTGTCTTTTCAACCAAACAAGTAACTTTTTTCTAAATTTTGCCATTTCCGTCGAGAGACTATTCGGCGATACTGCCAAATCCCGACCTTGTTCAAAGGTCACGTGGAAGCATCTTGATGGAGTTTCAACCAACAGATAGAAAACTACTAAAATTAAACTACGCAAAATTTATAACACCCTTATTTGTTTAGCTAAAGAAATAACAAGTAGGCCTACTATTTTTTAGGTAAGGTAGATTTACATTAAATATAAAGACTTACTAGCAGTTTCAAGGTTGCTTAAAAACTAATATATTGCAAAATGGATTCTAATGGTAAGTACGAAATATGTTGGAACAGCTAACGCTTTGATTTTACCCCGTCATCAATAATTATATTGATTTCAACCTAAGGATTCGTTAGATTTGTTGTTGTAATCATAATGACTTTGTTAATCATACAATCAGTGGCTTTTACACTTTGCTGTTTGGTCGACTGGGAAGGCCGAAATGTTTATAAACCATGAGCATTCGTTGAAAAGTTGCACATTAAAAAAATGTTTTCAAGCGGTTTTCCCTTTGAAAATTCGCATGAAGCTTTTTATAAAAGAATGTAACTAATTCACTTTGGCTTAGAACGACGATATGAACGTCTTAATAGAAGTGTTATTGCATCCTTTACTATAATAAAAATCCACTTAATTGTTCATACATTTGCTGTAGAACACGTAACAAAACTCAAGTCCATTATTTTAATACTAGCAAAAAATATATACAGGTATAAAAAAGACCAAGAAAAGAATATCAACAACTTTATAATTAATAACTCGGCTTTTATGTTATTGTCTTGGTTTATTTAAATTTTCTTTATTTGCTGCACTGAAACAAAATCGAATAAATACAAATATTTCTCTCTTTTTGGTCGTTAGCAATAAAGTTAGATAGAAAAGGTTTACCCATGAATTTTAGAAGCACCTTAATTTTAAAAAAGTATTATTTTAAATTTATGTTATGGGCGAATTTCTGCAAAATAAATTTTTTCCGTCACTTTTAGGAAAGAATAAAATAAGTTTTTTTTCAGATTGTTGGAATAAAGACAAAATTACTGAATATCTGGACGAAAACCCATCTGTTTTTCAAGAATATTTAGAATGCAACCCACAACTTCTGGATAAATATGTCACAAGCCAAGTTGATGAACAAACAATTGCGAAATGGCTCGAGAAAATTGATCAGAGAGCAAGTTAGAAAACATGAGATTGCTTGAATGTCTGAATTTATTAACTAAAGGAAAAATACTCCACGGCTGTAGGGAGGACAAAGAACGGTCTTTACTTTCAATTGAATCCAAACCTTGTTAAAATAATTGAGCATTCAACAAAATTTTTAAAAATACATTTTAACGCGGACTCAAACGGCTAAACTTAAATTTTTTAATAAAAATAAGAAAAAGATCTTTTAAAAAATTATCCATTTTTTGATTATTTTCTTTAAAACAATAACAATTATTTTATACCAGATACTAGCTTAACTACTTATTAAATGATTTAATAATCGAATTTCAGCTGTTTAAGTTAATAAAAAATTACTTGAAACAACCCGTAATCGAGTAAATAATTTTAAAATTATACTAAAAATGAAAGCAGCAAGCATGAATCTAAGAAATCATTTAAGTGACTTGCTTATGACGTTTGTGAAAGCTTCAACGCTGTAAGGGTCAAATATGGTATTAAAACTGTATTACAGGTATTAAATTTAATTGAGCATTAAACGGTATACTCAATCTTTTATTGATGTGTATTTTGCTATCTTTTGTAAGATTCTTATGAAGTGAATGTCGTAAGTTTAGTTCAACGAGATCAATAATAGACTTTAAAAGACAATTTATTTTACTTACTTGATTATTTTATTTTATTTTAGCTGAGGCTCTTCTACCACTTCGAGTCGATTATTTAGTGGAAAAGAATGGGAAGGCTCAACATACTGACAAATACGTGAACAAGAATTTGGTTATTAGAAGAGCTGAAAAATTTGATTTTGACATTTTTTTCAAAAATCGCTCTTTTAATCAAAATCAAGATAAATTGGTTGTTGAGTTCAGCATAGGTAACTTTTAAATTAAGAAAGCAAAACTATCATTTCAATTATAACAAAATGTTATACTGTGGTTGTTATACAAACTTGTATGGAATGACTTGACAACTCACAAGCTTGGTGTGAAATGCTTGGTTTGTTCTTTGGATGGCTTTAATCAAACAAAGTCAAAATTTGAGCAGCTACATTCAATTGCTTCATGTGGCTTTGTGAAATCTTTAAAAAAACATTTAGTTAGTCAATATAACTTCAACTGCCCGCTATTGTATTTAAAATGGTGCTAACAAAAGCCATTTGAGAAAATAAAGATTATACTTCAGGATTTCTCAAATTTTCTTAAATAGTCCCTCTCGAAAAACGTGCTAATGCGTAATCATAATTGTGTCGTTTATAATAAACTACAAACATATCATAATTGCATTTCCAATGGGTTTAACTGCATTGGCGAAAAGAGAAAACACGTCGGTCTTAACGCCCTTTTCAGTCAAATCAACGCATGAAGAAAAAATTTTCAATCAATTTAATTCTGTCATAACGACTTGATAGATTGAAGTTGAGCGACGCAATCCTGCGCAATCTGAGCTTTGTTTGCGTTCAATCGCTGAATTAATGCTCAGCACAAGAACGATCCATTAAATTAAAACAAAGCTCGCTTTGAATTTAGGCGAAAATCCAACTCTTGGAAACAAAACTTTGTTTCGAGTTCCAACCGGGGAAAGTCTGCAGGAAAACAAGTGGACTTCCAAAATCACAGATGTGGATCATGAAAAGAAGATGATCAGCGTCCAGGTTAACATCCCTTCCGACGCCATCATCGGAAGATATAAACTGGTTGTCGAAGTGTCCACTATGGCAAAAGACGAATTGATTGTAAAAAGAAAACCAAGTCCCGATGTCATTGTTCTATTCAATCCGTTTTCTGAAGGTAAAATTTAAGCAATAACAGAAAATAAGATGTGTAGAAGTAGGTCTGGTAATAAAAATAGCAAAATTGAATATATCAAAACTTTTTCACTATTTTTGGTCAGATGTGCGTATCAAGTTAAATAAAAATGACGCTTTTAAACAATTGGTAAGATAGCTGCACCTTATTCAAACAAAAAAGACTCATTCAGTTTTTATTGTTCTAAGGATCATACACATCATACGTGCACTTCACCTCGATTTAAAGTCTTCTACAGAGTAAACGCCGTGCTACTTAACAAATTATGCCTTGAAGTAAAATTATTTGCTGTGGATTAATTGCTAAAAAGCACATGTCTTACTCTCATACAAGTTTTGAAACTTATTTCGATAAAATGTTTAAAATAATTTTTCGTGAATCTTACGAACCAGTTCGATTTACGTCAACAAACCGTATTTGTGATAAAATAGTCGCGGTTTTTTAGCTTACCATGACCAAAGCATTCTGCTAGAATCATTTAGATTTAATTTGTTGAAAAAAGTTTTTGGTCGTATTAGCATGCTTGAAACAAATAGCGAAACTTATACAAGCTGCGTCTTTAATTTTTCAATTTTTCAAAAAAGAAATTTTTCAAAATGTTAGTTTTCCCTCACGAATTAATGTCTTTCTTTACAAAAGCTTTTAAAAAGGCCTTAGTTTGCTATTATTATCAAAAAATGTACGTGGTAATTAGAACAGTTCTTTAAAAAATTTTAAGCTTAGACTAGTTGTTTTGAACTTTTTTGTACATGAAGTAATGGGATTTAACATTCTCCTGACTAAAAACATATAGATATTAATTAAAATAATAGTAATCCATATGACTATTACCTATTTCTAATGCATCTATGATTCATCAAATTTTTTTCTTAAGCATCTCTCGTACCCCCTGCTTTAATGCGGTGCATCCTCTACTTCGGTTAAAAATCTAATAACTTTATCATTATTATTATTATTATTACTATTATTATCATTGTCTCTATTTACCTTCCTGACAGGCAGCAAACGTCGAAGGTGTGATACTTTGGGCAACCGTCCAGCGATCATCATCTCGATCTGTTTTTAGATATGCCGAAATATTTTAAAATTTTTTATTTAATTATATTAGTGCCGTACAAATAAATTAACCGTTAACCAGTTTAAATTTAACGTTGTAATTATTTTTCTCAAGTTGACCCAAAATATTATTGAGTGGCTCACTATTAATTATGATAATCCCTAATTGATACAGTAAAAAGCGCAAAAAATTTGGGAGTAGTTATGGATTATAAGCTGAACTTTTACAAACACGTAAAAGTACGTAAATATAAAATTTCCCGCTCTGTTGGCATACGGACAAAACTAGAAACATTGATTGATTGATTTCATAATAAATACAGTGCGTTCAGAAAGTCACTGTGCACCTTTCATTGTCTGCTTTATTTTTAGATAATCAGCGTTTTTCATTTGATCTTTTTCAGCGTTTTTTGGTCGTTTCTCGTATTTCGTCTTTCATTTTTTTTAAATGCACTTTTCGAGCACTTTTTAAATTTTTCTTTTTCTTTTTTCTTTTTAATTCAATGTAATCATTGACGAAAGTCAATTTATTGCGAATTTAAATCCAATTTAAAATGGTTTTGTCAACGGAGGAGAGAATATTTTTGATTGAACATGTCTTTCGTGCGAATGGTGAATACACAAAAGCAGTGAAGGAAAAATTTGCCAAAAAGTTTCCCGGAACAGCATTACCTCATCGAAATGCAGTTCGAGCGTTATTGAACAAGTTCAGAGAAACTGGATTCATCGAGTGTTCGAAAACTTGAAACGTCGAATTAACGTTTGTATTCACGAACTTGGTGGGCATTTCCAGCAGTTGTTGTGACTCTATTTTTGTTATTTTTAATAAATTAAGAGACGGTCATTGTTCTTCACATAAAATTGACAATTCAAAATATTTTGTTATTGATTTTTCGAACACAGGATATCGTTCTTGTTTTAAAATTCCAGGTGCACAGTTACTTTTTGAACGCACTGTACAAAAAAAATCATTAATATTGCGTATAGGCCTAGCAATTTATTCACAAATAGCATTTTGTGTCGTCGAAACGTCATTGCTGGTGGTCATTGAATTTGACTGTGCAATATAGAAATGCTTTTTGCAAATGCAATTTGTTTTCATAAAAATATGAGTTTTTTGTTCTATTACTTTTCAACAATTTATGTTTTTAGCTGATGAAGTGTATATGGCTGAAGAAGACAAAAGAAACGAATACGTTCTTAATGACATTGGAATAATTTATTATGGGCAATGGGCAAAAATTGGGGGAAGGCGTTGGCTTTTTGGTCAATTCGAACCTGGAATTCTTGACATTGCTTTAAAGCTTCTGCGTGAAGCTCCAAATGTGAAAAAAAATCCAGTGAAATGTACCAAGAAAAGATCATCACCTGTCTATTGCAGTCGAACTTTGTCAGCTATGGTAAGTGAAAATAAAAGGTTGGCCGCCAATCAATTTTAGTGCAATGTAATCTAAATTCTTATCACTAAAATCATTATCTAATGGGAATTCTTAAGTCTTGTTCAAATAAATTTTCTAAAAGCAAGCGTTAGATTGAAGGAGGCTATGCTTGAATTTATAATGTCTATTTAAAAATACTTATTCGAATGGCCAGATACCTTGAACTTATATAATTCAGTTAAATATAACAGTTTTAAAGTTATAATTAGCCTATAAAAATTGTTTAACCTACTGCCTGGAAAGGGAGGTTTTGCAAATTTCAAAACATAAGAGCAAATTTTAATTTATTTCATAATTAAAACAATTTTTATGATTTTATCGAATACGTATTTCAAGAATCAATTAAATTTACTTTTCACTTGAGCAAAAACAAATTACCGCGGTTTGTTTTAATTACTTTGAAATATGATACCTGGTTTGTCGTCATCGTTCGGAAAGGCATCCACTCCGGATCAGACGCAAACACGAATGGGGCGGAGGGTTTATTTTTTTACCAACCCAGGTTGCTATACTGCCCGGATCAGATGCTGGCGGTGATGACGTTGAATCAACGTCGGGTTTCGTTATCCAGAAGCGTCAGGCTTTCGATCGTGCTCTATGTGGTGTCCGCTGTATAGTACAGTGTACCGTAAAGGCTGTTAGGACGTGGTCTGCGGTTTGTTCAGTTGCGCAGCACTCGCAATTCGGTGAAGAGCGAGATCTGGTTAACCAGAGATAATCAACTTAAAGCTTTCTTAGTTTTGTAACTTCTTTTCTAAGTTATTTCTCACAATCGGTAGTTGGTTAGGTATTTTCATCAAACAGTGTTTTTACTAGTCGTATGTTTGCACAATGATTTTGCAGATTAATCAAGAAGATGACAATGGAGTTTTATTAGGGAATTGGAGTGGAGAATACGATGGTGGAAAAAGACCAACATTCTGGAATGGTAGTGTAAAAATTCTTAAACAATGGAGAAGAAAAAACATGAAGGAGGTCCGATACGGCCAATGTTGGGTTTTCTCGGGTGTGCTCACTACAGGTCAGTCAAATATTTACAAAAAAAGTCTCATAGAAGCTATTTATCTTTATCTTCTTCTTCTCCTTTCGGCCTTTCCCTTTAATCAGGGGTGGCCACAGCGTATCATCATTTTCCACATCTTTCTGTCTTCAACATACGTCTCCTTCACACCAACTTCCCCCATATCTTCCTTCACTACATCTAAAAATCTTCTCTTTGGTCTCCCTCTTCTCCTCTTTCCCGGTAACTCCATTTCCATCATTTTTCTTCCTACATACTCTTGGTCTCTCCTCATGACATGTCCAAACCACCTCAGCCTGCCCTCCCTCATCTTCATTCCTAACCGTTCAACCTTAACGGTACTTCTGATGTACTCCTTTCTAATCTTGTCTTTTCTCGTCACTCCCATAGCAAACCTCAACATTTTCATCTCTGCGACTTCCATCTCTTCTACTTGTTTTTTTGTGACTGCCACTGTCTCAAGTCCATACACCATTGCTGGTCTTACCATTGAACTGTACACTTTTCCTTTTACTCTAGCTGGTAACCTCCTGTCGTAGATTACTCCTGATACTCTTCTCCATCCGTTCCATCCTGCCTGTACTCTCTTCTTTACCTCCCTCTCACAACCACCACTTTCTTGCATCGTTGATCCCAAATATTTAAATTCCTTTACTCTTGGCACTTTTGCATCCTCCATCTTTACTGTTTCGTCATCATTTCCTCCATTTATGCAAAGATATTCGGTCTTTGACCTACTTACTTTCATCCCTCTTCTTTCCAATGCATACTTCCAGGATTGTAATCTTCGCTCCACTTCTTCCCTGGTCTCTTCACAAATCACAATATCATCAGCAAACAGCATCGTCCATGGTGGTTCTCTCCTTACTTCATCCGTTAGCCTGTCCATTATCACTGCAAAAAGGAATGGACTTAATGCTGATCCCTGGTGCAGTCCAACCTTAATCTTGAAACTTTCTGTAGTACCTACTGCACACCTCATCACTGTTTCGCTTTCCTCATACATATCCTGTACTAGTTGCACATACTTTTCCACTATTCCAGATTTTCTCATACAGTACCACAGCTCTTCCCGTGAAACCCTGTCGTAAGCCTTCTCTAGGTCCACGAATACACAATGTAGCTCTCTTTGACCTTCCCTGTACTTTTCCATCAACATTCTTAGAGCAAACATGGCATCGGTGGTTCCCTTTCCTGGCATAAATCCATATTGCTGTTTGCTGATCTCCACACTATCTCTTAACCTGGCTTCAATAATCCTTTCCCATACCTTCATTGTGTGGCTCATTAGCTTTATTCCTCTGTAGTTTCCACAGCACTGTGCGTCCCCTTTGTTTTTATAGATTGGGATAAGCACACTCCTTCTCCATTCTTCTGGCATCCGTTCACTCATTAATAGTCTGTTGAACAGTCTGGTCAAAAACTTTATCCCCATCTCTCCTATGCACTTCCAAACTTCTACTGGCAACTCATCTGGCTCAACTGCTTTACCTTTTTTCATCCTTCTTAGTGCATTTTTTACTTCTTCTCTACTGACACAATTTACCTCTTCATTAATCACTTGTGTTTCCTCTGTCCTAGGGTCTCTGTTATTTTCCTCCTTCATCAGTTTCTCAAAGTATTCCTTCCATCTCTTTAACGCTGCTTCCGAATTTATCATCACATTACCATTTTCATCCTGTATAACCCTCACATGCTGTACATCTTTCCCTGCTCTGTTTCTCTGCCTAGCCAATTTGTACAACTCCTTTTCACCTTCTTTTGTTTTCAATCTAGCATACAAATTGTCATATGCACGTCCCTTTGCCATTGCAACTGCCTTCTTTGCCTTACTCTTCTTTTCTTTGTATATCTTTTTAGTATTTTCATTTCTTGTTTTGTCCCATGCTTTCTTTGCCTCTTTCTTTTCTTTTATGCTTTTTTGAACTTCCTCATTTCACCACCAAGTCTCCCGGTCTCCTTTTCGTTTTCCGAATGTCACTCCCAGTACAGTTTCAGCTGTTTTTCTTAGCATTTCTGCCGTTTTGTCCCACTCATCAGGTAACCCATCCTTGCCTCCCAAAATCCTGGTCACCTCTTGTCTAAACGCTTCTTGACAGCTTGTCTCTTTTAGTTTCCACCATCGTATCTTTGGCTTTACTTTCTCTGCCTTTTTCTTTTTCACCATAAGATCCATTTTGCATACCACCATACGGTGCTGCTTTGCGACACACTCATTCAATATTACCTTACAATCACACATTTCCTTCAAGTTTCTCCTTTTGCACATCACATAATCTACTTGGGTATTTTTTCCTTCACTCTTATACATCACTCTGTGTTCATCTTTCTTCTTGAAATAAGTATTGACAATCGCCGAATCCATATTTTTCCCAAAATCCACAACCATTGATCCTTCCTTATTTCTTGTTCCAGCACCGTACCTCCCCATTATTTCCTCATCCCCTATGTTTCCTTCGCCCACATGTCCATTAAGATCTGCACCAAGAACTATCCTCTCTTCTTTTGATATACTTTCAATCAATCCATCCAGGTCTTCCCAAAAATCATTTTTCTCCTCCATGCTGTTGTTAACCTGTGGAGCATATGCGCTTACTATATTTAGGATGGACCCATTTACCTCCAGCTTCATGGCCATCAGTCTGTCTGACACCCTCTTCACTTCCACATAGAACCACATAGAAGCTATTTATCTTTATGTTGAAGGTTAATTAGCTGTAGAAATTTGCTATTTAAATGCCGAGTTGAAAAAACTGTTTAGCCTACGTCGACTCTTGAAACAGTTTGCCATTAGACTGAAGTTCTCAAAACAGTCGTTCTAGTTAAGTACGAAGGATTTGCTAGAAAACTTTTCTCTACAAGTAGAAAGAAACCACAATTTCTGACAAAGAATATATTCACCAAAATCAAATAAATTTGATCAATTCTTGTAAAACTGATCTCTCAAACTTCACGAAACTTCAAAGCTTTTCACAGCGCCAACAACTGCGAATGATCACTCAACAACTTTGTACTGACTAACATCATAGCATCCTGATAGATAAGATTAAACTAAATAGTTCGTCCTCCACACCGGCTAAAAGACTGACCCTCAAAGAACTTAAACACAGGGTCACAATTTTACTTGGGAATCGAAAAAGGACTAGTTGGACTAGGTAAACAAAATACCAACGCTGAAGTAATGCTGTGGTTATTTTTATTTATTCCAGTTAAAAAATAGTTTGCCGCGCGGCTGATGTTCTTCTAACAAAAGGTTCTGGCTAAGTACGCATTTATTGGGTGAAAATTTTTCTTCACGGATAGAAAAAAACCATGGTTTTTAACTATAAGGAATATATTCACAAAATTCACAAAAAGTTGGCTCTCAAGCTTTATCCAAACTTCAAAACAATTTGCAGCATCAACATCACTCACAACTTACTGCGAAAAATCACTCACAACTTCCTATACTGACAAACTCTAAGAACGACTTAAGGCCCGTTTCCACTACGAGCGTGGAAAAGAGTAATCTTTGTTTGTTCTATTGATTTTTTTTGCGCTCGCTTCAATTTTAACCGCTCGCTTCAATCGAAGATCAATAAAAAAAACAAAGAATGCTCTTTTCCACGCTCGTAGTGGAAACGGGGCTTTAGAATCCCGATAGCTAATATTAAACTTAATGGTTCGTCCATCACAAAAGCAAAAACAATTCTATCTCTCTATATATAGAACTAATTTCCAAAGCGTCACCACTCACCTTTAAACAACTTAAACTTAATTTAAGTTTAATAAATTTAATAAAAATAAAATTTGATAAATTTAAATCTAATTTTTGACCGTTTAAGCGTTGTATTTTCAGCGCTTTAATCATTTCGTCCAGCGTTCTTGTCAACAAAATCGTTAACATACGCTTGAGAGGCAGCTTCCCGATTGCCTCCCTTCAAATAAAAAAAGAAACAAAAATGAAACAATATAACGCTATTTTCTCTTTTGGTAAAAATATCCGTTGAAATGACAAAGATTTGAGGCATGCCGCAATTGTGACATCGTAGACTAGAAAAAAGCTTTTTCTTCCTCCCGACATTTGTTACAAGATTAGTCGTTTTTTTTTCCAGTAAGTGAGAATATGCACGGATTGTAACTGCAAAGCGATAAATTTATTTAAGTATTAAGAATGGAGGATCATTTAGTATCTAAGCTAAAAAAATTTTCAACATTAAGCTTTTAATCTAATTTTGGTATATATATATATAATTCAGTGTTTGAACCTCTATTTTTGGCAGCATACATTAACATACATTTCTAACTGACACTAATTCATGAACTATCCTATACCTTGACTTGTAAAAAGTGATTGCAAAATGTTTTACTTTCAATGTGAAGACAATTGAAATTAATAAAACAATTGCCATTGTGAAAGACAATAACCCTTCCAACTTTTAGTTTGAAAATATGAAATATTCGTCTGTATCTTTAGACAACCGTCGTCTTACAAAGTACTCTTATACTTATTATGTCTGAGGATATCAACGGACATCGAAGACTGTATAGTCATTTCTGCTGTCTCCATTGCATGGTGCAGGGTTTCTCAAACTTTTTTGTTCTGCGACCCCGTTTTAAAAAATAAAATTTTGTGTGACCCCAATTAGTGGTGGATATTTAAAATTAGGAGCCCGAGGCAAGAATTCTCAAAAATTGGTGTTCTCTAGAAACAAAAGAGGGTTTTGATTTTGCACTTTGCAATTTTTCTCCAAAAATCATAATGATCTCTAAAAAAAAGGTCTTCACTTTGAATCGATCTCTTTTTCCGTATTTTTCTCCCAAAATCATGCCGTTCTCCAAAAAAAAAAGGTCTTCACTCAGAATCGAACTGCGATTTGTCTATTTTTATCGCCAACTTCAGGTGTTCTCTAAAAAAAAGATCCGCACTCAGAATCAACCTCCAATTTGTCAATTTTTGTCCCCAAATTCTCTGATTTGCCGATTACATGTGCAATAACCATAATTTTTTCCAAAAGATCCGCGGCACTACTGGGATTTTCAAAGTTTTGCGGCACAAAGCACAAAATGCCAATTTGTTTTGCGACCCCAAAATTATTTTAGGCGACCCCATTTGGGGTCACGACCCATAGTTTAAGAAGTCCTGATAGTGTATAAACAATTTGAAATAATTTGAATTGAATTGAATTGACTAAGCTTCGAGTTAATTTAAGCTAGTAATTTGTAACATAAGACACGCCTCTCTGGAAGGGATTTTTAAAAATTCATGGGGTCAGTTTTAATCACACATTTTTAACAATGCATATATTTTATAAACTTCAAAAATATTATTTGTCTCCCATTTAGTGTGCAGGAGAATTAAAGTTTCGTCTTCCATTTCAAAAAAATACTTTTTAGTCCTCTCTCCACGATTTTGATTTTTTATACTTTAACATTGTTTTTTTACTTCACCGAAAGAAACTTATTAGGAGACCCAAAAAATTTTTTGAATCTTTAGAAGGTCATGGTTGTGCCAAAAAAGTAGGTTATCTTTCCGAAAATTTAAGAATTTAAAAATTTAAGTCCCCTTTGCCCCCCTGGATCCAATCATAAAAGCTTCGGCAAGCTCGTGAAATCAAAAGCTCTTATTTGAAATCAAACTTCTTAAGACTTAAAACCTAAAGAATTGATTTGTCTCTAAATAAACAGATTTCGCAATTTTAATGTTAAAGGAAACTAAAAAATTTTGCAAGTTTTTCGTAAACATAACATTTTTTCGTCGGCATCGTGTTCGAGTGGTTAAAGCGCCGTGTTTGTGATCAACATGTTCTCGGTTCAAAACCTATTCGCACGATTCTGTTGTGTCCTTCGGAAAGACACTTTACGGTACTTTCCCCTGCTTAGTGGTCTTGGCAAGCGACAAAATTGACAATATCATTACTTTAAAAAATTAATACCTCCCCAACCACAAGCTTCACGGCACGTTATTGCATAGGCAACAGTAGTACGATACGATTTTTAAACCTTATTCCAACCGATAAGTGATAAAATTTACGACGCCATTAATAGCAATCAGCGACGTTCCGAAATAGCCATCGAAGTTGCCAGATTTCTTAAATTAATTACAGTATATTACGTTTATTCGGAGCCCGAGGCAAGAATTCTACAACGGAGCTGACGGAAGAAAAAATGGGATAGGGATAGTGCTGAGGGAGGAGCTGGCTGAAAGTGTCTTGGAAGTGAAGAGGGTGTCAGACAGACTGATGGCCATGAAGCTGGAGGTAAATGGGTCCATCCTAAATATAGTAAGCGCATATGCTCCACAGGTTAACAACAGCATGGAGGAGAAAAATGATTTTTGGGAAGACCTGGATGGATTGATTGAAAGTATATCAAAAGAAGAGAGGATAGTTCTTGGTGCAGATCTTAATGGACATGTGGGCGAAGGAAACATAGGGGATGAGGAAATAATGGGGAGGTACGGTGCTGGAACAAGAAATAAGGAAGGATCAATGGTTGTGGATTTTGGGAAAAATATGGATTCGGCGATTGTCAATACTTATTTCAAGAAGAAAGATGAACACAGAGTGATGTATAAGAGTGAAGGAAAAAATACCCAAGTAGATTATGTGATGTGCAAAAGGAGAAACTTGAAGGAAATGTGTGATTGTAAGGTAATATTGAATGAGTGTGTCGCAAAGCAGCACCGTATGGTGGTATGCAAAATGGATCTTATGGTGAAAAAGAAAAAGGCAGAGAAAGTAAAGCCAAAGATACGATGGTGGAAACTAAAAGAGACAAGCTGTCAAGAAGCGTTTAGACAAGAGGTGACCAGGATTTTGGGAGGCAAGGATGGGTTACCTGATGAGTGGGACAAAACGGCAGAAATGCTAAGAAAAACAGCTGAAACTGTACTGGGAGTGACATTCGGAAAACGAAAAGGAGACCGGGAGACTTGGTGGTGAAATGAGGAAGTTCAAAAAAGCATAAAAGAAAAGAAAGAGGCAAAGAAAGCATGGGACAAAACAAGAAATGAAAATACTAAAAAGATATACAAAGAAAAGAAGAGTAAGGCAAAGAAGGCAGTTGCAATGGCAAAGGGACGTGCATATGACAATTTGTATGCTAGATTGAAAACAAAAGAAGGTGAAAAGGAGTTGTACAAATTGGCTAGGCAGAGAAACAGAGCAGGGAAAGATGTACAGCATGTGAGGGTTATACAGGATGAAAATGGTAATGTGATGATAAATTCGGAAGCAGCGTTAAAGAGATGGAAGGAATACTTTGAGAAACTGATGAAGGAGGAAAATAACAGAGACCCTAGGACAGAGGAAACACAAGTGATTAATGAAGAGGTAAATTGTGTCAGTAGAGAAGAAGTAAAAAATGCACTAAGAAGGATGAAAAAAGGTAAAGCAGTTGAGCCAGATGAGTTGCCAGTAGAAGTTTGGAAGTGCATAGGAGAGATGGGGATAAAGTTTTTGACCAGACTGTTCAACAGACTATTAATGAGTGAACGGATGCCAGAAGAATGGAGAAGGAGTGTGCTTATCCCAATCTATAAAAACAAAGGGGACGCACAGTGCTGTGGAAACTACAGAGGAATAAAGCTAATGAGCCACACAATAAAGGTATGGGAAAGGATTATTGAAGCCAGGTTAAGAGATAGTGTGGAGATCAGCAAACAGCAATATGGATTTATGCCAGGAAAGGGAACCACCGATGCCATGTTTGCTCTAAGAATGTTGATGGAAAAGTACAGGGAAGGTCAAAGAGAGCTACATTGTGTATTCGTGGACCTAGAGAAGGCTTACGACAGGGTTTCACGGGAAGAGCTGTGGTACTGTATGAGAAAATCTGGAATAGTGGAAAAGTATGTGCAACTAGTACAGGATATGTATGAGGAAAGCGAAACAGTGATGAGGTGTGCAGTAGGTACTACAGAAAGTTTCAAGATTAAGGTTGGACTGCACCAGGGATCAGCATTAAGTCCATTCCTTTTTGCAGTGATAATGGACAGGCTAACGGATGAAGTAAGGAGAGAACCACCATGGACGATGCTGTTTGCTGATGATATTGTGATTTGTGAAGAGACCAGGGAAGAAGTGGAGCGAAGATTACAATCCTGGAAGTATGCATTGGAAAGAAGAGGGATGAAAGTAAGTAGGTCAAAGACCGAATATCTTTGCATAAATGGAGGAAATGATGACGAAACAGTAAAGATGGAGGATGCAAAAGTGCCAAGAGTAAAGGAATTTAAATATTTGGGATCAACGATGCAAGAAAGTGGTGGTTGTGAGAGGGAGGTAAAGAAGAGAGTACAGGCAGGATGGAACGGATGGAGAAGAGTATCAGGAGTAATCTACGACAGGAGGTTACCAGCTAGAGTAAAAGGAAAAGTGTACAGTTCAATGGTAAGACCAGCAATGGTGTATGGACTTGAGACAGTGGCAGTCACAAAAAAACAAGTAGAAGAGATGGAAGTCGCAGAGATGAAAATGTTGAGGTTTGCTATGGGAGTGACGAGAAAAGACAAGATTAGAAACGAGCACATCAGGAGTACTGTTAAGGTTGAACAGTTAGGAATGAAGATGAGGGAGGGCAGGCTGAGGTGGTTTGGACATGTCATGAGGAGAGACCAAGAGTATGTAGGAAGAAAAATGATGGAAATGGAGTTACCGGGAAAGAGGAGAAGAGGGAGACCAAAGAGAAGATTTTTAGATGTAGTGAAGGAAGATATGGGGGAAGTTGGTGTGAAGGAGACGTATGTTGAAGACAGAAAGATGTGGAAAATGATGATACGCTGTGGCCACCCCTGATTAAAGGGAAAGGCTGAAAGGAGAAGAAGAAGATATTACGTTTATCAATCGAACAAAGCACTTTATGACATCATAATATAAACAACAAGCTGCATAACTTGAAATGTCAAGTCAGTTGTGAATTAAAACGGTAAAACGAATCTTTGTAATAAACATGCACACAAAATAAATTAAGTGGGGGTGTACCGATTACGCAATTAGACGTCACAACGAAAAAGATTACGTCATAATGAAAAGCTTAACTCTTTGAAGACGGGAGTCACATATTGTGATAAATCACGTGATCTCAGGTGAGTAAAAAAATAAACTCGGCAAATTTTTTTGGCTAAACTTCCTGAAAAACCCTCTGTTACGTCACAATACCCAAGCAAATGCGCACGTCCCTTTATATACGGCTGCACTTTGATGCGAAGTCAGAATTTCTAATTAGCAAAAAACATCTAAAAGTTCTGTTACTAGCTGTACAGAGATAAGTTGTTCAATTTAATAAATTATAATTTACTAATTAAGTCATAATTATAACAAAAGTTTTTTTTTATGAGCCTAAGATTAATAAAGCTTTATGAAGTAAAGAATATATACGAACACTATCAATCAAGTAAATTTTAGAAATAATATATTTTCGAAAACTGGTTTTTGGCTGTATAGTTTATTTCAAAAACAGATTTTTGAACACCAAACGTTTCGTCTAAATTGCGGGTTCTTCTTTTTTCTAAATTATAAATTATATGCTTTAATAGCTCGGAATCGGACTGCAATATCTTGGAGTCTTCGGAAGCAGGTCATAATACTTGCTTGACAGCTGCTCTATTTATAGCGTTTGTGAAGCTTTTTCGTGTGTTTGGAGGACAACTATGGAAATTAAATATGAAAAATTATAAAGGATTGCTGTGCCATATCCACGGTGACCTTCTGTTTGTAAAAATGGTTTATTGCTTATCACAAAAAACATTTCAATAATTGCATTAAAAAATTCATTTATAAATTTTTATTTGCTAAAGTTGCAAATTGTATATCAGCCAATTGAAAATATTTTGCTAAAACATATTACCGGTGTAGTTTTATGCTTCAGCAAAAATACATCAGTCGATGAAAATTTGTTACATAAGAATTTATTGAGTTATAAGAAACTACCTTACTTTGCTGAACAAGCTAATATATTTATAAGCTATGAGCTTGCCGATTTTTCTTTATAAATTGTCACCAAAAAAAGCAGAAACTTTTTTTCTAGATCAAAGTCAAAGCCGCGCAAAGATTCGAACAATGGCACGCAAGCACACACACTCAAATAAAGTTCAAAATTTCGTTCTTCTAATTAATAATCTACCGTTGGTTATATTCTCTTGAGAATATAATCGAAAGTAGCGGCGTCGCTTTGCAAAATATTCAGACGAACTTTTTTTTTCGCCCGACAGAGTAGAACTCTAGCGACACGTAGCGGTTTGAAAATTTGAATTATCTTGTCGCTACTCGAAATTATTGGAAAAAAAGGATTTTTTGAAAGGAAAAGTGGGGTCTTTTATTTTCTTTATTGCAAACTTGTTTTTGAACAATTTTTTAAGCATTTTATATCATTGTACTCAGGAAAAAATTATCTTTTCGATGATATAAAATTTAAACAATTTTTTTATATAATTAATGGGGAAATTATAATTAAATATTGCTTAATTCTTGAAAAACTTCTAAAATTGCGTAGCTAGTGGCCAAAAGCCCCGTCTTCAAAGAGTTAAAAATTGCCGTAAAAGCCTGAAAATCAACAACAGTGTTATAAGGTTAAGATTAAAGTTATGAATAAAGTTTGACAACACAGATGAAAAAAGCGCAAATGTTTCCATTCAATTTTTTTCTTTTTTATTCTGGCCGAAGAAATTAAATCAATAAGGGCGTGAAAACTTTTTCTCCAGAAAATTTTATCTAAAACTTGAAGTGATTCAGCAAATGAAGGCAATATAATTTTCTGTTTCTCAGTTCTTCGAGCTATTGGAATTCCTGCTCGAAGCGTCACCAACTTTCTGTCAGCTCATGATACAGACTCGAGTATGACAATAGATCGTTACATAAATGACAATGGAGAAATAATTTTAACGAAAGGGTCAATCTGGAACTTTCACGTGTGGAATGAAGGTTGGTTCCGCAGACCAGATTTGCCAAAAGGTATATATTTACAAAAATTACAAAAAAATTTTATAGTTTGAGGTATTTACTTACAAAATTAAATTAATTTTAATGGTTTATTGTGCTTGATTATGCAATTCAAATACTTGATCATGTTGTCCAATACAAATATTTTTTTAATACTTAAACAAAGGCAAAAGGTTAAAACTTATAAATATTTTTTTTGTTGTGGTGACAGATATTTCTTTATTAAGAATAAAAAATTATTGTTTCTATTGGGAGCCACTTTTTTATGTTTTTTCTAACATCACTTTTGTGAAATTTGATTTGATTTATAAACATAAATAATTGAATTATACCTTTCCAGACGATTTAATAGATTAAGTGGAAGTGTTTTGATTTCAAAATTTATAAAAGTTTATCGGAACTTGGTTTTATTAAGGTTATGACGGTTGGCAAGCCCTTGATGCCACTCCTCAAGAAGAAAGCGACGGAGTCTACCAATGCGGACCCGCTCCGGTGAAAGCTGTTAAAAATGGAGAAATTTATCTCGGACACGACACAAACTTTTTATTTGGCGAGGTATACTCTTTTGCTTGAAATATTTTTTCCAAGAAAAAATTATAAAACATTTTAACATGAATTAAAACATTTAAAAATCAAGGTACTTTTTACTGAACTCAGTCGATAACAAAAGACAAAGTTAGAAATTAGCTTTTATTATTATTTTTTGCTCAAATCATGTTATTAAATGGAATTTACAAGCAACAAATATCGGGTCTAGGCCTAAATAGCAAATATATAAAGAAAATTTGCAGATGAGCACTCCAAACTGCTTGATTGTAAGCTGTTTACCGCAAAATAAATGCGGCTGTGACTTTGAAACTTGAATTTTACTAGTATCATTTTTTAAGAAAAATACTATATATTCCGCTCTAGCTTTGGTTATTGAGCACGGTGTCAATTAAATTGAGACAACTTATATTAGTTTTTTCCAGACGTGAAAAGTTTTTGATTTAACAATTGCAATAGGGATTTAACTAAATTAAAAGTAATACGCAATGGGATATACTGCAGAATTTCGCAGCCAAATTTATCGTATATATTTATCCGATTGTAAAACCCCCTTAAAAATAAACCGCAGAAAATGAACACAAGAAATTAATAAAAGCCGCCCTTGAAAGAAAACCGCAACAACAGACGTCAAATGAAAGTTCTATAGCCTACAGTAACTTACTGTACGAAGTAAAAGAATCACCAAAATATTTAATCAGGCTAGTCAAATTTAAGCATCATTATTATCGTCAATATCAAAAAAGCCTAGATCAAAATGTTGTCAGGATTACTCAATGTCTTTATTTCAAAAGCAGGAAATTTTTTCTGCAATCTGCATTGGCTTTATCAAATCTACCAAAATCTTAAAGTTTTCCAAAATTTAATTAGTTTTTTTTAAGTTGATACACTGCTCTAAAATGAAAACTTGTGAACCGCTCTTGAAAGTGAATCGCACAAAATGAAAGCAGAAAACAATGCAAGCCCCGATTTACAGTAAATACTGGGTACACATTTATTATATTTTATAATAAACTTTTTTACAGTTACATCTTAATAAAGGCTTTAATTGAGAATACAGTAGATAATCACTCGGTTGCTTACTCTAGGTAAACGCTGATCGTTTGACTTGGAGCATGCCAGCATTCGGAGAGACGAGCAAGTTGTATAAAAGAGAAAAGCATCTCGTAGGAAGAAATATTAGCACCAAGGCGGTTGGATCTAATGCACGAGAAGATATTACTCATGACTACAAGTTTCCTGAAGGCAATGTTAAAAGTTTTAATAATTGCTATTATTTAGGTTGTTGTAACTATGTCTGTTTGTTAATTTTAACGATTGCGCCCGATATACAGAACCAACAATTATTGTAATAAACAGTAACAAAGAGAAGATCTGAGTCCGTCATCATATTACGCAACAACACAGATCATAGGGATGCCATTCCAAAAAGTACATTAGGCCTACTAAACTTCATAGGCCATAACCCAGCCAACAATGCTATGCAAGGTCTGCAAGGGCCCTATGAAGACAGCCTGTACAAGACCCGTACAGATTTGGCAAGGGCAGTCGGGTTTACTGCACGGTTTTATGTAGCTTTCAGTTTTCAATGGTAATCTGAAAAAGAAAGATGCTTTAATAAGTTTACCTTTTAACTGTTTAAAAAATAGAACATTTGGGCATAAATAACTTTAACCACATGAAACCCGTGAGGTTAGCCCACGCGAGGCCACTGCAGTGTCCACGGCCAACTCGGTACAGGTCCCGTACAGGTTCCTTCACAGGGCCATTAAAGCCCCTGCATAGCATTGTTGGCTGGAAAAGTGGTAAGAATTTTTACCACAAATAGGTCTGAGATCCTTGCTAAGCAGCAGTAGGCTATTTTTAAAAATACGATTAGTTTTGTAGAACACAAAACTAAATTAAAATAAACAAAACTCTGCAATTATACTTATTTTTTTACAGAAAACCCATGCTCTCAGAAAACCTTATAAGCTACTGCAAATTTGGACTCATATTTCTTGAAAACGTTTTTGCTGTTTATAAATAGAAATCAATTTTAGTAATATATTTAACAAAACAAATTAAATTTTTTAGGTTCAAAAGAAGAAAGAGCTGCCTTTGATAGAGCTTATGCTTTGGGCAAGAAAGTTTTTTATCACGAAAACTTAAATGTGATTAAAGACGAAGGAGACATAACAATTGACATTTCAAATGTCGAGGATGCTATAAATGGGAAAGCTATCGCTATTAGTGTAAAGGTAAAAAATGCATCGCTTGAGTTTTGCAAAAAAATTGAAATAAATCTTGCTACAGGTTTGCAACAATACTATGGAGACCCGAACAGGAATTGTCACCACAACAATTACATCAATGCTAAACAACGGTCAAAGAAAAACACTGATTAAAAAAGAGAAAATCGAGGCAAAACTTGAAGCTGAAAAAGGTATTGAGATACTTCAGCATGAATTTAAATTTCATTCGGCAGTATTGAAAAAAATTTGTTTTTACGTGATTGAAAAAAATCAAATTATTATCTAAATGATTTTTTTCAATCCTTCATTACCCATAAAGATTCGGTATTTAGATAAAAATTTCATTTAATTTTTTTAGTTTAATAGTAATTGCTATTACTTGTGAAGCAAAATTTATTTCTTAGAAATATATTATAAAGAAAAATGAAAACCGTATACGAAGGGTGATTTAAAAATTGTGGCCTAAGGGGCAAAAAATTTTTTTCATGTCAAAATGATGCGTTTATTTTATAATATAACCCTTTTGCAAGTTTTCAAACTTATTCCAAAGTTCTTGGAGCTTACCAATCCCCTCTTCATAAAAGCTTAAATCTTGGTCATATCATAAAAGCTTAATCTTGGTCCTATCTAATCTTTAATTTTTAATAAACCTCTTAAAAGAGTTTTTAATTAACTACTAAATTTTTGTAATCATTAAACATTTTGCAAGCATGCATGTCTGTATGAGCCCCGAATTTGTAATCCCAGAAACAACCTGTTGAGCGATTGGGAATACCTTTTAATTGCAGTCAACTTTTCTTTTATTTGTTTCAGTTTTAAGTTTAATAAATCTCTTTAATGATAAAATGTATAAAAAGAAATTAACCGAAAAAACGCATAAATAGTTTTATTTTGCAAGATTGAATGAATTTATTTTAGAAACTACTCGAATTCTGAGACTCAGTTTTGCGGATTACGGACGTCATCTTGCAGACAACAACGCCATGCAAGTTTTTACCACTGTGCGCATAAACGAGACCAATAATTTTTACGTCGATACGTATGACGTGGAAGTCAAAAGTCCTGATTGCTTGGAAATAAATGTGAGGAATTTTAAAAGTAACCTTCTTCCTTGTGTAAACTTTGCAAAACATTAAAAATCAAACAGTCTTCGTTTAGCGGCCTGTTTAGTTAATAACAGCAAACACAAAGTAGACTTTAAAACATGGGCGTTTTTGGTATTACGCGAAAAATTAAGTGCGTCATAAATAGAATCAGGTTCTTTCAATAGACAGCAATTTGAAAATACGAAGGACCTAGTTTGCTGGAAAATTTTGGGGGGGAGAATTTTGTGTGACTATGACATGTTTAATATTTGATTACTAGTAGACTACTTGACATTAACAAAACTTGTTATTTCCTTTTTAATAAAGCATAATGCAACGAAATTATTACTAATATAAAATTTCTTAATCAAAATGAATTAAAAGTTTAATCATGACAAAACTATTATCAAATCAACTTATTGGCAGTTACGTAATAGCATCTACAAATCCGATTTCCATTAAGATTTTGGATGCATAAAACATAATAATTTGTTTTTATATTTAAATGGTCATCAAATTTTTTCTTCTGTTTCAATTTCGCCAAACACTCAACACCTTGCATCATTGGACATCACAAATTCTTTAGCTATCTTTTGGAAAGATAATTTACTTAATATATCCCGATGTATATGACAAACTATAACGTGATTCAAACGTACTTGAGTCATTGTAGAACGTAGCCATGTTCTCAACCTGCGAAGAGCACTGAAGGATCGCTCTGCTTCGCAAGAACTTGCAGGTGATATCAAAAGTAGCCTCAGCAGTTTTTCAACTGCAGGAAACATGCACCTTACATTTGGTTCCATTTCACAGAATATCTTTAAGTGTTCAGCTAAGCAAGGTCTCTTATAATTGGACACGACGAAGTTTGTTCTGTTTTGGTTAAAGCCGTGTCCACAATGCTGTGTGCAGGGCTAGTAACTTAGCCCTGCCTATCCCTTGACCAGTCTCTTGAAATTCTAATTAATGTTTACTCAATTTTATTCCGATTCACTGTTTCAATTTTATTACACTACTAAATGTGCGTGTCGAAGGAGATAATCTCAATCACTAGCCAAAGAATTTTAACGCAAATTCACTCCGACCTTCTTGCCGTCACTACCAATCGAAAAAGGGCGAATTCCAGCAAAACGCCGTTTATATATGCGTCTAGGCCACGTGTTCCATGGCCAACAATTTTCAATGAAGCGTATAAAACAAATAGAACCAGGAACACAGGCGATTGGCGGAACAATAATAACGCACATACATTTGTAGTTCTATGTCAAGTGTAGAGTCACATAGTTCTGGATAGTCTTTGATAGCATCTCTATCAAGAATACCACTAATTAGCATTTTGAATACGTAGCTTGTTGTATTCATTCAAATCTGAAGAGTCAAAATAGTCATTCAGACAGGCCAAAGCAACATCAATCGCTGAATAAAATTGGACCCTGAAGTAGTCTTCAGCATTGCTGTACGACTGTTTTGCAAGTTCACTGCCTCGATATCGTCTTGGAGCCTTTCTTTTCCTCGGAAAGTTGATATACTCCAATCCAAGGTCGTCACTCATTTTCTGTGCTTCCTTGAAAATGTCAGCAAATTTCTTTGTTGTACGAAGATTAATAAATTCACTTTTGACAAGTCTAACACTGTTTATCATTCCATCAACATGTACAGATGAGCTTTGCAATGATCTGTTTAATGATTCTAAAATCTCAAGGAAAGGTGAAGCAGCATGTAGGCCCAGGACACATTTACTATTTGCAAGACAAATATAAATGCCATTGGCTCTAGCTGCTGTATTTGTTTCAAAGTTAGCTGTTGCTTGCTTTAGGGCATCAAGTACGTAGGAATAGTTTTATAAAACAGATTTCACTGCAAAAATCTTGTCAACCACCTAGTGGGACAGATTGGTTTCAATGAACCAGGCTGTGGGGTTTCAACGCCATCACCATGTTGTGCCAGGTACAGATTTTTAAAATTTCCAGATTGTGTATACAGTTTATTAAGTTCATGTATATGGTCTAATGCATCTCTTACAACTATAGCTTCTTGAAATGCTATGAAAACTCCTAGCTGTGTGACATAAGCACCACAGCTTATAAAACGAGCTAACGGCTGATGTTTCTTATTTCTGCTTGGCAACCATAACACTTTCCTGCCATATTTGCTGCTCCATCATATGTCTGGGATCTTAAGTTCTCTATTGGTAATTGGAGCCTGATTAATACTCGTACATCAAGAATCATGGCACTAATTGAGAGGCCAGATGTAGACTCTATGTTATACAATCCCAAAAATTCTTCTTTAATCTGGAATATATTAGTCACATATCGAACACAGATACATTGCTGCTCTTTTCCTTAAATGTCTTGTGTGCCGTCTACTACAATACCAAAGTTAATAGACTGATCATTGACTTCCTTTATAATTTTTCTCAAAACCATGTGACACATTAGGCAAAGAATATCATTTTGAATGGGATGGGATGTGTAACTGTGCTTTCTTGCAAGTCGTGAATGAAGACCAGCAATGTCTTCTGGCCAAAAATAAGAAAGCTCATTAAAGTTTCCATCATCAGAATTTTTTTCTTGGTTGCCAGTCCTTGTCCAGCTAGATACTTTAAGTAAGAAATTATCTTTATCAAGGCAGTTCTTGCTTGTTTTTGTTCTAGAAGAAAACTACAGTTTATTTGAACCAAAACACTGTCTTCCTTTTTCTTTTGTGAGTTATTAGATAATGCAAGTCTGTGAGTGTTACTTCTTTCGTAAGCATCAAACTTTTCTTTCGTAAGCTTCTTTTGTGAGTTATTTGATTTTATTGAGTTATTATTGAGTTTTTGTGAGTTATATGTGAGTTATAACAGGATTAACACCTGTATTTAACTGAGAAGGTAAAAAGTCATGAATTTTATTGGATTGTTTTTGAGAACTTTTAAACCAATATCTTATATCCATTGCACAAATTAAGTAAATTTAACTAAAACAAACACAAATTGACATAAAGTAAATATTCATCTTGCACAAACTCAAGGACAATGCCCTTGAGTTTGTGCACGATGAATATGACGCAAGATGCAAATACGCAAGATAAATATGAAGGGGGACAAAAGGTATTTTGTCCCCTTTGTCCAGATATTGGGGAAGACATGTCCCTCCCGTCCCCGAATAAAATAGATCCCTGGAAAATACACATACTTTTGAATAACAGTCAGAACAAAACTTCTGCTGACCAGTTGTTTTTTTGCAATTTCAAGCTATTAGCGTATTAGTTGAATTTAAAAATCTGTTTCTTTTAAGTACCGCAAAAAAATTAAATACTCGTAAATACTATTTTTAAAAAGTTTTTAAAGCATAGCAAAATCTTTTCAATAAAAAAAACTTTTGTCATAAAACTTTTTTTAGTGTCCAGAAGAAGTTCTAGCTGGACGGAATGTTGACGTCAGCTTTACTTTTGTCAATCCACTTCCGGTTACTCTCACTGCTGGTGTCTTCTCCATTGAAGGAAATGGAGTCGTTGCTGATGACGTTACTCTTTCGTAAGTGTATTTTAGATAATTAAGTAGAACATAATCATTTAAGTAGAACTTACACGTTTAGGCCTACTAGAGTTTCATTCTTGATAGATTTTGTAATGCTGCTATTTTCAGTGAGCCTGTGCCCCCGAACGCAACCATCCGGACTAAACCAACGACGATTCGCGTGAATGGTTCAGGAGAAAAAACCTTGATCGCTGACTTCGATTCCAACGAGATACTAAACATCAAAGGAGAAAAAAGGATCAAAATTTTAACTCAATAAAAGATTGGAGTCAATAGTTTTTCGGAAACTGTATCACCACATATTTCATATCTGTACTCATTGTGAAGTAGAAATATTTTGTTGTAATTGTATTTGTATTAATAGAAATTGTTAAAGAAATTAAATCACGCTGATTACGCTGAAACACTGTGTGCATTCGGAAACATTAATTGTGTAGTTTTCTTTTGTCAATACATTTATTTTTTTTATTTTTTTGTTTCAAAATATTCGATCATTTTCTGGTCGGTACAACGTATGTAGAGTTGCCAAACTTTTCAAGTTACGGCAGAAGACATAAAGCGGGTGTTCTTAAATTGGGGGGCGCGAGCAACTATGGTGCAAGCTGAATTGATAGCTGCAATGACAATTTTTTTAGTGTATAGGCTAACTCCAATTTAGGACGAAGTTGGAGATTTTGGACGCTGATGAAAAGTAAAAACTTTTTTTCAGGCTTTACCTCCAATTTTTGCGAAATTAGAGAATATGAAAAGGCTTGGGTTTTGTTTTTAGTTTGTGTCGTCAAGGTAGGGCGGGCGTTCTGTTTGCGTGAAAAAAGGGGAGCGCTCAAAAAGTTTAAGAACAACTGACATAAAAGATACAAGTCAAAAGCCAAAAGAAACCTTTTTTTTAATTTAAATGTTGACAAGAAATTAACAAAAAACGTGCGTATTTAAAACGAATACCCCAAAATTTTTTATCTTTAAAAGCTTAAAAAAAATAAAGGTCTTCAATTTCAATAAGAGATCGAAAACTACTTTTTTATGGCGTTTGTTTCTTGGGTGCCAACCATTTAAAAAGAAAAACAATTTCCATGAGAATTAGAATTAGGGTTCTTATTTTGAGAGATTTAGGGTTCTACCCATTTTATCCAAACTCAATAAAGGGCAAGGAAAGAAGCAAGGAAAGAAGAAAAGAAACTCAAAGTAGGGCAAGGAAATTAGAAGCCTTGAGCCTTGAAAACTTCGCTTTATTCTATTGTCACACTTCATTCGTAATAATTTTAATCATGGCGATATAGCTTATTTTCCGCCTTAAAATAATTCGAAGTTTTGTTATAACGCAGAAATCGCTTGGGCAAAGGATAATCGCTTTTGTACTGTGTTTTTTAATTATCTGCTTGCAATTGTTCGAATACAACTTTCTTTTTTTTCATTCGCCAGACGGTGATGACGTAATGCGCTTTGTCTGTATCGTATGACCGAGTTAAGTGCAGTCTGGAATGTTCTCACTTACCCTGAAAAATGCGTTCTAATTTCAACGCGCGTGATCAAAGCGTTTTTGAGATAACTCCAGCCGATTTGCAGCATGTGACCTTTTGTCCATATACAGTATATGTACCTCGCTCGATTGAATGCATGCGACGACGAGAGAAGAGAGTTAGGCGCTGGTTTGGCGTGGAGCGCGGCGAAGGATTCTTTGATCGTATGTATAACTGTGATAAGTGTTGAATTTATTTTGCGCCAGTGTTTTGGAGTTTTGTTTTACGAAGGTAGAATCATTTATGTTGATCGAATTAAGTCGTAGCGCCGATTTTCGCTTTGCAATGGCAGAGCGCGGAAGAGAATTTTCGTCAGTCGTGAGTCGTAATTTTTATAACACCGTTTTAGTTAGAGACAGTGGTCTCTGTTTGTTTACTGAGAAAAGTCTTCGACAAATCAATCAGAACTTAGCCGAAACCAACTGCATAAAAGCTTCAAACTCATAGCAAACTACTTCTTGAGCCGGAATAAAGTAAAATTAGACACAGCTTTGTTTCAGGGAAGGTATTCGGGTTACCTTGGTCAACTGGTCCCTTAGGATTCCCAAACAAAGTCTGTGACATTTATCTTAAATATTTTGATAAATCTGATTTTTATTTCTTTGTAAATAGAGCAAAAATGTTTGAATATTATTAAACGAGTCATTTTGTGGAAACAAAGGTTCTAAAAGCTTTTTGATCTTTGTTTTGTTGTAAACATCACTTTTGATGTAAACAGTTTTTGCTTTTTTCTGTTATAAACATAAATATGTTTTTGAATAGAGGTTTGGTGGTAAAGAATTTGAAGGTTGCATGAAGTAAAAGATTTTTCTTCCCAAAACTTTTCATCTGACACACTTCAGGGGAAATCGTCCGAATGAAGCAGAACTGAAACCGAACTGAGTTATAAAGAGGAAACCAAAGTTCTCATTGGCTGAAAGAAGTTAGCCAATGAAAGAAAAGATTAAGAAATTTTCAAAGAGTAGACGAATTCTTTTTGTTTACACAGAAGGGGATTGAGAGATTTAATGAAAGTTGCTTCAAAAGCAGAAAGGTAAAAAGAAGAGCGACTTCGAGCGAGAATAGAAGATTTTTTATTGCTGTAGTGAAGGGCGCATTGGACGTTGTCAAGAAGATGTTGACCAATGGCGGATTCGTGAAATTGTTGTGGGCGTGTGTTGGCCTTGCAAGAGCGGAAAAGAATTTGGCGGTTGTGCGAGGCAGGAGGATTGGCCATGGATCTAGGAACGTGTTGTTTAGTTCGCTCTTCTAGACGTTGAGACGTGCGACCAACGTACCGACTATCGCAGTGGCACACAAACTGATAAATAACATAACTGTGATGATGGGAAAGTAACACGTCTTTTTTAATTGCTGGAAAGAGCTTCGGGTGTTAAAAATAACACGTGGTTCGACGGACAAAAAGCAGCGTTTCACAGCAGACATAATCTGCTTTTCAAACTTCATCAAGACATTTCCAATCCATGGGATGTGTAGGTAGACAGGGCACTTTTCTACTGTGTGAACCGGGTTAGAATTAAGTTGTTGAAGTTTTCGTTTGAAAGCCGAATTGATTGCGTGTTCCGGGTAGCCATTTTTTAAAAGAATTGAGCGAATTTTGCCAAGCTCTGGGTCCAGTTTGCTTTTAGAACAAATCATAAAAGCTCTGTGAACAAGAGTACCAATTAGATTGATTTTCCGTTTCTGGGGACTAAAAGAGTTCCAACGTAGATACTGGCCGTCTACTCTTTGAAAATTTATTAATCTTTTCTTTCATTGGCTAACTTCTTTCAGCCAATGAGAACTTTGCTTTCCTCTTTATAACTCAGTTCGGTTTCAATTCTGCTTCATTCTGAAAATTTTCCCTGAAGAGTGTCAGATGAAAAGTTTTGGGAAGAAAAATCTTTTACTTCATGCAATCTTCAAACATGTTTTTGTTGTAAACATTTTCGTGAAGTCTCCTCAGGGAGACAATTAGAGTTTGGCTGCTATAGCTTTACTTGTCAAACTTAACAGGAATTAGAGAGGTCCCCTACAAGATCCTCGAGAGGATTATCTACGCCCGCGTCGAGCCAATTATAGATCCACTGCTCCCTAAAAAGCAGGCCGGGTTTTGACGCGAAAAATCAACCGTAGATCAAGTTGTTCTGCTGACCCAGAACATGAAGGATTCTTTTGGGACTAAGAATAAGGCCGGTGCTGTATTTTTCAATCTGAAAGCGGAAAATGACACTGTCTTGCACCGTGGCCTTACCTACAAGCTGCTAAGCCTTCTGCGAGATAAGCACGTGATCAGAATGATCATGGTGTTTGTCCGAAACCGAAATTTTACACTTCCTGCCCGTGAAAACAAGCAAACCAGGCTACGCCATTTTTCAAGCGGCGTTCCTCAGGGATCGATCTTGGCTCCCCTCCTACTCAACATCTATTTGTAGGCTCAGAATGGGGTGCTGGTGCCAAAACACTATACACAGCTTCCTTTTCTCTGGTCTATTCAACAGCTGAGTTCTTCGCACCAGTCTGGTGTCGCAATACTCACACTTGCCTCATAGACAGTGTCTTGAATAACGCTTTGCGCATATTTATTGAATGTCTGCGTCCCACTCCAACGGACCACTTACCCATATTTTCAGGCATCCAGCCAGCTGAGCTTCGCCGACTGGGAGCGACACTCTCTTTGGCTCACCTTAGATCTCTGAACCCTGATCATATCTTGCATGGTCTTTATATGGGTCCTCAGATGCTCGCCAAGAGAGACTAAGATCTAAACCTCATTTGTGCCAGCTGCGCGGAATCGTTTAAACAACCTTGCCAGACTTGGCATCCGCGCTTCTTAGTGGACAAACTATAAATGGAACGCGGATTATTGTAAGAATACATCCAGGCTCTGTATTTTTATACCCAGGACCAGTGCCAGGTCTGTTGGAGTGAGCTTGCCGCGAACAGCTTGGGTTAAGCTCAATCGCCTGCGGACTGGTGTTGGGCGATTCCATTCGTCCATGCACAAATGGGGTCTTGCTCCTTCAGCGAATTGCGAGTGCGGCGCCACTGAACAAACCGCAGACGATGTTTTAATAGCGTGCCCCATACATCGGACGCCACATGGAGCACGAGATCTCTAGGTTTCGGATGACGAAACTTTATGCTGGCTTACCAACATCTCTGTCAGCATCTGATCCAGGCAGTACAGCAACCTGGGATAGTAAAAGAAAAAACCTTCGGACCCAGTCCTGTTTGTGTCTGACCAGGAGTGGATGCCTTTTCAAACGATAATGACGATCACTTTTAAACTCTTTTAATCTTCAACCATACAATGTAACAACAACATTAAAGACTAGTTTTGTAAATATAATACGGAATTTGCGTTCCGTAACACACATTAAAGTTATTCTTTAATTTAAAGAACGTTGCTTTTTACTTTGACAAATTATTTTTGGTTGCTTGTTTGCAAAATATAAGAAACGGCAAGACAGCAAAATTTGAAAAAAATGCTTGGTAAACTCCAAAATAACTTAAATAGCATGAACTTGCGAGCGTTTAATATTGTACTGTAATAGCAGCTCTATCAAGCTACACGGTAAGACATTGTTTAATTTCGGCAAAAGTATAGCGTCATTAAAACGTTACCAAAAACCTGATCCAAAATAGTAATAGTTAAGTGAAAACCGAAAAGCCACAATCTGTTTTTATACATGTATAAAGAGCCAGAAGTAGATGCACAAATTCAATTTTTTTAATATTTTAAAGCACTTTATAGTTTATACAGTACAATGATCTTATTTCATTGAGGCAAAAACAAGACCTCATCTCTTTTTTTTTAATTTGTAAGTTAGCCCTGAAAAAGCTTTCTTTAAAGATAACTCAAACAGTTTTTGTTTAGGTTCATCTGAAGTTTGCACAAGAATAAATTATCGAAAAAAACTGATTTTTATAATTTGATCGGTGACAAATAAAGATAAGTGATTGAAAAATTTTAAGTCTGGAAAATATAAACGATCATCGTCACTATTAATGGTTGTACAACAGCCATAGCCGTAACTTCTAAAAATATGTTTGGGAGGACACTATAGTTTTGCCTAAATTAAGATCTTCTAGCACTATACGAATAAAAGAAGAAATTTTTCTGAAATTTACGGTGAAGAACAAAAAAAAGCTCTTCACCTCAAACCTTAATCGTTTTTCTGCATTGGAGAAGTTTGTCCTGCAGAACAGTGGCGTGCGGTCAGGGCATGCAAGTCATACGTTGCATGACCAAATTTGTATGGATTGCATGACGTAACTTTTGCGCAATGAGGTATATATTTTTTTAATATAATGAGAAATGGTACTGGTTTGGGATGAAATTACAGAAATTTGAGGCCGATCCGAGACGAAGACCTTTTTTTTAGAGAACATCTTGGTTTTATTATGTAAATAATTTGAGGTGATGTGATGACCTTTTTTTTTGGAGAACACCATGGCTTAGGGACAAATAATTGGTCTATATCTTAAAATCTCATACAGAATTTTTTCTGCTACCCGAAAAATATTGCATATCCTACCCATTAACTACCCAGAAAATACCTAATTGCATGACGAGTTTTTGGCATGCCGGTTGCGTGACCAGTCTCAGAGGTCACCGCAGGCTACTGTTGCAAAAGTAGTCCTAATTTTCTTGTCGCTGCCCAAAAATTTTTGATTTTGCCCAAATATTTCCTGCCGCTGCCTGAAAAATTCTGATTTTGTCCAAATATCTTTCTTGCCGCTTCCCGAAAAATTCTGATTTTGCCCCAATTTTTGAGATTTGGGTGCAATTGTCCCTTCTGTCTTTAGGATGATACGGCTATGACGACAGCTGTATGATCTCTATAAGAGGAAATTAAAATTTTTAGTTATTCATAAATCCTTTACGAGTCTGTCGTTACATTATACAATTTTTAAATTCTGTACTCGAAACAATTTTTTAATTTGTTGTCACACTTCATTCATAATCTAATCTAACCGAATAATTCTATGCTGATTTTCAGTCTTTTACTGTAATTACAGCAGCATAACCAAAAAGAATTTTAGATTTTCTTAGAATTGCTACAATTCTACAGTGTTTCTCGCTACTTCGCGGATTCACTACATCGCAGCATCCGCCAGCCATGTTAGTTTTTTATTATTTTCGGCAAAATATTTAATTTCGCAGGATATCGCGGTTTTCTATTGCGGATTCACCACTTCACCGCATCCGCCCGAAGTATATAACATCCTTATTTCCGTTAAAATGATTTATTTATTAATCGACGGAGCGATGGGTCCCTAAAAGTTGCTTTTTGATCGGAAGAAGAAGCAGCGAAAGCAACTTCCCATCACAATGTTTTTACGCCTCGCAGAAAACACCGAGCTCCTTCTGCTACTGCACCACTACGGTCAAAATCTGAAGTATAAACACAGTATCGCTACATTGCGAAAATTCACTTATCACCGCCGGTCTTGGAACGCATCTACCGCGATAATCGAGGGAACAATGTATTGAACAAATAAAACAGTCAAGATTTTTTTCAATCTTTTTCGGTTGCGTCTGGTTTAAAACTTCAAGAAACTTCAATTACCCTTCAACAATATTACAAAAATATATCTACTGTGTTTGAAAACTATTTTGCAAAATAATTTCATGCTCCTTCTGAAATTTTATTTTTTCTTATCTCTATATTTATCCTCCAGACTCGCAGGAAACCGTAGGAGACACTAATACAGGGGTGGGCAAAGTTTTCAATCAAAAAGCCATATATAAAAGTTCAAAACTTTAGGAGAGCGGCACATTTTATTTGAGGTGTTAATGCAAAACAGTACAGAGTATTTCATTAAAAAATGGACACATTTCACAAATAAATGAACGCATTTCATAAATAAATGGACACATTTCATGAATAAATGGTCACATTTCATAAATAATTGGACACATTTCACAAATAAATGGACATATTTCCCAAATAAATGGATACATTTCATAAATAAATGGACAAAAAATAAAAATTAAAAATAAAAAAATTGAAAATCAAACTTAAGAAGTTTAAAAACATTAGTAATTATACAGTAATGTATTACTGTACGTACAGTAAAAGTTATTCTTTCAATTGTTGATTTCATCCCAACGATTGTTTAAGGCAAAATTCAAATTCCTTCTCCATCTTTGGAAATAATTTCCAATCACTGATTCTTCTAGCTCAGGGGTGTCCAAAGTTTTTTCCAGGAGGGCCAGATTTGATAATATGAAAATGACCGAGGACCAACAACCTTTGATGATACTATTTTGCACAATAAAAGCATATTAGTATGGAGTAATTTAATGTTGTCTTTTTTGTACAACTAAACGACGTACAAGTTAAAGCACTTTGTTCTACAACACATTATTTGCACTTCTACCAAAAATTGAAACATCCAGAAAGTAAAACACAGCTGTGTTAATGTGAAGGATGAAACTGAGATCTTGATTTCAATATACGAGTCAAGTCTGGTTCGAGAGTAGTGGTATTTAAGCGTAAAATATCACGTAGGTGGGAGTCACTTAGTTTTGATCTTAAGCGATTCTTGTTTAAGTTCATAACCGAGAATGTCTGCTCACACAAATATGTTGAGCCGAACAAGCTCAATATTTTCTTTGCAAACGTTCGTATTTCTGGAAACTTGGTTTTATCCAGCTGCTGGTAAAAAGGCACGAGAGAAAGATGTTGCTGTCGGCTGCGGCACTCGTTGTCGCACTAAAGCTCAAGTAGCTCCAGCTGCAGATTTTTCGGAGCTTCATCAGGATCCACGCTGAAAGGTGAAGTGAATAACAATATTTCTTTTTCAATTGCGGCAAAATCCCAAAAGCGGTCGTTGAAATCACTGGCAAGGGGTATAAGGGCTTCTGCATATTTTTTTGTCTCCACGCACCTGCAACCAATAGTGACATCCCGCAAAGCTGGAAAATGAGTTGTACAGGGCTCCGTTTGTGAAAAATGTCTCTGAAAAAGTTGTAGTTTTGTTTTAAAAGCTTTTATGTGCGAGTAGAGCTCGCTGACCACTGCGTTTTGCCCTTGAAGGCTAATGTTTAGCGCATTTAGGTGCTTTGTTATATCAACCAAAAAAGCCACGTCTGCTAGGCACACAGTATCTGACAGCTCTTGCATTGGCCGTCCCTTTTCAACTAAAAATTGTCCAATTTCTCCCTTAAGCGAGAAAAATCGCTGCAGAGCTGATCCCATGCTGAGCCACCTCACATTGTTGTGATATAATACATCTCCATATTCAGCCTCAATATCATGCAGGAACTGCTGAAACTGGCGGTGGCATAAAGCTTTAGACCGAATGAAATTAATTGCCTTTGCCACTGGCTTCATGACATGAGCAAATGGTAGATGCTTGGCGCAAAGGACTTGCTGATGAATGATGCAATGAAGCTTAACAGCGTCGCCTCCTTTATCACTGACTTTTTTACAGATACGTGTGGACAGTCCATTTTGTTCACTAGCCATAGCAGGCGCACCGTCTGTTATGATTCCAGTGACCTTGCTCCATGGTAGTTACGTGTCATCAACAGCTGAACAAACATTATAAAATAGATCAGCTCCTCTTGTTTGGTCTTTGAGACTTTTGAGGTCTAGTAGCTCTTCTTTTATGTTCATGTCACCATCAACACCTCTCAAAAAAATCAGTAATTGAGCAGTGTCCGATAGGTCCGTACTTTTATCGCAGGCAAGAGAAAAAAATCAAAGTTTAATGACTTCTCTCCCAGTTGTCCTCGAACATCTGTAAACAGCTTTTCGATTTTCCGTGCTACAGTATTCCGAGCGAGGCAAACGTTGGCAAAGTCCTTCTTCTTTTGGGGGAAAATGTGTTCTGCCATTTTCATAACACATGTTTTAACAAACTCACCTTCTGCAAATGGTTTGCTGTGTTTTGCAACTAACAAAGCCACTTCAAGACTTGCTTTAGTAATGCTTTCATTTCACTCGTGAGCTCGTTTAAAGTACAGCTGCTGGGTGGCTAAGCTGTCTTCCAGTTGCTTCGCTTTTTCTGCACGATCAGCCTCTGATAGCTTGTTGAATGTGCTAGCACGTTTTGTCTCAAAGTGTCTCTTTACATTATACTCCTTATATATTGAAACAGTCTCATGGCAAACTAGGCAAACACAGCTGTTTCTGCTTTCAGTAAAAAAATATTGTAACTTCCACCTTCCCTGGAAACAACGTCTTCTTTATCCACTTTCTTTTTCTTACTTGCTGTAGACATGACAATTTCGCTTACAAAATCAGCTTTCTCTTTCTTCTGTTCGATTTTCGCTATGAATCACTATAACCTACTGGCCCCACTCTTTAAAACAAGATTACTTGTTTTCGCGATTATTACGTAATAATGATGGTTCTGTAAACTAGATGGGCGCACAAGATCAATCGAATTTCAGTAAACAACTTGTGTGGTAGAGATGCGTTTTCGTGGTAGTGACGAGCATTAAATCAATGATAAGTAATTCATATTGAACCTATATTAACAATAACTACATTATTATTTAATACAGCTACATATATTATGACGGATTTAAATTAATACATCTGGCAACACAAATCTCTTAAATTTTCTTGCCTGGATTCGACATGTGTAAAGGCCGTCTTCTTGTATCAATTTAAAAAGACTCAGGCTTTGGACGGAGTGAGAATGAGTGGTTAGGGGTGGGGTTTGTTGATTCGTTTTTTGGGGTGAGGTGGGGACGTATTGATGTCATATATTCCAGTTTTCCCTTTTGTTTCTCAGTTTTCTGCCTAGTTTTTGCGTTTGAGACAAATAAAAACGAGCAAAAAAACGCAATTTTGGCACAAAAATCACCTGAAATCGGAAAAAAATTTTTTTCAGTGCGCCCGTTCAGATTACAAGTACTACAATGGTTCTAACTTATCTCGCTAATTTTTTCTCTGGTGTCTAAACTTATCAGAATGCTTTGCCAATATTATTACTGTAAAAAAACTTGAAAGTTGGATTGGTATATGTGTCTGCGGGCCAAAAATAACACATTGTGCGACCACAGGCGCGGGCCGGACTTTGGACACCCCTGTTCTAGCTGATTAAATTCGGCAAACGCTCTATCAATATGGCACAAAAGCTCTTCTTGCGTTTTGGCTTTCGGCCTAAAATTATTACTCTTGGATTTAATATACCCAAATACATTTTCAATTGGATTGAATTGTGGAGAATATGGAGGCAAAAATTTTACAGTAACCCCATTTTGGATTAACAATTCTCTGACTGGAGGAATTTTATGAATGCTAGCATTGTCCATAATTACAGTAAAACGTCTCCTTCTTTCAGGTTTCTTAAACCTAGTGCATTAATAATAAATTGTTTGAAAACAATTCCATTAAACGCACCGACAACTGTCTCGGAATAAACGATCCAACTAGCCGCCAAAATTGAGTATAACGACACATTTCTTCCACGATTACCAATGTTGTAATCCAGGAGTGCAAAAATTTTTTATAAGTTTAGTAGCGCGTAGAAATTTTTAGTTGCACATACATCATTCATACGCCAAATGTCATAAAATGCAATTAATTTAAAAATGAATGTGCAATTTATTTCTTACCTTTACAATATTTTTACAGAAAAATAATACTGGTATTCACATATGTATTTTTTTCTGTCCACCTGATGCATGCCATGTTTAATACTTTTATTTGGATCAAAGTTCTTAACTGAAACACCACTGAGACCGATAAGCATGAGTAAATCATGGCTGCCTGCTATCTAAGGTCTGTTTGGATGCATTCTGCAAAACCCCCTTTCACAACTAGCAGATGAACTTGGTAAAATAAAGACAATAGGCATCAGTTTGGATAATGCTGGGAATCTTTTAGGGCGTAGCATAGCCTGTTTCCAAAGTTGGAAAAAAGACTAATCTTTTCCCAGTAATTTCAATCTGAACACTCATCAAGCAGCATTTCCTTTAAAAATAAAGTAGTTGGAACTTCCATGTTAGGATAGGGCTCCTTGAAATGCTGCACCAAGTAGCTCAAGCTCAGCATCCCCAAAATCTGACAGTTTTTTCCCCTCTGTCCATCCCATTGTATCAAAAATAAATATGTTCTGTGCTACTGTATCATCCAGAGTCTTGAATCGCTCCATTAAAGAAGCTTTTTCATCAGAGAAGATAAATTTTCTATCATTTTGGTAGTTTGTTTCTCTTGCTTCTACTTTTTCTAACTGAACTTCTCTGATGACACCAGTGGGAGACACTTCAGACAAAAAAAAAGACTCTCCATCTCTCTTGGGTTTTTTCCATATTGCTTAGAAAAGAAATGGCATGGTTTACTGATGGTTTTATTTCTGTCAACATTAGGCTTTCTCTTAGAAATGTAGCAGAAAATTGGCGTAGAACTGCCAGAAAGTCATAAAGAAAATGACAGTACTTCAAAAACCTAAAATCACAAATGGCTTTTAGCAATACTTTTGCTTTTTGAGTATCAGAAGTTCCCACATTAGAGTTTTTCTGCAACTGGAAGACCAGAGCTTGCCAACTTTTCAAAAATGTTTGGAGTGCCTGTTCTTTGCTGGCAACCCATCTCACAGCATTGATGTTTTTTAGTTTTAGCAACTGCATTTCTAAAGCTGCTGCAACTTTTTTTAGCTGTGACGAGCGCTTTGTTGAAGAATGATAATACTGGTATATGTATAATCCTCTGAGAGTTTTCTCGACTTCTTGCGTAAAGGTACAGCTTTCAATGAATCCAAGATTACCAGTTGGAGTTTATGGAGTGTATGTCTATGGGATTTGAGTCTATGAGCCACACAATGAATAAGAACCAATTCATATGCTTGACTAATCAAGCGTGATAACGAGCATATAAATTGTTTTATTGTCTCGATGTTTTGTGTAGTAGTTGGTTATTGGTTGTGCTGTAAATTTAAATCAAAAAAGTTCTTAAATGCTGTGTGCAATCTAAGAAATACTATAAGGCTTCAGGAGATTATTAACATTTTGTTAATTTAGCAGCAAAACCACCATGACAACCCAACATTGTTCTTGCTCCATCGGTTGCAAGACCTACCACTTTTCCCTTGCCAAATACGTTTATTCCCAGTCGTTTTGAGAGAGAATACAAAGCTTTAATATAGCCATCAGCAGTTTTGTTGTATAGCTCCTCCACACCTACAAAAGACTCTGCAACAGTTCCTTTAGTGATGTAGCGCATATACATGATAACAGATGCTGAAACTGATATGTCAATGGAACCATCAAGTAAAAGGCTAACACAAAAAGAATTTAAAATGTCTTCCATAAGTTTCTTTCGAGTTGAAGAAGCAATGTTATAGATAAATTTTGTGCACATTGTTCTGTTTACATATTTTTCTTTCACTGAAATCCCCAATTTCCTGATAAGTTCAATTTGCTTCTCAAAATCACTCTATGACTTGTTCCAATATGCTATGAAATATGCAATATTGAAAAGGTTCTTAAGATTTTTCATCTCTTCCACGTCCATTTTCAACGTACACTTAGCTAGTGGTGTGTCTTCCAGATTCTTCTGGGCCTTACATAATTATTCGTAGTTTCTATGGGACACACTTCTTTCATGAATCTTAAAAGTTTTTCTTTTGAATGGATCTCTATAGCCCAAGACAAATTTTGATGATACATCTGCTTATTTCTTGAAACAACAGCACCAGTTGCATGTCACTTCCATTATTGGATTATTAGCATCTCTTTTGATTGCAATCCAACCAGCAAATTCCCTGGCATACAAAGCTTGAAAATTACCAGGGCGGTAATTGTTGCTCCCATGCTGAGCAGTTTTGCTCTTTTTCCTTTCTTCAATGGCAACCATAGGCTCTTCTGCAATTGTACATTTCTTCTGAGAAGCAGGAGTGCAAGAATCATCTGTATCATTGCCTTTATTTTGGCTCTTTGAGAAAAAATTAAGAAGTGGTTTCTGCCTTTTTATTTTTTTAGGAGAGAATACCAAAAAAATTTGAAATTTGAATATGAAGGCTTTCACTTTTAATAATAATTTATTATTTAAATTTGTAAACCCAGTAAAGTTACTTTAAAAATAACTTATTTCATAATTGAATAAAGTAATATAAAATATTGGTGGTTGTGGCTGCAGTACCTATACAAATGCTGTGGCTTAGATTGTATTATTGTGTCACAATATTGCTTGTCTGTATAGTTGTTTGCTGTCTCAGTGTTAGTTCAGTAAGCTTAAGCTCTAGTTTAGTAACATGTTTAGTTTTGAGTTGTCTTGTTATTTATTTTTTTATTTTGCAGACAAACGATTTCGTCATTTTCGTTTTGTGTATTAAATAATATCATTCCGAAAATGAGTCATATTCTTTCAGTACCTAAGCGACAAGTTGACAATTGACTTAAATGAGCGTGAAATATGATCCAGTAGTATAGAAGGGACATTCCATGTCAACTCACACCCCTATTTTGCCGACCATCTCTGATTTTGCTGAAATTTGGCATGTTTGTAGGTTTGAATGAGAAAATGTCTCACACCAAATTTCAAGTTTCTGAATCAAACAGTTTTTGATATATGAAGGTTGAAAATTAGACACAAAATTGCCGCTTGACCGCCCCTGATCGAGCAAAAGTGGCCCTCCTGGCTTTATTTTTTGTTCGATTTCAATGATGGAAAGCTCTTTTCAGCAGCTTTCCAATGATGATCATATCTCAAATGTATGTATATAAATAAAAAAGTTATCATTTGTCGTGACCTTGTGACCTTGACCTCGCATGAACCCAAAACCCCACTCTAGACAAAAAAAATTTTTTCAATATTTTTGTTCCTCACATAAAAGACTATCAGCAAGCCAAAAATCAAAGTGGGATCTCTATGGGTTTTCAAGATATTTTTTAATTAGAAAAAAATTAACAAAAAACTTGCGAAAATGATTTATTTGAACATAACGACCAAGTTGCGAAAATATTTATTGCGTAAATATCAGCAAATTTGCATCATCAGGCACACCTTCGAAAAAATGCAAATATCTTGAAAAGACATAGAGATCCCACTTTGATTTTTGGCTTGCTGATAGTCCTTTATGTGAGGAACAAAAATATTAAAAAAATTTTTGTCTAGAGTGGGAGTTTTGGGGTCATGCGAGGTCAAGGTCACAAGGTCACGACAAATGATAACTTTTTTATTTATATACATACATTTGAGATACGATTATCATTGAAAAACTGCTGAAACGAGCTTTCCAATGATATTAACATCTTTGAAATCGAACACGAAATAAAGCCAGGAGGGCCACTTTTGCTCGATCAAAGGCGTTTAACCGGCGATTTTGTGTCTAATTTTCAACCTTCATATATCAAAAACTATTTGATTTAGAAACTTGAAATTTGGTGTGAGACATTTTCTCATCCAAACCTACAAACATGCCAAATTTCAGCAAAATCGGAGATGGTCGGCAAAAAAATGCCGAAATGGGTGTGAGTTGACATGGAATGAACCAGAAGCACTGTAAACGAGTAAAAACGTTCTAATGCGTTTGATATGAGTTGGGAACGGTCCTAGTGCGGCAGACCTAATGCCATTGGCTTATTTTAGGGGACGTTGACTTTAAATTTTTGCTCAACTGTGTTTTTTTTTGAAAAAATATATTTATTGCTGATAAATTGGCAATAAATAAATAAAAATGATGTGTTCGCTTACTTTTGAAGTTTATCTGTTAAAATTAAATTTTTTTAATTACGTTTAAAAGAAAAGTTTTATCTAACCTGAAAACATGCTAAATTGGCACAGTAGCTGTACGACATTATTAAAAATGTGATCATAGTTGGGAGAAAAATTGGGGAAAAACTTATAGGACACCCTAGTTTGATGACACATTTTTCTCGCTAATTGCTTATGCCGCCAACGTTTTTTAAGTACATTTTTGTATTTATTTTTGAACTTTTTCAACGTATGATGATCCCGAAAGCAACTATCTAAGCAAAATGGTATTTTGCATTCAGCACACCATGTACTCGTCTTCTTTTCCTTTTTTGGCCATCTACTTGAATGCAGTCAAACGTAGCAGCATCTACGTACATTGTTTTTATTTTCATTTGGAAGATAAGCCAGGTTGCATCTTTCAGTAAAGTCAATAAGCTGGTAATCTATCCAAAGTAGATGTCCTTTGCCCGCCTTTCTTCTGAGGAACTATTCAGTTTTTCAAAAATAAGTTACAGTCGCCACACTTAAGTCGCCTATTATTTCCACCTCGTCAAGTTAATTTCACAATGTTAAGGGATAATTATGTCAAATTTTTTATGCCTCCGACAGATGATTATAATTCTGAGAACATTGCAAGTTATGGTCGCACGGACAAATCTTCTGATCGCGTGGTGCGAGTGCGCGACCGTGTTTTTGCACCCCTGTTGTAATTAATGGCATCTGTATCGGGCATACTATACCCATATTTATTGGACGTGTGCAAGTTGAAGCCACTTTCATCTAAGAATAAAATTCTGTGGTAAAATAATGCTTCCATTTCAGATGCAAATCTTGACACCTTTGTCCTATGCTTTATCACTCAATACAACATTAGGACGTTTCTTAGTCCTTTTTCTTGTTAGGCCCGATGTTGCAACTGCTCTGTTAACAGTTGACAGTGACATAGGAACACCCTTTTCTTCGAAGGTATTTTTCAGGGCAACCCGTGTAAGGTTGTTATCGCGTCCCACCTCGTCTTATGTCTGTCAAGAGTTCACTTTTATCTATTTTAATTTTCCCCCTCTTCTTTTTCAGTTCAGTTTATTATTTGTCAAGTAATACTGGTACATCATTAAAAGCTATTCTTGGCCCAATTTCTTTAATTTTATCAATTAGATCATAGATTCTAAACCTAAAAAGCCCTGTAAGACTATAAAGCTTGCCAATATTTTCGGTTTTATAATGGTTTCTTATCATTTCGAAAAGTTCTGGAGTCAGATTTACGTGTTTCTGGTTGTTAGACATTTAGGATTAAAATTTTTGCTTTTTAACTCTACTGTAATACTTTACAGCAGGGGTGGCCAACCTTTTTTTACTCAACCGCCAATTTTATTCAAGTCCAGTTCATATCCGCCACACAAACGAAAGACTTCAAAATTTCAAAGGGAAACCAAGGTGTTCTCAAAAAAAAAAAGGTCAACGCTGGAAATCAGGGTGCAATCCGCCACATGTTGGCCACCTCTGAAATGACCAGATATAAGTTGTGGAACATTTTTCATTTGAAATATTTTCCCCAACTGCAATGCGTCACCACTAACCGTCCAATGCGCCGCAGGTTGGCCACCCCTGCTTTACAGCAAACAATTAGTCAGTATACGGGCTTACTATAACAATTATGTACAAGGTTTTTCAAAAATAAAGAGCGAGTTTTACTTGTAGTACGTAACAAATACGTATTGCTTCAAGTACTGTAATTAAAATAATAAGTGAAGAACAACAAAGAAAGGAAAGAGTTAGTGTAAATCTCGAAATATTTCATCAAGTAAGGCGAAACATTTGATCAAGTACTGTACTGTAAAGCGGCTATATAGAGTAAAAACAGAGCTGTTTAAAATTGCAAATTTGAGTCTTTTAGCTAGTAATTTCAAATTTGTAATTTTTTATTTTTTGTCCATTTATTTATGAAATGTGTCCATTGATTTGTGAAATATGTCCATTTATTTGTGAAATATGTTCATTTATTTGTGAAATGTGTTCATTTATTTGTGAAATATGTCCATTTATTTGTAAAATGTGTCCATTTATTTATGAAATGTGTCCATTTATTTATGAAATATGTCCATTTATTTGTGAAATGTGTCCATTTTTTAATGAAATACCCTGTAAACAAAGCAAGCTTTAATTGAAAATAAAAACAAATACAACGTTACACGATTTACAGTTTTTCCGTGATTTTACCAACATTAGATCTACTGTGGGTTTCCACTTTATTAGCTAGCTTTTGAAAATCTGGGCTATATGAAGTCAAAGCGGTGTAAATTAATTTTCTCAAATCTTCATTTGTTAAACTTTCACAATATTATGATTTTACAAATTTCATTACAGAAAAGCGAATCTGAGAGAAGCGAGCACTATCTTTGTTTCTTTTATTCTAATGTTACCAGCGTGTCTTGGCGGACGAGAAATAAGTGAAAGAAAGATAGCGCTCGCTTGGCTCAAATTTTTGCTGTAGTGTAAATGGTCCTTAACAACAAACAAAGAAATGCTCGCGAGCCGCAATTTGCCCATCGTCGCACTAATACATAGGGCAAACAATTAACCCGACCTGCTTCCGGAGATGCCAAGATATTGCTGTCCGGTTGAAATTTTTTTGTTTTATAGAGATATGACTGAGCTTCAGAACTGCTTGCTAATATCGCCAAGCAGGGGAAAGTGCCGTAAAGTATCTTTCTCAACGACACAGCAGAATGGCGCCAGTAGGTTTTGAACCGGGACATTTTGATCACAATCACGGCACTCTAATCACTCCACCACGCTCCTGACAATCATAAAGCCAAATAATTTTGAAATATTTCAAAGCAATTCTTGAACTTTGCCTGCAGAAAATAAATTAAAATAAAAACTGTGTCAATTATCTTTTAGGTCTTACCGTTGAAAATAATAATTGATCAATGCAAATCAATTAATGAATATTCTTATTGATTGTAAAGAAATAAACAATTTTCATATTTTGTGCTCTTGCTTGGCAGGAGCGCCGGATTCAGAGGGCAATTGCCTTCTGCCCTTTTTCCCTCTTTAAATTTCCTCGCTGCCCTTTTCAAAACGGAAGGACACAGGTGAACAATGATGCGAAAACGTGAGTATTTGAATCTGGGGAATTTCAGATTGATTAAGGGCGATGACCTTTTTTTAGTCATCACTTCATCACTATAGTAGTTGTTTGAACAAAAATGATGGAATTAAACCCAGATTTAAAGTGATTATTTTTTTGTCTTTCTTGCTTATCTGGCACGAAAATCGAGAATTTGGATAATGATTGAAAACGAAAATCTTTTTTTAGTCTTTGCTAGTTTCTTTGGACGAAAATGTGTGTCATTCTGACATCTCTTTAAAATGCTACAAGATCATGATTCGGACAATGTCGATAAAATTTCGGCAAAATAAAATTTCTCCTCAAATTTTTTCGACTGGTACGCCTATGACAGGGGTAGCCAACCTTTTCTACCTCAGCGCCAATTTCATTTAAGTCCAGTTCAATGTGCCACACAAACGAAAGATTTCAAAATTTCAAAACATCAACTCAGAATCGATCTCTAATTTCCCTGTTTTTCGTCCCAAAATCATAATGTTCTCTAAAAAAAAAAAAAAAAAAATTAGAATCGAGCTCTGATTTCCCTATTTTCGTCCCAAAGTCATATGTTCTCTAAAAAAAAAAGGCCTTCACTCAGAATCGATCTTCGATTTTCCTATTCTTCGTCCGAAATTTATAGTGTCGTCTAAAAAAAGGTCGTCTGATATAGCTAGATATAACTTGTGGAACGTTTTTCATTTGAAATATTTTCCCCGACTGCAATGCGCCGCAGGTTGGCTACCCCTGGCCTATGATCTTACCCACAATTTTTTCTATTCAAGAAAAAAATAACTTTATTTTAAATTGCCCCCTCGCCAAAAAATTGCCAGCGCTAAATTTTCTTTTACTTCCAATCGATTCTTTTTATATTTTTGCAATTAAAAGAAAACAAAGTAAATGAATTAGTTGATATTCGAGCAGCCGTCGAAAAAAGCGTACACCAACTAAACGTAATTTTAACGTAAACAAAGGCTTTTGATGAAAACGCCCGACTGGTTCCGCAAAAATTCTTTTTTGCAACTGCGAAGGAAACTAAAAGTGTTGCAAAACATAAGTTTAGAAATACAAAATAGTGCTAATCGTAGCGAATACTTAAAAATAAATTTCTCTAATCTACAAATATCCACACAATTATAATTTCGTAATAGAAAAGTTGAAAACTTTTTCTTCTGTAATTATTTTGATTGCAAACAGAAATATCAAACAAATCTTTGATCTACTGTACATAAATGACGCGTAATTTTTTAAATATTATGCAGATGCCAACTCCAACAGCTCGACTCGCGAGGAATAAACAAACTGTCAAGTGGCCTTCGAGCTTCTGCGTAAGAACGCTTGTTTCAATTAAATGCGTTGCTTACCCTTTATTCAGGGTAATGTTTTGTGTTTATTATCCGGTCACGTAAGTCATTATTCATGCACGGCTGAAATAAAGAAACCAAAACTTCTTCTGCTGCGATATAATTGACAGCAGCATTTCGCAAGAGATTTCGCGCTTAGTTAAAGCTAAAACTACATCGCGTAATTAATGAACCGTAACGCATATAGCTGTACGTGTTATGTTTAAGAGCCAAACAAAGTAGCACTTAGAAACAAGTTGAATACCTAGCGTTTATGAGCAAATAGAGGAAGAAATAATCAAAAAAGCAATCGTAAAACAAAGCACAGAAAACAATTTGCATTGCAGAAAATGACGTTAGTTTTACTAAAACGCAAGTTTGTTTTCTTTCTTCGACAATCATGGCTTGATGTTTAAGATATAATGTCAACAGTGTAATTAAATCATACTTCGGCTTAATCGTAAATACAGCCTTATATTAGAAAATTATTCCAGCATGAAAATGTGTAGCCCTACTTGTGAAAGTAGAAATTTTTGACCTATACATGTATATGTGATTACTGTAACGCAGCTTAATTCTATTGGTAAACCTGAGTTCAATTCAAAACTTTTTCAAACTTGTGTTTTTTTCAAGCGGTGGCAGAAAGTTTATACAAAGCGATAAGATAAACAAATAGATTTACCTATTGTTACATGGTTTGTTTAAAAAATACAGTGCAAGGACAAAAGTGTTGTTAAGAAAAAAATTGTGTCAAATTTCGTCGTGAAAAAAGAACTTTGCTGTTTTGCTTGTTTAAGAACAATAATTGTTTTTATTTTTTAATTGTTTAAAAGTCAACTGACGTGCTTTCTCGTAACGGCCCAGATGACAGGTGCTTTCTTGCAGCCTGGGCCATAAGTAAGTCTGTTATTGCTGATAAACATGATAGACCGAAACCAAATCTGTCCAAGCGGAAGGGTATCTACCCATCCCGATGTTCAGCGAGGGTCTGCTAATGGGCAAACGTCCTTTTTAGGACGGGGCAATGTCTGGAAAAAATGCTCTTTTCAGGGCACATTGCCAACAAGTTATGCAAACCTACTATTCTCCAGCTGAACATCGAAGACCTCACTGCAAGCAAGATAAACGTTCTTCTTTATCTTGCTCTGCAATTTGAGGCACTCGTCATCCTACTACAGGAGACCCACTGCACTGATGCAGAAAAGCTAGTACTTCCAACTAGCTGGGTCTTCCTCAAGAAGGAAATATGCCCATACCACTTTTGTCCTTGAGCGACTAAGGTATACGCAGTGATGGCCTTACAAAAAGAGAGTCTGGCTCAAGATCGTAAGGGCGGCCACTATTTAGTGTTAGAGGCCACTATTTTACTAAAAAAAAGGTAGCTGAAGCCATTTTTAGTATATGAAAACAAAGTAATCATTAAAAAAATAAAGGTCTTCAATATAGGGGGGCCACCATGGAGTGATCACAAAGTGATCACTAAAAAAAGGTCTTTAATTTAGGGGGGGCACTATTGGGTGATCTAAAACATGGAGAGGCACTTTATACTGGCCCAAGACATTGTGATCTCAAAAAAAAAGGTCAGCAACCTAGGAAACCGTTTTTGTTTTTTTTTCAAAAGTTTCTTTGTTTTCTTTTTGACATGCCATCGACGTCCTGAAGAAATACAGTAATTTCTTGTGGAGGGGGGTCACTTTTTGATTTATTTTAGGGGGGATCGGTGACGCATTGTTTGCACCCTATTAAGGTCATCACTGGGTATACGCTTTTGGACCAACCTCCACCGACATGGGAGATTGAGTGCTTGTGCGTGGACGTTGATGGTAACGTCTACAAAACGATTTACAAAGAGAGATTTACAAAGATAGAATGGTAACGTCTACAAAACTCCACCAAGTACACGATTGCGATCCCAGATCTCTCCGTCTTTCCTCACCCCTGTCTATATGCTGGTGATTTCAACTGTTCCACGTTGATTGGGATGACGATAATAACATCCCGGACTGTGAGTGCTTGACTGGTTGGGCAAGTATTAATAGTCTTTCCCTCCTATACAATGTCAAGGATACCACCAGCTTTTACTCCGGCCTCTGGAACACTGGCACCAATCCAAATCTAGCTTTCGCTAGCGTAAGCCCTAACAGTCGCTCATCGGATAGACGTGTACTTGAAAAGTTCCCCAGGTCACAACATCGACCTTCACTTACCACACCACCAAGGTTTGCTTTGCCAGTGTCAAGCATGCCTGTTGAGCGATGGTACTCCCGCAAGGCCAAATGGAGTCACTACATTGCTTTGACGAATAAATTCGCAAAGACTTTGTTGCCGCCTGATTCACTTGACGTGGATGCCGCTTATCGGGACTTTTGTAACATCATTAAGAAAGTAGCCAAAAAGACCATCTCACGCGGTTATCGAAACAATTATATTCCGTGTTGGGATGTTGTGAAAAATTTTAAATATTAGATGATGCCCCTACAAATCACATAGGCATGGGTTGCAAAAGCAACTCAGTCTGCATATTTTAACCAGTAACAGTAATTCATAGTAATTAATAATGAAATTTTTTTGTTTCTGGGTAAAATTTTCACTGCTATTTATACTAGTCTCAACATCTCCGAACTTACTGATGACTAGTTGATCTATGCATCATATGCGTTTCTTTCATGTTTTCTGTAGCAGCCGCTGACACGCCAATACTAAAAATATCCTAAATTTTTCTAATGGTGGCTCTATGCAGTGGGCCTGTAAGGATCAGAAGTACAGATATTTTGGCTGTTCAATACAAAGGTTTAATCATTGATTTAATGCAAAAACGTAGAGTTTCAAGCTTATCTTAAAAACTTAACCCACAACCTACAGCAGGGGTTTTCAACCTATGGGCCATGGCCCAGTAGTGGGTCACAGTGGTTTTTTTAGTGGGCCATGGAGCATAAATCAAAGTGAAAGCAATATGTATAATATATATATGTATAATTAGGCTTGCCATCCGTCCCATTTTTTAGGCATTTTTCTGGCGTCCTGTGCAGTCAACCACATGAAGACTTTTTTTTTTAGAAAACACTATGATTTTGGGATGGGAATTTAATTTTGTTGACCAAAGTGGGTTGTGAAGTTAACTTGGGTTGAAAAATAGGCCACGGTACAGAAAAGGTTGAAAACCACTGACCTACAGGAACAAAAGCAAAAGCGATTTCAATTTAATGCTAAAAATTTACGTATTAAATAAAATTTGAAAAGCCAGAGATTGAAAAACACCCAAAGGATGACCATACTTGTAGTACAAAAAAAAAAAAAATCATTTCGTATTAAGTAAATTCGTATTAAGGAGGAAAAAATTTGATGATAACTTGATCATTACTATGAAGGTAATTTTTTATGCTAAAATTCGGCAAAAGAAATATGATAAAGCACAAAGTTTTAAGTTAAGTAATGCTTTGAACAAAACTTTACTGGTCGTATGGGCGAACAAACTTGCAAAAAAAATTAACGTCAGGAATCATCCGATACTTGAAGCCATTGCCTCAGTAAGAAAACTAAAAGTCAAAAGAGTTTTGGTAAACCTATGTCGGTGCAAAACCGATTGCAAAATTAAAATTTGTTCATTAGAATCAAGAAAAAGTTTTTTTGTAAAAGTCATTCTCTACTTAAGCTTTGAAATAACTAAATAGAACAGGCAGCAATAAGTTGATATTTTACATAAGCAAAAAAAATTTTGTTTTTGTATAGTGATATCGTATAACTGAAATTTAGAGCTCTTTGCTAAGATCTCCAAGCAGAGGAAAATGCCCCAAAGTGTCTTTTCCAAGAAGATAACAGAATGAGGATAGTAAAAGCTAACTCTTGAACACGTGGATCGTGATCGCCATTAAAACGAGATTCTCATCTAATGGAATACTTATAACACTTCGTTTACTTTAAATCTTGCGGATCAAAGATAGTATTTTTTTTCTTTATAATGAAAGTCATAGTAACTCTGGTTGAAATCATGCATTGAAAATATCGTTTTTGTTAGTGTTTTCAATTCGGGTCAAAATTTTAAAACCCGGGTTTCGGGTACCTGAGAGAAAAACCCCGGGAAAACTCGGGTTTTTCGAGTTTTAATGAGAAAGCGATTTTGCACAAAATATACCCATTATTAGTCCCACGCGCGACAATCATTCGATCGCTTTTACTTTGATGTTCAGCCAATACTTTAATCGGCGTCTGCTTAATAAGGGCAAGTGGAGCTAACACTGCGGATGTTTTTCATGTTCCAAAGTCCAATTTCGTACGCTGCGGCCTGCGGGTGCTCAAATCGTCGTTAATGTTCCTGAGTGACACTGAAATTTTTAAATTTGGGTTTCCAGATTTTAAAACCCGGGTTTCGGGTAGTCAAAAAATAGCAAAAAACCGGGTTTCGGGTTCGGGAAAACCCGGGTTGGAAACACTAGTTTTTGTCAATGCAACATTGTTAAGAACTGTTTTCTGGCTCGTGTCGCTGGACTGAAAAAATAAGATTAAAGAGCAAAGGTAATAGATACTCAGACGTTGAACAATGAAAAACCAAAGAATCGAAGTCTTGCTTTAAATTTTCCGTTTCGGCATGACTCGATGCGACTCAGTGCGATGGTTCGGCGCGATATTTTACGGCTTTGTGCATCATTTGATTTTTTATTTACCCTTAGGTAAAAGATGTTTCAATACACACTCACAGTGACGGACCGCAAAGGTTGCTGTCACCATCTCGATAACAATGAGACTACTTTAGACATAGACCAGCGGTTCCCAAACTGTGAGCCGCGAGACTTTGTCAGGGGCGCCGCGAAAGCATGCGAAAGTTGTTAGCAGCAACGTTCCCTTCAGAGAACGATTCCGATTGAGAACTCTTTTTTTTTTAGAGATCACCCTGATTTTGGGAGAAAAACAGGGAAATCAGAGATGAAATCGAAGTGAAGATCTTTTTTTTTTAGAGAACATCCTGATTTTGGGAGGGAAATAGGGAAATCGGAGATGAAATCGAAGTGAAGACCTTTTTTTTTTTAGAGAACACTATGAATTTCGGAGAAAAAAAGGTTGTTCAAAGATGTAATTGAACTAAATACCTTTTTTTCATTACGGCGCCGCGAGTATTGTTAAGTTTTCAAAGGGCGCCGTGAAAAAAAAAGTTTGGGAACCGCTGACATAGATAATATACTGTGTGAAATACATAAGGTATTAAAAGTACATAGCCAGAATATTGAGCAAAAATTATCATGAACATGGTAAGAATATTTTTTTGAACGCGTCCACACGCGCACCTCAATGTCCCAAATATCTCCTACACTAAAGTTTAAAATATGATAAAATTGTTCAAGGCAAATTTACAATAAAACAGCGGAACGGTGAAGGCCCACGTTTATTAGAAAGACTTTTTTTACGTAACGTTGTTTTGTTTAAAAGTTAGCTTACTTGCTATCGGCTACATTCCAAGTCTTTTAATAAAATCGTTGTTGCTTGGTAGACCGTGTAAATCGCTGAGCCACAAAGCCGTACAGCCCAAGAAGTTAAGTAAATAACATTGACTGATAAAATTATTCAAAAAGAAACAAAACCGTATACCACAAATTTTGAAAGAGAAATTCGAAGTTAGAAAAGATTTAGTTGATTACACTTTTCTTGTTTTACCAATTTGACGGTTTCTGTAATGTAATACCTATTAGGTTAATGTATGCAGTTTATTTTAATAAGCAAAGTTCTTGTATAAAGTTATGAAATTTATGACTGCAGCTCTAGTGCGTTTCGGCAGAAAAGATAAACAAACAATTTTGTAATTGAACAAAGCATGGAATATGAAATTGCAATACTTACAAAATGTTATTAAAAAACATTATGTAAACAAAATTGTGAATTACTGGATTTACATGTGGGTGGTATTTTAAGATGCTGCAAAAAAATTTATATGAAAAATTTGTGGTAGCATTTTTAGTTTTTCTATTAGTGCCAAAAATTGTATTAAAAAACCTTTACTCTACTTCATTGCAATCTGTAGCGTATTTAGAGGGGGACATGACACAATGGCCCCCCTTGGAGAAAATCAGAGGCAGATTCAAAGTAAAGATTTTTTTCGTGATCACTATATTTTTGAGACAAAAAACCGAAACAGATCTAAAGTGAAGACCTTTTTTTACCACTTGAAAAAATGTTTTCGCTAAGCATATTTGGTTGTGGTTTTATGCCAATCCTTTCAAAGATTCTCGGTGCGCCACTGATTGCACTAAGCAAGTGTCGATGATTAATAGCTGATATACCGGTAATAGTGATTCTCTTTCAGCATCAGATTTCGGATGATAAACCTTTTTTACTTTTGTTTCCCAGATGCATTGAACTGATTGATAGTTTCTAAGGGAATTGCAGTCCGGGGATCAAATTGGTTAAAGATGTTCATTGTTCATTTTTGAAAACTTAGTGCCTAAATTGTATAATAAGACATCGACATAATAAATTATACAATACATTACCGCTTTATTATGTAAAATTTTGAAAATTGCTACCAAATTAGTCGAAAGAAGTTTTTTTTTTACTTCAATGACAGTTTTTATTACTTTACAAAGAAAATCTTGTTTTCTAGTATATCTTTTAGGCTTTAGATAAAACTCTGAAACAAGGTTGCAATCATGACGTCATGGTATGGTAAGTTGAAATTTATTCTTATTTTCAATAAGAGTTACAAAATTGTTAATTCTTATACTTTTAATAATCTTCGATTAAAATTTTAATTTTTTTTTTACTTACAATCATTTCGGAATTTTCTCATAGCCCAGATTAAATTAAAGATTGTAAATAAGGAAGCAGCAACTAAACGAAATGCTTTATTATACACATAACGTCATGGTCGCTGTACTTTTGAACGAATCAATTTGATGTGTAAGAAAAATTGAAAAGGATATAACAAGAAATGTTGGAATCATATTCAGAGAATGTTTTGCAATCGGAAGTGGGAGATAGAACATAGAGATCAAAAGGGTCTTGACGAAAAAGGGGGTTGGGAAGGTAAAAAACCCACCCAAAGAAATCTTGCTACAGGTCAAATTTTTTAAGTGCATAGGTCTTGAGAAAAATTGCATGAATTAAAAGCAGTTTTAAAGAAAATGTGCATGAAAAAATATTTAGCGATCCTACTTGACCGGCCGTAATGAACTCGGAATGTTGCCTTTCAAGTGGTATCAGGCATCGCTTCTCACAATAGTGGCCTATTACTTAAATATATTAATTCCAACTACAGTACCGATATATGCTTAATAAAATATGTTATATTTTTATGTGTCACATTAAGAGGAAAGAATTTGAAATTGCAATAAAATTCGAATTTAAAACAATTATGCAGGCGAATTATATTAACAAGCCAAAACAATTTGTTGCATTTCTTGTATTTACTATTGCCAAAAAAACAAATTTTATTTCAAACTAAAAGAGTATAAGTTTTTTCAGCGCTTTATTTTAAACAGAGTGTTTGCGAATTTCGCAACCTAATGTTCAATTATGTGATGTTTTTTATGTCGATTTATTTTTTGTTGCTATCAAAACAGATTCAAAAAGCAAGTTTTAAAGCAAAAAAGTGAGATTGCTTGGTTTAATGTTGAAGTGTTTGGATGTCGTGCTTTTTGTCATTTACTAACAAATTGATGTTTTCTTATAGGTTAACTTAAAAGTTTACAACTAATAAAGCTTTTAACGTTCTGATTTTATTGATTTGTGCAAACGCTACTCTACAACAGTGCGTTTTTAAAAACCTTTTTTCGCAGTTGTACACATTTTTGACTAAACTGAAAAAACAAGTACACTTTAGTTTTAAATCATGCTTTAAAGTTTAAAAAATGTATGGTTAAATTTTAGACTTTGGGGCTTACACTCGTATTTTTTCTTTTTAATAAACATATAATTGAAATAATGCATGATTAATTGAAGTGCAAAAAAATTTAGGCAACCTTAATTATATACCTTTGTTTGTTGTGACAAAGACTAAATGATAAAAAAAGACATTCTAATGATTAGACTAAACTAGAAAAATCCCTTTAAAGAACAAGCTGGAACATCCTTAAAAAATTCTCGTGCACTTGGTTGAAAAGCACTGCTCTACAATGCCTTTATCGTGATGAAATTTCCAAAGTTGTTCTTTTTACTTTCCACTTCAACGTTAGAACAAATTCATCAACATTTTTGTTGTGGAATTTAAAAAAAATAATGACTATTTTGTTGGGTTTTGTTTTTTCTTATGACTAATTTTGGTAATTGGCAAACCATTCAGCTTTCTTACAGCTTCAAAACGACGCTCTTGATTCTTACCATGTTCTTTTTAGGTTTCTATTGGATTATAATTTTTGCAGTTCCATGAATAATTTTTTTTACTTGTTTTTTCCACTTGTTATTATGATTGATGATTTCTTTTTTTATTGTTCTAAAAACAAAAAAAACTTTAAGGCGACACGGTTGAATGGTTCGAATATTTTAATGGTAATTTTGGCCAAAAAAAACCTAGAACTTGGTTTTTGAAGAAATCAAGGCAATTTATGATACTTACTGTAACTCTGTTTGAGAGAAACTAACAACCAACTTTACATTTAAAAACAAATTATTCATTTTAGATTCTATATTGTGCACATTGCTCACGTCAATTTTTTTATGAAAGGTCAATAAATGAAAACAAAGATTTTATGAACAAACATAAATTTTATTTATATCAGCTCATTTTCTTTCATCTCATATTCATTCTCCTGACTTGGAGGTGTTTACATGGAGCAACACTCCAGTAATTACCCTCCCCCCTGACCTGCTACCGGAGATGCCAAGATATTGCTGTCCGGTTGAATTTTTTTGTTTTTTGATCGTTAGTTTTTATTAAAGATATGACTGAAATTTAGAACTGCTTCTCAAGACCGCCAAGCTGAGGAAAGTGTCGTAAAGTGTCCTTCCCAAGGACACAACAAAATGACGCGAGTAGATTGTAAACCGAGACCATGCCGATCACAATCACGCCGCTCTTAATCAATCAACCACGCTGCCGACATTTCAGTCCGACATGATGTTGTAAAATGGTGTGAAAACGATAGATGATCTTATTTGCATCTTAGTTTGATAAAGTCAGATAACAAAAGTTGATGCGGATATAACACTTGGGATGGCATGTTTTGTTTTCTTCGTCGTTATCATATGGCCTTTATGCTACTTTCTGTTTTAAGTAGAGTAAACCTTCTTGCTTAATAGCGCGACGACATCGAGGAATTCGTCGTGAAGTGCCTTTCTCAACGACAAAACCGAAATCACTCAAATAGACTAAGCATCGAACTCGCGTCCTTTTGCTCGCAGTCACAGTGTTACCTCACTGAGCTATCGTTTTGTTTCATTAATTTAGAGGCAAAAAGTTTATTTGAAAATTGTATGTAGTAGGACAATTGTAATTTAATGTTTTTATAGATTCTTGGTGGAAGAACAGAGTTGTCGAATATCTTGATAATAATCTTTCTTTTTTGTGGGATTACCTGGAACGCAATCCAAAAAGTTTGGATAAATACGTTACAAAGAAAGTTGACGAAATGAGAGTCAAAGATTGGTTAGAAGAAATTAATGGCCCCTTGCCAAGTCAGTAATAAAGCTTGATCGGTTTATTAATTAGTTAAAATAACTTTTTTACCAAAACTTAGAAAAAAGATAAACGCCGCAAAGTTGCGACGCATTTATGCGTAAGAAACGAGAATAATGAAAAGTTCGAAATAATTCGCAATTGAATTTTCTAAGAGTATTGAAGCATTGAGGATCATCGTGCAAATCAAGTTTTAATATACATGTAGAACTATTATAGTAAACAATATAACTACAAAATGTTCAAGATAATTTGAATAAATAATTTTTTACCAATGTCAAATTTACTAACTTTTTTCTTCGACTGCTTTACGATTTCGTTCATTTTCAACAGGAATTGCGGGATCATGGTCAACATTGCTGATTAGTTTTTATATTTTGCTGTACGTAAACGTAATTTCGATTGCTTTTCAGCCGACACTCTTCAAACTCTTCGGGTCGATTATTTAATGGATAAGAATGAGAAAGCTCATCACACTGACAAATATGTCAACAGCAGCTTAGTCATTAGAAGAGCTGCAAAGTTTGACTTGGATATTTTCTTCAAGAATCGTTCTTTTAATCAAATTAAAGACAAATTGGTTCTTGAGTTTGGCATAGGTAAATTCAATATAAGTGAATCTTGTTTTTAAAGTTAATATTGGTCTTTTAAATGTTTACTTCAGAAAATTTTTACCGTGGGAAGCCGGCGAAGTTCTTACGATCGAAATCGAAAGTTTTGTTTATTCTAACTTCATTATTTTAAAAAGTTAATTTTTTTAGGTGAAGTCACTAGATGGAAGAAAGGCTTTCGTTTTTATTTTTTAACAATCGTTGTAATTTTTATATGATATTAGTAGTTAAATATTTTTAGCAACTAATGGGCCTATGGTAAGTTTTTCACAATAACGCTCTTGAAAGAAAAATTTTTAAGTGCTGAACTAGAATTAAAAGTGTAATCAATAGGGCCATTTTTCATTTGACTTTATTGAATTCAAATTTTGACTTTTTTTGACATAACAATATTTTAACTCAAACTTAATTTAAAACGCCCTTACTTTCTAGTAAAGCCTATAACCAATCAAGCAGTCAATAAAAAATCATGCTACGCTTATTTATTTCTTAAAGTACAACATCATGTATTTTCAAACATTTTCTATCTTAAAGCTACGATCATTGTGCAAAAGCTTTTTCAGCATTAAAAACGACCTTTCCACTGCACTCGAAGTTGGTTGCGCTCTTTGTAGAAGTATGTAATTTGTAGGAGAAATTTTGGGATTTGAACAATTTACAATGATTTTAAAATCAGAATGGGAAAGCCGATAATCAATGTAGGAGAAAATTTCATATGGATCACTTTCGAATGCTTTTGTAATTGTGCAATCAGACCTTCCGGTTGTTGCACGCTGTTTGCAAGAGATCGATATTGACAAATTTGTGTTAAATTCAGCAACTAATGTTGTATTGCTCCCAGCTTTCGTAGCCTTTTTACCAAAACGCCATTATCTTTCCAGTTATTTACGACTGTTCGCACTTTGGAAAGATACTCACTATAGTAAAAACCAGCTATCTAGCAAGTTGACCATCTGGTGAGAACTGGATTGGAAGGTGCTGGTAAAACAGCCTCTCTAAAAGGTCAATGTGTCGATCCATATTTTTAATAGTTGCTGCTTTTACCGAAGCTATCAAATAATCGATCTCTTTAAAATGTTCTCGAACTCGTATTGCACAATTGTGTATCAAATGTGCAATGCAAGTGACATGCATCAAACATGGATACAGTTCTTTAAAAGTCTTTTCAGCAAGACACATGTAACGAGCTGCATCAGATAATAGCAACAGAAATTTCTCTCGCTGGCTGCCAATTTTCTCAGAACATCGTCGACAATTAGCGAAACAGTTGCGCTGTTTACATTATTCTGCAACGGACAGCATTCAACTAAAATTGTAACAGCTGGAACAGCTATACCAGGCAATTAATAAACTTTTGCCCATTAATCTCAGTTTCGTCAATTACTACGAAGATTTGCTTATCTTGCAAGGTTTCTTGTATGCAGTTTTCTTTCCTTTCTGCAAGTTGAGTGACAATACTGCGTGCAACAGTTTCTGATGGCAATTCTTTTCCCAAAGATTCAAACAAGGATTTGAGGGATGGGTAGTTTAACTTGTACAAAGAGATATCTGCTGCTAAAAATGCAGATATGACTTTTTCAATAAACTCTAAAGATATTTTTTTAATGAAAACTTGCTTCGCTTGCTTGCTATTTTTTCTCTTAAAAACCCTTTTATGACGTTGGGATTTTCTGTGGCTTTCAACATAATATCTTTTCTTATACCTAACAAGAATGCTACATAAAGTACAATAGAAATTGCCTTTTGGTGTAATCATAAATTTATCCATATACTGAATAGTAATGGTCTTACAAAAGGGAAGGCCGGTGCAAGAAAAATAGAGAGGCCACTTTTTCGTGTTCCAAAACAAAGTAATCTCTAAAAAAAAATCATCACTTTAGGGGAGGCCACCGTCATGGTGCTACTATAAAGAAATAAAGCAATATTTTTTTTAGGGAGGCCACTTTTTAACGTTTTTTAGGGGAAATTTGTGAGGCCGCTCCGTTTGCTTCGTACTGAAACCATCATTGATACTGAGTGCATATTTCTCTCGCTTTTGCTGCAGCTGACTTTGCTTTTTTTGGCATTATAGATTAAGTTATGCAATTGCTTACCAACATTTGTTTGCAGCATAATGACTACAACACTTAAACAATGTGCTCTTTGTTTTAGGACATGTGAAAGATCTATTGTTAGCCCATGAAGAAACACAATAGCGAATAAAAAATGTTGGTAGCTGTTCATTAGCAACCATAAATCAACTACTGAGAAAATTGGTTGCTTTAAAACATTTTTATTTTTCTAAAAATGAGTTTTTTATGTTAAGTCAAAATAATTAATCTATACAAAAAATTGAACTTTATTTTGACCTAATAAAACGTAAAGGCAGTTATGTTTTTTACCAAACAAAGTTTTTTTTGAAGTTTCTCTGTAAAAGGAATACGTAAAATAATTTTGACTTTATTGACTTTTACTTGCCTTAGTAATCAACCTTGACCCGTTATAAGAATAAATTAGTATGAAAAAAAGTTATTTTTGCTTTTAAACCAAACTTTTAAACGCCGAGAACAATCATTGCTAAACTGCTTTTGTGTAAGTTGCCTTTATCTTAGCAAGGATTTCAGTAGAGAAAAACTTCAGATAGCATAAGAAACATGAAAGTATTGTTTTTCATAAACAAAATAGTAAATTTTACCGACAAATAAAATCAAACTCGCTTTAAATTTAGGCGAAAATCCAACTCTTGGAAACAAAACTTTGTTTCGAGTTCCAACCGGGGAAAGTCTTCAGAAAGACAAATGGACTTCCACAATCACAGATGTGGATCATGAAAAGAAGATGATCAGCGTCCAGGTTAACATCCCTGCCGACGCCATCATCGGAAGATATAACCTGACGGTTGAAGTGACCACTTGGGTTGACGACAACTTAAAATCGGAAAGAAAATTATGTTCCGACGTGTTTGTCCTTTTCAATCCATTTTCTGAAGGTATAATGTAGCCGAAGTTTAGATCAAAATTTTTTAAAGTTATTAAGTTTTGATTGTTCCAAAAGAACAGTGAATAACATTTGCTATTTTAACAGCAAAAAAGCAAACCCTATTGAAAACGGTGTTATTATTTTCTACAGCTCCTTAAAACCCTCCATTTTCCTAAAGTACAAATTTTCTATTTTAGTAACACCAATCGTTCGATATCTGGTGAAAAAAATTCTTTGTTAAAAGATTAGTTGAACAATCAAAACTACGGACGCGCTTCGCTGCCTGATTTTTGTTCGCAAGAAATAAAATTGCTTTTTTTATACAAAGATTCTGAAGCAAAGTAACTCGTATAATGGCCGTGACGCGGATGTGAACAGCCTTACGTTAGTTTTTGAGAAAGCATTTTCAACCAAGAAAATTATAACTTGAACATGGCGTCAGTTACCTTTCACATATTTTTTTGTTTTGCGACGACTTTCCGCAACACGGTGTTACTGCTTGAAATAGATCCTAAATTGTGGAGTTTTCAAATCAGTGAAAATCGAAATGAAAGCTTTAGTATTGCTAGTTTTTTTAAAAGTTTTATAAAAAAAAAACTAAATTGTTCCTAATTATTGGGAGCGAAAGTGAATTCGTATATGTGTAAAACTGCGAGACTCTAGGGTTCAACTTAATTTTATTCAGAAATTAAGAGTGCTTGGTAGGGCACGAGCTGCAGACTTTTCGGCGTCAGTTCAAGTGTTTATGGCTCTTTATGACTGTATTCCCTATTTTTGATTCGTCTGTAGTTATATAAACCACACCCTGTCACATGATGTTGAAGTTTAAATACTAAAATGCGTTAAAGAAATTTTTTCCGGGCCAAAGATCGCCCCCTACCAAGTAAAGTTCAGCTCTGGCAAAACATCGTTTCACTGAAGGACAACAGAAGTTGTTTTTTTTTGCGGAAACATATGCGTCGATATTACAATTGAAATAAAAAATTACGTTGGTAAAAACTCTGTTAATGAAGAGCGGCTGAGACAAAATAAATTGGAGGAAGCAACGTGCAAAGCCTCCGCAACTAAACAAGTTTGTAAACTTGTAAGCTTATATTTTTCACTTTGATTTATCAGCTTTCATACCATAATCTAATTTAGCTTTGCTTTTCGTCCCTTTTTTAACTTCCCATTACTCCATAGCTACCTTACGAGATTAAGCTACAATGCTATTTGTTTCCAATGCTGGCAGCAGCATAAACTTTGTATTTGTGCGGCCAAGCATTCCCCTTGATTTCTAATGTATTGGTATCGGGCACAGGGATAATGTTCAAAAACAATGAAGCGTTTTGCTTGTTGTTTTCAGCAAACCTGGATCTGCAGTGGCGTAACCATTTTGATTCGACTTGAAATGTAGACCCAATCCAATGCTTTGGAAAGCTTCATAAGCTTTGCAGCATTTCTATTGGTCTCATTTTTCAGTGACTTAGTTAGTTTGCATATGAATAAGTTTTGCTTTTACTATATAAGTTTATTTTTTTGTTAAGGTGCATTTTCTTTAACTTAGCACCAGTTCAACATTAAATTGATAAACGCTTATCATTCTGTTCTGTTTCCACCTGACTTGGGGTCAAATTGATCGTTCAAACTTTTATCACCGTCTTGTGGACTTGTACAAAAATTACCCTCGCGAGTCACACTGCTGAAATAACTGGCGGACACAGGGTGAAGCGCTACTGTCAAAGCACTGCGTACAGTTATCCTATCTGTAGTTTATTCGACATGCAACAGAATACTGCGCACCAGTCTGGTCTTGCAGCGCACCTACTGGCTTCATAGGAATGTCTTTGCATCTCCGAAAGCAGATTGGGGTAACTGCTGGACAGTTGCCCTATAAATAGCGCCTTCGACGTTTTCCCACGATTCAGGAAAATAAATATAGAGATAAAAATAATAGATAATTCTTTGCGCATTGTTACTGGATGTCTGCGTCCACTCCAGCGGACTACTTACCAATTCTGGGTCTTTCAGACGGTTTTGAATGAAAAAACCCAACGCTTGCAGAACACTAACACTATTACAAGCGTAGTACAGCTTTCTGGGGTAGTAAAAGAATAAACTCTCTGCCCCAGTACTTTCTGTGTCTGATCCGGAGTGGGTACCTTTCTATACGAAGACGACGACGAAGACGAATCATCAAATAATTATGCTTCTTATTAAAATCAGTTTAATCTGACCGAAAGCAAAAAAATCTTGTAGAAAACTCGTTGAAAGATATTTTAAAATTGTCAATAAGGCTGACTTATTTTAAAAAGAAGCACTATAAAAGTTTTCTTTTAGCCTGCATAAACATACTTTTAAAGTATCTTAAATTTTTAAAAAGATAAATCGTTTTTGCTGAAAAAATGAGAATTCGAAAACTTGACAAAATAAGTTACAGAAAAAAGTTTTTTCTCTCTTTTAATATGACTCAAGATTTTTTAAAAAACTGTTAATATGAAACACTTGTGTTTGTTAATAGCTGATGAGGTGTACATGTCTGAGGAAGACAGAAGAAACGAATATGTCCTGAATGATAAAGGAATCATCTATTACGGTTCCTATTACAGAATCGGAGGAATGCATTGGCTGTTTGGTCAATTTGAACCTGGAATTCTTGAAATTGCTTTGAAACTTCTTCGGGAAGCTCCAAACGTAAAAAGAAATCCAATAAAATGCACCAGGAAAAGATCATCGGCTGTTTACTGCAGCAGAACTATGTCAGCAATGGTATAAACACAACTGCGTAATTGTTCATGATAACTTTCCTGATTAAGCATTTTTGATGAAATGATTTTGAACAAAGGTTAATTGCAATGATGACGACGGAGTTCTTTACGGAAGATGGGATGGCAAATATGATGATGGAAAAAAGCCGACTTCATGGACCGGTAGTGTGAAAATTTTGAAAGAGTGGAACAAAACCGATATGACTGAAGTGAAATACGGTCAATGCTGGGTTTTTTCGGGTGTTCTAACCACAGGTGAATCTTGGTAGATATCTTTGGAAACACTTTTTTTGTGTGAAAGTAACTTTTGTTTTTTTTCATACTATTGAATAATTTTTAAAAAAAGCAATTGTTACCTTTGGTTGACATTATGAAAAGTGGGACTAATCTTTGTTCATAAAACTTAAACAGCACGTTTTTTAATCTATTCCTATTTTTGCTATTTTTTTTTTAATTTAATTTAAAGTGCTTGATTTGTCATAAACGTATTTTTCCAGTTCTTCGAGCAATCGGAATTCCGGCTCGTAGTGTCACCAACTTCCAGTCAGCTCATGACACCGAGTTCAATATGACGATCGACCGCTTCATTGATGAAAATGGGGATGAATCGAACATAATGGACTCGGGAGATTCGATCTGGAACTTTCACGTTTGGAACGAAGGATGGTTCCGGAGACCAGACTTGCCAAAAGGTAATAGAAAAACTTTAAAAATCCTTTTTTTAATTTGTAGAAACCTCATTTTTTGATATTTTCAATCAGTTAATTTGTTCTTTTCTGGTAGTTGATGCTGTAGAAATTAATCCTAACTACTACCGAAAATTGCCAGTCCGTATACAGTTGTAAAAAGAGATTTAAATTTCTGAGAAAAATGTTGAAAAGGTTGTTAATAGAGCATAAGCAGAATACGTGGCACACAATAACAATACAATCGTTTAACGACCGTTTAACATCCGATGCAACCGATACAGAACAGTTGGCAACTGAAAGAGAAAGCTCTATAAAAATCCAGCCACCAACTGTGTAAATTATTATTTATCAAACCCGCAAAAAGAAGAATGTAACTCGACTCGAATACAAAATATAAATATATAAATGACAATTACCTTGTATAAGCGGGCGACACCGTTATAGAACCAATACTACTGCGAATCCGAACCTTGACACTCGCCGTGACCACGTTACTCAACAAAAGAACGAAAATAAAAAACCCGCGCCAACCACAGCACCTCAAGCGGACGCACGAGCGCCAAGTAGCACAATTATTAAATTTAAAGCGGGGACAAAAAAAAATAACGCTTACAGATGCTACAGCTTTTTTTGTGCATTCAGGATATGATGGTTGGCAAGCAGTCGATGCAACTCCTCAAGAGGAAAGTAGCGGCGTCTACCAATGTGGACCCGCTGCTGTAAAAGCTGTTAAAAAAGGAGAAATTTATCTTGGATTCGACACAAATTTTCTGTTTAGCGAGGTAGAGATATTTTTTCTCAGTGTTAAACCAATTCAAACGCTGTTTTAAGCTCTAAACCAGTGGTTTTCAACCTTTTTGTAGAAGCGGAACCCCCATGAAACATTCCAGAGGCTCGAGGAACCCCTGTGCAATAATTTAATTGTTTTGTGCAACAAACATCATTTGATTAATTGAAATACGTTCAACGTCAAACAGCTGGTCATTAACTTCATTGATCGCTATGGCAAAAAAGAGTAATAAAGAAGCAAAGCAGAGTGATCAGTGAAGAAACCAACCGACCCCGAGCGTACGCGCATCCACCAACAGCGATAAACAAGCCCGAGAACATTTTAATTTAAAAGACACAAGCAGTCAATCGTACAATTGCAATACAAAGTTTCAAGCCAAATTAACTAGTTAAGAAAATTTAAACTGTTCACATTTAAAAGCTTAAAACAGGACGCAAATTAAAATTTTTCAATTACAATCTAATTTTTTATTGACTAAAGGGAAAGAATTGCCGTGTTTCTGTTAGTTACACTTGATTTTGAATTTATACCAACTTTCTACAAATAATCTTTTATTTTACTCAGTTTCAACTTTTAACATAATTGTTTTCCCAATCTATCTTATGATCCATAATTTAATCATTGAGTGCTCACAAAGCGCTGATTGATCCGGTCTTTGATAGTTAATACAACGTTGATGTTCCGTTAACCTAGATTTTATACTTCGTTTGGTTTGAAGAATAGATCAAAAATCACTGTATTTTTAAACGATATGCATATAATAATAAACTAGACTCGGGGTTTGAATGTAAACTTGCGGAACTCCTGGGCTGTACTGACGGAACCTTGGTTGAAAACCACTGCTCTAAACCGTGTAACCTAGTACAAAAATAATTTTTTGCAATTTAATGATATTAAAGTTTGTAAGAAGGTTGTCTTCTTATTCTTCGTTTTTTCGCTTGGTTTGCTACAATTTCGTGTTTAAAATGTAGATTAGATTGCCATTCAAAAACATGAATAATTAAAAATTATAAACGGAAGTGCTTCGCTATACCAGCTATAAACTTTACCTTGGCTTTGACTACTTTTATAGTAGCCTTATCACAAGAATGTAAGTTAACCAAATACTACTTTTAAGCTCAAAACTATCATAAGAAAATTCAAAACATTCTACCCAACTGAAACATAAAGCTTAAGAATTGGTCTTGTTTTTGTAAGCAGCCACTAAATTAATTCAATTTTTCTTTGTTATTTTTGTTTTAGGTAAATGCTGATCGCTTGACTTGGAAACTAAATAAAGACGGAGAAGTTGAGAAGCTAGTCAGGAGAGAATCGCGTCACGTTGGAAGAAACATCAGCACTAAAGCAGTTGGTTCAGACGAAAGAGAAGACATTACTTATGAGTATAAGTATCCTGAAGGTAGCCTGATGTGAAAGATTGGAAAAATGGGCAACTTTTAAAATTTTAAGCTTAAAAAAAGCACACAAAACGTTAAAGAAAGATTTGGCTTTTGTCAAGTAAAGTTTTGAATCTAAATTTCGCCCTAAATATATCTTAAATTCTTTATCAAATGTACTTTTTGAAAAACGATATTAAACTGAATGAAAAATAACAATAGTTAAATTGAACAGCCCACACAGTCGCTGTGTCTACCGCTTGTTTGTGTATAGGCTTTTTTCAAAAAAGTTGATTTTTTTTCATGAATTACTTTTTCAACAAGTTAAGTTCTTATCGACGGGCGTAAAAAAACTGATAAAAACTTTTTTAAAGGGTCTGAGGAAGAAAGAGCAGCGTTTGAAAGAGCGTACGCTTTTGGCATGAAAGCTCCTTATCATGATAAGCATAGCATAATAGAAGATGAGGGGGATATCACCATCGATATTTCTGATGTCGGTGATGTAATCAATGGCAAAACTATCACTGTCAACGTTAAGGTTAGTTGTTGGTTGTTTTTATAGAAAGATCTAAGCATGACAGTCATGGTTTTGTAAATACAGGTACGGAATACTACAAAAGTGAAAAAAACTGGTATAATTACCACAACTATGAACACAATGCTGCACACTGGTGAAAGAAAAACGTTGATCAAGAGAAAGAAGGTGGAAACAAATCTCGATCCTGAAAAAGGTTTAAATTTTGATTGTAAAACTTTAATTTAATTTCATTAAAATTTAAACTTTTAAATTAAGTAAAATTTAATTTCGGTATTATTAAACTAGCAAAAATAAGAGTTTTTGTTTTTGATGTATTTAAGTGCACTATGTAAAGTTTCGCTTTAAGTATAGTTTTTGCTGTATATTTTTGTTTGTAAAATGAAAAAAATAAATTGTGCTTTACTGAATACTGAATAGAAATTCCGATTATGTATAAATTTTACACGTACCTTTTCAAAACACTCCCTACAGCTTGTTTCAACTGCTTAAGGAATCATCAATAGTAAACAATATTTGAATAAGACCCCTGATGATTCCTTAAACAAGATGTAACAGTCTGCGAGGGTATGTTTTGATACAATAAATGTAACATTTATTTATGTATGTATGTATTTGCATCATCATTTTTTTAAGCTTTCAATATTAGCTTTCATTTCCTTTTGTATCAACGCTGTAGGCAAACGAACATGAAGAACTGAGTTATTTTCTAAAGTACGAATATTAAATTCTACCTGTCAACACTTGAACTCCTTTTCTCGCCTGTCTCACTTCAACTCACTTGTCAACACTCGAAAGTTTCAACATCAAAAAGCCCTTTAGATGCGATTGGCTATTCTGCTAAATATTTAATTTCACTTTACTGAGATTGATGTCATGCATTAGATCTTGTATTAAGAAGAATTATCTTTAAAAATTTAGGTAGTAAAAACTTTCCTCAACAGTAAAATTAAGAATTTGAAATAGCGATCAACAGGAGCTATCGTAACTCAATTATATTAACCCATTTTAATACAAAATACAAATTTGCAGCATCTTATAAACTGTTTTCAATATTTATTGCAGAATTTGATCAGGTCTTTGAACTTTCATTTTCGGATTATGGGCCTCATCTCGTGGACGACAATGTTATTCAAGTTTTTACCACTGTGCGCGTGAAAGAGACAGATAACTTTTACGTTGATTCCTACGACGTTCATGTAAAGAGTCCCGACTGCTTGACTATTAAAGTAATTTAATTACTGTTGATTTATTTCTGCTTCTTTATTTATTATTTTATAATAAGTCTGTTTATTCAACTTAATAACGTTTAGCACAAATGAAATAACAAGCTTATAATAGAGGCGCCCCGCAGAATAGGCGGGTAGAAACTTTTAATTTTGCACTATTTTTCAATGATGAATACTAACGGAGAAAGACTTGAATTGCAATATCTTCACGTTATTGCTTCAATTCTTTTAAGAATTTAAACTATTCATACCACGCCAAGTTTGTCATTGAATTCCTTTTAACACGAGAAGAGCAACAATGCAATGAAAGGGTTTTTGGCTTGGTGTTCAGTCAACTTTTTGTTCTCAGCGGTAAGGCCTCGAATATTTTACAAAGCCCCACATCGCGTTTAATGTATTAAGTTCTTTTTAAATTAACTACAGCAGAACTTGTCTAATGCGTCATTGTTTTAATTCGTCAATTCGCTCAATTCGTGACTTTTTTGTCGGTCCAGACAGAATTCCTATCTTTTATGTACATTTCAGTTCGTCTAATTCGCCATCGTCTTAATCGTCAATTCGTCACCTCTTTCTCTCCCTGAGAAGCATTCTGTTCGGTTAATACGTCATTTGCAGTTTCGCCTTTGATGTTTAACCAGTTAGTTTAGAAGGTGTGGTAATTCAAACAAACAAAGAATCTTATCTGAGAAGTGCTGCATCTCGTAATTTGTTCATTGAATTTATACCCGGGGATCCCATTGGGAAAACTCCCTCCCTTTCAAAACAGTCTTAAATTTGTTAAAAATTTAAAAGGTGTTAGATTAAATTGAAAAGCCTAGATAGAATTAAAGAGTTTAATTTTAACGAAAAAAAGTTTTTTTATATATTTATCGAGTAAACGTCTAGTTATTGCTTAAGCAATTCCAATAAACTAAAGAGAAGACACGAATCAAGCACATGGCATTAATTCGGCGGGCTATTACACCCATTAAGTAATCACAGTAGATAAGAGTTTTCCTGATTAAAATTTTCATTGAGAGTAGCGCTTTCTGCAGTTCATTCAAGGATTGTTGTCACTAGCGAAGTTGCATAAAAAGTATAGTACAGCGATGTCGATTTGATACTTATGAAAAAATATACTAGCTCCTATGATAGAGTTTTCACCTGTTTGGATAATTCGTCATTCCGCCTCAATCGCCACTTTTGAGGTGACAAATAAGGCAAATTTTACTGTGTTTCAAATTGATAATTATAATCATTCTAAACCTAAAACAAGTTCCACGAGTATTTCTCGCAGAATATTAACTTTAATCTATTTCTGCTTCGTGCGAGAACAAACTAGAAACAATGATCTGTTTCAATGGAATAAAAAAATGGAAATTCTTTCTGAATATAATGTGCCGTATAATTCACTAACAAACTTTAAATTTACGGTGACTTGCAATAAATTGAAAAGTCTGTTTTTTTTCATATATTCTTTAGGTTTATGTAATTTAAGATAAGGAAAAACTATGTTAGATTGTGTTGTTTTTTTTTTTTTTTGAATAGTTTTTTGTTTTTATGCTTTGTTTCTTCGGTTGCATTTCACAGTTGTCTTAATGGAGTTGATCTAGTAAAAACGCTGGTGGCCGACTTTGGCGACCTTTTGTCTTTCATTGCCATATTTTTGATTGAATGTAATCTAAAGCTTTATCACTTTTTTCATGTTGCTGTCGGGTATGGCAATTGTTCACTGCTTGTAAAAAAAAGAAAAAAACTTAACTGAAAAAAAGATAGAAAATCAAGTTCGATATCAACAGAAGTCTTCATTTTATAAACCGATATCTTGACTGTACGGCATTGAAATTTTTTATTTCTTATTTTATATCATGATATCACGCAATACCTTTTCATCTTGCGTCAGACAAAAAATAGGTGAAAATTATTTTGGAAAAGATAAAGATACATGATATCAGACAAAAAGAGTTAAGTTTTAATTAAATTTTTTGAAAACATGTCAATAATCTTTTTTTCTGTTATTTTTGCAACAGTGCCCCGACACCATGAAATCTATGGAATATGTTGACGTCAGCTTTACTTTCGTCAATCCACTTCCGGTTACTCTCACCGCTGGTGTCTTCTCCATCGAAGGAAACGGCGTCATTGCTGATGAGAAAGTGAAAATATCGTGAGTTTTCGAAGAAAGATAAAAATAAAACCAAATGACTGTCACCAAACTGCCGTAGTTTTACTATTTTACAAGTAGATTTTTTGGTTAAAATTGCCTGCCGTAATTTTTAGATCAACAAAATTTTTACTGTTTTTTAACTTTGCAGAGAACCGATTCCTCCAAACGCAACCATTGAAACTCCGTCGCTTGAGATTCAACCGTTTCGCCTGGGAGAGCTTACATTGATTGCTGACTTCGACTCGAACGAGATTAATAATATCAAAGGCACCAAAGTTGTCACTGTCGAGTGGAGTGTGATGTAATTCCACTGTTTATGCCCGAATCTGATTTTGCTATATTAGATTAGTAACTTTGATTGCATGTATTCATTTTAAACACTTTGTGAAATTGTAGTCACAATCAAGCACGAATTGCCGCTATAAAGCTTTGCGTAAATAGTTTAGTGTATGTTCAGTGTGATTGACATTCAATTTTACGTGAATAAAACTACCTCCTTCGAGTTGAAAAACAAAGTTAATCGAGAGTCTAAAAGTCGATAGCTAGTTGTAGAAACTAAGATTTAATATAATTAGACTTTGAAGATATTTTTTTAACGACTTTAAGGAAGTAAAACTAAAAATTGTGACCTCTAGTGCGTGGAATAGTACAAAGCCGATTACTTTGTTAAGAATATGAAGATAAAGAAAATTCTTAACGTTAAAACTTTGATTGGAAAAATGTTGTCTCGATTTAAAAAAGTTAATTTTATTTTAAAACCTATTGAAAAATTCTCATACAAATTTTAAAAAAACTTGACGTGAGAGCACTGAAACAGCATCAATGATGCGAAGATTAGTTGCGGTAAACATTCTCTAGTGCGAAATTTCATTCAAGGATTTGGTACAACGAGAGCAGCAAAACGTCAACATGAAGATTAAAGAGCAACGTGTAATTTTGGATTCTAGATCAAGAGTTTTACTTTATCTTTAAGACTTCGACTAGCCTTAAACGTTTTTGCAAAGATTTCTCATCTTTCTTCCTGCGTTCGATTTCTGCAGAGTCGGTGTGTCGCGATGTTAAATGTTGTTACGAACGTGCAATCCTGAAAACTTTTCCCAGAACGCATAGTGAGCAGGATTCTCGTAATAATAGGCTTATTACGTTTTTTTTTTGTTTTTTAACAATGAGCAAATTAGTTTTTACTCCAAACTGTAGTGTCCTATTTATGTAGTGTCCTACATCCAGGGGCACCGGAAGTCGGAGGAAGGGGTAAATTTGCCCTTTTGAAAGAGGGAGGGTACGGGTGGATAGATACAGAGGCATTGGGTTAGATTTGCCCAAAATTTTAGAAACTCGATGAAAATATCAGATCGATTGAAGGTAATGCTTTTATTTTGGTTCTTGTCCGTACTTTGGACGAAAACACGCCGATTGGAAGTGATCATCTTTTTTTTAGAGATCACTATAATTTTGAGAAAAAATTGAAAACAGGGCGATGATTAAAAGTGATGACCTTTTTTACTTTTTTTTAGAGATTATGATTTTGCGACGAAAATCGAGAATTGGGACGGTAATTGTAAGGGAAGATTTTTAGAAATCATTAGATTTTTGCGCTGAAAACGGTCACGATTACGAAAGGTATTTTTTTAAAAAATCAGAGTTGCCAAAATTTACTTTTATATTGGGAATGCCATTTTTAATTTTTTCCCCTCCCCCCAGCAAAAAAACTGTGACACCCTTGTCTACATCAACAAACGCTTGCTAAAATTGGGGGAAAGTGATAAGCTAACTGCAAAGTAATTTTTTGCATAATGCTCGTTTGTATTAAACTTCAAAAAACAGCAATTTATAAATAAGCAGTTTCATTTCAGCATGTATTAAAGCCAGTACTGCTGATCGTTAAGCAACGGAGGTGGAGGATAAGTGACTCCAGGTATTATGTATTCCATCCAGTGACAAGTTTCGTAAGTAGGATCGTATGGATCCCATTCCATTGATACATGCAGCGACGAGCTCTCTGGCACGGTCGCTGGTCGAGATCGCGGGACTGATTGAACCAAGCGGTGCTGGTCGGGCAAAGGCTTGTAATAAGTATAAAGACGTGAAACTGAGCTGCAAAAATAAGTTAAATTTATTAACTACAAACATAGGCTAGTTAGTTTTTTGCTGTTATGCAAAAACGTTATCAAACAGCAAGCACGACTAAGTTTATTCATGAAATATTAAATTTTGCCAACATTTACAAAACATCGTCAATTTTTTTTTAGAAAACTGTGAAAAATTTGGAAGGCAGCTCCGCTATATCAGAAATGGTCAGAATCACTTCTGATGTATCATAGTCAACCAATCGCATAAAATGAGAAAATCTAGAAAAGATCAAGATAAGTTCGAAATTTAAAAATCTGTCGTTGTATAATGACTGTATTAAAAAGTCAAAAAAGTTAAAATTGATTTCGATTTCGACTTCAAAAGGTCATCATTAGTTAACAATTCTTATTTAAATAGAATCTGATTTGATAAAAATCTTGAAATCTACGTAAGGCACTCTTTCAAAAATATTTAACTTTTTTTCTAACGGTTATAAAGGCCGATTTAAATATTTCAAAAGGCTGTTTAACCAATGGATCGACAAAAAACTTTGGCAGAGAGACAAGCGTATTAAATTCGGAAATAAATATTTTAATTTTCTTATTCTCTTGTGACGTATTTGTATGAGGGGCGTTCAGAAAGTAATGCAACCAGGTTTCTTTTCATGACATTGAGTTTTAAAAGTACACAAATCGTGCATCACAACAAAGTATATAGAATGAGCATTTCATAGTTACTTCTCAATGTAATCTCCCGTTTACCGAAGCGCCTTTTTCCACCTTTTAACGAGTCCACATATTCCTTCGTTGTAAAATTCTACAGGCTGCGTTTTTACCACTTTCTAACAGCAGTTTTGACCTCTTCATCGTTGGAGAAATGGTGCTGGTCTGGCAAATATGGGGAATGTGAAATCGTTGTCCAGCCAAAGGAGCTGATGACCTCACGGGTTTTGTGGTTGGTGCGAGGCTTAGCGTTGTCATGTTGCAATAAAACATTAGACATTTCCAAAGCAGGTCGTACTCTTCATATTCTTGCTTTTAACTTTTTTGATGTATCGGTGTAAACATCTGAATTGATTGTTGCTCCTTTGGACATGAAGTCTACCAGTATCACACCAACACTATCCCAGAACACAGTCGCCATCACTTTTCCTTTCCAGTATACTGAGGTTTCAATTTCTTCGAGCGTGGTGAGGTGGGATGGCGCCATTCCATTGGTGCTCTTTTTGACTCTGGTTCGAAGTGGTTAACCCAAGTCTCATCTCGGTCACTATTCGCTGCAAAAAGGTTTTGTCACTATGGGAATACTCCAGAAGTTCAGAACAAGCTTCTAGGCGGGATTGTTTATGAGCCTCTGTGAGCTGCCTTTGGACCCACCTTGCAAATACTTCTGAATACCCCAGGGTATCCATGATCTTTACAGTACTCCCTGCACTTACTCCTAATGACTCAGCAAGCTCATTAATGGTGATGCGTCTGTTTTCCTTAATCAATGCATGTGCCTGATGAATGCTAGCAGAACTGTGAGCAGAAGATGGCTTACTACTTCTTGGCCTATCGCAAAGATCGCTTTCAGCAGGTTCTTCCTGTCTATCATTGATTCGCTTCACCCACCTCGTCACTGTGCTATAGTCTATCGCACCGTCACCATACACTTGCTTTAGCCTTCTGCTTATGTTCTGAGCTATTTCTCCCTACGACAGTAGAAATTCAAGAACAACTATTTGCTTCTGCCCAGATTGCTTTGGGGCAATCATGCCAATTTTACCTTCTAACGAAAAAGACATAGAGGGGTTGCTTAAATTGCAGATTGCAGTAATTTAAACCCTCATTTTTTTACAAAATCTTTAAACCTTAGTTACCAATCTATAATCTGTAAAAGAATCAGATGTTAATTAAATAAATTCTGAAAGAAATTAAATCAGTTGCATTAATTTCTGAACGCCTCTCGTATATAGCGCGTTTGAAAAAGTTGAAGTAAGAAAGAAGTTTTTTTTTAATTTTACCAGCTATATTACACAAATTTTGCTTCAAATATAGTTAACTATAGCATGCTGTTTATTTTTATTTCAGTTTGGACAAAAACCAGCCAGCTAAACGACTTAAATCTTATGCCATAAAGTAATTAAGCTGCAATCGTTTTCTTGTCGCATTACACTCAAACATAAAACCTTTTGCTCACCTGTTTGTCTTCTCTCTCTCGCTCTCTTTCCCATTTAGCTTTTCCCTGCGTGGAGGCTTTTTTATTACGTAACTGCCGCGGTTGGGCATCCATCGCTTTAGAGCGCTAGTTTTAACCTTTATAACAGGTGTCGAGTCGGTGTACGTGTTGTCAGACGAAACTATCTTCATTTCCACCCCTGCGCTCGCCCCGAAATCACTGTCGAATCCTGGTCCTCCGCTTTCATCGACATTGCAAGAACTTGCACTTAAAAATAAATTATGTCAAATTGTGCTAAACATCCAAAACCTTTAATTACCTAATTGACAGATAAACCCATATACTGTACTTCCATTAAAAAAGGCAAATGTTTGAAAAAAATCGAAAGCATTTTGCAATCAACAATGGCCGACGTTTCAAAACTCTTTTTGTGGTCACAACAAATCATTATATTCTTAACCTTTTTTCTTCGATCTTGTGGACCATATAATAAACTTTTTCACCCCTGGAAAAATTTGGGTTTTCAAATTGAACTTCTAGAAATTTATATTGCAGATAAACAGTTTGCAAAACAAAAAGTTTAAAAGCTCCACTTTTTGATAAATGGTCAATAGAATCTTCGATCATTTTAAACTTCGTAAGAATATACAATACTTTTCGTGGCGCATTTGCGAAATTCTATTAATCATTGATTAAGAAAAATATAAACGTTACATTAAATTCATACTTTAATTGACCAAAGCAATTTTCTTCATGAGCACGAGGAGAAATTGAAATAGTGTTATTATTCAGCAAAATCCTCGGATTTATTGGGGTGGTGTAGCCGAAGTCATAACGTTTTAAGACACGCATGTTAGGCTCAGCGTCGAATACAGAATCACTGTCAGAATCAAAAGCTTCTTCGTTTTCTTTTGCACTATCCAAAGGCGTAATTCCTAAACCATGTTCTTGCTATATTTCAAAAAGTAAAACTGAAAAGTCCAAAAAGTATGCCCAAGACTGAACAATAAGGGTCAAAAATAAACAACCAAAATAATTAAATTATTGTTTATAGGTATACCCGATATAAATTGGCTATTTAGCGAATTGGGGGGAACAGCTAATGTTGTTGTGTCTGTCAAGTCCGAAAGACATTGAGCTTCAAAAATGACGTCATCTATTCTCACGCCGTGCGACGGAGTGCAAGCGTGGTCATGACCAGAGCGATCAACAACAGCAAACGATTGATTGCATCCACTTTTGGGGGAGATAGTCGATATATCTGGACAGTGGTTTACTTCCGGGATACTTCCGACACGCTATGAAACCATTAAAAGTCTTTGAGTTTAGCAGAAAAATTTTAACTGTTTGCTCGAATTTTATATTATCGGTTAGTTTCTACATTTTTCTTTAGTTTTTTAATTAAAACAACAAGTCTTAGGCAAGATCTGACAATATTATCAAATTGATTTAATTAAAACCTTTATTTGATTATCAAGAAACACAGCAGCTGCGTGTGGTTGGCGTTTGAAATTTGATGACTCGCCGTTTGATTGATCACATGATGAGAAGTTTTCTTCGGGATACTTGTATATATTTTGAAGTTGGGAAGAATGTGCTGTTGATAAAGCATTCATTCACTCAGTGTAAATAAAGCTAGGTTATATCAAAATTCGATTCAATAAAAATTAAACATAGAATTATCAAAACCTAAAATTAGTCACGTCATTGCTCGTCAATCTTTTTAGCATTACGGAACCCTAAGTTAATTTTGAAAATGTCGCTCAAGTCTTTATATATATATACGTATATATAATAAGAACCTGTGAGAAATGCTTAAAGCTTGCGTAGCCCAGTAAATGTACTAAGGAACCCGATTGAAAAGTGCTTTATGTAACCTAATACACTTTTATATTGGATCAATCCCGTTATGTCCTCAACCAAAGTAGAAAATGCAATTGAAGAGCTGTGAGATTTTCAGTTTTTGGCCAGTTTTGTAAAAGCCAAAATGTTAAAGACTTTTTTTGCTGTTAACATTGTAGAAACGAGCTATGCTTTCACTTGAACCTACTGAATACATATTGCGCAATAAGCAGCATGGATACGCATTTCAGGGAAGTAATTTATTTCAAATTGGTTTAGACCTGAGGGACAACATTTTAACTCGAGAACCGGATTCAAAAGTTGATTTTGATTGAGGGCCTCGCTATTATTTACTATCTAAGTTCCTGCCTCAAACTTACCCAAGACAAAAAGGACTTCACTGTGTTTTGCTACACTGTTCATTTTGAAAGCTAGGGGGCCAAATTTCTTTCACGAGGTGTAGTTTGCCCACCACTGGTTTAGACCAAGGGTCTCAAAGTTCAATTTTTCTGAGGGCCAAACTAAAACATATACACCAAGGGCCGCAATTTAGCAAGAAACTCACTGGAAACGCAATACAATAGCAAAAATAGTAAATGAATGTAATAGGTAATTATCCCCTGCCTTTTTGACCCCTTTAAATTGCCCCTCTGTTCTTTAAAAAAAGGAGGGTTCAGGTGGGCAGATACAGAAGCATCGAGTTAGATTTGACATCAAAATCTTAAGAAATTTTATGAAATTATCAGATCGGTTGAAGGTGAAGGCTTTTATTTTGGTTCTTGTCTCCACCTTAAATTTAGGATGAGAATCAAAAATGATTTGGACACTGATCGAAAATGATGACCTTTTTAAATATTTTTTTTGCTCATCACTTGAAATTTGGGACAAAAATGGAAATTTTGGACAATAATTGGGATACTTTCTTGTTATCGCCCCACCATCTATTGCGTACTCCTGTTATCGCCACCATCTATTGCAAGTAATTTTTTTGGTGAAACTAATCCGGAATCTCCCCTACAACACTAGGATAAAATAAAAAAGAAGCTTGTAATGGGAATTCCGGGTTAGTTTCACCAAAAAAAAATACTTGCAATAGATGGTGGGGCGATAACAAGAAAGTACCATAATTGAAAGTGATGACCTTTTTTTTGTTATAAAATTTGATTCAAAATCTCAAATGAATTTAAATTTATGTAAAGAAAATTGAAAAAAATTTAAATATATGTAAAAAGAAATTTTTGAAGTCAAGCTGATAATATTTACAATTGCTGCGCAGATATTTGGTGGAGCTGCAGCTCGTATGGACGAGCCGCCACCGGTCATAAACCTGTTACAACAAGACTGACAATCATTCATTTGAATTTTTTTTTTAACAGCCAATTGTAGAGCGCCACCTTGCCACTATATGTAGATTGCGTTTAACAATTGGCTATTACCACCGGTAGTCACGGACACGTACATTCATACCATTCTTATAATGCTATTAATCTTTAAATTGCCAAAATTTATACAGTTAAATATTAATTAATACAAGAAATAGCTTTTGTAGAGGCCGTACAAGAATCTCATGGAGGCCGCACGTTCTCCACCTATACTTTATAATTATAAATAAAATTTACTTCTGTAAATTTTATAAATTGAAAAGTAGCCAATTAGTTACTCTAAAGAAATAAAAGACCTTGCTGATTTTTAAGTGCATTAACGATTCATCAATCATCTTTAATCGGTCCCTTAAACTTTTCAGCAGTTAATTTTCTTGGTATTGAGAATGTCTAAATCAAACAAACAAAAGAAAAAAAAGACATGACATTCGACGTTTAACTTAAATTTGTATTATTGCACTTCAAGTCTTTGCCTAGTCACAAAAAGCAAATAACCTGTTGCGAAGTTGGCGAGGTTGATTGAAGCTTGCCGGTTGGTCCGAGTAGATCCTAGTCTTCTACTCCTACTTTCGATTCTTTGCATGATGACTGTTGAGTTGCCGATCACATCGCCATTGTCAAATTGACTACGACGACCACGACGACGTGTTGACGATAAACGACGTTTGATTTTTTTGAGATCGTATCGAGTTTTTTTGCGCCTACACGTGGCGCAAGAGAACTTACTTGATTTTGACCCCATTTCACGACAAATTGTAAATTAGAAACTTGATTGGACAAATAATAATTACTTGGGATTTTTTGAATACCAAACTAATTTTACTGCATCTATCTAACTAAGGTTTATTTTGAAAAAATTTTTAATTTTAGCTTCAAAAATCAGTTTAAAATAAAATAACATAAATTTTTTTAAAATTAAATTCTGTAAAAGAAATTCGTTTTTAAACGAAACATACAATAAGCACGCAAATCTATATGACTTAATTAACCAATTTCTTTCAAAAGTTTATCAAACTGTCTCTTGATCTCAATAATTTATTTTTAAAGATTTACAACTATTTATTAGTTTATCAGTAACAGAGTCAAAATGCTTGTTATTGAGCGGCAACGAACGATAGAGTAGAGAAAGTCAAATTAAAAGGTACGATTATTTTTTAAAAAATTGTAAATAGTAGTTACTGATTTATTGGTAAAAGTACAATTATTTAAAATCATTATGATGCAATAAAAAATTGGTAGAAAATGACCAGCGACGTGCGAGATATTTTTAGCGAGAGTCAAATTTTAAAATCACATTTTGAAAAGCTTTTTGAGTGTCAAAACACTGTTATGTAGTGGGCCAGTGGCGTACCAATCCGACCAAACGCTTTTACGAGAACAGTTTTGAAAAAAGTCAAGACTGAAAAAAAGTTCTAAACTTAAAATTAAAAACAAAGATGTGATTGTCTTTTTTAATCTTTGCCTGATTTTCCTATGCAAAAAGTTTTTTCCTTTTTTTTATCTTCAGTGAAAATCTGTTTTAGTCTACACCTGAATTTTAAAGACACATTTCTCTTTAAAAATTTCTGTGTATGCCACTAGTGTTACCAATAATAAATTTTTGATGAAGTTGGTGTTCTATCACAATGCAAGCATGGATCTAAAAAGGGTTCTGCTTCCGCGAACTACAAGTAACCATCGTCGCTCAATTGTGCTCGTAAAAATGCTTTCATCAAGCTTTGCTGGGCCAAGTGTCAAAACTTTTCCGTCCAATCTAAACTGTCTATTGTCAAACTTCGTCAGCAGCGGGACGAGTGGGTGGGAGCGCGGTATTGACGGCGAACGCGATCGGTATATTCACTGTTCAAAACCCATCCATGTCTTTCTGTTCGGCACTTTCTTCTGCTTTAGAGTTTCGGCATTTAGTCCTATCTTTGAACAAAAATTAAAACAAATAAAATTTCAATCGCACGCAATAGCTTGGCATCTCCGAAAGCAGATCAGACAATTACTTGACTGTTGTCTAAAGTGTAACACCTCCGACGTTTTCTTGCCAGTCAGGAGAATAAATAAAAATAATAATAATAAAATAAACTAAACAGGACCCAAGTTTATTTTTTAGTGAAACTTTTCTGATGAAGGTGTGTAGAGCACGACTATCAAAGAAGTTTTTAAAAAAATCCCTACTCTAGGAGTTTTACGTAAGTCGACGTTACTGTTACCCCGATCTACTTTGAAGACAATTCTATTGATTAGTAGGTAAATGCTTTTAAAATGGACGTTTTGTTTATGAAATAAAGATTTTTTTAAAAATCATACGTTAATTTTTTTACAAGACTTACTGATTTGCATTCTTCCGTTTATTACAAGCATCTTGTCCCAGTAGAATTAATCACTTGCATAATCAAATGATCTAAATGATAACAATAATGACTATTATCAATCAGATAAGCCTTGGCATTTTATTAAAAAATGGTTGATATAACCAATACTGGCCCAGTTAGTCTTAACGTATTTCCAATGAAAATTAGCACTATCGTAGAAGAGAGAGCAATAAACCATGAATCTCAACAAATTCAACGCAAGCTTAAATCAAACATTGAGTTAGAACACATTATTTCTTCCAAACTTTAATTTAAATACAAATAGTCATTACTTTTAGTTCGCAAGATTTTTTGGTATTGATAACTTATTCGCTTTTCCTAAAGGTTTCGAAGAAATTTCTGATGATCACGAGGTTAATATTTTGCTACAAATTAATTGTAAATAATCTACAGCAATACAGATAACAAAAAGATTGATTTCAACTAATTTGGGGAATTGCTTTGCCTATTTCAAAAGCGGTGCTAAGCTTGAACTTTCAACCATTTATAAATTTATTTTTTCCTCTTGCAAATGAAGTGCTCTACGTTTTCTTACGTTGCAACACATAAATGCCATCTGACAATAAAATGAAAAGCAACTAGATAATTTTTTATTACATACTTCGTAAATCAGTTGGCTCAAATCTCAGGCACATCAAAAATATGTTTTAACATTGAACTATCGATTCAGTCTAAAAATATATGTCAAATATGATTTATAAAAAGACGCAAATCTCAGACACATCAAAAATATGTTTTTTAACATTGAACTATCGATTTAGTTTAAAAATATATGTCAAATTTGATTTATAAAAAGAATAAAACTTAGATGCTTTTCAATCAATTTCTTAAATTTAGGCTTAGACGAAATTATAAAATTATTTATAGCAATCGTCAATAACTAATTTGAAAAGAAATTGCATAAGGGTTAAGTTTTTTCGTAGAGCAGCTCTAGTATGACGCTTCTATTGTTTTCCTATGGATTTTTTTGCGACGATTGTCGATACTATTATCATATTAACGCAAATTAGTAAATTGTTTTGTGAAGCGCCATTCTGTTGTGTCCTTGGGAAAAACACTTTACAGCACCTTGCCCTGCTTGTTGGTCTTGGCAAGCAGTTCTAAATTTCAGTCATATCTTTATAAAATTAAACAAACAAAATAAAAAACTTCAACCGGACAGCAATATCTTGGCATCTCCGGAAGCAAGTCGGGGTAATTGCTTGCCCTGTTTATTATCGCCTCCGTCACTTTACTGCGCGTCAGGAGGATAAATATAGAGATAAATAAAAAAAGATTGCGGTGAAAGTATTATATATTAAGTTTTTCTGTTATTTATCATATTTGGAAATGCAGTTCTCCTTCATTGTAAATTAACTTCTTTCAATTGCTGAATCCTTTTTTTATTTTAAATTTTTAAATCGGTATTGCATTAAAAAATTTTACGATTATGTGTTACTTAATATATTTTGTTTGCTACCTCCCAATTTTAGGTAAAAAGTATTATGTTATTTGGTCGATGAGAGTCAAGAACAGGAAAATGATTGCCGGAATAACAATTTTGCACTATTTCATTCAGAAGCCTAAGCATTATAAACATAACTGCGCAGAATAGTCTACATTAGCTTGTAGCGGTTAAAAAGGTTTATATATACAGTAGCTACATGTAAATTTCACAAACTTTTACAGATCTTCTTTTTATTATTATTAAAACAACAATCTTTCTTTATTCTTCAAGCCAACAGTACAAGAACTTTTCTACATGTGCTTTTTTTACAACGCAAGACTCTCTCGTTTTTTATACAAAAAAGAAAAAAGTGAATAAACGAACAAAAATATACAATTATGTCAAACGTGAAAATGTGGCGATCGCTACACATCTCCCCCCAAGTGGTATGGTTGCAATAAGGCAAATACCACTGAAAGAAGAAAAAAATAAAAATAAGCGATTGCAATAGAAAATACTACAAAATTCTACATGCACCGACAGAGGCAAAAAAATCATACTATATAAGCAAACACGCAAAATGTAACACGTGATTAAAACGTTGAACCAAACAAGATATCGAAAAAAATAAAAATAAAAACTAGTCCCGATAGCGTATAGGTTTTGTAATCAGTCTGCCTTTGCGAGAGTAAACGCGATTAGCTGGGAGTTCGTCTAGGTCTTCCGCAAAAATGTTATCAATCTCACTCGAAGATGTGGGCGAAAAAGATAGAGTCTCGGAAGTTTCCCCCTCGACAGAGGAGTCAGTGGGAGATATAGGCTCAACAAGGGCCAGTTTTAAACGATCAATTGTTACGGTGTCAGTGTGACCGTCTTTTTCGATGACAAAATATTTATCGTGTCGTTCAAGTACAAAATGAGGTCCCGAATAAGGTCGTTGCAACGGAGATTTTACACTGTCAATGCGAACAAATACTTGGGAACACCGGAAAAGAAGTGGGTCGACATAAGTTTGTTGTTTTTTAGGATGACGTGGTACAGTATAACGTAATGAGCTCATGAAAGAACAAAGTGCCTTAGCATACTGAGAAGTTGGTTGTACTGTGTTTTCCTCGGACAACTCTACGGGAGTCGAATTTTCAAAATATTCCCCGGGGAGTCGTATAGAAGTCCCTAAAGCCATTTCAACTGCAGCACACCCCATATCCTCTTTTATGGCCGATCGCAAGCCTAAGAGTACAAGACTCAAGTTTCGATACCAAAGATCGGGAGAAGATTGACATTTCAATGCAACTTTGAGACTGCGATTGAATCGCTCGTTTAATCCGTTTGCAGCCGGATGGAAAGCTGTTGTGTGACATAATTTCGAACCCAAAAATTGGCACATTTCTGTCCCAAGAAGAGACGTGAATTGGGCCCCTCTATCTGTAGTGATTATTGTAGGAGATCCAAAACGGGCCACCCAATGTAAAAGAAAAGAATCTGCACAAGATTGCGCAGTGATATCCTTCATGGGTATGGCCTCCGGCCAACGCGTAAATCTGTCTACAACTGTCAGTAAATATTTGTAACCAGAAGAATCAGGAAGAGGACCGACGATATCGACGTGTACATGTGAAAATCTGGCATCTGGGGTTTTGAAATGCTGTAAGGGCGTAACTTGATGTCGGGTAATTTTCGTTTGTTGGCAAGAAATGCAGGTACGGCACTTTTCAGCAATATCTCGTCTCATATTCGGCCACACAAATCGCTCTCCGATGAGTTTTTGAGTAGCCTTAATGCCTGGGTGGGAAAGGTTGTGCATGCGCTCAAAAATTGTGGTTCGTAATGAATTTGGAATGATGGGGCGAAATTTTCCCGTACTAGTGTCTCCAAGTAACAAAAGGCCTGAATTAGGAATCGCACGTTCACATAGTTTTAATGAAGTCATCGATTGAGAGAGCTCGCGAATCGATGGATCGTCCCTCTGTGCTAAAACGAGCTCGGTATAATCTGTGAAAGAAGGCGAAAGAGCAGCAGTGATTTCAGGACGGCTCAAGCAATCGGCAACTACGTTGTTTTTTCCTTCAATATGTCTAACATCAGTTGTGAATTCTGAGATAAACGATAGGTGTCGAGCTTGTCTGTTACCTAAAGGAGACCTAAAGGAGACTGGGCGTTCTGTGGGGTCGAAAAAGAATTTATGGCATCAACCTTACATGCAATAGGGGCGATACCTTTGTCCGAAACGATATGCCCTAAAAAGCGTAGCCGATTTTGGCCGAATAAGCACTTAGCTGCATTGATAATTAATCCGTTGCGTTGTAGACGCTCAAATACTTGCCGAAGATGGGCTCGGTGTTCTTCAATGGAGGACGAAAATATTAATACGAGGGTCAGTCAATAAGTAATGAGACTTTCTCAATTACTTTGGTGTTCTTGGAGTTATGCAACTGAAATTTTATGTGATGATTATGAATGGAGTTGTCATCTTATTTACAACAAAACTTGTTTATTTTCAGATTACTGTAGGTGTGACGATAAATTGAAATGACTACTAGGCTAGGAAACAGCTCATGCTTGGAACAAAGAGGAGTCATCAGATTTCTGTTGGCAGAGAGTGTAAAATCATGTGAGATTCTGTCTAGAATGCAAAGACAATATGGTCCTTCCTGTATGTCTAGAGCAAACTTCTACAAATGGGTGCAAGCATTCAAAGATGGACGCGAAAGCATTACTGATGATCTGAGAAGTGGAAGACCTGTGGATGTCTCTACCCCAGAAGCAGTACAGGCAGTTGAAGACCTGATCAAATCTGATAGAAGGGTCACTTTAGATGAAATTGCTACAAACTTGGACATCTCCCATGGCACAGTGTACGCAATTGTGCGTGAGAAGCTGCGTTTTTCAAAAGTCAGCTGTCGCTGGGTTCCAAAGATGTTAACGGATGATCACAAAATGCAGCGCCTGATGGCTTCCAGAGCATCACTACGCAGATACAGAAAGGAGGGAGATGTATTTCTATCGAGAATAGTGACAACTGATGAGACCTGGGTCTTTCATTATGAACCTGAATCGAAACGACGATCAATGGAGTGGAAGCATGTTTCTTCCCCAGTGAAGAAAAAATTCAAATCTCAGAAAAGTTTAAGGAAAGTCATGCTCACTGTGTTCTGGGACAGAAATGGGCCGATCACTATCAGTTTCTTGGAAAGGGGCAATACTGTGAACTCAGAGAACTACTGTGAGCTGCTAACTCAAGTGAAAAAAGACATTAAGAACAAACGGAGAGGACTTCAATCAAGAGGTGTGATTCTCCTTCAGGATAATGCAAGGCCCCACACAGCAGCAAGAACCCTAGCCAAAATTGAAGATTTAGGCTGGAAACTTCTAACACACCCACCCTACAGCCCAGACCTTGCACCATCTGATTTTCACCTCTTCGGCCCACTCAAAGAGAGTATGAGGGGAATTCACTTCCAGACTGATGAAGAAGTGAAGGCTGCTGTGAGCAACTGGCTAAGGACCCAGTCCACGGAATTCTATGCCAAAGGAATAGACAATCTAATATCAAGATGGAACAAGTGTGTTGCAAAGGAGGGAGACTATGTTGAAAAATAAAAAAGCATTTTTTGATTACCAGTCATTGCAAACTTGAGTTATTAAAAAAGTCTCATTACTTATTGACTGACCCTCGTATGTCATCTATATAGACAAAGACAAATGACAAGTCTTGAAATAGAGAGTTCATAAAGCGTTGGAATGTTTGGCCAGCGTTAGTTAGGCCCATAGACATCTTTAAAAATTTCCAATTTCCGGCCGGAGTGCAAATTGCGGTTTTGGCAATATGTTCTGGGTGAATATGAATTTGGTGATATGATTTAAACAAATCGATGCTGGAAAATATTGTGGAACCGGATATATTTTCGGTAAAGTCATGAAGGAAAAGAATGGAATAAGAGTCCTTGACGGTTACTTAATTCAGACGCCAATAGTCTCCTACTACTCGCCAAGATCCGTTAGATTTTTTTACCATATGAACGGGAGATCCCCACGGGGAGGAACTGGGTCTAATTATTCCCAATTGCTCAAGTTAACTTAATTCCTTTCTTAGAACAGCAAGTTTTTCGGGAGAAAGACGGCGTGGCCGCTGTTTGATGGGTGGACCGGTTGTTTCAATGTAGTGAACGATATCATGTTTTGGAGGAAGCCTTAAGTTCGAAACAGAGAACATCTCGGGAAATTCAGCTTCAAGAAACTGATAATCTCCTAAGTTATAAACCGGAGGTTCGACATTACACAAACGAGGCTTAAGTTCAGAATTAGATAAAAAAGAACAAGGATCACGACACTTTTGTGCATGAGGACCAAAACGTCGATGAAACCAGCAGAATGATTTAATATTTTCAGATTGCGGTATGTGTTCGGGAAATATCAATCTTCCTCTTCTAGGATCAACCTTGATATCAAAGTGCGATAAAAAATCTATTCCAATGATGGGTTTTAACGTCTCAGCAATGCAAAATTCCCAGTTTAAAGGAACAGGGCCTCCCAGATCAATAGTAATATTTTTGCAACCAAACGTAGGGACAGAGCTTCCATTAACAGCAGACAAATAATCCTGCGGATAATCTCGAGAATTAGGGTCCACAGGAATTACAGAACAAGAACTGCCCGTATCAATCAAAAACTTCAAATTAGTAATAGAACATTTTATGTACAATAGTTGCGATGTAAGAGTTGAGCACTCATTATTTCCTCCGGTAAAGTCGCCTTTCTTTACCGGAGCTATCAGTTTAAATGATTCTTTTGAGAATGAGACATTGCGTCATTTGCATGCCAAGAGCAAGGGGATATGCATTTATGAGCTCGATTGCCATAACGGTTGTGGTAAAAACATAATTCATTCTTAAAAATTGTTGATGTGGTTGCGGAGCCTTTATTACGCTGGTCGGAGGTAAACTTTTCAAGCTTTCGATTTAATTCGTCTACGGCGTCCGACATATTTCCCAACTGCTTATTAAAATACTCATTGACCTTATATTGCGGTTTATCATCTGTGGAAAGATTGGCGGTGCTTACAGATAAAATATCTGTGGCTTTTTGTGCTAGTAAATCAACGTCTGTTTCGCCAGAAGCCGACAGTAATTGACGAACCATTACGGGCATACCCTCAAAGAAAGCTTTTTTTATAAGCCTTTTGCAAGTAGGTTCATTGTGATCAAAACTTACCAAAGAACCCCGAAGCTTTGCTAAAAATTCGATTGGGGACATTTCACCTAATTGGATTTTATGTAGTTTGTCTAATTGAGCGTCTTCCGACAAGGTATACCGCGATATTAAAGTACGCTTCAAAATGTCGTAAAGATTAATAGATTGTGAACACTCTGTAATAACATCACTTAATGGCGCCAAATATTTAGGCGGTAAACGTTTAAGCACATGGTCGAACATTTCACTTTGCTTACATATACGCTGAGAAGTAAAAAAAACATCTACACATTCAAACCAAGCGATGGGTTCTTTTTCCAGAACGCTGGTAGACTTAAAGACACATTTCTATTAAGTTGAGACAAGCTTTCCAACATAACTTGATAACTATCATTCATTGTGACGTCACTATGGTTGCTATTAGTTCGTTGAAAACAAGTTGGCGGAACTGTACTAATGTTATGCAAGTCTTCACTAGTTTCATTTTGATTATTAGAAAACCGAAAATATTTTGCGTACAAATAATAAAATGCAAGAAATATAAATGCTATATGCATAAGTATTACATAAAGTGATATTAAGCTGAGCATTATTACAACATACGTAAGTCTTTTTCTTTTTTGGTAGATTATTGAGGACTTGAGTTCTTCAAACTTTAAATTCTTGAAATCCAAGATCCACACTCGGGGTCACCAATATGTATGTAGCGGTTAGCGAGGTTTTATATATACAGTAGCTACATGTAAATTTCACAAACTTTTACAGATCTTCTTTTTATTATTATTAAAACAACAATCTTTCTTTATTCTTCAAGCCAACAGTACAAGAACTTTTCTACATGTGCTTTTTTTACAACGCAAGACTCTCTCGTTTTTTATACAAAAAAGAAAAAAGTGAATAAACGAACAAAAATATACAATTATGTCAAACGTGAAAATGTGGCGATCGCTACAAGCTTACCCAAAAAATTTTTAGTGCCCAAAAAACCAATGTATAAATTTTATGGGTTGAAATAATCATTTGTAACAAAAAAGACAATTTTATTTTTAAATGTGGTGTTAACCACATTGAAATAAACTAAATGGGAGTAAAATAACTTTGTTTTTGCTAAGAAACATTTTTTGGACATGCCATGCCTCAAAAAACAAACAAATCAAAAAACACATGCAATGTCAATAAAATCAAATTGTTTTTGACTTTTTTTTGCTCGTGAACAGATTGGAATGGTACCTTTTCTCATTGGCCACCAATTTGTTAGGCTATTGTTGTAAGCCTATGTTTGTAGCCAAATGATATCTAGTTATGGGCTTCAGCTGACATCTTTCTTCAATAAAATTGCATTTCAGAGATTTTTGAAGTAGAAACCATTTCTGGTACAGATTTTAGACGTAAAAATCTAAATTTATTCACCAGCAAAATGTTTAGATCAGGACGTCAAACCATTTAAAGTAACGTTCCGATTCAGCTTTGGTTTGGGTTCAAATAAAATCATTATCAGGTAGTACGGATTTTCAATTTGGGTTTGGTTCAATCCCCAAATTTATTCAAAAATATTTCTTAGTAATTTTGCAAACGTTTAAACTAAAAAAAACTTGTGATCGATCGCGGCCATAGACAAGGCAGATTAAAAGATTTGGGAAAAAGTTGAGACAATTTTGCTCAAATCATAGTTTTGAAGGACTTACCCCGAAACCCAAAGGTAACAAACATAACTAAGCAGAATATATTAGCTTTGCTATAAACCCAAACTTTTTTGACGCTTAAAAAATAATTTAAAAGTGGTATGCGTTGAAATAATTAACTTTATCCCAAAAAAGACAATTTTTTTATTGTATTTGGTGTACAACACATTAAAATTAATTATTTAGATGTAAAACAACTTTCTTACTTCTACGAAACATTTTTACAAGTGCATTTTATGCCTTGAAAAACATACTAGTGCCTAAAAATTCTGATTGTTCTCGAATTTTTTTCCTGGTAAACAGATTGGGATAGCGACGATGCCCCTATTGCTTTCCAATTTGTAAGGCTATGTTTGTAGCCAAATTTTTATTTATTTATTTTATTTTACCTGTTAATTTTGTTCTATGACGTAAGTCTCTAGGGTTTCTCTTTTTTCCTCAACGTCGCTTTGGTTTCCTTTATGACGTCTGTCTGGAGGGAATGCTTGATATTGTTTGTACTCAGCCGAAGTGAGCCTTATGTTTTCAAAACTACAGTTTTTAACTTTAGAGAATAAGTCTTTTGTTTTTGTAGGATTTTTTTTGTAGTGCAATGTGCAACCAAGTAAAGTCAAAGTTTTAACCTTGTATTTATTTTCTATTTGAATAAGAATCATTGGTAATTGTAATTGGTAAGTGATTTGTGTCGACTGATAGAGGATTTTGTGAAAGTGCTTTGCTGCGCAAGTTGTTGTCCAACACGTGTAGTGAAACGTTTTGGTCAAAGAAAATTTTTGGTGAGTTAAGGCGCGTTTACAGCCGTTTACAGTACTTTTTTCTTTCAGCGCGATTTTGGTTTGTTTTATTGACGCTCAAATCCACTCATTTTTTCTCGATAACATGAGTGGATTTGAACGTCAATAAAACAAACCAAGATCGCGCTGAAAGAAAAAAGTACTGTAAACGGCTGTAAACGCGCCTTTATTGTAACGAATTTGATTGGCGATTTTTTATTGTTTCTGACTTTGTAGTTTTACCGCCGTGTAAATATTAACTGCTTTTTTATGTTAAACCGCATTTTTGTTTCTGCATATGAAATTTCGAATGTGTAATTTGTTTTTTGTTGTTATGCAGAAACCGCTAGAGGTGTTGTGAGCCGAAAGCGCGTTTAATAAATATTTCCTTCGCAAGCGTCTGACCAAAACGCCTGTGCAAAGGTCATATTACCTCTATATTTATCCTCCTGACTCGCAGAAAAGCGACGAAAGCGCTAATGCATAGGGTAAGCAATTACCCAACCTACTTCCGTCATGTTAATCTCTTACGCTCGTATGTCATGCGGGCGTCATGTTTATTGGAAGACCGTTGCATAGCTAAAAATTTTAAAAGGTGAAGGATTTCTGGTAGGCCTTATAAAATTAAACCCTAAATTTATTCATTAGATGTGAATTGTAAAACTAACTTTATATATTTCAACAATGTCGAATGAACGTATAGTAGCCTAATGATTTTGAAAGCCCAAAAGTGCAAGCGAAAATTTTTTGTATTCCTATTTTTATTTCAAGTTTTTTGTGTTATAACATTCTATTATATAGTGACAAGGTCTTAAAATTTCTTTATTCTGTTGTGTGTAGGCATTTATTAAATCCCTTTTGGATGGGCAACTTACCCGAAAATATTTTACAAATATGGTGTTATGCTAGCTATTTTGCAAGTATGTTGATTAAATACTTTTATACTTTGTTTGGATGCTATAACGTTATTATAGGACCAGGGGTGTAGACAGACGTGAAATGTTTGAAGCGAGTCCGAATCCCGAGTCCCGAGCCCCGAGTCTGAATCCGAGCTAAAATAACAAGTCCTAATTCACATTCCTGTCTAAAACTAAAAGTTATCCCTTTGACTTTATTGAAAGAAGCCATCCAAGAACTGGCATCAGTTGCAAAAAATATTTTTGTTCTATACAAGTATTGAACACCAGGGGCGCCGGAAGCAGAAAGGAGGAGAGGCGATTGACCCCTTTCTTTTCAAAAAGGGAGGGTAAAGGTGTTCAGATAGAGAAGCATTGAGTCAGATTTGTCCCTACAATCATAGAAACTCGACCAAAATATCAGGTCGACTGAAGGTGAATGCCATTATTTTGGTTATAATCTGCACCTTAAATTTAGGACGATAAGTAGAGATTATGGAAGCAATTTGAAAGTGTTTGGTTATGGCCTGCACCTTAAAGTTAGGACGGAAGTAGGAATCATGTGACCTTTTTTTAGTCTTTACCAAAAATTACAGTGATTGGGACCAAAATGGAGATTTGGAATACCTGAGATTTGGGACAAAAATTGAGGTTTTGGATAGTAATTGGAAATGATAGCCTTTTTGTTAGTTTGCGGTGAAAACGGGCGTGATACGAAATTGCAACTCGGTAAAACCTTTTTTGATTTGCCTCTTCCGACAAAGTGGCTTTCCGCTGCGAGTCCGAGTCCGCATCTTTGACTTGGACCCTCTAAAGTCAATAAAGTCAATTTTTTTAGGACTTTACGTCATGAACCTTAGGCAACCTTATACCGTAGTTTTGGTTGCTTAGGAGTCTTTTTACTGAGTTGTTCAGAAGTTTTTTACGGAGTTTCATAGCTCAAAAAAGCTTAAAATTTGTCCCAATTTTATTTTATCAAATTTTACATACAAAAACTCAATTTTTGCTAATTTTGGAATTCGTCGTCGTCGTCTGTACCGCGGTACTTTTTTAGTACCGGTACCGTCGGTACTTGGTACCGAGTACCGGTACCGGGGTATTTTACCGGTACCGGGCTGAAAGAAAAAAGTACTGTAAACGGCTGTAAACGCGCCTTAATTCTTTTTCGGCTTTACGACGTGCAATTGAATGTAATGCACAACCTGATCCTAATTGGAAAGTTTATGCAGTGCGTTTGCTTAAAAATGGTCGATCTGGTGGGACACTTTTTTATTTTAGTAGGTTTATATATATCTTAACATATTTATAATTTTTACTGTTATTGTTTGCTTTTTGCAAATGGCAGTTTTGCTCAGCTATCATTTTTTACCAAGTAATAAACAGTTGACTATTGTTTAGATGAGTATGGAGATGCTTGAGCGAAGGCCAAACTAGCCGAAAACATGTCAGATTTACCAACTGACGCAGAGCCAGATAAAGGACGTAATTTAAAGTGTGTTGGTTCATTATTTATCATATATCGATATAATATATTTATATAGATAAAAACTTATAATTTTGACGCTTCCACTGCTACATGTGCCCAGTTTTTGTTTCAATTACGGCATTGTTTGTTTCAGGAGAAATCGAAAACGAACAACGAGGTTTATATCTAGTTGTAGTAGTTCAGGCAGTAACTCTGACGAAAATCGCCTGCATAATGGTGTGTGGTTTTTGTAATTTTTGGTTTACATAAATATAAAGTATAAATTTTTATTATGTAGAGAAACTATTTAAATTTAGTTTTATTCAATTGCAATTATTTCCTTCAGATTTTCTGCTTTGTCAGCATACACCTAAACGGCCGCGTGTGAACTTCCAAAAATGTTTCATCACAAGAATTAGCCCGATTAAATACTGCTGCTACAATTACAACATCGGCTGGAAACGGTAAAACCTATGCTTATAAAATAAATTGACGTTTGTGGTACATTTAATCACTTTTTTTATAACTTTTTGTACCACTAAACTGTCATCACTTTGCTAGTACCTGTAAAAATTTTTATTTAAATTGGTGCCGTTTTAATGTACAGCATGCTGGTTAAAAGATAATTTTACAGCAAAAACAACTTTTCTTCTAATTATTGTTGCTTGTTTAATACCAATACTTTTTCATTATAAAATTTAAGAAATAAATTTATTTGTATTATTTTTGATTCATAATATTGACACCTAATAAAAATAAAACATTCGCACCTAATTTTAGTGCAAAACTGCGTTAAATATTTTTTAATATCCGTTTTTGTATTTTTATTTTGTATTTTGTTTTGTATCATAGCTACCAATAATATGATCAGCGATGTTGGGAGCGTCTTCACCAATTATTGTACTCCTATTAGAAGTAATGCCGGTACATCATCGCAGCTAATTGATGGTGAGTAAAAAAATTGTAATTTTGTGATTGTTTTATGTGAGTCATTTATGTATATGAGCTTCAACAATGCCTGATTTGGTAATGTTATGTCCTATCGAGACAGGCATCTGTCCGACACTTCTATGCCACACAAATTGCATTCAACGCCTTTCGAATAATATACCATGCTTGTCGGCTTTCTTCACGCTATTACTATGTATATCGGTAAAATACTTATCAAACTAGAAGCGAACTGTGAATTCCAATTTCTGTAATTTCAGTTTGAAAGACTGTTGAATCAAATCTTTGTCTACTTCAGAGGCAATTACTCTCTTCACGACATAAAGATGCTTACTGCTACCGCCACTGTATATATATTGTTTATATGTTTTTAGGAAAGAATATCTTACGGGAGAAGGCTGAACAAAGAGTCATATTATGCGAGCTCGTAGACGCGGTAAAAAACTTGCATCGTTCTATTAAACGTTTGCAAAGTGGTTCACGTAATCAAAATTGTTTAACGGAGCTCCCAGACGACATTCAACTTCCGCTTCAAACTCTTGAAGATGCGGAAAATCTTGAAAAACGGCTGACAGATAAACAAATCAAACAAAGTTTGGTAGGTGTTAGTTTTTGCCGTTATCAGTACTAAAAAAATGTTTTAACACTTGGTCATGTTACATTAGCTTGCACTGCTCTACTGTACAATTAACACTTTACATTTGTAGATTTCGCGTTTTTTACTCATTGGTGCACACAATTTAAAAGAAACCTGCTGGCGAATTATGGAGAGTTTAATAGCTAACCAACTGTGTGAGCAACTGAACTGGTCTGGGCAAAATGGGTGGAAAGCCAGGTATGCGGAGACAAAAAAAACTGGGCTTTCTTCAATGACCAATATTGTGGAAGTAATTAAAAGTGAGCATTTATTTACTTTAGGCTTTGTCTTTTTACCTCCACACTGAATCTCTTAGTTATAAAAAAAACTCTCGCCTTATAGCCCTTTGCTGCATTGTTTATTTTGAGGTTCTTTTAAAGCATTTCCCGCTCTCTTATATACAGCTTTTATTTTCCTTTTTTTATGCCTCTCTTGGTGGTTTACTTTCACCACTCAGATTCACTGTTTCAAAGTAGAAACCATGTACAGAGCCTCATGCAGAACGGCTTGGATCCTGAATGGCGACTCGAACAACAGCGACTTCTAAATAGCAACAGCTTCGAAACGGCCACTAGTAAAACAATGGATTTTAAAACGAAACGTCACGCCTGGATAACATAAGTTTGCTTATTAAATATCCTTCTCAGTGTGGATTGTCGCTATGTTATCACAGGTGCTGCTTTAAAAGCGTTATTTTAACATTCGCTGCCTAGAAGCAGTCGTTGTAAAGAGTTGCTATTCGGATCGTATACGTGCGGAACCATCTCTGGTTCCCAATATTCTTTACTACTTACTTTTTGAATCTTTAGTTGTATTTTTTCTACTGGCATCATGGCAAGGGTTGACTTGCAAAAGAAACAAAAATACCTTCCTTGCAATCCTTTTGCAGGTCCCAAGCTGTGGTACCTGGTTGCCGACTTTCTTAGGGAATTTCTGGTTTTGTGCCCGTATCTCCCTTTCCGGGCTTCCCGAAAGATCTCGACTAATACATTTCATTTAACTCCTGTTCCAACAGAGACCTACTTAATATTCTAAATGTTGCTGCTACTATCTACCTCTCTACTATGAATGGACGTCACAGTATGGACTAATAGATTGGTCCCTAATTGTTTTGGGCTCTGGGAGCCAAAGTGCATGCCGAATATAAGCATTGCTGCACCACAAATCTATGTTTTAATCCCCTGGGATCCGTACCTCTGATTTCTCTTCATAAGCCTGCGATATTTCTCCATGCTTAAATGGAGTGCCTTTCCCATCAGACAACTGCAACTATCCTATTACCTGGTTGAGTTCTATCCTCGTTTTAACTGACTTTAGATCTGTCCTTTCCTCTCTCCCCTTCTCCGTTTTTTTCAATTCAAATTTTGTGGCATATGAATTAAACTTGGTCATTTGTCATTGTTGAAAGATATCCATTTACGCCTTGGGTCCTAAATAGCCAGTCTCACAACAGCGACTGCTAAAATGGCTGCTTTCGAAACATCATTCCATGCTAGGATTAACTAAGACTACTAAATATCTTTATCACAACGTTCAAAAAAGACGAATGCTTTGTAACAGTATTTGCGAATCTAATAACAGCGAGTGTTTCAAAACGCTGATTGCTTTCTTGTTCTCTTTTGTTTGTGCTAGAATGGCCCTAGTCCTAGTTTGTATATGCACAGGACAGGCAGAGCTGAGCTTTCTTCTTACCCGCTTACATGTTTAATCCATACGACCCAAGACTTCCGATTACCGTGATAGGTTTAATCAGTGGTGGATATTGGGTGAGGCGAATGAGGCAGTTGCCTCGGGCCTTCCGCGAAAATACTGCAAATAGTTTCATTTTGCTGTATATGTTTTTTTAGAGATCATTATGAAGTTGGGACGAAAAGTGAGAAATAGGAGATCGATTCGAAGTGAAGACCTTTTTTTTTTTAGAGAACATCAAGTTTTGGAAATCCTTGCCTCAGGCCCTTAACTTTGAATATCCACCACTGAGTTTGATTATTGTATAAAAAAAAACAACTTTGCCGACCTTGGTTTTTTAAACCTTAAGTGATAAAAAATTGTGATTTTTTTGTGCCCGTAGCAAAGTTGTTACACTTTGATTGCAGCCTCATCAAATAACTAATTTTCAACTTTTTTTGTAGATTCGGTCTTGCGCAATAATAACTTAGAAAGTCCAACCGAAACCGAAATTGTAAAAGAAGTCTCAAAGTGGCTTCGCAATCGGCAGGAGCGAAAAGGAGAAAAAAAGCTGCCATCGACCTTGAAAAAATTGATTTCTATTTTATATCATTTTAAGCATGTGTTTGTGTGTGTGTGTTTTTTGTATCCTAATAAAAGTAAAAAACAGTTTAATAGTGTTGATTTGAGCTTCAAGCAAAGTATAATTTAAGTATATTTTCAGTAAGTACAACGATACATAGACTGTATCGATAATGTAAAAAAACTGTTTTAAAACTGTACAAGAACTTCTTAAATATTTTATTATTATTGTAAAGTATACAGTTTTAGGATATCCAGACTGTATCGAAATTGTGTGCAAACTGTATCAAAACTGTATCGTAATTATAATGATACTTCATAAAAATTGATATCGTAACTTTATATTAATTATGCTACAATGTTTACTGGGTTGTGCAGAATCGGCCCCCAAAAAACATTACGCTTTGTTAAATATTTAAACAAATTCAACTCTTAGAACTTTAGACTATATTTTACGAGTGTTATATTTATGTGAAAACAATAATTAAGATGTATTTGAGAAACGAATGATTGATTTTAAAAGTTTAATTCATAATACAAACCTTCGAATGTTAGCCTGTGCAGAATCGGCCGTCACGAAATATTTTCGTTTTATTAAATGATTTAAAGTAAAATCAATTCGTACAATTTCACGGTATATTTTAAGAATGTATAAGGCATGTATAATCATTGAGAAGTGTATTTGGAAATAAATTATTATTGATAAGGTGCGATTGATAGCTTGTTCAGAATCGGCCCCCAAAAACATTACGTTTTGTTGAGTATTTCAACAAATTGAATTGTTTGAACTTTAAACTATATTTCAAGAGTGTTATATTTATGTAAAAACAATAATTAAGAATTGTTAGAGAAGCAAATACGTGAAAATATCGAAAAAGAAATTGTATAACTTAATAAATGCCTTTGTCGTTGTTTTGCTATAAAAAAACGATTTATAATAAAGAAACAAAAAGAGAAGCGAAAAACGAAAGACGAAAAAACGAGAGAAGTCAAAGTAGAGATAAAAAGGCGATTACGGCCGATTCTGTACCAGACCCCATTTTTCGCCGTTGCCAACCTCGCAGCTCTTGGGGATTTCCCAAAATTTAAAATTAATGAACTAAACTCGGCTAATAGTGAACGAGAACCAACTGTTGTTACTTAGCCTAATAAACCTTGTTTACAAAATATCCTATTGTGTAACTTTGTAAAGAAATAAACAAACTTTAAACGCCATTGTTTTATTAATAGGAAGTACTAATTTAAGCAAAACAAAAAAGCAGATTATAAAATCAGACATAGAACTGTAGAATGAGTTTTTGAAAATCCTCTCAATGTAAAATTGAAGTTGCCAACCATTAATAAGTAATTACATTTCAATAATTAATTTTAGCAACTCGTAGATATTTGTTAATTTAGTTTTTAAAGTTTAACTGAAAAATACTTCTTAGCAGGTATTTTTTTAAATGAGTTTTTCAAAGTCTTTCTAGTGGTGTCTCAATATCTTTATAATTTTTAAATGGTACATCTATGCTACTATGTAAATTATGATTTCAGTAGAGCATTAAAAAGTACTATAATATTATTCTCAGTGTAGTTAGGACAAAGCTTAAAGGCTTAAAGCAGTCTTTATATATTACAAAAAAGTTAAAAGTGTTAAACTTAGTTCAATAGATTTAACAAAAGCCAATTTAAATTTGGGGTAATACAAAATGTGTTAATGTTGATAAAGAAATTATTTTTGTAACATGTTAGAAACTATTAAAATAGTTTAAAATACATACACCACAATGTTAACGTGCTCTATTTGGCAAAATACTGTGAAAAAATGTAAAAGCTAAAGCACCATTAAGTAGATGTGTACAAACTGCAAAAAAGGAGTTTAATTCAATTGTTAATCTTATATGACAGTTTAAGAACTATTTTCGTCTAAGAAAGTAAAGAAATAAAAGCCTTTTGCAAAAAAAAAGATTTGTATAAATGCATTGAAATTACATTGTTTTCTCTTCGTGTTGCAATTGCATATTAATCTATTAAGCAACATGCTTTAACAAAACATTATTGGATTTAACTTTAAAAAGTCTATTTAGCTGCAATGGTTAGTTTGGTATTATTTAAAATCAAATGAATTAATCAAAAATTGATCTTAACTAAACTTATTAATGGTTTAATTTACTTGTATCTAATTTTTCATGATTTCTTTCAGAATGCAATTTTTAATAGTAGTTAAATATGCCTTAAATTGAATGTACTTATTAAATATAGTTTAATAAAGGTTATTTGTGAAGATTTGATATACTGTTATAGCTGTCAAAAATAGCTTAGCATGAGAACAACTATTGCTTTGACCACAAATGCATATCAAGGGTTTTGGTAAGGTTTTATGGTTAAGAAATCTAAGTAATTTATGCAATATGTTTGAGTGATTATTTTTTCAAATTCCAAGCTAAAAACATTAAAAAAAAACAAACTTGATAGTAAGCAAGGTTTGTGTTTGCAAAAAAAAAGATAATTATATTTTCTTTGTATATCTTTTCAACGTGCAAGAAAACATTGAGGGGCATTATACAAAGAGCAATTATTGGCTCTTTTCAAAAAGTCACATAAGCAATTTTTTTGGTGAAACTTATCCATAATCTCCATTCAGCACCAGAATGGAATAAAAAAGAAAACTAAGAGAAAAAAGCCTTTCAAGAAGCGATAGAAATCACTGAGGATTTAGAATTAGTTTCACAAACAAAAATTGCATACGGTGACTTCTTAAAAAGACCTAATTATTTTGAAGATTCCAAGATATTGCTGTTGAGTTGAAATTTTTTATTTGTTTTTTGTTAGCTATGAGACATTACTGAATAAAGGCTGCTTGCTGGGATGCCAAGCAGAGTAATGTGCTTAAAGTGCTTCCAATGATACAGCAAGATAATGCCAATAGCTTTTTATTTTATTTTTATTTTTATCTCTATATTTATCCTCCTGACTTGCAGGAAAGCGACGGAGGCGCTATACATAGGGTAGGCAATTACCCCAACCTACTTCTGGAGACGCCAAGATATTGTCATCCGCTAGTAATTTAGTAAAGATATTACTGTAATTTAGAACTGCTTGTCAAGACCACCAAGCAGGGGAAGGTGCCATAAAGTGTCTTTCCCAAGGACACAACTATTGAATTGCTAATGCCAATAGCTATTATGCCAATTGCCAATAGCTATAGAATCTGAAATATAAAGGCTTATTTTGATGACTACAACAGTGAATATTGTTTGAATAAACACCTTTTTAAAAAAAGAAAAGATGTCTAAAAAATTTTTATTTAAATATATGATTTGCGGTGCAGTGCAGTGTGAGTTTTTGCTAACAACTTTGTGGTGCAGTGCAGTGTCACAAATAAAAAATACTTGTGGGCTGCGGACACAAAATTTTGTATCCGTGACATCACTAGTTTTTGTGATAGTCTGTTTGGCCTTTTTGAAAAAAATGAATATGACAACCTTAGTTTGTGTTATAATTGTAAAAATAGAAAAGTAGACAACAAAAAGAATTAACAAAGAGCATGTACAAGTACTTATGACAAGCATAGAATGATTGATATTGAATAATAAAATTGTACTAATTGAATAATAAAATTGATATAGAGATTTTACTTCAAGAAGTCACCGTTAGCGATTTTTGTTCATGAAACTAACCCAAATTTCCTTGTAATTACTATCACTTGAAAAGATTTTTTCCCTCTTGGTTTCTTTTTCATCCTGGTCCTGTAAGGGGGATTTCGGGTTGGTTTCATCAAAAAATTGCTTATGGTGACTTCTTGGAAGAGATCTTTTTTATAACATATAACTATTTTAAAAATGTTTAATGATAGTTTTGAGACAAATTTCACAAACCCATTTGTGTGTTCTTGAGAAGTTGTAGATGAGTCTTTTCTCACCAGATAAAGCAAGAGCTTTGCCGAGTAGATATCAGACAGGAAGCAGAAAAGAGCCAATTTGAAGTGTTTAAAAATCAACCACCAATATTCTAACCAGGGCTAGGAAACTGGCTCCCATAGCCATGGAGCCAGCCCATTTTGGAGGAGACAAAGCCAGAGCTAAGTTATCATATTTTGTGGAGCTGGATTTGAAGTTGGAGCCATCAAAATTTTTGGTGGTCCCTTCAAGAAATAGGTCTCTTCAAGAAGTCACCATAAGCGATTTTTTTCAGTGAAACTAACCTAGAATCCCCTTTTCAGCATCAGCATGGAATAAAAAAAGAAAACAAGAGAAAATGGATCTCTCAAGAAGCAATAGTGATTGCAGGGGGATTTGGGTTAGTTTCACAATCAACAAAAAATTACTTATGTGACTTTTTGAAGAGACCCCAAGAAGTCACCATAAGTGCTTTTTATTCATGAAACTAACCCAGATCCCCCTGCAGTTATTATCGCTTCTTGAGAAATCCTTTTTCTCTTAATTTTTTCTTTATTGCATCCTGATGCTGAAAGGGGGATTATGGATTAGTTTCACCACAAAAAAATTGCTTACAGTAACTTTTTGAAGAGACTTATTTTTTTCATATTTGGAAGTCACTGCATTAATTCCTGGATATGAATTTGCATTAAGGTAATGTTGTGTTTATGTTTGAGTCAATTGTATAAATTAAGTAGCAGGAAGTTTATGATGAGTGCTCATTGGGAGGACACTGATTTCATCATGTGTTGAGTTTTTGTATCTTGTGTTCAGGCAGTAGCAATACATAAAGTTGTGTTCTGAATGGTTTGCAGTTTCTTGATGTTGGTTTAATATGATAAGGCTCCATATGGTGTTTGCATGTTCTAATATTGGACAAGTGATAGCTTTAAATGTAGAGAAAATTAGTTTTTTTGAGGGTTTCTTTAAGGAGAGCCTGTAGCTGTTGTTTGTTGGTAAAACTAGCCCAAAATCCCCCTACAGCACTTAGAGGCAATGAAAAACAAACCAAGAGAAAAAAGATCTCTTAAGAAATGATAGTAACTACAGGGGATTCCTGGTTAGTTTCACTAGTTACAAATATTGCTCGTGTTTGCTTATTGAAGAAACCCTTTTTTGTTTATCCCATTTGGTAAGTGAGTGCTTTGAGAATGTTAAGCATTCATTTTGCTTTGTGTGATGGTGAGATTTTATGTCTTGTAAAAATGTTAGTTTTGGGTCTAGAGTAATTTCAAAAATTTTTGGGTATTTTGTTGTTGGTAATGTTTGATTGTTAAATTTAAGTGATAGAGTTGTGCTATATTCAGCTGGGTCTGGTGTAAAAAAGTGTGGTTGTAGTTTTTGTCTGTGTTTATATAAAAATTATTAGTGGTGGCACATTTATAGATTTTCTAAAAATATGGTTGAATGAATTGTTGGACCTTAAGTAGTGATTGGTGTGAGGTGCTGTGGTTGTAATGCCATCAGTTTTTATTGTGATTTGTATGTCTTTTGGGGAAGGGAATCTTGGAGATATAAATTTTTAAAAAACTGGAGACTGAACTCCATTTGGTGGTACTCTAGATGTTAACTTGTTTTGAGTTTTTGAGTGTGCCATTGTATTGAGCGCATGCTTACTGTTTTTTGATGTAGTTGGCTATGAACTTAATGATGATGTTTGGAATGTTGTCAGTATAAGTTTGTGTATATTTGCTGTATCAAATGCATTGCTCATGTCTAAAGTTATTGCTACAGTGTGATGTTGCCTTGGATTGTTTAAGCCTTTTGTGTTTTGGTTGCAGATGTTGTGCAAAGCAGTGTTTGTTGACTGTTTATGTTTGAATCCATATTGATTATAATAACTGGAATGTTTTCTGCTATTTGTGGTAATAGTGCTTTCTCTAGTGTTTTGGCAATGGGTGATAAAAGTGATATGGATCGGTAGCTTGTGCCAATGTTGTGGTCCTTATTTAGTTTTGAAATGGAAATAATTGTAGCTTGTTTCCCAATGTGGTATTGTGTAAGTATTGAGGGCAGTGTTATACATGTTTGTGAGGTATCTGATGGCAAGTGTTTAGGAGTTTTAAGTGTCTGATGTTTATACAATCAGGTCCAATAGAATTGTTGTTTGTGCTGTTTGAGAGAGCTAATCACACTTGAGTAGTCGTAAGTAGTATTTTATCTAAAAAGATTTTTTGTGGCACAAAATTTTAAAATAGCCTGAAATGTTGCTATAGACGTGGCCATCTATATAGATAAAACTCTTTTATAAAGAGAGGGGGTAGCCTTAAAAAAGGCTGTTTAAGAAAACTTAAACGTTTTTGTGTAGCTCTCATCAGGAGAAATCGCTACAATGAGTAAAGAACTGAAATGTCGAAATTATATTGCTTAAGATCATCGTTTCGCCGAGTAAGAAATTATACTGAAGCACAGTTGATTAGAAGCATCAGCCATCAAGCAGTCGAAAAATGAAAAATTTTATTGTTTTGTCGAGTTAGAAATGGAACAATTTTTATTGGATGGAATTTGGATGTTTAACTTGGCAAAATTATAGTTGTAATTTGAAGTCTGAAAAAGAATAAAATAAAACCAATATAATTATGTTGATAATTTAAGCCTATAAACGAACTCTTTTTGACGGCACAATGCAGGTTTGCTTGAGGTTATGTGGATGGATTCTAATACAGCAAGATGAAATTCAGATCTGGCTTTGGATAGAATTGAAAATTGATTATCATTGTAGTGAAGGGCACAATTTGGATGTTTCAGAAGATGAGTGCCAATAGCCGAATCACAATTAGGTGTGGAAGAATTTATTTTACTTTTTTGCGTTGGCTGAATTCTTTCTTGATTGGTTTTGTTGCAGATAGTTTTCGGGACATGTTGGCGGATTCTGTCCTGTAGATGTTGAGAAGTTCTGCCCACGTACTGGCATTTGCAGCGGCACACATATTGCTATACGACCATGCTTAGTTGAGAAGCAGGCAGAACGTCTTTGTGAATTGCAGGAAGAATTCGTCTGGTGGTGAAAATAACTCGCGGTTGAACTGTTGAAAAACAATTTAGAATGCTACTCTTAATTTTCTTTTCAAATATAACAGAAGTTTCACCAATCCACGGTAACTTCAAGTACCTTTTTCAAGGCTTCAACTTTTTAAACTTCAAGTACCTTTTTCAAGGCTACCCCCTCTCTTTATAAAAGAGTTTTGTCTATATAGATGGCCACGTCTATAGCAACATTTCAGGCTATTTTAGTATTTTATCAGTGGGAAGATTTTATGGTCTATGTGTCTGTTGATTTTGTCTGTGCTTAAGTGACATTTGTGAATTGTTTATTAAAAGCTTTTGCTTTGTTCATGTCAAATGACTGTTTTAGTTCCAAAGTTGATGCTCCTGTTCTATGTGTAGATGGTTTTTTGATGGATAGTTTTGCTATAGTGTCACAGGGAGTTGGATTGTGTTTGTGATCAATTTTGTCAAAATGTTGTTTTCAAGTGTTTGTTTTGTGTTCATGTATTTGTTTGTTTATTTGATTGTTAAAGTAATGATTTGGGTGTCTGATCTGTTTTGTTTGCAAATGTGATTACGATATTAAATGAGCATGCAGATAAGCATAGGCAAGTGAGTGCGCTTTGTGTTGTTTTGATTTCTTTTAGGGATGAAGAGTCTGTTGGCATCCAGTATTACCTTGACAAATGTTTGTTTGCCTCATGGAGATTTGTGGGGTGGGGTCTGTAGGAGAGATCTTCAACACATGTGATGTTTAAATGATGTCCATTGGATTTTTGGCATTTTGTTATTGTTTTAATGGAAAGAGATGGAGTTGTTTTGGTCTTGTGAGATATGTTGAGGGTGGTGCATAACAATAAGTGATCTGATGTGTGGGAGGCTATGGTCTTCTAGTTAGTGCAATCATGCAAGTCTGCTAAAGCTCTAATGTCTGGTGAAGTAGGCTGCTGTGTTTGATTGGGTGGTAGGTGTGTTGGAGTGTTTGTGTTTAATGTGATGTAATTGGAGATATTTAATCAGTTCTCCTTTATAATCTTTGCTTGGCAAGTACCATAATGCCAACTGAGCATTAATATCTGCAGTGTTGATTATGTTTAGAACATTGTTTATGTATGTGAATGTGCTGGATATAATTGAGTCTTCTTTTGTTTGAGATATATTTATAAATTGATCCTAAGATTGTAACCTACAAAAATATATAGGACCCTTGGATAATATATAACTGATCTTAGGGAGCAGCAAAGTCCAAGTTAGTGAATTTTCCATTATTAATATATCACCCAGCTGTCCTTTATTTGCCAATAACTTTCTTCATTGCATTGGTGTTTCTTTGTTAACTACTGGTCTTGCATGAGAGGTAAACTAGAGAAAGTTACACAAGACATACTGCAGCATGTTTAGGAGGAGCCAGAGTATTGAATTGACATGTGCTGTGTCACAGGCAGTGTGCATATTGAACATTTGTGAAACCTTTCATGGCATTCATGTGCCTTTGAATTTCTTATTCAAATTTACAGGAATAAATCTTGTTTAGCTCAACATTAACCCTGTTGAATTTCATTTGATTCGACTATGTAGTTTCTGTAATATTTACATGTCAAATGATGTCAAATTTTTTGAAACACCCTGTATGTATTGTCAAGTTGGAGCTGGAGCTGAGCTAGAGTCAAGCATTGGCTTCAGAGCTGGAGCCAGAGCCTAACCTAAATTAGGCTGGTAGTCCAGCCCTGGTTCTAACCACAACAAGGCTGATTTATTTAGAAAAGTAGTTTTTGAACAATTATCTTTGCCAAGTACTTGAATGAGAACCTTATTAATCTGCATGACATCTTGAGGCAGTATGAAAAAATGTTCTGAACATGTCATGATTTTTGCAGTGTAAACCTACTGCAAAGGGATTTTATTTTGAGAATTCTTTTTTAGACTGCTTACTTGCCGTAGCTAACAAGCACATTCTGCCCAGATTAGAAGTTTCCATCTTGTAAACTATGTTTTGTCTGTTTTCTATCTGCAAACCTCTCTGGCATAGGTATCCAATGCTGTTTGTTTAAACTTTTCAATCCCAGCTTTTAATGGAATAATTCAATTACAATTCTATAAGTTATATTTAGTTTTATGTAGACTTTGTTATATAATTTTTCTGACTTTTAGGTTTAATTTACTGAGAAAACAATCAAATAGAATATTTTTACCCTTTATAGCTTCAAATGAATAACTTGAAAAAACACTTACTAAAAAATATTTTATATGTTCATTTAAATATCATAGTAATTAATTAACCACTATGAGCACTTTTAATAAAATTTAGCTACTACACTGTATACAGAGTGGGTAAAAAGTTGTTTTTTTTTTAATAAGAATTACAAATTAACTTGAAGCTAATTTTTATTAACTTTAAATAAAATTCTGGTCAAAACTTGATTTATTGAATTAAGTTTTGAAATTAATATCTTTTAAATGCTGACCTCCATATCACTTACGAATGTGGGCTCTTTTTAATACATTTTGCATGGTTGCAACCAAAGTTCTGGCAGTATTGCCACTATTTTGTCTCTAATGTCATTCTTTAACTCTTCCAAATTTTGTAGCTTATTGGCATAAACTCTTTCTTTCAAATAACTATTGTAAAACTTTTAAACTTTGATTGTGTTTTAGAGACACTTCTATGACTTTTCAAGCAAAATGTCACAATTTTCATTTTTGTCTTGGAGAGTGTATTTATTTATTGTAGGGTTTTGTATTTATTTAACTCTAATCTCAAAGAAAAAAATATGAATTAGAAATCAGAAAACAAAAATTATGAATTTCTTTTAATAGGAAATGACTTTTGCCCCACAATTTTTTTTCTTTTCAAAAATGATTTACCCAACTGCATAGATTGCCCTGTTGTTTTAAGAAATTTTATGATTTGATCCAGTATAAATAAACTGGAGATTGAACTTCCTCCAAGTTTTTTGGGTCTCTTCATATAGCCATGAGCAATTTTTGTTAGTGAAACTAATTTGGAATCCACTGTGTGATTACTAAATTGCTTCTTGAAAAGATCCTTTTTCTCTTGGCTTTTTTATTCCCTTCTGCAGCTGTAGGAAAATTATCAGTTAGTTTCACCAACAAAAAACAGTTATGATTCTTTATTAACCCATTAAGTGCGGAATTAAATTTTCATTATCCAAGTTGCAGTGTGTAATTAATTTCACATCTCGCTATTTTTCTCATCTCAATCGATTAATTGCTGCTTGTGCGAGAATATAGCAAATGCAAGAAGTGAAATAATCCGTGCTGTGAAAAGCTGCAATGATCAAGACATATATATTCATCATGTGCACTGAGAGAGTGTTTGGCCTTGACATATATATACATCATGTGCACTTAACGGGTTAAAGAGACCTGTTTTTTTGCATTAACACAAATCTTGTACAAACATTCATCCCCTGTACTTGTAGTAAGGCTGTTTGGTATTTAAGACATATGACAATTGTTATAGAAATTTTCCACCATTGCAAAGTTTACCCTTATGATTATATAAATAAAGGTAAGGAAAAATTTTAAAAACAGAAAGGATAATGTACATCTAGCAAAATAAATAAGCCAGTCTGGCACATATGTATATGATTAGGTAATCTACTGATCTTTGGATGGCATAGCAAGTCAGCTGGAATGTAGCTTAATTGGGAAAGCTCAGGAAAAAAATCACAAGGTTGAAAAATCTGGCTTATATGGCATGTGACTAGCAAAAAGATAGTAGTTCAGAAAGAGAAAACTTGGCATACAAAAGCCATTATATGGAAAATAAGCAGAGTTTTGTAAGATTGTCTCCCATCCAGAACTAACTCACATGAAAATTAAGTTTTTTATAATGTCCACCACAATGTATTTTTTGAAAATACTGTTTAGATTAGTTTCTCGTTTTTATTTTTAATTTTGTTAAAATGGATTTATACATGTATTTATTTTTTTAAGTTGATAAATCATTATTATAAAAGCTCTTAAAGAACAGGTGCCTTTTTATTTTATAATTTAGGTAGTTCATTATGTTTCTTTGATTTAAAAAAAAATTAATTTGAAAAGATTTTGCACCTATTTGTGTAATATGAAATTTTGTTTAATTTTTTGGCTAACAGCTTTAATCAGCTGTATAGCTATTGGAGTTAGTGGGTCAAATGAAACCAGGTATGTAGTACTTCTATTTTATTATTTTGTTTTTTTAATTGTTATTGGCAGGTTTGCAGAGCCACAGTCACATGGAATCAGAGGTTTTAGGAAGGAGTCTGATTTGGACTCTCAAAGAGTACTAAGGTTTGGAGTTAGAGTTGGAATATTTTATCTGACTCTGACTCTTTATGTCCAGTTTTATTACATTTTAGTGATGTCCATCATACAGCTTACAAGTAACAGAGATGATTGGAAAATCACTGTAAATATAGTAATTTATTTGGAAATTTGAAAAGGGAGCATCTTCTAAAGATATCACATAATGAATTAATATATTTTGCTTAATGAAAAAAAAATGCTGCACTTTTATAATTTTGTATTAAGCTACAATGACTTTCTGTATCTTCAAGGAAATAAAGAATGTTCTTTTAAATTTTCTCTTAATGTTACCATTACAGAAATTGGAAAAACAATACCTGTAAAATCGACTTGAAATAATACCTTGATTATTAAAAACCATTAAATCTTATTATTACTTTATTAGAAATACACGAAATACTTTGATGTTCAGAAAATGTAATAAAAATTAAGTACAGAATACTTATTTAGTTCTGAGTTATAGTTTATGCTATTTTAAGTTCCTTAAATGTGATTTGTATTAATGTTCATTCATTTTCTCAATAGGAATTAGTTATTTTATTTTTTATTTTATTTATTTTATCTCTATATTTATCCTCCTGACTCACAGGAAAGCGACAGAGGCACTAATACATAGGGTAGGCAATTACCCCGACCTGCTTCCGGAGATACCAAGATATTGTTGTCCGCTTGTAATTTAATTAAAGATATGACTGTAATTTAGAACTGCTTGCCAGGACCACCAAGCAGGGGAATGTGCCATAAAATGTCTTTCCCAAGACACAACAGAATGGCGCGAGTGGGTTTTGAACCAAGATCGTGTTGGTCACAAGCCCGGCACTTTAACCACTCAACAACACTGCCGACAATTATAGTTAATAGGCTGTGTATATAATATATACAGGAGTTGGACAAAATAATAGAAACATGATGAAAATTGAAACAAAGTTTAATATGGTGTAAGACCACCTTTGGCAGCAATTAAAACCTCAATCGTAAGAGGTATTGACTCATACAAAATTTGAATGGTTTCCAGGGGTATTTTAACATATTCTTCAGATAAAGCAGTCTCCAGTTCTTTTAAGGATGATGGCAAAAGGTATAACTCCTTACTTGTTTTTTTAAAATGGACAATAAATGTTCAATAATATTGAGGTCTGGGGATTGTGGTGGGCAGATAAGATGCTCTACTTCTCTAGAATGTTTTTTGTGCCATTTAGTAACAACTTTAGCTGTGTGAATCCATACATCAACATCTTGAAAGTTTGTGTTTCCCTCAGGAAAAAATTTGTAAACCATCAAATAAAGTTGATGGCCAAAATTCTTAAATAGACTTGGCTATTAATTCCACCATAAAGGGAAATCATTGGACCTGCAGATTTCCAAAATATAGCCCTGAATGATAATATTAAAATATAAAGTGAAAATTATTAAAGTATACAACAATTTGATATGCATTTTAAAATTATGATGCTATGGTACAAGGTTTTTCCATTCCCTGTATATATATACTCATTCATTTCAGTAAAAACACTACACATAAGAATTTGAAATCACAACAGTCTGTTTTGCCAAAAAACAGCTTATCATGCAATTATTTAAATCACCTAGAAACAACAAAAAATAAAAATAAATTAAATAAAAAAAGTAAAACTAAAAAATGAAAATTAAAAATATTAATAATAAAATTCTTGAACAACTACTGAAACAGCTTCTTTATACTAATATGCCACAACTGCATTGATATAAAAGGATTTTTTCTCACCAGCAAGTGATGTAAAATAAATCAAGCCAACAAGTGATGTAGAATAGCTAAAGACTAGATATATATATATATAAACAGTCAGTAGATATGAAAAATCAAGTTGAATACCAGAAGCGATCACAAAAAAATTTTTAGTTTGAATTTATTTTTGTGATTACATTTGCCAGTCAGTTCTGTTTTTTGATTAAAAATCAATCATGGGCCTGCTAGGAGGATGAAAAGCTTTTTATTGAGGCAGAGATTACACGTGGCAGCACTGGGTTGATAGATGTTAGATTTGTAAGCTATGTGGTTGACATCACAAATATGTAATTAAATTGGAAATCAGAAGTTGAAGTTGGAAAAAATATTCTGACTCTAACTCCTTCCTAAAATCTTTGACTCTGACTCGGACTCTGACTCCACAACCCTGATTCTTACTTTGACAAATGGCATAATTTTAAAAATATGCAACAAGAAATTTTTTTTTAAATTTACAGAAAGCTACTGTTCATATCTGTCAGAAAATGGCAATTGTGATGAGAAAATAAAATGTTGCAATTTGCCTTTTTTAGCCATTGCACCCTGCAAAAAACATACAGAAAAAAATCATTTTGCATTGAGTTAAAAGTTAGGAAAACCTGATGTTAGTTTAACAAAATTTTCTTGAAAAAGCTAAAAAACTGTGTTTTAATTAGTGATATAGAAGCAATTGATTTAGTGATTGCTTCCAGTTCCAGACCTACCACTTTTACTTCTGCACTAACTTTTAATTTTTTTTGGAAAATAAAATAAGTCATTGCACAAAAGAAATTAAAAATAAGAACTTGACAAAACAATAAATTGTAAAGCAAGAGATAAAATCTCACAAGAAACAGAAGCACTCGCAGATCAAATCAGGATTAATTCTTGAATGGTAATCAAAAGCACAGCCACTAGAGCAGGGGTGGCCAACCAGTTTGATACGAAAAGCCACATTTCTTACTTTGTTGCAGCAAAGAGCCACATCATACACAAGGGCATACAAGAAAATTACCCCACTTCTTACTTACTCATGCACATACCTTTGCTCTGCTACATTTATTGTAAATGTCACACACCAACATGATAACAGAAGTTTACCAGCCATTTATTGTTATTCATGTTACTTAATGGGACTTCTGGCATTCCTTGTATTGAGCAATCTTCAAATCAGGCTTGTATTCTGTTGTTGCCACTCAAAGCAATTCTTTCACATGGGTGTTAGTCGATACAGATCGATGCTTTGATTTTACGTGTTTTAAGGTTAAAAACACAGACTCACAGACGTATGTTGACCCAAACATTGACAGTATCTTAAGCACAGCCCGCTTAACATTGGGGTATTTTTCCATTGGCACACTTTTCCATAACGCAATAGTTTCTTCTCTTAAAGCAGGCTTTAGTTTGTCCTCCTCACAAAGATCAATCATCTCCAACTCATTTGCAGCCTCATCTGAGACTAGAGGGGCTTTCAAACAGTCCATCTTCAAATTAAATGGGTCGACAAGGAATGTAATCAGAGGCCTTAAACTGTAGATCACGGAACCATGATACAAAGCTTTCTTTCAGGGTTTCAAGAAGTGTTGCATATATGGCTTTTTGCTTATTCAGGATGGGGATAGTGACTTGCCTGCTGGCTTTAAGCAAAGTGGGAAAATGTGTTAAATCTCGCCTTTGAATATGCACCTTAAACAGCTTAAGTTTGTTGAAAAACGCAGACACCCTTTGCACCAGGTCAGGCAGTATTTTCAATTTACCCTGCAAATTCAGGTTCTATCTGTTCAAGTGACACAGCATGTTGACCAAAAAGGCCAGATCCATAATCCACTTGAGGTCCAAGAGCTCAGGATAGTTTTGATTCTCTTCCATGGACAGTTTTACAGCATCTAAAAGCTGAAAAAACCAAGAAAGTACCGGGCTTTTCAACAGCCGCCTTACGGTGCAGTGCAGCGGCAGGTCACCTGGAAGCCCTTGGTCCAGCTTAGCGATGAGATTCTTTAATTGCTGTGGTTAAGCACATGTGTGCGGATGTAGTTGACGATCTCTATTACAGTCTTCATGACATTGTTCAACTTCAATGATTTAGACACGAGTTGCTCCCTGTGAATGATGCAGTGAAAATTCCAAAACTCGGGAAATGTTTGGTCAGCTTTGCACAGCCTCACAAGTTCATTTACAGATTCGATCATGGTTGGTGCTCCATCTGTGATTATTGCAGTTAGTTTTGCTATGGGCAGATTTGCTTTTGGGATTGCAGCCATCATTGCTTCTTTTACATCTATGCCACGAGTTCCGTCTTTTGGTGGCACAATATTAAGGAATTCTTTTTTGATCAAACAATCGTTTGAAATAAACCGTGCAAATATTGCCAATTGAGGCTTGTCTTGTATGTCACAACTCTCATCTAATGCGATACTAAAATACTTGCAGGCTTGAAAGTCAGAGTGCAACTATGATTCAATGGCCATGTTAATGTCTGATATTCTGCGTTCAACAGTGTGGCGCGACAGTTAGACATCTGAAACCATTCTTTTCAGTTTGTTGTTTTCTGGAGACAAGATTTTAACAATGTCACAGAGGCATTTTTTAATGAATTCTCTGTCATTGTATGGCTTTTTGGCCCGTGCAATGTTCCAAGCTATTTGATACAATGCAAGCATTACAGTCTCATAAACACAGAGTGCTTCATAAATTTTTGAAAAAACTGTTTCTGCTTTTCTGTCTCACTTTTCAAAGTAATCAATTTATTTTTGCGAAGCTCAGTCCCTTTCAGAAATTCACAGTTGATGTTACCATGGAGTGAGCTGAAGTGGCGCTGAAGATTTGAAACTTTAAAATGCTGTAATGACGCCTGACATATAAGGCAAAATGGCCTACCATTATGTTCAACAAAAAAATATAAGCTCTCTCACTCTGTCAAAAATGTCCTGTGTTCATCCTCATATATTTACACTTTGCTGTGCATTTGTTTTTTGCCATTTTGAGAGCAAGCATGACACAAATTATTATTTAAATATACTAATACAATTTAAAAATATACTAATACGCTTAAATTTACTAATGCAACCTAAAAATATACTAATAAACTTAAATATACCAATAAGACCTAATACAACTTAAATAAACTAATACAGAATTTGGCTACTGATTTTCTCAAGAAAGAGGAAAAAGAAATGCTCATCTAGAATTAATATTGAAGCCATTTTTATGTAACAATGCACTTTGTGCATTGCCATACTCATCATGACTAGATAATTAGGCTACTAGTACACGAACCAGGACCTGTAAAAAGAGCCGCATGAAACTGGGCAAAGAGCCACATGTGGCTTGCGAGCCACAGGTTGGCCACCCCTGCACAAGAGCATATTTCAAGCTAAATTGAAATTTACTTGACAACAATCAAATTATGCCTGCTAAAAAATATCAAACATTTATGACCTAGTAGTTTTATGGAATTTTTTTAGATGACCAATGGGATTGATAAAACCACTAACTCTTTCAATTTTGGTAGTCTTCAAAAAGACTGTTTTTTTTTGGAATTCTTTTGGCTGACTCTGGTCAGAAGAAATTGTTAATAATGACAAACCTTTAAAAACACCTCTAATCTTTTTTTTATTTTAGTTATGTTAATGACACTTCTGCCATTTTCAGTAATGAAACAGAATGCAATCAGTTTCTTCAAAAACTTAATTCTCTACCCTCACCTTTGGTTTTTACTTAAAAAAAAGAAAATAACAATCACTGTCATTTCTTGATATGTTGGTTGAAAAATCAAACAAAAATTTTCATATTTCAGTTAATATAAAACCCACATTTACTGGACAGTACACACACTGGGATTCTTTTGGACCAAAAAGGAGAAAAACTAATCTTATCAACACAAGTTTCCCAAATCACAACATCGAACTTTGCTTATTACACCACCAAGGTTTGCTATGGCAGTGCCAAGCATGCCTGTTAAGCAATGGAACTTCTGCAAGGCCAAATGGAGTCACTACATTGCTTTGACCGAATAAATTCGCAAAGACTTTGTTGCCGCCTGATTCACTTGATGTAGATGCGGCTTACCAGGACTTCTGTAACACCATTAAGAAAGCAGCCAAAAAGACTATCCCACATGGTTATCAAAATAACTATATTCTGTATTGGGATGCAGAGTGTGAATCCCTCTATAAAACCTTTCTGCAGTCTCCTCAGGGAGACGACTCAAGTTTGGCTGCTACAGCTCTGCTTGCCAAGCTTGACAGAAAGCAGAGGGATTGATGGTCCGAAGCAGTTCAAAGCATTGACTTCTCACACTCTAGTCGAAAAACATGGAGTATTTTGAACAACCTTACTGGTAGGTCACAACACTCTCCTCGTCACTGTCCCGTTTCAGCCAATGCTATTGCATCTCAGCTAGTTAGAAATGGGAAATATGAGGCTGTTGACTGCAAGTCATCTCAACTTGTCTTTCAAGAAGTGTCTGACCTTTGGAGGGTCACAACACCAGACGCAGTAAATATCTCTGACAATTTTTCACAGAGAGAATTTGCTGCTGCCCTCCAACATTTAAAACCAGGTAAAGCCCCAAGCTTATACTCCATGCTGGAGCTGCTTTGAAGTCCTGGTTATGTGACTTCCTTTCTTCCTGCTTGTGCCGACTCAAAATTCCCAAGATCTGGAGAAGAGTGCTTGTGGTCGCAATCCCCAAACCAGCAAAGCCCGTGGAGGACCCAAAGAGTTATTGACCAAAATCTCTGCTCTGTGTCCCCTACAAGATTCTCCAGAGGCTTATCTACACCTGCGTTGAGCCATTAATCAATCCACTGCTCCCTAAAGAGCAGGCTGGGTTCTGACGCAGGAAGTCAACTGTAGATCAAGTTGTTCTGCTAACCCAGAACATTGAGGATTTTTTTGAGGCTAAAAAGAAGGCCAGTTCCGTATTTATCAATCTGACAGCTGCTTATGACACTGTCTGGCACCGTGGCCTTACCTGCAAGCTGCTGAGACTACTTCCAGATAATCACATGGTCAAAATGATTATGGAGCTTGCCTGAAATCAAAGTTTCAACCTTACCACTGGTGACAGCAAGCAAAGCAGGTTACGCCATCTTAAAAATGGTGTTCCTCAGGTTCGGTCTTGGCTCCCCTCCTATTTAACATCTATATGTACAATCTTCCTTCCATAATTTCCAGAAAGTTTGCTTATGCTGATGATTTAGCATTGTTGCACTCTTCTGGAAACTGAAAGGACTTGTAGGGGACTTTAAGCCAAGACATGTCCACACTTTCAGCATATCTCCAGACTTGGAGGTTGAAGCTCAGTCACACTAAGACAGTGACAGCAGCCTTTCACTTAAATAACCAAAAGGCCAAATGTGAGCTAAAGGTCTACAACAATGGTAGACTTTTACCGTTCTGTCCACCCCCTACTTACCTTGGGGTAAAACTGGACAGATCGCTCATGTTTCATCATCACTTAGTGGCATTGCGCAAAAAACTATTATCGCGCATCACACTGCTGAGGCAACTTGTGGGCTCAGGATGGGGTGCTGGTGCTAAAACACTACACATAGCCACCTTGTCTCTAGTCTACTCAACAGCTGAGTACTGTGCGCCAGTCTGGTGTCGCAGTGCTCACACTCGCCTCATCAACAGTGTCTTGAATGACGCCTTGTGCATAGTTACTGGATGCCTGCGTTCCACTCCAATGGACCACCTATCTGTACTCTCAGGCATCCAGCCAGTTGAGCTTTGCTAAATGGGAGCGACACTCTCCTTGGGTCATCATGGATATCTGGACCTCGATCATATCTTGTATGGTCTTTTAAGTGGGTCCTCAGATACTCACCAAGTGAGACTAAGATTCAGACGCTCGTTTGTGCCAGTTGTGTGAAATCTTTTGGACAACCTTGCCCGACTTGGCATCCGCGCTTCTGAATGGACAAATCACAGATGGGCAATGGAGTACTGTGAATATGTTTCCAGGCTCCATGCTTTTGTGCCTGAGACCGGTGCCAGGCCTGTTGAGATGGGCTTACCCCGAGTAGCTTGGGTTAAGCTCAACCGCCTGTGGACTGGTGTTGGGCAATTCCATTCATCCATGCACAAATGGGGTCTTGCTGCTTCACTGAATTGTGAGTGGGCGCCTCAGAGCAAACCTCAGACCATGTTCTAACAGGGTGCCCTATACATCGAGCACCACATGGAGCACGAGGTCTGACGGTTTTGGATGACAAAACTCTATCCTGGCTTAATAACACCACTTCCAGCATCAGATTCAAGCAATGCAGCAGTCTAGGGTAGTAAAAGGATAAACCCTCGGCCCCAGTCCTGTTTGTGTCTGATCTGTAGTGGATACCCTTCAAACGTCAACAACTGGGCTTTTAAAATTTGTTTTTTTGAAAAGCTCTCAAGTGAAGTTGGTAAAATCAAAAATATCTTGCTACAGAATGGATATATCAAAGAAGTTATCATTTTTTGAATAAAAAAGAAAATTTCAAATTTTCAAACATTCAAAATATTCAGCCCAGAAATGCATCTGGTATATCAAAATTACCTTGGATTGGAAACATTTTCCTTTAATACGAAAAAGAGACAAAGTCAACAATCAACAATTGTTTTGGATTTGTGTCAATAAGAATAGTTTTATCTTTAGAAAAAGATGTTGCCCTCTTTTCAAAAGGATGTTTTACCTCATCAGCAAAGCAATATTGTATATAAGTACTTGTGGCACTGTGATATTGTGTATATAGGTAGAACATCCCAATGACTAGAAGAACAAATTTGATAACATATTCAAAATCAATTAGAAATCAAGTTAAACCTCAAAAAGACCTTCCTAAATGTTACTAAATACACTCAAAATGCATCTATATCAGATTTAGCTATTGGTTAACATTTGTTAGACAACAAAATTTGTGCAAAAAAATTCAATATTAACTGGTTTTTAATTTTAGCTAAGTAAGACTTTGTACCAAATAATCAATAGATTTAAAGCCTTTAAAAATATGTAAAGAATATTTAGCTAGCTTTTACATCAGACTTGTTAGTTGGAAGCAGAAGTTGTTTACTTTTTGTTGCTTCCATTTTAATTAAAAAAGCACAACTTCCAGCTTCTTCCACATTTCTGATTTTAATAAATTTTCTTGTGTTCTTTTCCATCAGATCATTATATTTCATTCATTTATTTTTTTATTTGCAATTAAGTTTATATGTTTGCAAATTGACATTGACTTTGTGATTGCACATAAAAAGAAAGCAATTAAATGATTATTTATTATCACAAACACAATGTGAAGTGTGTTAATTGCTGCAGCTAAATTGTTGAAAAAGAGAAAAACATTAAGAAAATTTTTAATGAATAACCAAATATTTATATAGCATGTAATTTACCTCTGCATTACTATTGAGAGAGAAAATAATTATTACAATTGTAACAATTAAGTAAACACTTTTGAGCCATATGAAGAGAATGTTGCATGATCTTTAATAAGAGAAATAACAAATTTAATGACACAAGAGTTTTTTTAATTATAAATACTTAGATTTATATAATTATTGGAGCAAAATTTTGTTGTATAAACATTATTTTTTTTTTAGTAATGGAATTTCAAAGAAAAACCAAGAAACCAATTTAACTAGAGCTACTACTATTTTAACTCCTAAAATACCTAAGCCAGCAAATCCATATCGAGGAATGGAGACAGGGCATGCTGCAGAAGAACAACAGCAGAGTGAAAGCATGAAAATATTTTTTATATTAATAGTTTTAGGTGTGTTTATAGGTTAATAGTTTTTATATTCTATAGACAAGTTAAATTTCTTTTGCTAAACAATGTAGTCTATCTATGAATATTACAATTTTTGTGTTTTAAGGCAGTGCTTCTCAGCCTTTTTTGTAGCAACCCCATTGTTAAGCAGAAATAGAAAGCAAAGCTTTGGCGATCCAATCTTTCTTTACAAACTTTATTGCAAACATACAAAGTGAACTTAACACAAGACAATTTAACTTATGCCTAATCATACTGTTCCACAAGAATGCATGGGACTATGATGCTATAAAGAAATCACTCAAACTTCTATTGAATCACAAGAAAAATGATTTAATATTTACACTACTACATTGGTTGGCAACTCAATCAAATTAAATGGTGACTCACTTTTGATTTGCAACCCAGGGGTTGAGAAGCACTGTTTAAAGGTATGACTAATGTATTATTTCATTTTATTCTCAATCAATTACAGTATGTTAATATGATTATTTCTGATATTGACAAATAAAATTGAATCAAAATACTCTACCATGTATATCATTGTTTTACAGCTCTTTGCATCCTACTTACACATCTTCTAATTCGACTCAAATTCCATTTTTTACCAGAAAGTATTGCCGTTGTGTTTTTAGGTAAGCCATTATAATCTGATAGAAATATATTTGCAATATCAGTCATATCTATTAGTCTATTTTAAGTGAAGTTGTTTAATATGCATGCAACATGTTTTGATATGTGTATGTATTACCCTCAAGAAGTGAAAACACATATAATTTTAAAAACTTGCTGTCTCTTGAAGCACAAAAGAATTTTCTTATTCTCAATCCACTGATTAGTTAATCTATGTGTGCTCTTGTATAACAGTCGTTTGTTTGTTATATTAAGGTAGCTGCTGACCCATTAGTTACGTTGTGATTTTCTTTTTTCTTGTGAAATAAAAATTTTTAATGAAAAAATTAAAATCTTTCATATGTCTATTACATGTGTATTAGATGTCGATTTTTTAATTAATTTAAAAAATTTTTTAATTGATTTGTATTAATTCAATTAAAAATTAGAAATTAATTAATTCAATTAGAAAAGGATTTGCATTAAAATCTTTCATATGTGTATTAGATGTCAATGCAAATCTACTCAAAATGTACCTATTTCAGATACAGCTATTGGTCAACATTTGTTAAATAAGAAAATTTGCACGAAAAAATTCAATATTAACTGGTTCTCAATTTTAGCTACAGGACCATTATGTTTTCATCTGGGAATGCTCAAAGCCACCTTCATAGAGTTTCTTGAACCCTCTTTTTGTCAACTAAAGAAATCTGTCTATAGACTAAAGCCTTTTTGCTTGTGGCACAAGTGAGCATGCTACCAATCACGTGCTCTCTCTTCTCCATAGATACTGTTAACATACTTCTGATGTTTTTCAATCTTGTATAAACCATTATTGATACAGCTTACATATTGAAGTAGCTTGATCATTATGACTTAAGTTAACTCATCTCCTTTTACTATTGTTATACCAATAGATCAGTGCTCTGCAACTGGTGTGCTGCAAGACAATGCCAGGTGTCCTGTGAGGTAACAGGAATGTGAACCCACTTTTTAAAAAAAACTTGTGTTTGATATTTAAGTATTACAAGCTTAATATATTAAGCATTACAGCAGCTTTATCTAAATAATCAAAGGTGAAATGTAAGCCAAAGTCTATAACAGCAATAGATTTCTATTGTTTTGTCCAACCCTTTTTTATATAGGGGTAAAACCGGACAGATTGCTCACATTCTGTCACCATTTAGCAACATTGTGCAAAAAACTATCTGGGACAACTTGTAGGCTCAGGATGGGGTGCTGGTGCCAAAACACTGTGCACAACTGTCATATCCCTGGTCAATTCAACAGCTGAGTACTGTGCACTAGTCTGGTGTCACAGCACTCACACTTCTCTCATAGACGTGTCCTAAATGACACCTTGTGCATAGTCACTGGATACCTGCATCCCACTCCAACAAACCACTTACCCCATACTTTCAGGCATCCAGCCAGCTGGCTTTGCTGACCAGGAGTGGCACTCTCCTTAGCTTACCTTGGATCTTTGAACCCTGACCATATGCTGCATGGTCAAGGATGCCCATTGCCCATTTGTGCCAACTGCACAGAATCTATTAAGTAATCTTGCCAGACTTGGCATCCATGCTTTTCAGCAGATGAATTACAGATTGAACACTGAACACTGAGTACAGTTAGGTTCTGTGCTTTCATATCCATAACCAGTACCAAGTCTGTTGGATTGAGCTTGCCCCAAACAGCTTCGGTTTAGTTCAATCTCCTGCAGACTAGTGTTGGGTGATACCATTTGTTCATGTGTAAATGAGGTCTCATTCCCTCACCAAATTACTAGTGTGGCATCCCTGAATAAACTGCAGACCACATCCTAACAGCACGCCCCATACATTGGGGGGCAACACATGTAGCATGAGGTCTGACAGTTTTGGATGATGAAAATCAATGTTGGCTCAACTCCATCACTCCCAGCCTGATCTGGGAGCACAGCAGCCTGGGGTAGTAAAAAGATAACCATCGCCCCGATTCTGTTTGTGTTTAACCTGGAGTGGATACCCTTTTAAATGATGATGATGATGAAACATTACAATTAGTAAATGATTTTTTAAATCAAACTCTTAGTAGAATCTCTATGTGCATAAATAATGTTTTTGTGATGTTGCAAATAAATCAAAGTTTTTGCAATTGGAAGGCAAATTGGCATTTGGAAAGGCTGGTTTATGGGTGCAAAATCCTTTTTTGATTGATGCTGGAATGTCAATGCAAGAATAGTGCTTTCATGAGTTTCAGATTTTTATTGAATAATAGGCCATAAGCTGGCTATTAAACTTCCAGTCCAGTTTTGCAGCACTTATTTAAATTTGAAAAATTAAAGTTTTTTTTTTTTTGATAAAAGATTTTATTTAAAAAAGTTTATGAAACTTTGCAGTGGTATTTGAAACTTTAATTTCACATACAGCAATCATACTCAATAAAACAATAAATTGATTAGATTTTTTACATTTTTGGTGAAGTGTCCCACAGAATTTTGGAAGTTTTTTAAGTATCCCGCATGTAAAAAAAAGGTGGCAAAGCACTGCCTTAGACAAAACACTATTCATTATATTCCTTTGCTTTCCTATATTAATAAGCAATTTAATTTACATAAGAATAAGTAAAAAAAATTAATAAATTTAACTGGAGAACAGCTATAAATTGGCATCTCTAGTTCACTATTCTCCAGTTGCCATCAACTATGTTAAAATAATATCTACATAATTGTTCTTCAAGTGATTGAGATGAGTAGTTGATTAATGCTAAAGCTTTGGAAAATAAGTCTTAAAATAGGTCCTTTTCAGCATTTTCAAGATTGGTCTATCTATTTTTTTTATTATTGATACATTTTATACCTGATTTGTATTTTCATGAGTGATCTAACTATTGTTTTAATACCATAATTAATGTAAAATTAACAAAAGTTTAAACTAATGATTTAGTTTTCTCATTATTGTTAAGGTGCTGCCATAGGAGGCTTTGTTAATTTACTGCGGACTGCAGGAGTCAGTGATTGGTTGGTAAGTTGCTTATTTTTATTTTGTTTGTTTTTTATATTTATTAAAAAACAATCTGTAGGCAGAGGAAATGCTCTCACCAAATACGTTTTTTCTAATGCTTCTTCCTCCAATTATCTTTGAAGCAGGATATAATCTTCATAAGGTATGTTCTATTGTCACATGCTTTCATCCAACCATTTTTGCTTTCCAATTTTTCAGGGTAATTTTTTCCAAAACTTTGGGTCTATTTTAATATTTGCTGTGTTTGGTACTCTTATTTCTGCTATGGTGGTTGGTGGCGGATTATATTTAATGGGAGTTGCTGGTATAGCCTACAATCTTTCGTTAACTGACAGGTATTTTATCTCAAAGTTTTGTCTTGTCACTCACGTTCTCATGTATTCACATTTACATTTTCATGTATTATCGTTCAATATAAGATAAAAAATGATTTACAACATGTAGATATTGTAAATTTTTTTTTATCATATATAATAAAGTATTAAATCAACGTTTTGAAGAAAATTTTTAAACGTGCCATATTTTTATTGAGTATTATTCATAAAATTGGATCAACTTAAGAGCAAAATTTTCTCTATTGGTAATAATTTTGCTAAATGTCAAACAACCTTTTAACTGTAGTCAAAAGAGCATGCTTAAATGTAGTCGAAACATTTTCAAACTTCATTTTTGACAAGGCACTATTGTTTGCTCGGCGTGTGTCACTCAAGTTAATAACAGTTGGTATTTCAAGGGCACTACACTTATTGAAACAGATTTGTGACTGTCGTTTCAATTTCAATTATATGCAGCAAACTCCCCGAACACATTGTAAACGTTATTAGCTCAGCGGCTTCCTAGCGGCTATGCTTTTTATTTTTTTTATTTTTCTTTTCGCACGCGCATGATTGGTACCAATCCGTCACGAGTGCTAGTTCTATGTGTGATCTCAGAAATACTTATAAAGATATCTTACGTTGCAAGTTCTTATCTTCCTTCATAATGCGCCAAATCAAATCGCACGCTAAACTAGAAAAGCTTTACTTTACTCTACTGCGTTTTTGTGTTAAAAAAACAAAAAAAAACAGAAACTTCTATCTTTTGCAAAAATATTTTTGTTTTCAGCTTTGCCTTCGGGTCTTTGGTGTCTGCAGTCGATCCTGTTGCAACAATCGCAATTTTCAAAGCGCTAAACGTCGATCCAACGTTGAACATGCTTGTCTTTGGTGAAAGCATACTCAACGATGCAGTTGCAATCGTATTAACAAAGTGCGTTTCGATTTTTACTGTTTTAAGCAAAGTTTCGATTACCAATTTTTTCCAGCACTTTTCAAGAACTGGCTACGAATCCGGCAAAGAGCGCTTCGAGAACAACCGCTTTCTTTATCGCAGTCGGTGATTTTTTACGAATGATGGTTGGATCTGCTCTTCTCGGCATTCTTATTGGACTCATCAGCGCTCTTATATCCTTTTGTTTGTCTTTTATTGCTCGAATTTAAAGTAACTGAAGTGTTGAAAGAACAAAATATGCTGTTATGTCTTTTTTTTCAATAGTCTTTTATTGTACTGAGCATTGTACATTGCGCAATTCACTTGATTTCTATTGTTAATAAATTAGTTGCTATTTTTTAAGCGAGAATTGGTCTGAATAAAAACTTCAAGGCTTTAAGAAATTGAATTATTTTTAGCAATACAATTTGTTTCAAAATTTCATTTACGCTTTGCAACCGGAATCGAAACCTTTTTCTGAATTTTTAAAAGTTAGTACAAGAAAATGTTTAACTTTAAAAAGAATACTTTCAATAACGATTGTTCATACTTAACTTATTCTTTTTTGTTTTATTATCTGTTTTTTTTTTTCAATTAATGCGGTAATTCTTTTAAATTTTGCTGCTTTAATCACGAAAAAGAGCTTAAACTGTTTTATCCATTGTTTATGAGATTTTTAATGTTGCATTCTTTTTATGAATTATTTTGCTTAACAACCCGGTTACGTCACGAAGCATGTTGATTTGCGTCGAACGCCCTCCCTGGAGCTGGGAATGATGTTCATCTTTGCTTATATTCCATACGGTTTGGCTGAAAGCCTCAAACTATCGGGTGAGATTTTGATTAATTTTATGTAAGACTCGTAGTTGATATCATCACACCGCAAACTTGTTACCCGCTTTGACGTACGATGAAAATTGATCAACAGAAGCAATAGCAAAGTGAAGTATTAGGTCATTCGCAAAATAATGGCCGATTTTAGAAAATATCTTTTGATAAGAATAAAGTGTAATTTTATATTCAAATTAGTCAAAGTATGAACCTTAAACAGCCATGCACCTTTGCTATCTATCAAGAAGATCATTTATACCACGTCGATAAACATCGTGTGACTTAGACATCTTCTTTGGTTCTGAAAGTTTTGTTTCTCACAACAAAGTGTCTAAATGCTTGAAAAAATGATAGTCTGTTGGAGAAAGATCGAGAAAATAAGAGAGATGTAGTGAGGTTTATGTCCCAAGTCTGTGAGCTTCTGCACCGGCATTCTTGCAGCATGAGGGCGTGCATTGTCATGGAGCAGAATTGGACCATGATTAAATAATGCAGGAAAAATATCGCAAGTCTTCTTTTTTCATGTTTACAATTTGGGGTTTTATCACTTATAAAATGAGTTATTAAACAGATGGATAACTTGATAAACTAATAATAATTTTTCTCAATCCAAAATCCAAGCAAAAATTCATTAGTAAAACCAATTTTGAACACAACATTTCACTTAATTATTATTATTATAAAAAGATATTTTTTAAAATCGTCCATTATTCTCCGAATGGCCTAATATTTTATATAATATGAAACAGTTCTTGGCATAACTGGATTTTATACAGAATATTTCCTCAAGTGTATTCACACATCGATATTTTGAAGCTTTTCGTAATTTTTAGTTGAAAATAACACACAGCACACACCTATATTTCTTCAAAAAGGCGATTTAAGTTGTGAGATGCACACTTAAAACATTGAATTATTGATCTATCGCTCAAAATAACTAAAATCAACCGTAAGTCCATTAAAAAAATAAATAGTTTCGCCTTTTGATTATTTTTAATCTTTGCCACAGGAAAAAACTCGGTAATCTCCGACGTGCTTTTGAACCAACTGCCTTCATGACTTTTCGCATAGTTTAAAGCGAGTATAAATTTATTGCTTGTTAAAATTTTAATGAAATTAATTTGACAGTCAAGTATTTTTTAAGTAGCTTTTCCTTACACTATTAAACTAAAAATATGATTAGAAATGTCCTGTTTGCAAAAAACCAATGAGTTTTTTTTGTTTTTTTATTCTTCAATTAAATGTTGTCATTTATTCTTTTGAATTTTTAGCTGGCTTTTCAGGTAAATAATTTGGTGTTTGACCTTTTTCAATTGTTTATCATCTGCTTTAAGATAGCTTTATTTCGGTGAAATTTCTTGTAGATATAATTTTCTAGTAAATGAATTTTGCATTTCTCAGTTAAAATAATTTAGAATCGAATTAACTTTTTGTTGTAACTTCGATCAATTATATTTTGCTATTATATTACCAATGATTCTTGATAACTTCTTGCTGTTTTGTCTGTTTGAAGGCTTTTTTGTCAAAAATGTGCACGATAATTTTAAAACTTTTATGTAAACGGCGTCAAATTGTTAAGCTAATATTTAGATCTATATGGTTTATAATATTTTTAACGCTTGAAAATCTGCAGTGTTCCATTAAAATGATATCGAAGGTAAATAATTTTAAATTCCTTAGAAATAAATGGTTCACGGTAAACACAACGTTCTTATTTGAATCGGTCGGTCACGTGATTTTGTTTGTAACCGGAAGAGTCAATCACTGTTCAAACCGTATTACTGTGTATAAATTGCCATCCCGTGACAAAAGCATACTTAACGCTTCAACTGAACGTAATATTTTAAAATTATTTTGTATCTTTACCTGTCAACCAGCTAAGCCGAATTCGCATCCTTTTGTTTGCTAATTGGAGTAATAGCGTTGTGAGCAATGCCGCCTTCACAATCATGTTCGTTGGGAAAATTAATGACAATAATAACTTTTTCCAATGAACACGATGGCGTTTTACAACCTTTTGCAATGAAATCAACTTTGCCGTCTGAGAAACGGCGTTCTTCAAGGGTCAGTCTTGGCTCCCCTCCTTTTTAGTATCTACGACCTGTCTTCTTCAATCTTCAGAAAGTTTGCTTATGACGACGATCTAGCATTATTGTACTCTTCTGGAAACGGAAAGACTTGGATGACACTGAGTCAAGACATGACTACATTTTCAGCGTATCTCCAGACTTCAAAGTTGAAGCTCAGTCACACATAGACTGTGACAACAGCCTTTTATTTGAAAAACTGATAGGCTAAATGTGAGGTGGAAGTTTACAACAGCGATAGACTTCTACTATTTTGTCCAGTCTCTAATTGATGTAAAACTGAACAGATCGCTCAGTTTCATCACCATCTACTGCATTGCGCAAAAAGCTTTCTTCGTGTGTCACACTGCTGAGGCGACTTTGCCCTGCTCAGGACGGGGGCCGCTGCCAAATCATTGTGTAGAGCTTACCTATTTTTGGCCTACTCGACAGCTGAATACTGCGCACCAGTCTAGTGTCGAAGCGCTCGCACTCGCCTCATAGACAGTGTCTTTAATGACGCCTTTCGCATAATCACTGGATGCGTCCCACTCCAACGGACCAATTGCTTTCAAAACATTCAGCCAGCTAAGCTTTGCCGACTAAAGGATCTCCTTAGCTAACCGTGTAACTCTGAACCCTGATCATACGAGTATATTGCATGATCTTTTAAGTGGGTCCACAGATGCACGCCAAGAGAGAAAGATTTAGACGCCCGTTTGTGCCAGCTGCGTGGATACTATTAAACAACCTTGCAGAACTAAGAATCTCTCTCCCCAATGGACGAATTATAAAGGGAACACAAAGTACTGTGAGACTATATCCAGGCTTCGTGCTTTCCTACCCAGCTCTGAATAGATTAGTTAAGCTCACTCGCTTGCTGACTCGTGTTGGGCGATTCGATTTGTTTATCTACAAATGGAGTCTTGCTTCTTCACCGAATTGGGAGTGCCGCAGCCACGCCCTGACAGCGTACACATGCATCGGGCTCGAAGTTTAACGGTTCTGATGACGAAACCTAATGCTGGCTCAACGCCATCACTGCCAGCATCTGATCCGGGCAGCACAGCAGCCTGGGATAGTAAAAATATAAATTCACAACTCCAATCGTGTTGGTCTCTTACTCGGAGTGGATGTCTGTCCAAACGACGACTACGTTGACATTTCGCAATAAACGTGATTCCTACATTTTTTTTATCGCATTTGAAAGCTATGACTTTACCAGATTAATTTTTCTTCGTCTTTTTTCTATGTGGATCATCATTTTAAACCAAACAGTCTCAGGTTTAAACCGACTTAGAATCGAACGAAGTGTACCGCTTCTAAAATATTTTTCTTTCAAATTATGGTGTTTATTCCAAAGCTGTTTTTTTATGAATTGAAAATCTTTGCATGTGACATGCACGTTCTGCAAATAACTTTTTATTTTAATAAGCAATAGTTTGTTTGATAATTAAAATGTGAAAAATTCTTCAGCTTTTTCTTTGTGCTTTGAAAGTGCTTGTAGAGCTTAGTTTTAATTGCTGCTTAAAACAGTATTGTCTGATAAACGTTTTTCACTAAAAAGTTGTTTTAAATCATGAGTTATTTAAATTTAATCTTACCGATTAATGATTAATCATTTAAAATAATAGATTATAAAATTGCTAAAAATTAAAATATTTAAAATTATCAAGAAGTTAACTTAATCCGCGGTACTGTTGTTAACACTATAAAATTAATTAATTGCTATTTGACTTATGGAACTGCAGAAAGTTTTGGCTGATCGGGTAATTATTTCACAATAAAATGCAGAAAAACTATTTGTCGTTTGAATATGAACAAACTACTTTTTTAACACGCTTGTACTTGTATATATCATGCTTTATGCTTGTTCGTATTATGGCAGGTATCATGGCGATCCTTCTTGCTGCGATTGTGATGTCACATTATACACACAGCAACCTCTCCCTTGTCACTCAGATCAACATGCAGCAGACTCTTCGCGCGCTCGCTTTTATGGCCGGTAGGAGCTTGTCTTTAGCCGCTCGCTTTGTAATAGATGGCAATAAATAAAAGAAATCGAACAGTAACGTGCAGAATTACGAGTAAGGATATAAGAGTTTTGTTAGATCTAGTATATGCCGAATCAAATAAACAGAAATCTTGACACTCTTAACTTAATCCGAGTTTTAAAACAGGTTTTTACACTCCCGTAAATGTTTGATTACTGCGATTTTTTCAGAAACAAGTGTTTTTGCTTATCTTGGGCTTGCCATCTTCGGTTTCAAGCATAATTTCCAACCAGCTTTTGTTATCTGGAGCATTGTAAGTTTCATAATTCGGTTTTAATTTTTTTTAAAAACCTTTTATCGGAGAAGTTTGCTCGCACACATTCCTCGATTAACTAACACGAAAGAATGGCAAAATCGAAGGCATGGCGAGTTGTTTGAATTTTCCTACTGAATTCAAACACGTGTCAGAATTCGATCAAGAAGTTTTTCTTTCTTTCTATTTTGTGCTCATTCAAAGTACCTAATTTTTTACTGACTGAGCAAAAAATTTTTTAATGTTAGAAGTTAGAACCTAAAAAAATTATCAAATTTTAACATTAGCAGCACCTCTCTCTTTAAGCGAGACGGCTTGCTATTTCAGCTCGATCATAAAGTGAACACTTTTTTGTTGTTCCGCGCATCTGATGAAAAATAGATGAGAATAAAACCAAACAATACAGCTTTTTCGTAGATTCTATTGTTAGTTGGAAGAGGTCTGAACATTTATCCTCTGTCGTGGATATTGAATTATTTCCGTGAAACGAAGATAACGAAGCGAATGCAATTCATCATGTGGTTCAGCGGTGAGAGTTTCTTGAATGTTCTAGAAAAGCAGCAACGTGCCTTGTTAAAGTTTTTTCTGGTTCTTTCATAAGTTTTTTCTAGCTTTTTAGCATCCTAATCGGGCCCGGTTTTTGCGGCGTTGAAAAAACTCCCTTCATTATAACAGCCGAAACATCCTTTTCACGCAGGCCTCCGCGGCGCCATCTGCTACGTGTTGAGTCTTCACCTCGCTTTGGACACTGCTGAAAAGCGTCACGTGATTATCACGACCGCACTAATAATTGTTCTTTTCACTATTCTTGTTTTGGGCGGTGCCACTTTGCCGGTCGTTAAGGTATTTGTTTCTTGTTTTTGTCGGTGCTTTTCAATTTTATTATTAATTTGAAACTGCTTTTTCCGCTTTGGCGCTCTGTTTGCTGTTGTATTGATGAGATGTTAAAATGACTTAAACAAACTGAATTAATTTTTCGGCAGTTGTTTGGCAGAGGCCGTCCCAGTTCGGTGTATAACTCGATTTCGTTTCATGACTCGGACGAAGAAACAAGTGTAATTTGTAGCGGTAGCTGGTGGTTGTGGTTAGCTCGTAGTCGCGGTGTTGTCGTTAAAGCTTTAACTTGCACTGAGCGTTTCACTCGGCGCGCTCAATCGATATTGAGCTGCAACTTTCGGTTTAGTATCTTCAAATCGACGACAAACGAACTTTCCATCGGGGCTTGACCATGAGCAAGACCGAAGAAATGGGTCAAACGATTGAGTCCGACCACATTTCGGAGCTAACTGAGGAGGAGTACGACGAAAAGTACCTGCGAGAAGATTTGCGGCTGAAGGGCTTTGCGTATTTAGACGCTAAATATCTTGTCCCTTTTTTCACTAGAAAGATTACCAAGCGAGTAAGTGGCTTAAAGTGGTTTTGATTGATAAATTTTGTTGCTGATTTTGAGTCGGTTTTGTAGAAAAACGAAATCATTTAATGCAAAAAAAATAAACTGTTCCGTTTCGACCGACTATTAAACTTGAAAAGTTTTAAGATTCGTAAGCAACTATCAAATACTTCAGCTTGCTTTGTTGCATTTTATTTAATAACTTCATGCATTGGTCATTGCGTCTTCAAATCTACAAATTAAGATAATTAGGTTGAAATTAGCGACCGGCTGATTGCCACGTCAGATTTGGAAAAGACGTTTTAAGCAAAGATCCGAGTATTACAAGTTAAGAGAAGTAAATGTTGACTTGAACATTGCGCTTCGCGTTTAGGAACTGATCCAAAATCGTAGCGAAATGCAAAGGCTCACGAACAAGTGGTACGAGGAGGTGAGAAGTCGACCGTCGCCAGACGACTACGACGACGAGACGGAAATCTAAAAACTCGATTCGTGATTCTTGAAATAAATTGAACACACTGTCCGGCAATGAAAGTGGTACGACTTGTTATTTAAACATGCGAACCTTGGATAATGGCTGGCGAGTTTCTCGATGTTTATTCGCTATCGCTTTTATTTCGGAATAACTTATTGCGCATATGTTTTTTCTATTATCGCTTAATATTTGCAATCTTAGTTTGATCAGGCAGACAGAATTTTGTTTATTCAGTTGTATTGCTTTGTATTTTTCATTATCTTGCCAAATAATGATTTTAAAATTGTTATTGCTCAGTTGCTTTTAAATGTGTTATTTTTTCAGCTATAATTATAAATCTAACTGGTATAATCTCTTCAAGCTAAGAAATTGATTACTTTCTATAGTCTTGCTTAGATTTAGTAAAATTTTTTTATAGAACTAGGTTGTGTAGTGTTTACATTCGATGTTTCCCGATTTTGTTTCTTTCGGCTTTTAGTCATTAGGTTTATTTATTTTAAGCATTTCAAGCAAGCACTTGGTGTAATGACCAACTAGGCAAAATTTGCGTTTACTACAATGATATCTGCCTTGTAGCAATACAGTCAACTTCGGATATAAGAGATCTGCCGGGACCAGTTCAATTAATTCCTTATATCCGAATATTCCTTATAATCGACTGACGCAAAGTTCGATCCGATACCATAAGAATGCAAGTTTTAAACGCTTAAAACACCCTTTTTGAAGCTTTTCGCTCATTTTTTCCTCCAAAAAACCCGCAAAGAAAGCGCGCCCTCAGAAATGCCCGCGAAATCGAAATCGGAACGCGCGCGATTGGTTATTTTGACGCATCATCAGAACAAAAAATCGATCCCATATAACCGACTAAATTACTAGAAAATTATGATTTGGACTTAGAAATTTAATCCCTTATAAGCGAAAATTCCTTATATCCGCATCCCTCATAAACGAATATTTTAGTATTATTTTACATTGAAAATCATTGGGACCATTTCAAATAGTCCCTTGTAAGCGAAAATCCTTTATATCCGCATTCCTTATATCCGAAGTTGACTGTACTAATATTATTCAAGCAAAAATTGAAATAATGTCACTCCAGTGCATTGTATGTGATATTTACCGGTTATTTTGATGATGCACTTGAAGTATTACTTGTTTATTGTGAAAGTTTTTTCTCAAGTTTTATTTCAATTTCTGCTTTGCAAACTGTTTTTTTGTTCGCAGTTGGATTTTTTTGTTTTACCGTCACTTTGACTGTATCAGTCAGCTTTCTGGTGCGTTTCTGTGTCGAACACCGATGCTTTTTATAACTGGTGTAATCGGTGGAGCTACACACCTTAAAATAAAGAAAGGCTATTATTTGACATTTTTGTAATGTTTGAGGAGTTGTAACAGCTGTCGAATTTCTAGAAATTTTTTGCAAAACCGACTGGTTTGCAACCTTACCTTGTTTGCTTGTCCCGTGAATTTGAGTCCTGTTTTAATCTATTGTTTGGCGACATTAGTGCTATTATTGAAACTTTTTTTAAACCCAAATCTTTAGGTTTGTTGGCTCAACATGCACATTCAAAACATAGTTGTTGGCACATTTTGGTGATAAAAGCGACTAGCAATAAAAAACTCAATTGAGATTACTAAATAAAAATAAGTATAGAATTCCTATTTAACTTTTTTCGCTCCTATCACCGTAGTCCTGCAATACTTCCTTCAGTTTAGCTTTGTATGTCAGCTACTAATAGTCGTATACAGTCAAGGTGCATTGTTTTTCGTGAAGCGAATGTTTTAGAAAGATAACATCACAGCTGTTGTATCAACCTTCAGAATAAATATTTTAACAAATGAAACTGCGGAAACATTTTTAACCAGGAAGTTAACTATTCGTGCAAAACCAACCGTATGTTAAAAAACTGTTTTTTTGCTGCCAACAGCTTTGTATCCAGCTGTTTTTTTTTTAAAAAACAACTTTACTTTGGATTAATCCGCTGTTTTGTAGTAATGTTTATTTTCAATAGAATAGGCTTCATGAGGAAATTTTTAAGTTAATAGGGGAGGAACCTAATGGCAATCGTTTGCTGCATAAAATCTCAACATTGTGTACCATTTCGACGAACTCAAAACTAAAAAATAGTGCATTTTTAAAATTAAAAAAGTACTACATTCATTTTCCGGACTCCGGGCCACAGAATTTTCACCATTGCGGTAAACTAACTAGATCAGTGGTTTTCAACCGCTGGTCCGCGGACCGGTGCCGGTCTGCAACAGTCTATTCCAATTTTATACTTTAAAGAGGCGCTACCAGTTTAGAAGTAAAACAGTTTAGCAGTTAGAAGTAATAAAAGAATATTAACAGTAATTATTGATTTCGCTCAATAACTAAATGCAAGATCAAGGCTTAAAGTAGATTGGCGAAAATGTGTGGTGGTCTGTACTGACGGAGCTGCCAGCATGGTTGGTTGTCATTCGGGTGTAAACGCAAAAATAAGAAAAGTTACGAACAAAAATCTGCTGTCTTACAGATTGCATAATTCACCTTGAAAATTTAATTGCCCAAAAATTGTCACCGGAATTATATGACGTTATAATCGGAGCAGTTAAGATTATAAAATATATTCGTAACCATGTATTGCATTTAAGGGTTTTTGTGGCACTGTGTGAGCGCATGGGTTTACGACATCACCATCTCATCTTGTATACAAAAGTGATACGGTTTTCGAGAGGACGCATTTTTGCGCGTCTTTTCGATTTAAGAGAAGCAAATAAATTTTTACGGGAGTGAAAAGTCTCTGTAATGTCTTCAACTGTATTTCGAACAGGCACGCAAATACATGACCTAGAAAGTTAGTTGAAGACTAAAAAAGAAATTTCATCTCCTGCTTGTTAGTTCGTTCACCTGATGAACTTTCGGTTTTTTATATTTATACAGAAAGATTTTTACAGTTTACATTTATTGCGAGTACCTTATCAACCAAAAGAGTGCCTCTTTTTCGATTTTGCACCCTTGCTAACTTACTGTTTTTTTTGCTATTGTCAAATCGTTGCTTTAAAAACTTTGCTTTAGTTTAATTCCGGTTAAATTTATATAAGTGTAGAGACAAATCGAACCCAATGCTTTTGTAGTGCAAATTCAAAGGAAACTATTTGCCCCTTGTGCGCCCCTGACTTCGCCTTTTAAAAACTTTAATAAAGCCACTTTTACTACGTAATACATCAAGAAGACCGCAGCAAATTCCACATCAAATAGAGTTATGATGCTAAATGTTTCCTTTTGTTTTATTAAAATTCTTTTTATCAAGTTATCGCGTTTATTACAATTTTGTCATTAGAAAAGATTACCGGGCCGCAAGATTGTTTTGACATATTACTGGTCCGCAAGCTTAAAAATGTTGAAAAACACTGAACTAGATCTCATATTAAGCTTATGTTGTCTGAATTAAGTCTCGTATTGCCACTTTAGTCCTGTAAAAATACATTTCTGAGATTCTAAAAATAAATGATTATTGAATGTATTTCGTACCTGTTTTGAAATGGAGTCAGAAGTATATACATTTCTCAATCTATCTATCTGGGATTTTCAATTTGAGTCTAACTCTATTTTTGCTTTCTTTTCTGTGCATATGCCATATTTACAACTATTTTAAAATACTTTTTCAACCCTCAAGTTGAGATTGAAAATCGTAATAGAGGGAAAACTTTTAGCCCTAATTTTTTTTATTTGAATACAGTGTAATGCAGAGCATGAAGTGCGCATCTTTTTCTCCCAAAACCAAGTTATGCGAGTGTTTATCATCTTTGAAATTTGTGACTAGTATGACATGAAGAATGAATCTAATGCAGAAGCATGAAGAAGCTAATGCAGCCTGAAAAAAACATTTGCTGTTTGAAGTGGCCTACACCTGATATAATACAGTAGAACTTGCCTAACTCGCCACATATCGCTTGGTTCCGGCTGAGCCTATTCAGTGTTTTCGCCTAACTCACTACCGTTTTTGCTCATTATAAGCCAGAAAATTTGCATAAGTTCTCAGGCCTATTAAAACTTTGCCAACGTGATTATATTTCAAACTTTTAATCTGCTACCTTTACACAACAGTTATTTCGTCTATCTGTCTACGATCCTTACTGATGTAACACAGCCCCACTGTGCATCACAAACTTCCTTTATCATTCCATTATTTTATCGTTTTAGATTGTTTTCATCAGTTTTAATTCAGTTCAGTTAGCACTGCCATGTGAAGCAGCCTGACAGTTGAAAAACCTAAATCCATATAGTGCTTTTTGTTTTTGTTCTTTCTCAAACGTTTAGCTTTTGCAGAAACAAAGACAAGACAAGTTCTATTGTTTGCTCAAGTTGCCACTTTTTTTGTTCCCCTTAAAGTGGTGACTTAGGCAAATTCTACTGTGTTGCCTTGTGTTCGCCGAGGTTTTTAAGATCTTACGTCTTAGTTTAGCCCTGAATAAAAAAGCCAGAAGTACGAATATTTTGATGAAGATTTTTTAACCTTGTCAAAATTGGATACAATAAAATAATTGGGGAAGTTGATCTCAATGAAGCATTTAATTACAAGTTTATTCAAAGTAAAATCAATTTTTTTCTTTATTGCACCACTGACTTGGGACTTCTAACGATAATCGTTTTGCGCAATTGCATTTGCTGCACGTGAAAAACTAAAACAAGTAAGAAACAATACAGTATTTATTTAAGTGCTGTGCAGCACAACACTTTGCAACAATGGAGAAACGCTTGGAAAAAACGTTGCTGAAAAATATACATATAATATTTCTTAAAAGTTTTATCTTAAGTGTATAGTTTGCTACTACTCATTGATATTATCCGTGAAATTAAATGAAAATAATATTGCACAGTGTAAGAAATAATCGGATTGGTTAAAATAGATTCACAAGTCATCTTTCCAGTGGAAGTTCGGCGAACCATCGGAAAAGTTTTTTTGTCAGCAATTAAGCACAATGTCTGAAAGTTTGGCGAAGTAATAATTAAAACACTAAAATTAATATACGCTCTCTCCTCTTTGCTATTGATAAAAAACGAATAAATACAGCATTTATCAAATAAGGTTTAGATTACAATGTAAATTTTAAAAATACCGCAAAAGGACGCGCTCAAAAAACCAGTACAATACTGCTAATTAAAAGGCATCCAAATTAATCAAAAGTTTGCTTTTTTGATAAAGGAGATGAACAGGAAGACAACAATATAAACACGATATTCAACGATTATAAAAGAAACTTTATGATAGTGGTCATTACGTATGCTTAAAACAAAATCTTGTACGTCAAGCACCATCATGAATTAGTAACTAGAGCTGAAACTATATGCAAGGGCATGTCGAAAACAGGGCAAGCGTGAAGGAACTCGCGTCATATGAACAAGGACCTCGGCATCCTTGCACTTATATTAAACATGGCTCGATCTTTGAGTTCTTGAAGATCTTTGAGTTCTATGTGACCGGTAGTAGCGGCCTCCCAAATTACCGGTGCCCATTTCGTTCTTTTGAGTGCGAGAAACCACCGCAGACCCTTGCCTGCGGAGGCCCTTTGCGTACGGGCGACTAGTAGAAGCAAAGCCGCCGTCGTCACTGTCGTCATCGGCAGCCGGATCACCGCGACTTTTCTTGTGCTCCTCGATGGCGGCGGCAATCTTCAAACTGTTATTGTTTATGTTTCGCTGCATGAGTGCGGATGACTCGGGGCCGGATGGCTGCGATTCATCGACAGATTTTTTCTTTGACGGTTTATTTCGAACGCCAGAGAATGATTTGACTCGATTCATCACCACCGCGTGACGATTCAAATGACTTTGCGAGTTGAACTGAAACAAAATTAATCTTCTAAAATTAACGTGTCAAAGTTTTGTTGCCATGAAGCAAAAATTGTCTTGATTGCGAGAAACAAATTTTTGCAAAGGATTGACAGAGTTCGATCACTTGACAATGGTCGGCACTGAGGTTACTTGACCCATGCATGGTGATGGCGGTGGGAGATTATAACTGCAGTGTCCTAACAGTCGGGTGACATCCAAGTGACTAAATAACCGAGAGACTAAGAACCTGCATAGAAAAAAAATGGCCGAAGTTGCCCTGTTAAAAATCGAGAACAGGGCTGTGAATATTGTTGTCAATGAATATCTTAATCTTTGACTTAAAAAACTATTTATAGGGATGTAGGGTCCATGAGAGTGTCAGGGAAAAGGCATAAAGAAAAAAAGAACTGACAAGTACAAAATTGCCAAATGTACAGGTATTAATTTGTTGGATTTTAGTTTAAATCAGTGGTTCTTAACCTTTCTTTGTGCTAGTACCCCTTGAGCTTTCATGTTTCTTGTATCCCTTGTTTACAATGACGCATACAAATATAAAAAATTGTAATAAGCGACATGAGACTCAACATTTAAGTTGAACAGTATTTATTGCACAACCATGGCGTGCGGTGACCTCTGAGGCTGGCCATGCAATTCGTATGCCAATGCTGGTCATGCAATTGACATGCAATACTTCATGGATAGGACCAAGAAGTTGTCTGAGATTCTAGGACGAAGACGAATTTTGTTGACAAATTCGTGCACTTCTCTAAAAAAAAAAAAAAAAGTCTCCACCTGAAATCAGTCTAATATTTCCCACTTTTCGTCCCAAAATCATAGTGTTCCCTAAAAAAAAAAGTCTTCGCTGCGGATCAGCTTCAGATTTCTCTTATTTTGTCCCAAAACCGTGGTGTTTTTTATTAAGTAAAAAAAGGTGATCACGCTAATGCAAAGCAAAAGCATGACTTGCATGTTCTGACCGCACGCCACTGATTTTGACACAGCATTTTCTAAAAATTATGATGCAATAAGTGAACTAGCCATAATAATAATAAAGATTTTAAGCAGTCGCGTGACACTGTGACATAAGCCAAAAGTAGTCTTTAATTAACACTGTATCTCGTATCCCTGGTTTGGTGCTTCGTACCCCAGGTTAAGAACCCCTGGTTTAAATGGTTTGGTCAATAGTTATATGTAAAAGTATAACGTTTTCCAATTAGACGAGGTCCCAAGAGGTTTTCCAATTAGACTATTTGCAAATGGTCGAGCAAGAACTGCATAAATGTACATAATTTATTCGTAATTGTTTTAAAACGATATTGAAATATCTTGAAAAAAAAGTATAAAACAATGAAAATTTTGAATACAGTCAACAGAAAAGAACATGAAAACAACTTAAGAAATCATACTTCGTCTTTTGAAACACATAAAAGCTCATTAAGTTTGACATCATGAATATTCAATTCAAGTGAAGGTATTACTTGGCAGAGCAGCGATTCGATCTCAAGCTACAAGCACAATGACCGGATTCGATTGAGTGTTTGATGAAATGTTTATTTCTGTTTTATTCTAGATTAATTTGCATTAAATTCGCATTTCTGTACGAATTTGAATAATTTCTCTCCAAATCATTATAAAGCAACAGTATTTTTTGTTTTTTCTAGATTAGGTCGCAAGTCGTGATTCGCAAATAAAAGTCACGATTTGATGAAATTTCAAATAAATATTTTGAATAGAACAAGTATCCGCTGTTTAAAAGATAAAGATGCCCTATCGGTGTATTGGGCGGTATATCCGTCATTCCAGATTTCGGCTAAAACAGGGATGTCAAACTCATATGGTGCTGTGGGCCAGATTTGCGCACTTGGATTTTACGCGGGCCAGACAATTTTTCAAATAATTACGGGATCGATATTTTCATTTATTGTTTATAGCAGTGTGTCTCAACTTTTTTCCGCCTATGGCACATTTTGGAACTTTTTTGAAATTCTCGGCACACTTAGACGAGATTTCTTGATTTTCGTTTCTAGTGTTCTATATAAAAAAGAAGTCTTCACTTTGAATTTGTCTCGGATTTTTCGATTTCAAGACGCGGGGCACAAAATAGAGTACGGTGGGCCAGATTGGGCCCGCGGGCCGCCAGTTTGACACCCCTGGGCTAAAAGATAGGATTTGATTTTTAAATCAAACATTGTGTCACCAAATTTCTTGCTGACGTTGTGATAGCTCCGCGAATGTAATTCTGCAGTCCAAACGCAATTTTGCGGAAACGAAGATGCCAACACGTGGCACGCTTCAACACATGGAACTACTATAATTAAGGGTTTGGTTTTGTAAAAAGATTTCTATATTCAATTTAAGTGTTGGTCTGGAAAGTTTTAAAACCAAAGCGACGGATTTGTCTACAATGGCGGGGCGTTGCCAAAGTAAGGCAGACAATACGTCACTTGAATGTGAGGCCAACATTTCGTTTACGACTTCTAAATCGCCCAATTTTCCTCAAGAAAAACTTTGTGAAGTTTAAATAACGGCAAAAACAGTCGTTGAGCCAAGTCACGCCATACCTCGATGCGCTGTCTGATTTGGGGCAAGCTGTACGACCAATGTTCGGACATGACAGTGTTAACAGACGCTCCACCGCAAGAAGGCGCGACTGAGGAAGACCGACGCTGATAGAAGAGAATGTAAACTGATTGAGGAGAGAGATTCTCTTCTTTAATGCATTCGGTTTGGTCGTCGTCATATAAGTACCTGACACAAAAACAAAAATAATATTGCAATGGACTTAAAAATTATTTTTTCACTGTCAATACGCAAGCGTGAAAACGATATTTTTATTTGTAGTAATTCGTTAATTTAATTAATAAGTCTATTTTCGACTGAGCAAAGATGCAGCAGGAATTGGGATTCAAAAAGTTAACATCAACTTGTCATAATCGCTTTTACAGTATAAAAATAAACCATACTTATAACCTCAAATATATGAACAATTAATACATCGAGAAATCGATCCTTGAAAGAAAAGAACAATTTCGTTACATATTCGATAATCACATATACAGCAATAAAGCAAAAAGCGGTCAGTTGTTAGGGTCAACAGATGGTGTAATCGTTAAAACAGCAACTTACCATCTGCCATCAAGGGGATTGCAGCAGCATGCTGTGTAATGACCCGAATTCATGTTGCCGTAGTGATTGCAGACTGCGTATAAGTCGTACAAAGTGTCATCAGGATTAGCTGGGGTGTACTTGCTTGTATTTGAATTGTTACAGTGATTTTTTGAAACCGCGAAACCACCGTCACCACTGAAAAAAGGTCAAATTGTAAGAATCAAATTTCCAAATGTATTGAGGGTTTTTAACTGGAAAATTAATGTTTTTGTTTAAAGCAAAAGAATGTAAAAAGTCGACCGATTACGATTTGATCGTTCCAAGAACGGGATGCTGGATGCTGGTCATCCGCATTAACTATTTTTTTATACTTTCACTTGGTTATCCACAGCGAATCGGCGTCTTAAACTTAATTGGCAAAAAAAGAAAAGTAGTACAATCGTACACTCAGTACCTAACGTCGAAAAAGTATTTCTTACGTGAGTATGCCAGGTTTGCCACAAACTCCAAATTAATCACAAAAAGAGCTCGACCATGGTAATTTAACTAATTTAAAAACATTTAAAATTACACGTGGATTAATCATATCTTCAAATTAGCAAATTTTTCGGAAAGTAATGCACTAAGTTAAACAAAATTCCGATAAAGATCTGTTACTTAACCAGTTGTTTAACATGATTTAAAGTCACACTTCATAAAGTCACACTTCATAAAGTCACTGTACCAGTGCAAGTGCTTCGACATGTCCAATCCTGTTACAGGAAACTCAACCCGAGTTGTTAGTTTCGTTCTTCGCCCATTTTCAACGCGAAATCGTTTCAAATGAAGAACAAATATATCGGGAAGCGTGTAAAGACTCAGCTTTTTCTTAATTTTGTATTGAGTCTTATTGCAGTGAGGACACAACCAACCATCTTCCGGCTCCAATTCCTCGTCCTCGGTGTAGAGATCAAAGCATTCCTGCAGCGTGCAGGACACAGGTTGTTGATGGAGGAGCTTTTGCAGACGAACGCTGTCCTGATGCTCGATCTGTTTGAATTACAAGATAAACAAAGATATAATTCTTTTTATTCGTGTATTCGAAAAACAAAGAGTTTAGTAACAATTTTTTACTACTTGTTATAGAAAAGCTTTAAAATACGTCTTTTCATCTTCAGAAAATCATAAAAAAACTCAGTGCTGCATTATTTCAATAATAATAAATGGGAAATTAAAACAGCGTTTTTATAATTAAAATAAGAGCTTTTTTTATATTGTACGTTTTAGAATTATTTAAAGTAGGGTGGTCCAAGCTCGTCGGTCTGCGGGCTACTTTCAAAATTTTGTTGAACTTGCGGGGGGTAGTTGATTGGAAATGCAGAATGCGAAAAACAATTGCCTAGACTTTTTTTTTGGTTTTCAACTCAAATTGCCGTTTAAAGTCGATATCTATTCAATTAAAATTGCCGGCCAGTTTTCGGAAAGACAGTCGTTACGTTGAACTGAAAGTAATAACCAAAAAAAGTCTTTACTTTAATCTTTATAATTTTAAGGACGAGAATGCCTGTTGCTTAACGCGATGCCCCTTTCTTTGGTCTTCACTTTGAGTTGAACGACAATTTTAGTTCCAAAGATTTCAGATCTTAGATGACCGGTTTGGGTTGATGACAAAAAAAGTCATTTTGTTAAACAGGCATTCAGGAGTTCGTAGCTTGATTAATTTTAGGAAAGGAGTGGGGTGACTAAGGAAAAGGTGGGTAGCCACTGGTTTACACGCTGACGTTGTTTCTGATTAAGACAATGTATAACAATTAAAATTTTTCAGCTGGCCATAGATGATATTGTTACGGACCACATGAACATACCCACAGGCCAGGGTTTGGACCGCCTGGTTTTAAGTATAATAACTCTAACAAATTTTTTCTAAACTTGGACGCTTTTGCAAAAATTAAGCGAGCCACATTCAATATTCACTGGATTTTGAGTGCTGTTAGAGAATTAGCTTTAATATTTTTTGTTTAGAGCTTGACTACGGGTGGATTCAAAAGTCGGCTTAAACCTTGCCTTATTTATTAAATTGGACAACGCTTTTTCAAATTCACAGTTAAAGCATTAATTAGACAATTTGTAAATTTTGAATTGGGTCGAATTGTCGAATCAGTTGTCATTTTTGGTTGCCGGAAACAGGCACCTTTAAATTTATTTTGCTGACTCTTGCTGATTGGTACTAAACTTTACTAAATTGTGCTTGTCTAGAATTTATTTGAAATAAAGACTTTAGCCTTTGTGCAGTTTGCAGTTTTCCTAGAAAGTGTAAGTCAGAGAAGGCCTTGGAGTTCCACGGGGGTCTATTGCAATCATTTTACAGATTGAAAGAAGTGAATGCTTCTCGTTCTTTTTAAAAAATACTTTGAATCCTCCTTCATAATAAAACCTTTTCAGGGTGGATTTAGGTTTCAAAAAACCATTGCAAAAAACACATTAGTCACAACTACGCCTCAAATCACACCAAAATCAGCGTAGCAAAATTTATTTATAATAAGATTTATACATATTTACTAAATATTGTAAAATTATAAAAGCCATTTCAGTTGAATAACCATCGTTAGTCTTATTCAAATAAGTTTATAATAGTAACTCATTTTATTATTTTATAACGTTTTAAATGAAGTTTAACAAACCTAAATTTTAAATAAGCTTTGCTGTGGTGATTTTGGTGTGATATAAAACTCGCTTCAGGCAAATATATCTTCTACATTGTTAAAAAGCAGGACTTTTCAACTGTCATTTTCAACCAACATTTCCAAACATTTCTAAATTAAAAATACATACTAAAACCTAGTACAGTGAAATTACATGGTATATGATAGAAACAGTTTTGTAGCTAACAATGTTGGAGGCATTAGTCGCACATTTTTTTATGCATGACAATTCTAAATGTTAATATAAACAAATTACAAATAGACTTTTTTTGAGACTTTTAAATATTTCTTTGCAACCTACTCAAAGAAGAAAATATTCAATTGACAACAAACCTTGACACAACATTAGTAAACCACCACAAAACAATTTTATGCTTGATTACAAAAAAACAAAAATATCTTCAATTGTACAAAAATGTTACAAAATAATGTGTAAAAGGAACAACTATTTACTTCAGCAGCAAATTCGCTACAATAGGCGGTATGATTATTGAAAAAACGGAATAATAAGCTACGATGTTAAACACAAAAGCAAAATGAGACATTAAATTTGACTTTAACGAGTTTAATGTTAGTTTTGTTCTGATGAATCCAAAATTTACACAAGTCACTAAAATAGTCTATTAAAGAGTTTTTTTTAACTATTCACAAGTAAATTGAAGTGCTTTTATTTTGCAAGAAAAAGCTATGCATATGTTGGCATGACTCCCCAAATCTTATTTTCAGTAAAAAATAAATTTGAGTAAATGATTTCAAAAAATCTCTTACCTTTTCCTCAGGAAATTTATCAAAAATTCCACCTTTTGTTTCAGCATCCCATTCAGCAACCAACTTGATGTGCCATGGACTACCAGATGGGCTATTTTCTATAGCTTTGTCAACAGTTGGAAGACGCAAGGGTTTTTGACCTTGTGTAAGATAGCTCTTGTTTTGCAACCCATCAATAATCTGAATAAAATTGAAAAATTGTGTATGCATTAAACAAATACAAATAGTAGGAAATTTTAGCAGTCTTTTTTGGCCAAGATGCACAAAAAAATTCAGACAGCTTTAGATTTAAGAATGTATAATGTACAATTTTTACAATAACTGAAACAAACAACTAATTATAGTTGTGTGTGTTTTACAGGTAGATTAAAATAGTTTCCAGCAATGACATTAAACAAAAGATAAAAATTATCAGATAGAATTGTCAAGGTAGAAACATGAAAAAATCACACTAAATAAATGTAAACAGTAGTAACAGCTATGAGCTAACTTTTTCTGTTTGATAACATCTAATCACGAAACATTTAATAACTACATAGTTAAATTAATCTGAAGTAAAGTTAACCACATTATATTCACAGTCTTTTATCTATCTCAGCTCATCTTAACCCTAATTCTGTTCAAGTGAATAACTGTTGCTTGATTAAATATCTTGTGATTAAATATTTTCACACTGTTTTTTGTAATGAATAATAAAATTAAGAATAGATATGAAAACCCACAACTATTTTATCTGCATGAAGATAGCCTCTTTACCATAAAAATAAAAGACAGATTTTCTACACTTTTATTTTTATAGCTAGTGCTTGTAACCTGGATTTTTACTAACTGAAAATTAAGGTTTTTGGATGAATCTCTTCTAGTTAACTAAAATTTGGGTTTCAACTAGCACACCCAGATTTGTTTTAATCTAAAAATCCGTAACATCAAAATATTTGTGATTCTAATAAAGGCAGAAGTTGAAAAACTGTGTTCTGGCTCTCTTACATTCACCTCCAGATTAGGAAAACCAAAAACAAATTATTAAAACATGGGACTATCAGTCAAAAACTTAGAAACAGATTAAATGATGATAGCATTGATACTTTTTTTGATTTTTATGTACAATATCAGTTTTTTGAAAATTAGTAGAAGAAATTGTGCTTTAACAAAAAAATTTGATAAGTATTTTATTAATAAACTACTCATTAAATAGTGAGTTTTTCTTCTGCAAATACCTGAAACTCAGGTTTTAAAATTTTATTTTAAGTTAAAAACAATATTTGTAACAAACTGGCAAAATACATTTAATTACTCCAGGCATTACTGCTCCTAAAATTTAATTCTTTGGAATCAATCAAAAGCTGTAAGATCTTTCTTAAGCATTGGATAATCTAATAATCAATCAAATTGCACATACATAGAAAGCAGGTAAAAATTGTTAGTAATAAATAATAAAGTAGGTAAAATCTCTATTTTCCAAATGTTAAAAAAGTAAGATCCAAGTATGTTGTTTGAAAATCATTACTAGTAAATGTAAAAGTTAGTCATTTGTCAATAATATAGATATATATAGAGATAAAATAAAATAAATAAATAAATACAGAGATAAAATAAATAAATAAACCTATTATAGTTTGTTATACTTTTATGCCTTTGTTTTGTGTTCAAATTTTGATTCAACCAGAAAAACCTTGGTATATATAAACAGTTCACAATTATTTTCGAAAAGCCTTATATTCAAGTTTATAAAAAATATTATAGGATTATAAAACAGTTATCAAATTTAAACTTGCACAGTAAAAAACACAAAAATAATGATAAAGTTGTTGTTTTTTTAAACACATTTAATCATTAATTTTGCAGTCCTTTATTTTGATCCATACAAGAAATTTTGCTGAAAAAAACTATCAAAATAACAGTAGTGAATCTCTTACCTGCAATCGAAATAAAGATCCAACTTGGTCTTGTTTTAAGCCATTTTTTAATTGATTACCCATTTGATTCAAAATCAGAGATTTTAATTCACTCATTGACACATCACGTGAAGTTTGAAAAACTAAAGGCCTTCCAAATCTTCTACCTGTTTTAAGAGCAATTTAACATAATTTGCTAAAAGTAAAATATATGGTATATATAACATTCAAAACATTAACAGAAATAATGATGCATAATTGCAAGAAAAAGTAATTTGTTACAGTAAAGTCACTGTCTAGTATATACAGGGTGTTGCAGCTAAATTCAGACTGTTTTCAATTTTAAATATTTCAGAGATGACTTGTCCTATTTATGTAAAACTTAAAATACTTACTTAGGATTTATATTCGTACTAAACAGCATTGTTTTTTTGAGAGTGTCCAACACAATGCCTCAAGAAATAACGAAAAGCACACCATCATCGAGGCCCTCTGCACCGGCAGGACTGCTAAAGAGATTATTGATTTTTTCAATTACAACAAGGACCTTGTTTATAGAATTAAAAAGCAATTTGAAGCTTGTGATGACCCTGAGACCTTTACTGGAGAGAGGAAAACCCACAAGCAACGTTCTGATGCCATCAGGAGCCCCGAGTTTGTCACTAATGTCAAGCAGAGGATCCAGGATGACCCCTCCAAGTCCATGGCTGCCTTGGTCTTTAAAATGAACGTCAACAAGTCCACAATCTCCAGGACAGTTGCTAAGGACCTCAACACGAAAAGCTACTGCTTAAGGAAGTATCATTTGCTGACAGCTGCCTTAATGGAGCGACGATTGATCAAGGGAACTGCCTTGCTCAATGAGCTAAAACATGGATCATCCGGCCATGTCAGATTCTTTTCAGATGAGAAAAAATTTATCCAGGACAAGCTCCACAACCGACAAAACCATTGCTTCATCACTGACGACCCTGAAGAAGTTCCCATTGTGATATCAACAAGGTTTCCTACCTCTTTTATGGTCCTGGGCATTGTGTCAAGCAATGGAGACGTCATGCCCCCTTACTTCTTTCCTGAGGACCTCAGGGTGGCTGCTAATGACTACATCAAGGTCCTAGAAACCGTGGTCAAGCCCTGGATGGTTGGAGTGGCCGGCAAGAGGCTGTATGTCTTTTAACAAGACTCTGCGCCAGTGTGTGGCCCGTATGACGCAGGCCTGATTGTACCAGCACCTACCCCACCACTGGCTGCCGGACCTCTGGCCACCCTCCAGTCCTGACCTTAACCCATTGGACTATTATGTCTGGGGCATTTTGGAGAAGAAGGTTAACTACCGCCCATACAACACCAGCTGAAGCTGAAGCTGAAGGATGCTATAGTGGGGGCCCTGGACCACATGGACAGGATGGAGGTCAAGAAAGCCTGCTCCACCTTCCGCCATCGCCTCGAGGCTGTCATTGAGAAGAAGGGTGGCCATATTGAATAATTTGATTATGAATGTTGTAATAAGCTACCATATGAATTACAAGTAAATGTATTGATGACAATTGTTTTATTTGAGGTTTTCCTATTTTTTAAAAATTAGCCTGAATTTAGCTGCAACACCCTGTATATATATTAAACTATAGGCAACTATATTCAACTAAATCAATTTATAGACAAAAAATTAAGAAACTTTTTAATCATAAAATTGTAAATGATTACATGACAGATTTAATTATTTTTATGAATATAAAATTAATTTAAGGAAGGAGTATGTGTACTAAGTGAGATACCACAGCATATTTGCAAATCTTCAGAAATTTTACAAATGACATTTTTACTTAAAAGCAATTGAAGGGTTTAGAACAAAAACTAACAACCCACATTTTTACCCAAATTGAGTAGCCATTGCAGTAAGTTGCTTTTAGTGTGCTTGATCACCATGCAACTCCTAAGTCTCTATTTAAAAGCAAGATTTTGCCAGAAGTACTGAATTTTTCTTTTAAAAGTAACTAAGTCCACTTGTTTTTATCTAAAAGTAAATATGTCCATTTTATCCAAACATGTTGTAATGTTTAGTGACATGATATAGTAGTTTGACATGTGACACTGGGATTGGTTGTGTGAAATATTGTGGCTTGGTGCTTTCAGTATGTTTTATGAAAATTGTTAAATCAGGTTTTGTTTTTAGTTTAGTCACATATAAATGTAAAAAAATATGCATAAGTGCTCTATTAAAATATCTGCCTTATAAAATTGTTTATATATACAATTTATAAAAAGTAATCAAGAATGAAGTATACATAAGAGAACTTGATTAGAATTAAAAACTTGCAAGCATACTTTGCAGGCTATGATGAGATAAAAATTTAAAATCTATGTTTTCTAACAGACAATGTTTTGTATTTGAGAGGAGTTAAATTTAAGCATCACCTCCATCAATAAACATTTTGTAAGTAAAAGTATTGCTGAAAATGCATAGGAGGAAGCGGTATAAAATCTGCATTTTTCATTCACTTTCTTGGCCAAAGTCACATGTCTTGTGCAGGGACTTCAGTTGAATTAAAAAAAAAGTAAAAGAACAAAGTGACAGTGCCCTCTCAATGGGTTGAATTGACTAGAAATACTGATCAAGTCAATCCCTTCAAGATTATATATGTAAAACATCCTCTTACTGATGATTTAAAGAATGATTCCACTACAATTGTGAAAGTAAAATATTACAAAGCTGTTTTTGATCCATATTTATGATTTCTGAGCAACATAGCAAGCATTAAGAGTCTATCATTTAAAAGAGGCAACCCAGCAACAGATTTTCCACAATCGATGAAAGCAGCCCTCCAATTGCTATGTAAAGTAAGGACAAAAAAATTTAGTCCATCATTGATATGCTAAATCCTAGTATGCTACCAGATGCATATTTGGTCTTTCTATTCATTAAAAAACAAAACTCATAGATATCAAACACTTGCTTTAATGATGTGACATTTTATGCAGTTTTGCAAGATGCTGAGTCTGTGCTTGGAGGAAGCAGAGTAGAATAAAATCTATCTACTAAATTATTCTTTTTTGTAACTGTACAATAGTATCAGTCTTTCAGACAATTGCTCTACCAACATAGATTTAAACTGACTTTAACAACAATAAATATGGGTTGCTTATGATAAGTGTTTATTTAACTTTTAAAAATTTTTTCTCACTTTTGTCTTTCATTACACCTCCCCCTAAACTACTTTTGCACCTGTTTTTGGTTTAAGGTAGTTACAGGCCAATGAGAAAGGGTGATTACTCAGATATTATAATGTGTCCAGAAAACTTCTTTGTAAATCTTAGGTTGTCAACATTTTTAAGCTTATTTACGCCTTACAAACCCTATTAAAACTTTTGTACCCTTTTAAAAAACTTAAAAAACTTTTCATTGGAAAAACATAGTGATCTCTAAAAAAAAGATCTTCAATTTGAATTTGACTGATTTATCAATTTTGGTCTCAAAAATGTAGTGATCTTTAAATAAAAAAATTTACCCCTGGTTGAAAACCCCTGTTATAAATAATACTGATATGCATTTAAAAATTTTTTTGCCTTTTGCATAAAACATATTATTTTAGGTTAAATTTGGGGTGGTAATTCTGAAAATGAGGTCACTTTTTGGTTTTAAGCTTTGGTAAGCTTTCTTTTTTGTATTTGTTTTTCAATTTTTTGATTGCTTTCTGACGAGCCCTATTGACGAAACAAACTGTTGGAGCTAAAAAAAAGCAGTTAAAATAATTTTTAAGGTTTAATAATTTAATATATAATAATAACCGCGCATTCAGTATTTTTTAATATGCCGATCTGCAGAAAAGTGTTTATGCGTGCCAACCAGAATAGATTTGTTTTGATACAGTAAAATGCTTATTATGACGTCATAACTTCGTACGCCCGTAAACTTCAAATCTGTGGTCTTTGTAGTAAGCTACATTATTGTACTTTTTCATTAAGTTAAACGACCATGATTCGAAAATTTAACTATTGAAGTACCTTTTTTAATTTAAATATTCGAAATTAGGCTATTGTAAATTCAAATAGATAAATATTCCACTGGGAGCATCTCTAAATTTAACAACTTTAAATTAAAATTTTCACTCTTATCAGCTGAACAATTACAATTGCCTTTTCAATTCCCTTTGTGACATAACAAAACCTTTTTGCTGTCGCTTCAACACTAGTGAAGGTAAATCATTATTTCCACCAAATTGGCTCGCTGCCAAATTGGCCCTGACAAATTGTCTCCTGCCAAATTGGTCGCACCAAATTGTCGAGTACCCAATTAAAGGTAGAGATTGATAACCGTTTTGAAAACCACTGCTCTAAACTAATGCTAGATAATACTGATAATTAATAGACTAAATCAATAGTTTACCAAGCATCATTAAAACCACTAAATTTCAGATTTGCAAAATCTACAATGACAACTGTGAAACAATAACCACAAAAATTCATTGAAAGAGAATCAAAAAATAAATGCTACAGAAATATTTTGTGCATTTGAAACCTAAGAATGCTGGCAAAACACCTAAAACTACACAGAATATAACCAATCAAACTAAACTATACAAAATATCAATAATTTTTTTAACTTATAAAAATTGGAAATCTTTTAAGTAACATAAAACATTCCGTAAGCCTAGAACGGTTACCAGGAAGGAATTCTCTCAATGTTTTCAAGGTAATTTTGTAACTCACATGCCTGGTAGCATGGCTTCAATTTGACACTCCAAGTAACTTCAGTTTTTAGCTTGACTTGGTTAAAGGTGTGGTCTAACTATCTCCATTAGTTTTTGCTCCCTGGCCCATTTTGGGAGAACTTCTCCCACAGTAAACATTTTCGGGTGTTGTGCAACCAATAAACAATGTAATTGGGCTTAGCCAGGGCATGCTTCCACCACTCAAGACTACACACACAGAAAAATAAAAATATCAGATTTTTTTGGCAAAATAATTATTAAGTTTTTTTTAAAAAATTCACTTTTTTGTCAGGGTTTTGTAAGGTACTTCTTAAACTGCAATTTTAATTTAAAATAGCATAAATGAAAGGTAAAGAGTTGTATTTTCATTGTATATTTCAAAATAAATGTTTTTTGTTCACAAGCATTTGTTTTTTTATTTTTAAATTAGGGTAAAATTCTCCCCAGTTAACCTTCAGTGTTAGCAAAATAAAGGGCAACCATTCTAGGGTCAATTAAATGTTCAGAACTAATTGCAAAGTGTTTTCACTGCTTAAAATTTAAATTATGTAGCTTCAACATACTTGATCTTAACACATATATGATAAATCTTGGGGGAACAATACAGTTAATTTTATCTAAGTTTATTCTTTTAATCTGATCTAAGGTATAATATATTTTAATATTAACTTTTTAGTGGTGTCTCTCCAGATGAACCTTAATTAAAAATAACAAACCAAATGAACAATTTCAATAAAGTACTTGTTTTCTGTTAATATAGAAACAGCAATTCCCCTGACATTCCTGTCATCAATCATTCTATCAAGTTTGTTGAGTCAGAGTTGGAGTCAAGATCTTTTTTGGTGTTTTAGAAACCAGAGTCAGAGTGGGTAAAAACTGACTGACTAAGGTTTCAACTCTGATTCCACCAAAATAATTATGATAACAATGTGAAATATAAAGGTTTAGATTTTTTTGCAGATTCTACCAAAATAATTGTGATAACAATGTAAAAATATAGGTTTAGATTTTTTGGAAGAACTAAATATATTTATAATATCTATTATTTTTATTTATCTCATTAAAAAAAATTTGAAGTATGGAAAAAAAGAAAATAACTAAATCATACTGTGGTATCTATGTAAAGTTTAATGCACACTAATTATTCAGTACTTATTTTTCATAGTTACTTTATTGTCGATGCTGCATTATTTCCTTTTATACTTTAATGCATATCACAATTTGTAAGCATTAAGGCCTGTTTCCACCACAAGCATTAGTGGAAGTATTCTTTGTTTTTTTTGCGTTTATTAGCACTTAAGCACAGTAAAAAAAATAAAAAATCAGACACAAAAAAGTCCACCCAATGCTCATAGTAGAAATGCACCTTTAAGCAATTGTTTTTAATAAGAAAATTAAAATTAATTTCTACCTCTTGACCTTTAAAATTATGCTAATATTTCACCTGATGGATGAAATAAAAATATCACTTTAGTGGAATTGAATAACCTAAAAGACTATATTTAATAAAAACAAGAAAATTTCCCACTAAATTAACATAGCTTTATTAAGTATTATAGATAGAGTCAGAGTTGAAAATGAACATCAAAATTCTAAGAGTTGGGGTCAAAGGTTTCAGCCATCGACTGCACAACCCTGTATTCTACTGAAGAATACCAATTGCTTATATTTCTTAATTAGAAATTAAAAAATTTTTGCTAATATTTGAAACTGTAAGTTTTTAAAACAAGACTATCAAATAGTAACTAAAAACTGTGCAACAGAATATGGTCTTTTTAGCACTAATGAGAAGTAGTCTAAAAAGATATTACCTTTATCTTCCATGCCTTGCTTATTGATGAGAACAATTATTATATTATTAGTGTTTGAATTCGATAAAAAGTCAGAATGTTCATTTTCATTAAAATGTTTAATGCTTCCAAAACTTCTCTTTTTATGCCTGCTAGCAAAATTTCTGGGCAATGTTCCAGCAGTCATTTTTGCATGTGGAGGCATTTCAAATGCATATAAAGACATAACACATGAAGCATTAGTTGTATTTGAAAATGGAATATCAGCGATATTCTTGTCATCACCAAATGACTCATGAAAACCATCATGTCGTAAATCCGCAAAAGCTAATAGTCGTGAATGGATGCCACATTCACCAGCAACTGCTTGACGAAGATTATATATTTTACCATCTATTTCAACAGAAACACCAATTCTAATAGTTTGGCTGGATAAATACTTCTTACCAGAAGCACTTCGTCGTTTATTTGGCAAGTATACCACATTAACATATATAGGTCTAGTTGTTTTTTGCCTTAAGGGCAAAGAAACACACAAGTAAGGATCAACTGTCTCACTTTTCTTTTCACATGTTGGACAAGTCAAACTTGAATGATAATGACCTTGGAATGTTTTTTGAATAAAACTAAATGATGATAAATAAGCAGTTTTAATTAACTTGTCTTGATTCATTTTAGTATTGTCAGTTGAAGCCTTTCGAATTTTTCTAAATGATTGTTTTCGAACAAAAGGTTTCTTTTTCAAAGGTTGCATATTAAGATCTTCATGCATTTTATCAAGCAACCATAGAAGAAATTCTTGTGAATCATGTTGTATGGACCCTTTGTATTGTGATGCATATTTTCCAATTATTTCTTTTAAGGTTTTAGTCATTTCTGGAATGTAACGACCCATCCACAAGCTTCGAACAATAACAGCCATTTGCTCAGTCACTTCACCTTTAGTTCCATATTTTTTACTGCGATCTTTACGACAGTTTTTCATATCATTTTTATATTGACCCATAACAAAATATTCTGCAAGCAAATCAGTATTGCTAAGACATTGTGTGACAGAGTTAATAAAACACGTATTTCCATGATTAGTAAGGCCAAACACTCCAGGCATAGCAGGGGAATCTGTTGCAGTAAAGTTGTTGTCTGCTAATGAACCATTAGCCATGTTGTCTTTGCTTGGTCTACTATTAAAGGTAATTGCAGCACTTGTTGAATTGCTGCGATGTATACCATGATTTGTTTTTGAAAAAATAGCACCATTTGAATAACCATTAGCCTCAAATCCAGCATCAAGAGCTTCTTTTTCAGTTTGATTCAAATCATTTGAAACTTGATTGGATTTATTTCGACGAACCAATCGCTTTAACATATGCAAAGTGAGAAAATTTCCAAAATTTTTAAATGTTGATTTTTTATGACTTGTTTTCTGTTTGTTTACAAATGCCATTGATATCTATTTGATAAATTACTTAAACTTTACAACATGTAGTTGATAAACCAATTAGAATGTTTAGTCAGAAAAAGTTTCACAAATTTCTATAATGTAATACAATCACAAGCAATTTTTCCATGATACATTTATTCCAATTAAAGGTATTAATTTTAAAATCTGGAATAAATATATTCAAAATTAAATTTACTTGTGTAATAATCATAAAAGCAGAAACAAATAAACTAAATTTAAACAGAAAATACAACGTGTTAATTTTAATATACACACCATGATCCAATTTAACTTTTCAACTCAAAATTAAATATGCTTTACATGAAACTTTTTACAATGTAAGACTTTTTGTCATCAGCATGGTCAGGTGGTCAGTACCTTTAAAATGTACAGGTCGGCGTGGTCGGCGTGGTCGGCAAGGTTGGCATGGTCAGTGATCAGCGTGGTCGGCATGGTTGGCGTGGTCGGCGTGGTTGGCGTGGTCGATGTGGTTGGCGTGGTCGGCGTGGTTGGCATGGTCGACGTGGTCGGCGACAATCCGCCCAGTTAATTCATTTTATCTTATAAATTTTGGAAATTCCATAAGTCTGCTAAGTTAATAACGGCAAACAGTGAACGTGACCAAACAGCTTAACCCAATAGCACATAAACAGACATTTAAAATACAACTCACCAAAAATATACCTAACATTATTCTTAAGTTCATGTCCACGCTTTCAACAAGAATTTGCAATTATATTGGTAAAATGTTTTATATTACTTGCTGTTATTTACAAGCGAATTCTAAAAAACTTATTTTTTTCATTAACCTAGCCGATAACGCCGACCAAGCGAATTCTAAAAAACTTATTTTTTTCATTAACCTAGCCGATAACGCCGACCACGCCAACCATGCCGACCACGCCGACCACGCTGACCTGTACATTTTAAAGGTACCGTGTTTATGTGCTATTGGTTTAAACTGTGTGGTCACGTTCACTGTTCGCCGTTATTAACTTAGCAGACTTAAGGAATTTCCAAAATTTATAAGATAAAATGAATTAACTGGGCAAATCGTAAACAAGAACTAAATTGGTTGATATAACTGCCGGGTAATTAAACGTTTAGATGCTTTGACAAGGACTTATGTTGGTCAAAAAGTTCGGCTTTTACTAAAAAAAATTTGCAGTTATAAGTGATAAACACCGACCACGCCGACCACGCCAACCACGCCGACCACGTCGACCACGCTGACCATGTCGACCACACCGGCCACGTCGACCACGCCGACCTGTGTATTTTAAAGGAACCCTCAGGTGGTTAAAGCACTGGGATTGTGATCTACATAGTCTTGGTTCAAAATCTACTTGTGCCACTTTTTTGTGTCCTTGGAAAAGACACTGTACAGCACTTTTCCTGTTTGGTGGTCTTGGCAAGCAGTTCTAAATTTCAGTCGTATCTCTACTAAGTTTTAAGCAGATAGCAATATAACAAAGCAGATACTATTTGAATAAGGTTTTGAATAAGTTTTGTATAAGTATCTGAAATTGGTTATTTTGTTAAATACTTTGATAAGAAGTTAAAATGTAAAGTTGAGTCTAGTATTGATACTTCCTCCTGCGCTCTTTGTGAAAAAGATGTATCAGAAGCTACAATGATAGCCTGTGATTCTTCAACATGCCCTAGTCGTTGGTGGCATTTACAATGTGTTGGGTTAAAAGGTGTTTCCAAGAGCACAGTTAAAACAGTTATGTTCCTGTTGTCTTTTCTTAAAAGTGGAAAATAAATTTGAACTGGAAGAATCTAATTCAAGAATTTCAACCAATCTTGTTAACCAACTAAAAAATGAAATTATTTCTGAACTTAAAACTTTGCTTACTAGAAATACTTCAAGTAAAGGAGAATAAAGAAAACACTTTGAAGGACAATACAGCAACCAACAAAGACAAACAAGCTATAGTTGTTAAACCTAATAACGACATAACATCTTACACAAAATCCACATGGGCGGAAGTAACCTCAAAAATGCTGTCACCAAAATTAGAAAAAATCCTTGTTAGTAAGACTGTTCTGACAAAAAATGGCAATGGTTATTTGTTGTTTCCAAACTCTAAAAGTCGAGACAATGCAAAGAACTGTTTAAAAAATTATTTTAAATTAGAGAGTCAAACCAAAACACCAAAATTAATTTACCCCAAAATCACAATTTATGATATTGACTCTGACACTTAAAACAATCACAACCTGAAAGAATTAAAATCTGCAATACTATTCAAAAATGAAAACTTCCGCAGCCTAGTAGAAGAACACAACAGCACATTTGAAATACTTTTCACAAGTGAAAGAAAATCTGAGAAGAAATTTGCAATTGCTAAAGTTGATCCTGCAATACGCACATCCATAATGAAAAATGGCAATAAACTTTTTATTGGATTATCCTCATGTAAAGTTAGCAATAGAATGCACTTAATACAATGTTACACATGTCAATCTTTTGGCCATAAAAGTGGTTCACCTCACTGTCCAATTAAAAACACCAGTGATTACTGTTGCTTGTATTGTGCTGAAAATCATCTCTCAAGAAACTGCCCCACAAAAAAAAACAAAAGGTTTAGTGATTTCAAATGTTCCAATTGTTTAAAAAGTTCCATACATTCTGTCAAATCCAAAGCACATGGCCATACAACAACAAGTAAAGATTGTCCAATTTTACAATCAGAAATAAAATCCTTAGTAACTAAGAGAATGGGGTACAATTCAAAAAATTTATTTCCACCTCATGTTGTCATAACATAAACAAGATTTAGGAATACATACCTTAAATCTAATAAGCTTAAATTGTCAATCTCTTCATAACAAAACTCATTCTGTTTTAAGCTATACTGCAGATAGTTACATTGACATAGCATTTTTTCAAGAAACATGGCTCAAAGACAGTGACAAAAGTGTCTATTCTGAAATAATGGAATATGGTTTTTGAATTCATAAGTGCAATCAACAAAAAGGTCGTAATGGAGGTGGACTTGCAATTATTTATAAACCCGACCTTATGATTACTAAAGTTTTATTAAAAGATTGCAAAAAATGGAAAAGTTTTTGAGTTTTTATTATGTAAAGCAAATTTAAAAGGCTTTATCTTAAATCTTGCCAATGTTTACCGTCCTCCTTACTCAACTAAGAACAAATTTACTATTTCTGATTTCTTTAAAGACTTTGAAGACTTTCTTTCTGCCATAGCCCCACTTCCTGGTGATCTATTACTGTTTGGAGATTTCAACTTACATCTGGAATTACTTACAGATTCAAACACCTCCAATTTCTACAACCTTCTAAAACAATTATCTCTTGAACAACTTATTAAGTCTGCTACTCAAAAAAAAAGGCAGTATCCTTGACTTAATAATAAAAAGCAATGCCTTTAAAATATCTGGCCAAGCTCATGTTGACTATGAATTTCAAACTGACCATCATCTGTTCCATGTTATATTGATTCAAAAACGTCCATAAGAATTTTGTCCAGAAATTTTCACAGCTTAGATTATGATAATTTCAGAAGATATCCTAAATAGCTCTTTATGTGATAAACCTCTTTTTGAGAATCTTGCTCTTGACTCTGCTGTTGGCCTATATAATAATACACTAAGCAAACTTTTTAATAGACATTGTTCAAAGATAACCAAAGTTTATAAAACCAAATTTAAGAAAACAAAATGGTACACTAATCAACTTCATTCCACAAAAAAAGCTAAGAGACAAGCTGAAAGAAAATTGAAAAAGCATCAGACCTATGAAAATTTGACTGCCTTTAAAACATTAAAAAAAGAATATAATTCTATGCTCAAAAGCACTCGTAAAACTTATTACAACGATATCTTCAAAGACTGTAAGACTGACACCAAATCACTATATCGTTCAATAAATAATATAACAGGCAACACTAATGACAAAATTTACCCCTCCTTTAAGAGCACTGAAAAAGTAGCTGACTTAATGGCAGACTTTTACAATGAAAAAGTTCTTACTATAAGAAATGAAATATCTGCAAATAAAAGTTTAACTATAAAACATAAGACTAATAGCAAAATCAATCTTAATCATCTGCCTGCAAATAGCTTATTATTACCTGAAACTGATTCAATCAATACCTTATCTGAATTTTCTTAAGTTACCCCTAACATGCTTCTTGACATCATTATGACATTACATAACAAATCTTCAATGAATGATCCAATGCCAGTAACGCTTGTTAAAAAGTTTATTGATATCTTATTACCCATTCTTTTCTACATTATCACCAAATCATTGAAAGATGGAGTTTTTCCAGAAAATTTAAAACATGCTATTGTTACTCCAGTACTGAAGAATAAAAATGCTGATACAGAAACCTTTAAAAATTATCAACCTATTAGTAATCTATCTTTTGTCTCCAAACTTTTAGAAAAGACTGTTTTATGCCAATTAAATAACTTCCTTTTTTTAAACATTCTCTATAGTATTTATCAGTCTGGCTACAGAACTAATCACAAACAGCAATGCTAATAGTGACAAATGACATTCAGGCTGTTATTCTTGAAAAAAAAACAAGCAATTCTAGTATCACTGGATTTGTCATCAGCATTTGATACAGTTGACCATACCTTGCTTTTGCAGCGACTAAACTCAGATTTTAGAATTTGTGACAAAGTTTTGAGGTGGTTTAATTCATATCTTACAAACAGAACCTTTAGCATATGTGTAAACAGAAAATTAGATAAAACTAACAAACTGCACTTTGGAGTATCCCAAGGCTCATTATTGGGACCTCTTTTATATATTCTATATACCAAAGAAATAGAATATATTGTTTTAAAGCATGGTCTGTAAGTACATTTGTATGCAGATGACATTCAAATATATAGCTCTTTTCATCCAGATCGAATAGTGGAAGTTCAAAGACAAGTTCAATGCTGTTTTTATGAAATTAAATTGTGGATGTCAGCTAACTTTTTAAAATTGAACGAAGAAAAAACTGCAGTTATTGTTTTTGAACCCAAACAAAATTTCTCTCAGAAACAAAATACCTTTTTAAATGTAACTTTTAATAATTTCTCAATTTTGATTAGCAATTGTGTCAAAATCTTAGGTATTCCTCTAACAGTAAACCTATCACTTTCCTCCTTTATTGCAAAAAAATGTCAGACATGCATGTTTCATCTGCGTAATTGATATCATATAAAAAATTGCCTTCCTTTGTATCATCAAATCATGCTAGTAAACAATTTGATACTATCTCAGCTGGATTACTATAAAGCTATTCTTGCCAACGCGACCAAAAATGAGTTAAAACCATTACAGAAAATTCTTCATAACTCTGTACACTTTATTTATAACTTAAACTGGAATGAACATGTAACACCTTATTTAATTAAATTGCATTTTTTACCCATTAATTATCGCATACTTTTTAAACTTCCATTATAGGTTATAAAGTTGTCAATAATACAGCTCCTATACGGTATATTTTTCCAATTCTTTCAACTTATATCAACCTACAACTACTCAAAACCTTAGAATCGGTAGTGGAAGAGATATGTTGATGTTAGTCTACAAAAACTCTGTACATAATCAGCTAAATAATAATCTTAGTAAATTAACCCAAACTTGGAATTTATTGCCATATGCATTTTTCTGCTTATGCTGTGTTCAAAAAAATCTCAAAACATATTATTTCAGAGAAGCATATATTGTAAATGATGAATCTGTCTGTTGAACTTTTTACTTCTTTCAAACTGTATTTCCTTAAAACCAGTTTGATTTTGTTCTATTGACCCAGATTATTTGTGTTATTTTTCATTTTACTATTATCTATCTGTTACTTATTTTTTGGTAATTGCTGCTTAAATTTTAATCCGCTTTGAGCAAATATTTAATTACTGCCCTAGCTTGCATAATTGCTGTTAATGTTAAGTGGAATACAAGAAATGTATTATTATTATTATTATTATTATTATCCTGGCATCTCCAGAAGCAGGTCAGGATAATTGCTTACATATTAGTGCCTCCAGAGCTTTCTTAAGTCAGGAGGATAAATATAGAGATAAAATCAATAGATAATATAAACAATTGTCATTGCAATTGATTGAGCTTAGATTGTTTTTAAATGCAATACTGTTCAACTTTTATTTGTAGAATTTATGAAAAAATAATCTTCCCAGACTAAAATATCTTTTTTTTAATAAATGACTAAACATGTTAGTTTAAACACATTATTTAATTTGCATTATACTTTATTATTGCCATTACATGGCTATAGTTAGTTAATTAATCAATTATTTGTAATCGACTTTTAAGCTCAAATAGGTTTTTTCATAATTCTTATTATTTTCCTGTCTCTTTCTTCTATTATTTTTGTATTGAAGAAAAATATCGTTTTAAGTTTTCGACTCAGTTTATATTCTAGTATTTTTAATCAAAGATATTACATCAAAAATATAATAATAGTTCAATATTAGTTTTGAGTTACATTGTTTTTAAACATGTCTACATTTCCTAATTAGCTTTTCATTCAACCCTAAAAAAATTAGGAGGGCAAAAATACGGATAGAGGATTAGGATTATCTGTAAGTTACTAAGTGGGAACCTTTTGTTGAATAAATTTTTTTTCATTTCTCTTTTGGTGGGTGTTCATCAGAGAAGAGCTCAATAAAATTTTGTGGTCTGATAATTTAATTATTTATATATATAGCCTACCTATAAATATAAGCCTAACTACTTTATTGTATTATCATTATTTATCAGCACTTCCTGTTTTTCTTTTCCATTCAGAGGTTTGAAAAACAATAGCAAGTCATACAGGAAATTAGCCTTCAAAATCAAGACCAACTGGCAATTTGAGTAAAATTTTTTTTAAACTAAATTTTTTCTTTTGTCTTCAGTGTCATAAAAGTAAACCATAAATTAGACTTTTATTCACAAAATCAAGACTAATATCTAAATAAACAATAAAAATGATTATTTAAATCAAACTAAGCGTTTGAAAATAAAGTAGTTATCAAAGTTTGTTTAAAAAAAAATTAGAGTATTATTTATAGTCAAAGTTTGCGCGAGGCAGTAGTCTCAAAGTTAGTCTACGTAAAAAAGAAGAAAACAAGAGAAATGAATAACAAGGTAATAAACGTACGAACAGGTAAACGCTATAGTGGTTCGAATTTAAATTAAATCACGACGATCTTCCTCTGGTCAACAACAACAACAACAACAACAACAATTTATTGGTCAACATAGCAAAAACTAGAAAATGCAAGACAAATGAAAACAGAGTGCATATCATATTTAAGCTACGTGACTGGGGAGCCGCGAAGGGACAATTATGTCTTCGTGTGTGAACGGCTACCCAAAAAGCAGCGACACATGTAAATAAAAGGAAGTGTAGCATTTCAATAATATTTATTGACATTGTTAAGTTTAAAGAAATTGTAAGTAAACAATAAAAATTTTAGGAAAAAAGTACAAGAACAAAATTGAGAGTAGCCAAAAAATAAAAATAATAAGAATAAAAAATAAAAAAATAAAAAAAAACTGGTTATATATACTGGTCAGTTAGGACTTTTTTATAAGCCACAACAAAATTTTTGTAAGGTAATTTTTTTATGGTTTCAGGTATGCAGTTTCACAGTCTAACACCAGAATATTTAATACAGCGTTGGAGTTGAAACGATGAATAATAAGGGAGAAAAAAAATTTGTGCGGTCGAAAATTTTTGTTTTATAATGACGACAGTCTTTTAGATACATAAAATAGTCAGCGAAAATAAAAGGAAGAGATTTGGTGTGAAAATGATGCATAAATTTAGCAATCCCAAGCCTGTATAAGTTGTTTTGTTTTTAGGAGGTTATATTGTTTGTGTATTGGAGTGACTCTGTCTTTAGACTTTAGTTTTGCTATGGCTCTAATAGCTTTATTCTGCAAGGTTTGTAAAGATGTCAAATAGGAGTTGCAGGCAGAATCCCATATAATTATACTGTACATCGGATGCGGAAATATTAAAGCATAATACAGGGTTATTAAAGTTCTAGTTGCCAAAATCTTGTTCAATTTATATAAAATGCCTACACCCTTGGAGGGTTTTGACTGGACTTTTGATATATGAGTTTTAAAGTTGAGTTTGGAGTCAATTTTGATACCAAGGTATTTAATGTTATCAGTAAGTGGTATAGCACCAAAATCAAAAGTTTCAATACAAAAACTCTGGCAATTTCGTGACTTTGGGTTGATGCATATCATGTTTGACTTTGTCTCATTAAGCGTAAGTTTATTGAGATCCATCCAGGTTTTGGCACGTTTTAATTCGTTACTGTACAGTAGAGTAGTTGAAGATTGTCAATTGAAAAACTAGTTACAGTTAGACCGGTGGACAGGTGTCATTTGCATAAAGCCTTGGTTTATTATTTATTCTATTTTTTTATTTTTTTTATTCTATCTTTATATTTATCCTCCTGACTCGCAGGAAAGCGACGGAGGCGCTAATACATAGGTTAGGCAATTACCCTCACCTGCTTCCGGAGATGCCAAGATATTGCTGTCCGCTTGTAATTTAATAGAGATATGGCTGTAATTTAGAACTGCTTGCCAGGACCACCAAGCAGGGGAATATGCCGTAAAGTGTCTTTCCCAAGGACACAACAGAATGGCGAAGGTGGGTTTTGAACCGATTTAATGCATTGGGCAGATCATTAATGTAAACTAAAAAAGAAATGGACCTAATATTGATCCTTAAAGTACTCCACATGAAAGTGATTTTAAAGATGAATAATTATTTTGAAATCTAACAAATTGATTTCTATTTTTCAAGTAGCTGTGAAACAACGTACTACAAATGCCTCGCACTCCGTAGTGTTCAAGTTTACCAAGAAGAATGTCGTGCTTGACAGTGTCAAATGCCTTTTTAAGATCAAGAGTAAGAATACATAAAAATTTGTTGTTAGCAATGTTATCGTATAATTGAGTTATTACATCCAAGACTGCATGAATTGTATTGTGTTTTTTACGAAAACCATACTGTGTATCTTGTAAAATCGAATTTTGATTAAAAAAGCTTAGCAATCTGGTTAACAAAATTTTTTTAAAGACTTTTGCTGCAGTTGGCAAAAGAGAAATAGGGCGGTAGTTTTCTGTTTTGGTAACAGGGCCTTTTTTTATATACAGGGATTACTTTTGCTGTTTTGTTGGGAAAATTCCAAGTTTAAATGATATGCTAATAAAAAAGACTAAATATGGAGTAAGTACAGATGCGGCCATTTTAATAAAGTACGGAGGAATATCATCAGGTCTAGTTGAGGTTTTTATATTTAGAGAGTTTAATATTCCATATACTTAAATTTAGGCGAAAAAAATTGAGAACAATTAAAGTAAAATTTAAAAGAATTTCTTTAATGCTTTGCTGATAGTATTTACAGCTGCTTCGAAAATATTTGGGGTGCTGCAGCCCTGCAGCTTCTATGGACAAACCGCCAATGTACCATTCTACGTTTATTGTGTTCATCTTTTTTTACCAGTACGTAAGCACGCCATGGAGAATAAGACGGTTCAATAATGTTGTCATCTATTTTTATTTATTTATTTACTTATTTGAGTCACACACAAAGTCCACCAAAAAAACATAAAAATAACACAACAGAAAAAGAACAAAAACAGGCTGGAAGGAAAAATAAAACATTTGATTCATAATACATCAATAATTCAAGACAATGTTTATAATAGTCACTCTTGTACAGTAGAAGAAATCGCTACACAGTGTAGTTGACATATACTGTATATTTCTAGAAAGGCAGCAACATTCTATAAACCGATAGATAAGTTTTCTCCGTAGTGCATCAAAAGTGGGAATATTGGTTTTAACTTGTGATTCTCTTGCACTACACAGCGTGTCTCAAAGCATGAGTCGCGATCCAAATGTGGATCGCCAAGACTATGCAGATGGGTTCTTTTTAGAGACCACTACGTTTTCGAGACGAAAATCAAGTTTTCAGAGTTAGATTCAGGATGAAGACCTTTTCTTTTTTTTTTTGGAGACCATTATGTTTTTGAGAAGAAAATCGAGTTTTCAGAGTTAGATTCAGGGTGAAGATCTTTTTTTAGAGACCACGACGTTTTTGAGACGAAAATTGAGTTTCCAGAGTCAGATTCAAGGTGAAGACCTTTTTTTTTAGAGACCACTACGTTTTCGAGAAGAAAATCGAGCTTTCAGAGTCAGATTTTTTCGAAGACTTGTTGAGAGAAAATCATTGTTTATAAATACATAACAATTTCATGTTGTTTCAATATGCACTCACTCAAATTTATTTGAGTCGCAGTCATATTTGTAGATCGTTGTTTTTAGCAATTTCGGGTCGCAGAAAGAAAAGGTTTGAGAAACGCTGCACTAACATAACGTTTGAGCTCTTGAATTAATAAAAAGAAAGATTGTAGGCAACTCGCAGGAGATTCAATGAAGAGCATAGATATTTAGACCATAAATGACTAGCATAAAATAAAGTACAGTGATAAATAGTAGGGTTATATTTTTTATAGTACGAGAACATTTTGAAGAAGTTACTTTTAGTTGATGTAATTTTCCATATAAATAACAAACCTGCCGAGAAATATCATCATTATCTTTAAGATTACTATTAAGAAAAACACCCAGATATTTTACATTATTTCTAAATTTTACCACATTATTCCAAAGATAAACTTTTGGAACATTTGAAAGCGAAAAATATTTAAGCAAAAATCATACACCAACTGATTTACTATAATTAAAAGTAATTACATGTTTAACAGTATAGTTATTACACACATTAAGTAAACCTTTTAGGCCGTCTGGACCAGTGGTTCTCAACCAGGGTGCCATTTGCGTTTCGCTAGGGTGCCGCAAGCTATTGCACATTATTCCAGTGTTTCTCAACCTGTGTGCCGTGAGAGGTTTCCAGGTGTGCCGCAAAAGATTTAGAAAAAAAATTATTTAGGGACATCGAATTTTGCGGTTTTTGCACGTGAAATAAGTGAGATTTGGAGTAAAGACCGTTTTTATTTAGAAAGAACTGATTTTGGAAAGGAAATTTGACAAGAAAGAGCGTGAATTCAGGTGAAGAGCTTTTTTTTTAGGGAACAGCTTATTGTTGCAGCGAAAATGAGGAAATCAGAGTGGAAAATTGTGGCGAAAGCGTTTTTTCTTTATTTTTTTAGAAAAAACCTGAATTTTGAGATGAAAAGCATGAAATCAGCACATAAAAATAAGTGAAGACCTTTTTTTTAGAGATCACATAATTTTTGGGGTGGAAATAAAGAATTCTAGCTCAAGTGCACCACGAACTTTAGAAGGTACCGATTATGTGCCGCGGCCAGAACAACGATATTTTCAGAAAACAAATGATTTTAGGAACAAAAATTAATAAAATGGTCCAACGGTGCCGCGAGTTTTGATGAATTTTAAAAATGTGCCGCAAACGGAAAAAGATTGAGAAAAGCAACATAAACATCAGTATAAATAATATGATTAATTAGTTGCGAGTTGCCAACAAAGCAACCAGTTTTTACACAATTTAATTCAACCGCTGGATCATCAATATATACAACAAATAGGTATGGACTAAGCCAACCACCTTGTCTGACTCCATCAGATACGGAAAAAAGACAAAATAAACAGTTACCCATTTTACTTTCATATTCTGTTTATTATACCAATAATGTAAAATTTCAACAAAAACAAGTGGGCATATTTTTCTCAATTAGTTTTTTGAAGAACATATATATAATGATTAATTCGATCCTAAAGCTTTGCAATAAAACCACGTAAAGTGTCTTTAAAGGTGATGACATTTAATTCGGTTCCTTGAAGTTTTAAATTCAGCTTGCTTAAATGCCCAACGATATCAGCTTAGGGCCGTAGTTTGCCCACCCCTGATCTATAAAAAAAGTCTTCACTTAAAATTTGTCTTCATGCCGTTCGTTGCTGGGCTTTTAAGAGCTTTTTAGCTGACAATTGAAATTCTTATATCGTATCAAAGCGCAGCCCTATACAAGGGACTTGCGCATTTGCTTGGGTATTATGACGTTACAGATGGTTTTTTGGAAATTTTAGTAAATAAAATCAAGCCGTCCACATTTTTGGTTGGCATTCCAGAATGCCAGCGGGCGTGCTACGTTAAGCAGCCGTGGATGTCAGCCAGAAGTTCGCGCAAGGTAGTACAGCATGTAAAAAAGAAGAGAAATAAATAATCGAGGTAATAAATGTATGAACAAGGTATGGATTTTCGTGCCTTGTTTGCTTACATAGAATTTGGGTGCGACGTCATTTGTATTGATATTTGGCTTGACCGCGTCGTCAGTCGCGCTTCTTCGCGCGAAAATAATGATAGATGACTTCACCGTTTTGACATTTTCGCTTCTTCGGGCAAAAATATGTAACTAAAGCGGTTCGTCATCTGCACCTTGAATAGATTGGTTTTAAAGAATCAATAGTAGAACCAAAAAAACTGGTCTGCTGAAATATTGAAATATTGTTTTGTAATTTGGCCGCAAAAAGTTGGCGAGTTTGTTTTTATAAAAAATTTGTATAATTGTGTTGTTTTATATATAATTGTAAAATTAAGTGATAGCTCAGGGCAGAGTATTTTATAATTAGCAGCTTGAAATGCATGTATTAGCTGTTTCCCGGCTTTGTAGTAAATCTTTAATTTATCTATTAAGTTTTTAACATTAGTCCCGCTTATTTTGTATCACTGCTTATGTATTAATATGTTAATTTTTTAGAAAACTTTATTCATCAATTGTTCGTTGCCGTATCGGAAAAAATTTATTTTTGTTGGCTTACGATTTGTGGTGAAGAACGCGTTCTGATCCTCAACGACAATACGCCCATTCCAGTTTTTAAAAATTCTGTGCGAGGCCGCGTGGCGTGGTAGTACACACAAGGTAAGCGCTAGACAGTGATAACCTTACAAAAAGGGGGTGCTACAATTAGTATGCATACCATATTTTCGAAATGGTAAATCGGGACGTTTGTTAAAAGAAAAAAATTCTTCCTTTAAAACCATTTCCCACAATTTTCCACTTTTCGTCCCGAAATCATTGTGTTCTCTGAAAAAAAGGTTTTCGCTTAAAATTGGAAACACCGGGATATAATGGTTAACCGCGTGGGACGCTGGGAGAAGGCCTAAAAATCGGGATTGTTCCGGCTAAAACAGGACGTATGGTAAGCCTACTATTCAGTGTACTAAAAAAAGGTAGCTGAAGCCATTTTTAGTGTATGAAAGCAAAGTGAATCTCTTAAAAAAAGTCTTTAATTTGAGTGATTCAAAGCATGGAGAGGCACATTTTACTGCCTCAAGACATTGCGATCTCTAAAAAAAAAGTCTGTATTTCCACATTTCTACAAGTACAAGTGACAACAACCTAAGGACCAGAATCTTCAAAATCTTTTTCCTTTTCTTTTTGACATGCCATCGACGTCCTGGTGCTACAATGAAGAAATAGAGCAATTTCTTGTGTAGAGGGGCTACTTTTTGATGTATTTTAGGAGGACCCTGGTGCGGCCGCTCCGTTCGCCCCTATTAATGCCATCACTGGCGCTAAAACGGTCCGAACTTAGATTGAATCACGACATTTTGAAAAAAAGAAAATTGCTGATAGAAAAAATTTTCAAGAAAGGTGGAAGGTTTATACTTTCTCACTGCAACATATCGGTATCTTTTATTTTAGTTCCGCCATAAAAAAATATAATAGAATAGAAAAACTTCTAAGTGGTAGAAAGCAGACCAGAAAAAGGAAGAAGCTACTAAACGATAAACGTTATTGCATGCAATCAAGACAAAACAACAAATTTTTAAGAATAAGTGTGCATGATGGTTGCCGCACCTTTTAATAAAAAACAGAAGATGAAGAAGAGAAAAAAACAAAAAGTAAAGCTTCATCCAAATCATATGTAGACGCTGTTGTGACGGCGGAAAATATGTGGTGGGATACACAACAGGTCGCTGGCAAAAAAGGCCTGAGAGGCAGAGAAACGAACCCAAAGAAATCCTATCACGGGTCAAACGGACCATTTCACTCATATGACAAGGCAAGAAAATAGGCGATACAAGTCAATTCATTTGTCAGCAAAAGATAGCTGTTCTGCTTTCTACTACTTACAAATTTTCTCCTTCACTACATTTTTTATGGCGAAAATGAAATAAAAAATATTGATACTGAGTATAATATGCGGCAAAATAAGTATATTATTGATACAAGGGCAATATTAAAAAAAAATTACAGAAATTGAAATTATCACTGAGCAAACATAGAAGTTTTTTTCTAATATTAATCAGACCAACGAAAATGTTGTAATGAGCGAGTTTTGCTATTTGTAATAGGATAGCCAAGCCACCACGGCCTTTTACGAAGGGCTTGTTTATAAAAAACTGCTTTTAAAAGGAAGCGAAATTTTATATTCTTATCAAAAGGAATTGTTTGTGAGGACATAAAATATCGCTTCCCTTTAAGCAAGCTTTACTGTTTAACAAGATTTTTGAAAAAAATACGTAGGCCTACAGTAAAGAATTATACGAGGTAGGTCTACATTTTTAAAAATAATCAATACCGGTTAATCTCTAATTATAAAAAAAGAAAATATAAAATATTTTTTCTAATTTTAGAAAAATTCTTTGGTTCAATCTCTAATTTTATAAAATATTTTCTCTATTCATTTTCGCAAGCGTATAAACTAAGAACATGGCTGGTAGATCACGGCCATCGGCATACCACACCTGAGGATTTGGCAAAAAAGAATAAAACAATTTTTTTGAATCATGGTTTTAAACCAAAAAACTCAAACGTAACAAAAAACTATTTGGATGTAAAATAACTATCTTTTTTCCAAGAATCATTTTTACAGGTGCATTTTTGCCTCAAAAAACATAGGCTACTCAGCGCCAAAAAATCATATAGTTCTGAATTTTTTTGGTGTTAAACAGATTGAAATGGCGAGAATGTTCCTTTTGTACCTCAATTTGTAAGGCTATGTTTGTAGCCAAATGATATCTCATCAGCATCTCGCAGGTTTCTTGTAGGACCATGGTAACCAGTTGCATACCGAAAGTGTTTGAAGTGAAGATATTTCTGGTAGCCTATATAAATTTTAAAAAGTTAAACACTACATTTATTCACGATAAGCTAGAACAATGGTTCTCAAACTGGGGTCCGCGAAGAATTTTCAGGGGTCCGCAACAGTTTTTCAGATATAGACTCAGGTTGTGCTGAACTATTTAGGTTTTGTTTCACACGAACTCACAGCCTTTTAATTTCCAAAATCAGGTTTATCGAATGGCCTTCCACGCGCATGGTTTCTCTTTCTCTACTTTTGCAAAACTCAAACATTTTCACTAGAACCATCCTCCTTCAAAGCACCGTGCTGTCAATTAGTCTTTGACAACGCGCGAGGAAAAAACACTACGGCTAACGCTTTCTTTTTCTCCGAAAGGGTTTGATTTAGGGTTGTTTGAAGTTTGCTTGTCGAAGGCAACCTGCAGAGCTCTTTAAAACGTTCCAAAATTACGGGTAGTTGTGAACAAGATAAAATCTAGATGCGTGTTTCAATCAAGTACATACAGTTAAAAACTGGTAAGAAGCTTACAAAATTACCGTAAATCTACACAAAAACTGATTAGCAACCTTTCTTTTACGTTTCTAATAAAGGCTCCCAGCTAAAAAAAAATTATCCTTTGCAGTTATTTAGCTGCTTCTAGTTAGGTTTGATGTTATCGTGTCAGTTATAACTTTAAGCTTCGAGGTTGGCTGCTTATTTGCTTATTTAGGGTAATTTTTTTTGCTTTTTTATTAGATTTGCGTTAAGTGTATTAATACAGTATCAAATTCTTTCTATTGGCGGCAAATGGCTAAACAGCGAAAATACAATAACAAATATATTAAATTTGGCTTAACTTCAATTAGTGAGAATGGCATGACTAAGCCTCAATGTGTGTTGTGTAATGCTGTTTTAAGTGTCGAAGCAATGAAACCTAGCAAACTAAAACGTCATCCCAATACGAAACACCCAGAACACGTAGAGAAGAATCTCAGTTTCTTCGAAAGCAAAGAATTGACTTTAAACAGCAGAAACTTGATTCCAAAGGATATTTTTAGCAGCAAAACAAAGCCCTTGTTGAGGCATTCTATGAAGCTGCGTTAGTAATCGCTAAACAAACTAATCCTAATTTTATCGGAAAAACTTTGCTGAAGCCTTGTGCTGTGACTATGGTGAAATTGATATTAGGAGAATAGCCTACGCTGCAAAAAAAATTGAGCAAATATCTTTGTCTGATGATATTGTTAGAAGGATTTCACACATGTCTTTGGATGTTAAACAGCAAGTAATTGAAGAAATGAATGCATCTCCTTTGTTTGCCTTTCAAGTTGACGAAAGTGCAAATGTGGCTTTATGCTCACAATTAATAGTGTTTGTGCAATATATTCATGAATATTATATCAAAAATGAATTTTTATTTTGGACTTCTTTAAAAACTATTACAAATAGTGAAGATGTCACGGAAAAAATTTCTATATTTTTTGATATAGAAGGCTTACAGTGGAATAAATTATGCGGGATATGCACAGACGGTCCACCAGCTATGCTTGGTTCAAGGTCGGGATTCCAAACTAAAGTGAAAGCAAAATCTCCCCAGGCAAAAGGTTTTCGTTGCATCATACATCGCTATGCTCTTGCCTGTAAGACCCTACCAATTTCTTTAAAAGAAGTGCTCAACTTAGTGATAAAACTCGTTAATTTTGTCAAGGGAAGCGCATTAAATTCTCATTTATTTAAAGAGCTTTGCAGAGATATGAACGCCGACCATGAATCACTACTATTTTACTGTGCAGTTCGATGGTTATCAAAGGGTAATGTCTTATGCCGGGTTTTCGAATTGAGGAAAGAACTAAAAGAGTTTCTACGGCTACAAAAAAAGATATTTTTGTGGCTGCATTAAATGACGAAAACTGGTGCAAGCAATTGGCATACTTAGCTAATATCTTTGGGCATTTAAACAAGCTGAATTTAAAACTTCAAGGAACCGAATTAAATGTCATCACGTTTGAAGACACTTTACGTGGTTTTATTGCAAAGCTTCAGAATTGGCGCCGAAAAGTTGATTTGGGTAACATTGCCATGTTTAAAAACATTTTTGGCTTGCATGAAGGTGGAATTGATCCTGCTGAACAGCTTAAATCAGAAATATCACAGCATCTACATGGGCTTGAAGAAGAATTGAACCGTTACTTTCTGGGTATGTAAGGTGTTGCTACAGAAGTAAGTATGGAAGAGACCCTGTGCACTGTTGAACGTGGTAGTTCCAATTGTCTGGCAGCAGCACAGATGGACTTTATAGGAGAACGTTGAAAGGCTTGCCTTACACGCTCGATGTTTTCTTCAGATGTTCTTGGTCGCCCACTACTCCTTGTATCGAACACTGTCCCTGTCTCCATAAATTCCTTGTGCCATAAACGAATTGAAGGACATGATGGTGGGTCTCTTCCATACTTACTTCTGTAGTTTGGCTGGGTCTGAACATCTGATTTTGTCTTAATGAACCAGGATACACATTGCGCTTTTTCTTGAGGAGTAGTCATTTTATGGGGTTCAGTTCATATAACTCAATCATTAAACATAAGAAATTTTAATTAAGAAATTTTATCAGAAACAATAAACTTTAGTGTCAATAAAAACTTTATGAAATACTGATTAACATAAAACAACCCTCATTGCGATATCTCATCATTTCACTTCGTAATAATTTTTTTTAATTGTAAAGAGATTTTATGGACACCCTGTATATATACAGTATATTTCTCTATATCTTCTATATATATATAATTCTCTCCTAATTATATATCAATCTTTATTGATTAGTCACATACGATACTGCATAAACAATTGGTGTTTCGAAAACTCCTCTCTAATTAGAAAACTACAGGGTATATGTAACAGATTTTTTAAAATGTGACGTCACAGAAGCTAAGAAAGACGCTCAACTTCTTACAATAAATAATCTTTACAACCTAAAAATAGCACAAATGATGTTTAAATATAAAAACAAACAACTTCCACAAGCGTTTAATAACTTTTTTACACAAAAATCTTTAAAAATGAAAATCAGAAGAAATAGCCAAATAATATCAAATTGCTTCAGAACTAAAGTAAGTCAGCAACATCTGAAATTTGTTGGACCTAAACTCTGGAACAAAATACCTTCAGAGATCAGGCACAGCCATTCAAGCAACACCTTCAGAAAAAAACTCACTCAACACTAGGCACGTTTTCCAAATTCCTTGTTAAATTTATGCAAATAGTTTAGTATCAGTACGAAACCTACTCTACAATAGAATAAACAACTTTAACTAGACTACAATAAATAGTAATCTGCTTGATTAGAACGAATATTATTATTGTTATTATTATTTTTTTCGGCCGTTGACCTTTGTTTGGTTTTGCCTTTGTTATTTTTCAGAACACGGGACTTCTATCTGGAGAAACTGCTTTTAATAGAGAAGACTAGATTGTGTGGCTACTATCTCAACAGAAAATGTTCAAACAATTCTTTTGCGTGCATGTGTGTGTTTTGTTTTTTCTCTCATATCATGTTTCCATGAAATGGTTCTTTTGACCCGTGACAGGGTTTCTTTCGGTGGGTTTGTTTGCCTGTCAGACCCTTTTTGGTCACATGCTTGTTGTACTTCCCACCGTATTATTTTTGCCACCAACGCAACAATGCCTCAAATACATGGTACGTTTTGCTTTGTCGCGCTTTTATTTTTTTATCTCTTATTTTGTTTTTCCCTGTCTTATAATACCTTATCTGCTTTTCTATGTAAGGTGTTGCAACCATGCATTATTCTTCTAACTACTATATCAAATATAACTGTGTGCATGCTATAACGTTTAACGTTTTGTTGCTTCTTCCTTTTTCTTCTTCTGCTATAGTTCTATATGTTTGTTTATTTCTTTCTGTTTTTATTGTGGCGGAGCAGAAATAAAAGATACTGATACTGATACTGATACTGATACTATATTCGGTCATTTTTCTTCAATAATTTTTTCTTGGTCATCGCGTTCAATACTTTCATTTCTCATATTCGAACCTTTACTAACATCATTTAAGTTAACATTTACATTTTCCGATTCTTCGTTTTCATTGTCAATATCAACGATATCATTACTATCAGCACTACTACACGGCGCCACATCTTTTAATGAAACAATTGTTTCTCTCCCGTTCGGTAAACTCACAAGCGCATAGTTTGGGGTTGCATGCAGGAGATCTACTTTATCCACTACAGGTTCGTATTTACTGGTGCGAATATGGCGCTTTAAGTACACCGGCCCTGGTGAGCTTAACCAAGTTGGTACTGACGTGCCAAAGGTTGATCGACGTTTACATGAAAACATTCGCTCGTGGGGCGTTTCATTAGTTGCAGTACATACAGTAGCAATGAACGAACAGAATGAAGAGCATCTGGTAAAACAAGCTGCCAATGACAAATATCTAAACATCGAGATTTTAAAGTGGACTTTATGGCCGACCAAATAATACCATTATAGCGTTCACACTAACCCTTACCCGGAGCATTAGAAACTGAAGTTCTACTACACGCTACACGACGTTTTTGCAAATAACTAAGAAGTTCCTGCGAGATAAAAGCGATAACCCTATCGAAATGAATATAAGCAGGCATACCAAACATTAAAAACACTTGGTTTAAACAAGGTATAACTGTTTTCGCGTTGACATTAAGGCAAGCAAACCCAAACGGAAATCGAAAATACTCATCAATAATAGTCAATAAATAACGATTTTTGGATGAAGTCGGCAAAAGACCTTTAAAATCTAAGGAAAGCCTTTCGAAAGGCTGGGTTGCTTTAATTACGTGTGCCACTTGAGGTTATAAAAATTGGGTCTTAATTCAGAGCAAACTTTACACTTTGCAACAACATTACAAACTTTGTTAACGGAATATGGTAAAATTTTTACCCGAACGAAATGGTGCAAACGTGTAACGCCCGGATAACACAACGACTCGTGCAATTTGCGCAGCGTGTTATCGTCAATGTTGGCGCAAAACGCTCTGGAAAGAGCATCGGGAACACAATTCATTTTTCCGGATCGATAAATAATATCAAAATCATATTCGCTTAGTTCCATCCGCCATCGCAAAATTTTGTTATTTTTAATTTTGCTATGATTTTTGGAATTTTACATATATGCTACGGATTTTTGGTCAGTGATCACTGTAAAATGTCGACCGCATAAAAATTCTGTCCATTTACGAATTGCTTCCACAATAGCTGTAGCTTCTTTTTCCACACTGGAATGGTGCCGTTCATTTTTGGTCAGCATTCTAGAAAAAAAGGCAACTGGTCGGTCATGTTGATTTAATGATACAGATATGGCATTGTCTAACGCATCAGTTTCCACAACAAAAGGCACATTTTCATCAATAATTTGAGGAGCTGCTGAAACTAATTTATTTTTAAGTGATTTAAAAGCATTCAGAGCTTTTTCACCCATAGAAAATTGTTTTTCTAATATCAAAGGTCTTACTTTTTCCGAAAATTGCGGCAACCATTACGCATAATACGAAAACATACCGATTACTCGTTGTAGCTCTTTTTTATTGGAGTTTGGCAAATTAGTTATCGGTTTCACTCGCACCGGATCTGGGAGCCTGACTCCATCGGATATAGAGTATCCAAGCAATATCAACTCTCTTGTGGTAAAGACGCACTTATTTTCATTCAGAGTTAAATTACAATCAGAAGCAGCTTTTAAAAATTGTTTTAAATTCTTGTCATGTTCTTCTCTTGTTTTACCACAAACTGTTATATCGTCAAGGTACGCAAATGTCCCCTCACATTTATAGTCAGATATTATTTGATTTATCACTCTTTGAAAACATGGGACTGCATTCTTTAAAACAAAAGGGATGCGTTTGAATTGATATAATTGTCCGATGGCTTCAAACTCGGTGTAAATTCGTTCCTTAGGTATCAACGAAACTTGATGATAAGCGCTTCGAAGGTCTAGTTTCGAAAACCATGTATAATGTGATACCTTCCTTAAAACACTACGCATTGTTGGAGGGAAGCGGATAGGCATCCAACGAGTAAACTTGTTGATTTTTTGACTATAATCAACACACGTACGTTTTTTATGATTTTCGCTTTTCGTTACCACAACCTGAGCCCGCCATGTTCAGTTACTAGGTTCAATAATATCATCAGCAAGTAATCTCAAAATTTCACCACTAATAAAACTCAAGTCCGTACTTGAATAACTGCGCCTCTTGGTTGCTATAGGGTGAATGTTAGGTCTAAGATATTCAAACAAACGCACGGGTTTTATACCTCGAAGCGTACTCAAGGCTCATAATTTTAATGATGATTCAGGTCCACCAAAATCAATTTTAACGCTTTTGTGCAGACTTAAAAATTCAAAACCAAGAATAACATCCCACAACAAATTTTTTTAACACTAAAAAATTTTCTTTATTTTAATCTCGTCCTTGAAATTCAACGGAAGTAGAGCACAACCCTTCAGTTTTTATGGCCGAATTTTTCACAGCTAACTCTAATTTCAAAATGTCACTATTTTCTTCGTAATTTGATTTAGCCCGTTGACAAAATTTTGAATCTATATGGTTAAACTTTGCACCAATATCAAAAAGGCAATTAGCTCGTACTCCATTAACCTACACAATAACATTTACCTTTTCATTGCCGATCAGGTTATTTAATGCACTGATGTACAAGTGCTCTTCTTCGTCTTCGCACACTGTCGCAAGAGTCTTTGGGATTTCTTAATTTTTGATAAACAAACTTTTGCAAAATGGCCCATGCGATTGCATTTGTAACAAAGGCGTTGGTTCGCTGGACAATCAGCACGTTTATGCCAAGAACGACCACAAAACTTGCAACTTTGATATTTAAGGCTGGCGAATCCGTTCCGCCTCTTCTCGTTCTCTTTCTGTGGTTGACCAATTTCGGTATTACCAAATGAGACTGTTGCTATTCTCTCAGCATGCCTAACTTCATAGGATTCAGCATTTTTTTGTGGTTCATGTAAGGACCTTGCCTTGTTGAATACATGATTTAAACGCAATTTGTTATCTTCAAGAAGTCTTTGCCTTATGTATGGTAAACCAAGTCCCGTAATAAATGCATCTCTTATAGCAGCTTCTTTGCATTGCGACGCTGTAACATCTACGAAATTGCAATCATTGCTTAATATCTTCAGTCTTCGCAGAAAGTCTTCAAGAGATTCACCTTCGTTTTGTTGGCTTGTATTGAGACGATGTTTGGCATAAATTTCGTTCACTGGTTTGACATAAGCACATTCTAGCTTGTTCAAGGCATCTGCATATGTAGTACATTTGGTAACGTACGAATAAACATTTGTGTCAATAAAATTAATCAAAAGGTCAATTTTGTCTCTATCAGTTGCTCCATCAATTCTTCTAATAAAATTCTCAAATGTCCATTTCTAATGAAGCCACTTTTTAGACCTTCTTCCGAATTAGCATCGGTATCAAATATCTGAGGCCTAAGACACTTATCCATTTTTCAGTTTAATAAATTGTTATAAGATTTTATTTTATAAAAAACCAAACTCAAGCTTTATTAAACTGAAAAGAAACCATTTTAAACAAAACAAAACAAGCATTAGTTTAACCCTATTCTTCTCAACGGCCGGGCTTCTGAAATCCGGCCTTTGCAAAAACGTTTGTACGTAAATAGCCTACTTCATTTTTTTAAATAATATTCTGGAATTTCTTGATTTTTCCTAATTTGAATTGCTCAATAAGATGGTACTATTTTTGGGTGCCCCCAAACAAGGGTTAACGGAGAAAATGGACGTTTTTTAGCAAATTTATGAATTTTTGATTGTTTTTGCAAGGCAGAGCAGGAAATTTCAATTTCACTCTTTTATTAAGTGACATGAATTTTACCGAGAATTGGTTTTGCATGACAAAGGGAATTACGTCGTTTTCCAGACGTCCATATGCCTTAGGCCAGGCGGCCCGCGATGAGTTTTCATACGGCCCGCGCCTGTGATTGCACAATGTGTTATTTTTGAGCAGACTACGGCCCGCGGAATAAATGTGGTGATATGCACTTGAAATAGCGAAATTTGAAATGAAATCGAAGTGAAGACCTTTTTTTTTTTAGAGATCACAACGATTCTGGGAGAAATATAGCGAACTTTGAAATGAAATCAAAGTGAAGACCTTTTTTGTTAGAGATCGTTCTTGGCCCTCTCGGTCACTTTCACATTATCAATCTGGCCCTCCTGGAAAAAAGTTTGGACATCCCTGCCTTAGGTGATGCAGAACTTATTTTATGTAATTCGCATTTTTTGAGCTTTTGGCGATTGCTTAAAAACATTTTACACATATATATTCTGTTGTATAAAACAATTGCTGTTGAACTGCTTGATTACCAACCAAGCAAACACAATTCAATCTTTACACTAAGCATTTTTTATAAAACTTTCTTACAGCTATTCATTTGTGGGAAAAAAATTAAATTAACTGGTTTACATTTTAGCTCTTATGCTGACGCTTTCAGAAAATCAAACAACACCTGACTTTCTATAATTGCATTTCACTTTGCATTTGAAGTAACCGGCCGTTTTTTCTTACAATAAAAAATCCGACGTATTTTTTATGTACAGTATAATTTTACTTGCTTGAAAAAGTTTTGTTAAAAGTTTATATCTTTTGGATATGGGTTTTACAAGCAGAAAACATCAAATAAAAGCAAGACGTTTGACGATTGAATTTCAATTCATGACGGTTCTAAAGTCTGAGATTTACACAAATGACTTCTTTCCTCCAAAAATTTTTCAAGCCAAAGTTTAAAAAAATCGATCCTTATTTATAGCAAACTGTTTGATAAATTTATTTCGAAAGTTAAATGAAAACCAAAAAAGCTCCACTCTGGAAATTTGAAAAGAATTTTTTATGTAAACGTAAAGGCCATTTTTGGTCTTCATTTGCCTTTCGCAATGAATTTTATGTTTAAACTCAAAATGTCATTAAAAAAAATTTGATATGACTCCTGGTCTAATATCCCATTATATTTTGACGTCTTTGTAGTTTTAAAATGACCCGCTAATTGGAAACCTCTGAATAAAATAAACTTAGATTCTTAGTTACGGATGACCTGGGCTGTTTACAAGACTTTTTCGACGTAAAACCAGATAAAGCTCCGGGCCCTAGTTTTATGTGCACAGAGCTCTTATTCCATGTTTGAGATGCTTTGAATTCTTGATTACATAACTTTCTCTTTTCCTGCTTACGTCAACTCCAATTCAAAAACTACAGAAGACCGCTTGTAGTCGCGATTTGAAAGACAAAAACATTGTTGAAGACCCAAAAAGTTATTGAGAAATTCATCAACTTTACATTCCCTGAAAAAAACTTGAGACGCTTACCTACGTCCGCAACGAGTTAATTGATGGTTTTCAGTATCAGTATCAGTATCTTTTATTTCTGCTCCGCCACAATAAAAACAGAAAGAAATAAACAAACATATAGGACTATAGCAGAAGAAGAAAAAGGAAGAAGCAACAAAACGTTAAACGTTATAGCATGCACACAGTAACATTTGATATAGTAGTTAGAAGAATGATGCATGGTTGCAACACCTTATCCAACCCAAACGTTTTGATGCAAAAAGTCAATCGTTTATCAAGTCGTTCTGTTAATACAAATCATCAACAATTTTTTCGAAACTAAGAAGAAAGCCAGTGCCAATTGTCAATCTAACAGCTGTATATGACACTGTTATTTCATACAAACTTGGCTTTAACTACAAGCTGCTAAGGTTTCTGTTGGATAAATGCATAGTTCGAATTATTATAAAACTAATTTGCAACTAAAGTTTCACTCTATCGTCGACAGTAAGCAAAACAGTCTCGGCTGTCAGAGAAACAGTGTTCCTCCAAAATTAATCACAACTTTTTTAACATCTAGATGCATAATCTGCTTTCCACAATCTCTAAATTAAGAAAAAATGTGAGTTACAAGTTTACAATAACCAACATTCACCATTATGTTTAGTTCCAATTTATCTTCAAGTAAAACTAGACAAATCACTCAAGTTTCGTCACCACCGTTTCGCATTGCACAAAAAATTTTGTTTGTGTGTCCCGCTGTTGAAGTAACTTTCGGCCTCAGGGCGGGTGCTGGTGCCAAAACATCGGATACAACTCTCTTATTTTTAGTTTATTCAACAGCCGAGTAGTGTAGTCTCGTTTGTTCTCGCAGTACTTGTCAGTCACTGAATGCCTCGGTATCTCTCCAACGGACCACTTACCAGTTTTTTCAAACCTCCAGCCATCTGAGCTTTACAACTAGGAACAACTCTTGTTTTGGCTGAAGGTGGTACTCTACACCTGTGCTCCGCTTCTTTTTCAACCTGCGGCACATTTTGAAACATTTCAAAAATTAGCACACAGCTGGACCAGGTGAAGAGCTAAATTTTGAACACTTTCCGTTACCTGAAGTTTCTTTTATCTTTCTAAAAAAACTTAAAAATTTCAATTTAAACTCTAAAAATATAGTGATAACTTTTTTCATCTGAAGTTACCAATTTGCGCATATCGTGCACAATCGAGTCTGGGTGAAAATTGATCAAAAAAAGTTATCGGTTTATTTGTGGAGAGTTTTCATGTTCACTTAAAAAATCTTCATATGAAGAAAAGCGTTTTAAGTTTAGTAAAGACAAAAAACAAGTCTTGATTTTACACAATGAGATGTAGGTCTACTGTATAACGAATTTTTTAAGTTTTTCGGTTGCTACTTCAGAGAAACATAACTGTATCTCTATTTCAAAAAGTATGTTTGTCATTTTTCCGCAGCACACGAATTTCAGAGCACTGCTCTTGACCCTGATTATGGTTTATTTATCGGTTATCAAATGCCTGCCGATAAACACGAAGGACTAAACGCTTGTTTGTGCCTGCTGCGCAAAAGCTTGAACAATCTTGCTGAATTAGGCATCCGTTTTCTATCCAATACATAAATCACAGATCCAGTACATGAGTCAGTACATAAATTATAGATTGAAATCAATTAGATATCGAAACTAGTACATCAATTAGGCATCCAGTACATAAATCATAAATTGAACACAGAGTATTGTGAAAGTATATCCGGCCTTGTGCTTTCACTATCAGCGCCTGACCTTACCCGTTCGAAATAGCGTGCTCAGAACAGTTTGAATTATGCTTAAACGCCTTCAGACGGGTTAAGGACAACTGGCCGCAGCTAAATTAACCAGTTGGCTGCGCCTAGTTGGGTGCGCTCAGTCGGTTGCGGCTTGTTTCTTTCTCTCATTGCAAATGCGCGCCATTACATATACCGGAGATATATCGTTAAATTGCAGTATCACATGCATTGGGGATTACAAAAACCATGATGTTGGACAGTTTTGGATGAAAAATAAACGGTTGTGGCTTGGTACATTGCTAACAGCATTTAATCCATCCAATACATAGCAATTTGCAGTAAAAACATTAAGCACGAGAGCCAGTCCTATTTATGTATTTTACTTGAAGTGGCTGCTTTTACATGCTACAAAAATTTTGGCATAGATTTGTCCTGTTTTACACTATGTTAAAAAAGGGCCTTTACAGCTTAACATCTCCTTTTCGATGTCATCTTGGACAGGCCTTGTGGTAATCAATATCTTCTGAAGATGATCAATCTAATCTTTCACTGTGTAAAACAAAAAAACGCACTTTTCAATTAAACACATTTGAGCCAAAGTGTGTTACTTTATCCAGTATTCCATTCGACATTTCTCATATAGCAAAATTAAAAAATGTATCTATTTTTGTTAGTTAGATTTGCTTATTCTTGAGTTTTGCTTTTAGGTTTTTACTTGTTAATTACTTTTTCGCCTTATTGTTGCTTGTTTTTCAAACTATTATTTTATTACAATATTTTTGCCATTTTAAATGACACAATAAAAGTAACTGCTTGACTTAGACACCTTGTGGTTACTTCCCAGTCATGTTGTCCTACATTTAATCTCAATTATATATTACACTGTATGCGAATATTTATAAATGTTTCGTGACAAATAAACAAATGTGAATCTTTACAAATGTTAGAATATAGTTGTTCAAGAAATCTTTTATTGGGCACTCTAGTTTTTATAAACTGTAATTTAGAGTTGCTGATAAGACTTTTAAGTAGAAAAAATGCCGTAAAATGTTTTTCTTAATAGAACAATAAAATGTGAAAAGAAACAAACATTTGCGATCTTAATCTGTTCCCATCAAAATTACACTTCCCACCTCTCTCCAGCCCTAATTCAACCGCACGATAAAAGAAGGGCTTTGACTGGCTTACAGTTTGATGTTCAACGAAAAATTAAATTGATCTTGCGCGAAGGTCATTTCCGTGCGAGTGCCTCTAGTGCTTTAACTTTTACACCTTGAATTCATGCTTCAAAGTCTAATTTTAGAAAACGTTGTTGTCTCTGCTATGATAATGAAATTGGACCAGGCCTGAAAATGCAAAAAAAAAACATGAACAAATCATGAAATCAGTGTCAATCTTCCACGTGTTTCGGCAATACTTACAAATTTTCGCTTCATGCTTTGAACAATGCCGAGATATGTTCCACGGCTAACAGTAACACTTATGTAGAGTAATATCGTTTTTCTCAAATGTTTTTTTTTGTAATGTAATGACATAGTTTTAATTCCATTCCGGTAATTAAAAACTCTTTTTGTGGCGGTGAAATAGATTGCGAATAAACGAAACGATGTGCATATAAACGATGATATTTAAAAGATAAAGTTTTGTTAGTATTATAATATGTGTAAGTCGATATCTTAACACTGCTAAATATCAAAATATAACCAATTTCAAATTCGTTTATGTAGAAAAAATATATTTATATATCTTCGTTTTTTTATTCTTTTTTTAAAAAAGGCAGCAATAACTATTAGTAACTACAAAAACATGTGGAAAAAACATGTGAACAAGTAATTGAAACTAGTCTAAAATAATTTCCATACTTTGACCGAAAAAATGACGCAAGCTTCTATTAGCGGCACTTGACATATGTGGCATATGTGGGGGCATTTGACTTGATAACGTATGTTCTTCAGTGCCCCCTGCCTTCACACATATTTCAATTTTCTTTTAACATTACCGTATGTGTATATCATAAAATTTATGTTTGTGTGTTTGGCAAAAGAAATATATTCGTTATTATTAGCTTCTTCATTGTTTGTAATTGTCGTGCTCGTTGACGTCAATCTTTACGTGCAATTTTATCAATTTCTTTTATGTAAAAAAAATATATTTATATATCTTCGTTTTTTTATCCTTTTTTTAAAAAAGGCAGCAATAATTATCGGTAATTGCAAAAACATGTGGAAAAAACATGTGAGCAAGTAATTGAAACTAGTCTAAAATAATTTCCATACTTTGACCGAAACAATAAAGCAAGCTTCTCTTAGCTTCTTCATTGTTTGTAATTGTCGTGTGCGTTGACGTCACTCTTTACGTGCAATTTTTAATTAAATTTACAACTGCTACAACATCGAGTCCGTTACAATCGCATTTTACGCTAGTTAAATGAGTGTCTAAACGTAAAAATTGAAGTGACCCTGTTAAATTACAATTTTGCGTTTTTTAGTAAATAAATTTTAAAAAACTTTTTTGCTCTAACAAAAGTTAAATAAATGATCTTTACTTTGCTAAAATTTCATAAAGATAGCTTATATAGTTTTGGAGTTGTAAATCGTAACTTTGGTGGGCTTCTGAAGCCCGGCCGTTGAGGAGTCAATAGCTCAAAAAAGGTTGAGGAGAATAGGGTTAACGAAATAAAATTACTTATGATTTAACAAAACACATGCTTTGAAGCGCAACTGAATCATTTTACAATTATAAACCATTTTATTACTTTAGTTATTTTTGCGGCGATGCTTGGTTGATTATATTGAACAGTTGAAATAATGTGTGAGTTCGATACTTCATTCGGTATTACAGGCTTGTAAATTGATTTTGTCATAGCTGTACCTGTTGGGGGCAAAGGGCAAATGCTCCCAAGTTTTCAAAATTTGGGCAAAATCAAAACATGAAAATATTTGGGTAAAGCCAGAATTTTTTAAGCAGCGAGAAGAAAAATTTGGGCAAAATCTGGAACTTTAGGGCATTAACAAAGATAAAAAATATTTTTTGCCAATTTCAAAAAAAAGTTTACGATCCTAGGTAAAGACTTTTTTTTAGAGAACACCATGTTTATGGGACTAAAATTCCGAAATCAGAGAAAAAAAATTTTTGAGAGAAATCTTAGACAAATTTTTTTCTCATATCAGTGAAGTACAGTTAGCTCCGCTTAACTGGATCACTTTGGGCCGAGGGCTTTTGATCCAGTTAGCCAAATGATCCAGTTAGCCGAAAAGATACAGAACTGTATTTAAAAAAGGTCAAGTTTTTTTTAGTCAACAAAGAAACCCAAGTGAAAAAAAATAATGAAATGAGAATCAATAATCAACAATACAATTGTATTTATCAATCAAAATAATGTACAGTACTTTATAGTTCTGCTGAAAAAAACGTAATATAGTCGTCTGTTTCAAGTCAGCTGTAAGTACTTGACTGAATGCTTTTTCCAACTTTGCCAACAGATTGTCATGGTCTGCGAAACCTCGTCCCAGCAGACCTTGTTTGAGAGCATTCAAAGCGTTACGGGTCTTTGTAACCGTTACTGAGGTAGCGCGTGGCGTGTTTGAGCACGTGATTAGTGATTGAGCCACGTGTCATGTGAAATGTGGAAACACGTGCCGTGCGAAATGTGGAATTTTACTGTGAGTTTTCATGCAAAAGTGATCCAGTTACACGAAAAATTGATCTAGTGATCCAGAAAAGCGGCGTACTTTTACGTTGAAAATGCTTATGTAATTTGGGACTCAGAAAAATGATTCAGATAACCGAATGATCCAGTTATCCGTGAGCCAGTTAAGCGGAGCCAACTGTACTAGAAAATCATGATTCGGGTAAGTGTCACAAAATTTGAGCAAAACTCCGATGTCCCCCCGAAATTTTTTTTGGCTGGTATAATATACTATGAACATTGTCCGACAAGCTCATATAACTATTTGCGAACATTCGCTAATTGAGACTGTTATCTGTCATAATGCTTCTACGTCATGCTATGACGCTGAAACTTCTTTCTGCAGAAGCCAGAACGAGAGCTATGCGGCAGTAAATTTGAATCAATTTAAGGATTTCCGGAAAGCATTTCTTGCTTGTCGGCTTTTTGTTTAAAACTTCGCAAACTGTTGATATGTTCGTTATTTTTTCCAGAGGCGTAGTACTTTCTTTGCTAAATAACTTAATATGAACATGTAGGTCTGCAAGTTCTTCGGCAAGCACATTAAAATATTAAAAATTGATTAAAAACAAACAAGACTTTTAAAATCTTACGTTACAATCACAACGGACAGCAATATCTTGGTATCTCTGGAAGCAGGTCGGGGTAATTGCCTACCCTATGTATTAGCGCCTCGGTCGCTTTCCTGCGAGTCAGGAGGATAAATACAGAGATGAAATAAATATAAATAAAATAAATCACAATCCTGGTACACATATGTACCACCGTCCATTAAAGGGTTAGAATGTTACGCGTTTAGTCTTGGTATTTTTATTTTCAGAATTTAATGTCGGCTGTATGTGAGTATTGAATAGCCTAAGTCAGACAGCTTGTGTTACTTGTTAAAATTAGATTAACATCACAATTTCTTTGCTTCTAAATCAAAATTTTTATAATTATTATTAGAAGCTTTTGCTTTTTGTAAGCATTTAAAATTTTTCTAATGTTTTATTATTCTTTTTTTGAACGCTTGGTATAATTGTTGTATCTGGCTATTTGCCATCAGACTAATTGACAACATGTTCCAAAATTTATTATAACTAAAATTAAACCTCAAAAAGATCTCCCGAGACGTCAATTTACACTGTTAAAAAACATCAAAAGAAAAGTTGCAAAATTCCGCAAACATAAAAAACGCCGACTGCAATGATCAAAGAACTCGCAGCAGTTTTTTTAACAGTGTAGATCACTCAAATCGCACCTGTTTTTGATTCGGCTGTTGGTCAGAGGCGCCGTTGCTTTTGATGTCTTTCAATACTGTACATGTATAAACGACGGTTTTCTTAAAGTTTGTCATTTGCCAACAAATTCTTCTGACAAGAGTTGGCCGAAAGAATTTTCAAACAACAGCTTTTTTACAGACTATCGAAAAATTAAAAAATTATGGTTCCGTCCATTCCTTCGGTTATTTTAAAGTTCTGCGTAACCAAGACTTCATACTTTAGTAGTACAGCAATCTCCCGGTTAAGTTCGAACCCGTTTAAGTTCGCATCCCGATTAAGTTTGCAAAAAATTTTCAAAAAATCAAGATTCAACTTTTACAAAAATTTATTGATATTTACAGCAAATCAGACAAGTCATAAAAATATTCACGATTTAAACAAGTCATGAATTGTCAACTGATTTCATTCTCTTTTTCGTTTTGTGTCCAAAACAACCTGCCTTAATTTTGCTGAAAAAGCTCAAAAAAATTTCTCAGCTCATTATAGTAATTTCTTGCTAGAGCTTGCACTTTGGGACACAACAACTGATCCTCAACTTCAAGAACTTTATTGTATATGGCTGTGGCATTCTGTTCTTGTGGCATTTGCACAAACTACAAGTGACACTCTTTCTTAGGCTTTTTTCTTTCCTCGTGTGCTGCTAACATCCTCATATGACATAAGCAAGATGAACTTAGACAGCAGCCGAAAAAATAAGCCTGTTTCATCCATGTTATATATATTTTCGAGGTCATACTTTAAAATTAATGCATATAACTTATCCAAAACTGAAACAAGATCAGGATTTTCTCGGTCCACCACTGCTCCTTCACCGTGAAGAAAAAGCTGTTGTAATTCCACGGCGTTCTCTAAATCGGCTAAACCACTGCCATGACGCTTTAAAGTCATCCTGCGGTATTAATAGTTCTTCAGCAATTTTTTTTGCTTTGAAAAGGCGAGGGAAGGTGGAACAGGCAGGTTTTCTCGACGCACGCCACCAATCCATAGGTATAACTTATCTTCTACTTCTGTAAACCTACCCACAGACGCTCCGAACGTTTTCTTTTTTGCTTCTTCAAACATCAGAGCAGAACGCTTACGAATATCTTCACACTTCGACCAGACTTTTCTAATAGCAGCCTCACTCACTCCGTACTGTCGTGCGATACATCGTTTACTCGGAGGATTTGGCTGATTCAAATCGGAGATTAATTCCAATCTTTCTGACTCATTCAATCGCTTAACTGTGCCCGACATTATTATGTGAATAATATTAACTTTGCCTGCTAAAAATTAATTTTTATTTTAAGTGAATGCAGCAATTAAGGCCCGGTTTCACTACGAGCGTGGAAAAGAGCATTCTTTGTTTTATTGATTTTTTTGCGCTCGCTTCAATTTTAACCGCTCGCTTCAATCGAAGATCGATAAAAGAAACAAAAAATGCTCTTTTCCACGCTCGTAGTGGAAACGGGCCTTTCGTCTTAAAACTCTAGCTTAATGACGAGAGTTTTCACTTTAACTGATAATTGTGCAGGTTCTATGTTACGTAATAATGGCTTCGTTATAAATGTTAAGTTCGCACCTACTAGCTAAGTTCGCACTCGCTGTTCAGATTCAAGTTGCGAACTTAAGGCCCGTTTCCACTACGAGCGTGGAAAAGAGCATTCTTTGTCTCTTTTATTGATCTTCGATTGAAGCAAGCGGTTAAAATTGAAGCGAGCGCAAAAAAAAATCAATAAAACAAACAAAGAATGCTTTTTTCCACACTCGTAGTGGAAACGGACCTTTAAGCGGGAGATTACTGTACTCTACTGCTTTGTGATATCAACTATTTTAAAACTGAGCTTGTTTTGAGCTGACTAATATAATAATATCAGTGAGTTTAATTCATGGAAACTTTCATTGATATTTAGACAAAAAATTCATGCCACTGCAAAGTGCTTCAATAAGCATTATATGCTTATTTTACTTTTAAATGTAATGTTGAAAAAGTTTTCCGTCCATGATCAGAACCACTTATAGTAATTGTGCTTTTGTCTCGCAAACCCCCATGAAAAATTTCTGTGTACGCCACTGCATCTACTTACCATAGCTCACTAGTGCTCATTAGTAAAAGCAAATATTGTAATGTGGCGGGCAGTAACAAAAAGTTGTGCAACTCTATACTAAAATATTTAGCAAAGTTATGAATAATCATCACAGACTTAAGATCGGATTTTTGTCTTTGAATTTGTTTTGTTATCTTTGGTGCGTCATCATTTCTATAAATCTTTTACTTTTCTGCTTTAGCATACTAATATCTATTCAAGACTGCTTTTTTTTTCAGCCCACACGATCAATTTTTTGCTTTAAGTAGCCTAATCGCTAAAAATGACGTCTTTGTTTTGTCGCAGTAAGAAAAGTGATCAAACAAATTGTGGAAACTTCAAATAGACCTGTAAGATTTTAAGTTTAACATTTTCCTTATTTTCGTTTGCCTTTTTAGTTTTTCACGCGGCAACCTAATTTCACACATATGCTTCGTAATTTAGTCACAATGCCCATTGTTTCGCTTTTCGTAAAACGTGTAATTTGTTCACAGAGCATAATAGAATTTAAACAAGAAGCAGCTAAAAAATTAGCTAGTTATATTTATTTAAAGTTTTAATTTCAGTTTTATGGTTTTAAATTTCTGATTTGTTTGTATTTTTTACATTCTATTTGAATAAGTGTATTTGAGTAAGTTAATGCTAATTGTTAATGCTGGAAGTAATTTGTTAATTTTGTGACAAGATTCAGCAAATATTATTTACCAAACACATCGACCAGCGGTATTGTGGCCCAACAAGCCTGGTATGTTCATTGTCGAAATATATAATAATTGTATAAAACTATCAGCAGTTAGTGGTTGTTTATTAATATTAAGTGCTTCTGTGATTACAGAAGAACCGTATCGTATCGTATCGTGCTATCGTACCTCGTACCATCGTTCGTTCGTACCTCGTGCTATCGTTTGTGCATACATTCATTCATTGCGAACCGTGCGTGTGCTTCAGCAAGAAGGTCGGCCGCAGGTTGTGTGATTACTTATTCGAATAGAGTCAACCGACGGTGTAGTTGGCGTTTGGGCCATCGCCGTTATTTCGTTTAAAAAACTACAAGACCTATAAAATTCTTTTTCTTCTAGACCTATATAATGAAATCAAAAATTAAAATAAGAGCGTCAAATCAGATCCGTTTAAAATGAAGTTCCGATTCAAGTTCAGAAAATTTTATTTTTAAAGGTTTAGTTCCGGTTAAGGTTCAAAGAATAATAACGGTTAATATGGGTTTACGGATCCGGTTCGGGTGCGGTTCGACATCCTGATGTGAAGATAGCAATTAAAAGCTCAAGCTTTAAAAATGAGCACTTGAAAATAAAATCAAAGTAGATTCGGAAAATCTTTTGCGAATAAGTTATTAAGCGTTATTTTTCTGAAGAACAGAATGATTGAAAGTTTAGCAAGATAAGAAACTGTATTTGTCCTTTTTTTTAGCCTCCTTTTCTTCTATTTTTTTTGTTGCTGCTAGATTGAGATAACATGACGGAGTACAACTGCAATACAAAAACAAACATCAAGTAGTCTATTCCAAAATTACTAGTATTTATGGGTGATTAAAACACAGAAATCGAATATGTAATATTTATCACTATTAAGTAAAGACAAAATAAAAAAGTTTGCTGAAATGTATGTTTTATTTTTAAGATCGCAAAGATTTGTCTAAAAAAAATTTGGTGACTGCAGAACGAGATGATTTTAATGACATAGAATCTTGTCGAACATTAAATGGACTATTTCTCCAAATAAGTGTTCCTTTATTCCTCCCAACTTGCTTTGCAATATCCGCTCCACAAAAAAAGGGATAAAGTGAGGATTGCGAGCAAGACTATGAGTTTAGAACAATTTTTATTACAATTGTCTGACTGTCACAACTTTACCCAAAAATCATAAAAGACCAATTGAAGTAGATAACCTAAATACCTGCGCTGAAGTATTTGCCGGCTCAAGAATTAAAGTTTGTTTATTTTTTATGCCGGCTCAAGAAATAGCTTGCCGCGAGACTGAAGTTCTTGATGCAGTTAGTTTTGGCTAAGCACGAATAAATTCTCTCGAAAACTTCTCTCAACAAATAGCAAGAAATCACGGTTTCTAACTAAAAGAATATAGGCCTATCATTATCATTACTTGGTGCTAACTTTGTTTTAAACTTGTCTTTTACAATTGCGCGTGTTTAAATATTTGTGTGTGTGCGCAGTGATAACTTTAGGAGCAAACGGGGCGGCCGCACCGAGCCCCCTAAAAAACGTTAAAAAGTGGGGTCCCCTAAGCAAAATTATGCTCTATTTCTTCATAACAGCACCATAACAGTGGCCCCGCTAAAATGATGACTTATTTTTAAAGATCACTTTTTTTTGGGAACCAAAATAATTTTGGGGCACGAAAAAGTAACCTTTTTTATTTTTTTGCACCGCCCCCCTTTCGTAAGGCCATCACTGTGTTTGTGTGTTCGTATATATGTATGGACTTTTTTGCGTCTGAGATAGATAAATAAATATAAATTATTTATAAAATCAAAGGAACTGGATCAACTTTCGTGAAACTTGACTACCAAGCTTCACAAAACTTAACTGTGATTCACAGTGTCAATTACTGCAAACAATCACTCAACAATTTCGCTGACTAACTTTAAGTATATTTAGCACCCCGATAGTTAATAATAAACTCAATAGTTTGTCTAAACATTTTATCTCACTGTAAAATTTACTTAATTCTAAGGCGTCAACCTGTCCCTTAAACAATAAAACGCTTAAACAATGTTACGCAGGTATCCAACACAAAACTTTTCAATACTTAGATAGAATGAATGAAAACTAACTGCAAGCTATATGAATCAGCAAAAATTCCAGCTAGAAAGCGAATATACTGGAACAAACACAAACTCTTAATTACTTTTTATGTAGGATAAAGCGGTTTATGACGTCACAAACAAAATCTTATGACAAAGCAGAAAACTGTTTATGCAACTTATAAAATAGAATGTGCTTACATCACTTTAATACTAGACATTACGTCATTACTGCCGCATTGTTCTTCGCGAATGGCGTCACTCAATGAATGCACTTTGAATAAAACAGTAAATTTTTGAAATTAACCATACATTCCAAGTGAAGACTTTTTTTGATCTTCACATGGATTTGGCGTAGAAGGTAAATAAATTATTTGGATTAACCGTATAATCCAAGTGAAACTTTTCTACGCTCGACATTGAAGGACAAATACTTGTTTAATACCAGGGAAGATAAAAAAAAAAAAAGGTCTAGACATGACAAACCAGATGAAGAAGCATGGTATATCGAGAAACTACCTTTTTTCTTAAACAAACAAAAAATTTAATGCGACTCGCACCTAATTTTTTAATTTGGTGATACGGCACGCGAGTGCATTATGGTTCCAAACCTCTGTTCTCGATGCTTTGTTTTCTTATATAATACCTTGAAAAAAAATGCTTGATGTTGCCTTTAACGTAGGTAGTATATTTTTGCAACATCTGTTTGCATCAGTTATGAAATAGAATTGTTTTGCTTGCATCAAGCTAAAGATGGATTGCAGTCTTTTCGCCCAATTTAACACATTGTCCTTTACTAAATACAAAAAAGAAGACCATTTCTATTTATTTCTCTGTTTATTTTCCTAACTAGCCGGAAAACGTTGGAGGCAATATACTTAGGGCTACCGTCAAGCGACTGCTTTTGTTATTGCCAAGATATTGCTGTACGGTTGAAATTTTTTATTTGCTTTTTAATTAGTTCACAATTAAACTTTACAGCTCTTTAATAGCATCGCCGAGCAGATGAAAATTCTGCAAAGTCTGTAATTCAAGGACGAAACAGGATGACGAGAGTTTCTTTGGAAATATAACCATAACGATCTCGTTCGTTATATGTACGGCGCTCTTACCTAGTGACCTACGTCGCTACCTACACCAGAGATAGCGAACCACTGACCCGCGAGTCACAGTGTGACCCACTAATTGAAGTGCAATGCTCCATCTTATGTTTCGACATTTCTGACATTTTGAGAAAATTTCTTGCTGTTTAGGACGGATTGGAGGTGAAAACATTTTTTTTAGTCTTCACCTTGAATTCTGGACGAAATTAGAGGTTTTGGATTAAAAGTAAAGACTTTTTTTTAGTCTTCACCTTAAAATTTGGCCGAAATCTCAGCCAATTGCCCACGTAATGTAATTTTGATAAAAATGTCAATCTTTGACCCGTTCTAAAAAAAAGTTTCGCCATCCCTGACCTACACGAAGATTTTATATGGGCCTTATAATTCTGAGAATCGCCAGAAATAAAGATTAATTGAAGAAATTTATTAATCTTTGGATTTCAATAATGACAAGGTAAAGAAAAAGCAAAGAATGATTATAATTGTTTGGCTACTTTTTTACGTCGTATTTATGCGAAGCAGAATTTTTTGCCATGGCCGTGATTAAAGTAAAAATCAATACTAATAAACTTTGAGTGATAAATGCGAGTAGCAATTTGAGAAATTGTTTTGAGACTAATCGAACTTTGCAAACATAAGTAAGCCCACGCATCATATTAAATCAAGTTTCTTTTTTTGTTTTATTAATAAATGCAACTTAATAATAAAAATTCCTTTTTTTTGTATTCTTATCGATCGTGCGTTGCAAGTCTACCAAACTTAATTTAAAACGTCATTGCAAAAAAAGAGAACCATTGATCTGATTTATGTCGTACTTACTATACCTATTTCAATAAAATCGTGCTCGATGAGTGATCTAGAAACTTTTTATTGGTGAGAAACGTTCAAAGACAAAAGGCGAATAAGTCGTAATGCTTTTATAATGTCAGAAAAAGAAATAATCATGACGTGGATAATTAATTGCTTTCTTAAAAGTTTTCTTGAAAAATTTTTTGCGACTTGATATCTGATTTATCAAGCTATTAGACATGATAGGCCTAATGAAAGTTATATTGGGAATGGAATGAAGACGTAATTACAGAAAAAATGCCTGCTACTGAAAAACTTTAAAATCTTACATCAAAAAAACAATAATTTTAATGCAAAATGTCATATTTTAGGGTTATATTTAAGATTTTTTAAACATGTACAAGCAACTTCATACTTAGTTTTTTAAAAAATGACAAAATTCAAACAATAATTTAATTAAAAAATCAAGGAACGCTGGTGGGGTATGCATTCAAAGCTTTGTCTTTTTTCAGTAAATCATTACAGCAAGTTCAAGTGACCCGGACCAGTCACAGTATAGCATCAAAAAATAACGATCCAATTAATCTTCTCGACAATAAGCTGCACCAGACTGTAATTCCTAGTAAATTAACATGATGGTTGACCATAGCATGTGGATCTCAATTCCCAGGGCAATGGTGCAAGACGATAGAATGTTGTTCGTAAATTCTTTTACATGTTGAAAATTAAACAATATTATTAATAAACAATTGGTTTACAATTATTTAAAAAGTGTATACATCTTTTGGGACGCCCTGTAATTGCGTTATTTTGTCTCATATTACATCTCATTTCTGAAGACAAAAAATATATTTTCTTTTTTTGGATGCGCTTAAAGTTTCGTTTTATTTTCATTATTACTCTTCGTATACCGGATAAACCTATCAAAGTGACTAGAGCAGGGATGTTCAGCCTGCGGCCCACTTAAGGTTTTGATGTGGCCCACTGCCTATTCCAAATTTTTAGATATACGGTATGTTCAAACCTGTATCGAAGCGTTTTCCCAAAATCAGTTCTGTGAGTTTGCTTAGTACACATTTAAGACCAAAATCGACAAATCAGAGTCTGATTTAAAGTGAAGACGACCTTTTTGTGGCCCGCCGCCTTTAGCTCAATTTAAATTTTGGCCCATAATGAAACAAAATTGGACATCCCTGTCTAGGGCAAATAAGAAATAACAAATTTTTTGTTTGTTATTTGCATATGTCACATTCATATCAAACTTAAAGCTTTTAACATGTTGAACTTGAAAAGAAAGTCGTGCTGTTTTTGGTTTTTAATCGTCAAAATGCTAAGACTATGCTTTTATCATTATCAATAGCTATTTTGTTTGTTTTATAGTCAGGGGTCGGGAACCTTTTTGGGTAAGAGAGCCACAAAAAGCTTTATATTTTTAAATGCATTTTTGTGAAAGCGATTGTAACTAACGTGTGCAGTAACGAGACATCTGGGATTTTGCCAGGAAAAACTTTTCTTTAATGTGTGCTTTTTTACATTGTTTAGGGATTGAACAGATATATGAAATCTAGAAAACCAGAAAGCTCAAAAAATATTAATAGTTAATAACTAAAAAAATTATAAGATAAGTTATTCTTTTTACGAACTTTCTGTAAGTATCAAAAAGTTAGCCGCAAATTATTCGAAGGAATGGTGCCAAACTATTCTTCGACTGAATTAAAGACAGTCAGAGGGAAAAGCTAGGCGGGAAAGATAAGAATTCTTTGAAGCAACTCTTGGAAATTTCGGATTCCAATCAAAATAACTATAAAAAGATTGAATATAGCCGTTTTAATTAATTTTTGATACGGATGTAAAAACTTTTTTCATTGAAAGCAATTATAGGCTAATTGCAATAAGAAAATTGTTTTAAAATAAGCGATTTTTGTGGAAAAAATTTTTAGGGGAAATATAATTAAGGTGGAAAAAATATTTTGTACAAAAATAAAATTAAGAATTAAAATAAACTCGAATAAAGAAAAACTAGTTATTTATGCAAAATTCTGATCGAATTGGCTAACCTTTTGAAACTAAAAAACGGTTTTAATAAAAGAATTTTTTCACATTATTGTGCACCCTTAAGCAATGTCTCCGGAAACTTATCTGCGAGCCAGATGCCGTTACCAAAACAGCAACATCTGGCACGGGAGCAGTGATGGCTTTAGTACGGAGCGGCCTCACCAAGCCCCCCAAAAACTTCAAAAAGTGGCTCCCCCTAAGCAAAATATTGCTCTATTTCTTCATAATAGTACCATGACAATGGCCTCCCTAAAGTGATAACCTTTTCTTTCAAGACCATTTTATTTTGGAACACCAAAAAGTGCCCCCCAAGCAAAATATTGCTTCTTCATAGTAGGACCATGATGTTGACCTCCCTAAAGTAAGAACTTTTTTTAGAAATTACTTTATATTGGAACCAAAAAAAATTTGTAACACGAAAAAGTAGCGTCCCCTTTGGTAGGGCCATCACTGCTCGCGAGCCATACGTTTCCGACCTCTGGTTTTAGTAAAAAGACAATTACCTACACGTTAATAAATCTAGTTTGATCGGTTATGCACAAAACTTTATCAAATAAATAAGAATAATTGCCAAACCATAAAGTTCATTCTAACAGCTGCGGCTCACTTTTTTAAAGTTTGCTGTCATTCATCAAAGATATTGTTCTCAATTTAAAACACTTATCATTCAAAAAACGAACAATAATATGCATCATAAGACTGTCAACTACCGGACAGTTATACGTCACAAAAAACTTTTAGTCTTCCCTTGAAAACGTTTTTAGCGATAGTTTGAAATCCTATGTTCAACATAGGACTTTTATCATAAATTCTGAATAAATTTATGATTGATGTAATAAAGGCTTAAAACAGGTAAAATAGGCGAAACTTAACATCAATTCAAATAGTGCTTGCTTTGTGAGGGTTCGACATTACGTATTAATGATTAGTCAGCTTAAACTAAATTAAACTGTTTTGCCAGCAAGTTGTTGCGCAACAATAACATCTGAACTATGAAGTCTGTTAAAGTCATACATTGTATCTCAGCTTTGTAGTCAATACTTCTAATTTATTGTGTGTGTCTGACGTCACAAGTAATAAGTTTGAAAGTAAAAATTACACAAAAAAAATTTCAGCAATTTTTTCACAAAGCGAGATAGTTGACCACTTTGAAAACCCATTAGGACTGGAATTGGTTTCGCTACGCCGGCGCTGTGGTGGAGTGGGCCATAACGTTGACTTTGCGATCGCGATCGACGCGGCATGGCGTCGTTCCGCTTCAATTCGGTTTAACTCTCGCCCTGATCGTTCCGTTTGAAATTTAGAAAAATTTTTTTTTCTGCTTAGCAGTCTTAGCAAGCATCTTTGATTACAGTGATCTCATTATAAAAAAATAAATATCTGGAAAGCAATATTTTGCCATCTAGAAAGCAGGTCGGAGTATTCATTTGAGGGTTGTTTTAACTTCAACACCTCCGAAAATATTGTCCTAAGAGCTAGGTAGATAAATACTGTAGTCGTAATAAAGACGGCGACATCAATAGGTGCATGATGTGACTTGTAAGCAAGAAATGAAAAGTTCAACAACCAAAGTAATTGTAATTAAACATATTGGAAATCATAACTGTTGGTTGGTATATCAAATTATTGTTACGACAGTAGATAAAAAAATTGGGTCTGCAGTTATGCTTCTGCCAAATTTTTGATTTAATTCAAAAATATAAATATCCTTCGACAAATGCTACGATGCCAAACTTTTTGTATAAATTTTGCTGTAAAATCTTTTGACTTCAAGATATAGAGCTCAATCATGCTGGTACTGATAAAACTTTGTTACAATCAAAAGTCGAAATTCTTACATTCGGTCATGGGCTACTTTTAACTAAATTTTTTTACGGCAAAACTCGCAGCCACGCATAAATTTGTACACAAAGCTTTAACAAATTTGAAAACTTTTAATAATAGTAAAACATAGTAAAGAAATATATTAACCAGCGAAAACATAAAGATACAGCCAAAAGCATTGTAGCCTACACAAACAAATTTGCTTTGGTTTATTAAGCCGCTATTTTGAATTAATCGAACATGTGACGTGGAAAAAAGCTGCCAAATTGACAAGTTCAACAATATCAACGTTGAATTGTCGCTGACAAAATAAGACTTCTTAAAATAAAAAATAAAAAACAGAATCTGCAAAACGGAAGTTGTAAGATAATGACAATTACGTGACAAAAATTCATAAAAATAACCTCGATACTTCAAAGTACAGTAATGCGTCATACAAATGCGCATCAAAACATTTTTTTTTGTATTCTCTTGGTTTATGGGCACGACAAGGCCTGAAGTATTAGAAGTATGTGCGATCAACAAAATTTCGACAGACAACAGTTCAGTATTTTTTGCAGATTATAAAATGCATAATACATTAATTAGATGGACTTTTTTTCCAAATACTCTCCAATACACTCAACAACTGTTTAACGTTTTTCACGGGATCAAAATTTTGAAACTGATCAAACCTAACCAAGCCAAAATATTTCAATATCCTCGATAATAGGCCAAAGCGGGTCACGAGTTCGCGGCGTCCGTCAGCGCAATGTCGGGCCCGGGTCACATAGTAATTATGTGATACTGTCGCAACATTGGCAAGCAAGTTGATTTCTATATGAGCGAAATTTGGCATTATTTTTTTTGCTATCTAAACTTCAATTTTTATTTACTAAAGTGTTTTGCTGAAGATAAAAAACACAAGAGTGTAAATGCCGTAATTCAATAAACAAATAAGTAAGCCGAGCGTATGCGCCAGGTGCAGACCAGGCTTTAAAATGAGTTTAATAATAATTGGCTTTAACCAACCACAAGTAATGTCACCCACTTATGTTTTAGTAGCGCGGCTAATACCATAATAAAAAAAAACGTAAAATTAAGCAATACTTCTTCAAAATACTGAACACAATAAAAAGCATCAACACTGAAAGTACGGGTTGTGAGCATAAAAAACATTTAAAAATATTCAACGTTGACGACGACGACCAAATGACGACGATTCAACGTTTAAAAGACAATTGAACTTTTCCACAACGGGCGATTGATTGAACAAATCTTTTAACTGTATAAACGCAATAAATAGTTTGAATTAACAATTTAATAGGTTTTTTACACCCGAAAACAAAGTTTTGTTGACGCATTTTAACTTTTTTGCTTGAACTTTGTGCATTAAACAATTGCAAATAATAGGGATTGTTTAAAAAAAAACAAAAGTTTTGTACAAAAGTAAGCGATTATGATATTGGCACTTAATTTTTCTTCCAAAAGCGACACTTTTAGTTGGAATATTTAACACAAAACGAAACTAAGACATTAACTGCCTTCGCGACGCGGAACTACATATAACAAACTATGAGCATCGTCAGACTGAGCTTATCATTACGCTTTTAGAATGCTGAGTAAGCAATCAAACAACATTGTTTACTTAGCCACATTTGTCTGATGTTTTGCTACATATAAGGACGCTAAAACCGCAATAAAAAACAATTTGCCATATTCGATGTATAGAAGTAAAAACACGCAATAAATTGTTGACCTTAACGACGATAAGATGATTTGTTTCCAAAGTTCATAACGTGATGTTTAAAAACGGGACGCTGGACACAAGTTGAGCTTATGAACGATTAAACTACTTCACATAAAAAAATACAACTTTTTGAAAAAGCATGATTACTGAACTATTTTTAATAGTCATTTACAAACAAAGAGAACTTTTTAAAAATCTCAACTATCTTACTAAGTTTAATGGCATTTCATATATACAATTAAATATATATGACAACCAAATAAATACAATTTGCGCCAACTAAAAATCCAATTAAGCAACTATAAAATACATTTTTTTCATTACGAACTTAATGAAGCACAGAAAAACAATGGAAAGAGTGGCACAGCATTTAGATGTTCGAAGTAATACCAATTGATAATACGGGCAGATACAATCGAAACAATTCTAAAAATGCCCGCTACGCCGATATCCAAAATCAAATTGAAAAGTTGAAGTTCAATACTGTAATGTAGCATTTTTAATGCCTATGATTTCTAAAAATAGAAAGTGAAAACTCAATGTAAAACGTTTTTTAAGAATTAGAACCAGTGGATATGATAAAAATAATAACATAAATCGTACAGAAGTCGTTTTGCAAAACAAAAAAAAATTCACCACTTTAAAAGAATTGTTGAAAAAGATTATTTTCCTGAGTATCACGGCTATTGCAGAAAGATTCTAACTCAAAATCAATGCTATCACAAATTGTATGCATTGAAAATAACAAAGTAGTTTCCAATTAATTATAAGCCTTTTTTTATAGTTCAGTATCGCCAGATATACTATATGTATTGTATGTGTAATCTACACACTATACATAATATAAACAGTTTTAAAAATAGGACCTTTAATCAGAACACATCACGATTAAAGATCTAATTATAACAGAATGATTCAAAACACAAAATAGTTGAAATAAGACGAACAGATTAAAAGGCAGCTCGGAAACATAGCAAAGAAATTTAGGAAAAAAGCGCATTTAAAAACTTACTTGATTTATAAAAACTAAATCAAAACAACATTAGCACCAAAAATATCGAAATTACTTGTTTTGACTTAACTATCTTCTTTACATGAATACTTCATCATCATAGCAACCGGAACTAAGATCTTTTGAACCGTCAGAATCTTTTTGAGATTGATTACTATTTCTTTTCTCTTTTTTAACAGAAAGCTTAAAATTTTTAGAATCTTCTTGAGTGGAATAAAACTTCGGTTCATCTAAAACACTAATAGAACGACCAAAAACAACTCCACTAGAACTTTTTGGTAGGTCTAATTTGGTGGGTCGTTTGTCAGAATCTGCTTCTTTTATTTGAGAGCATTTTCGGAAATTACTTAAACCAGTTTTATGTGCTGAAACACGAGGTGGCTGATAACTTACGCTTCGTTGAAAAAAACGCGTAAAGCTTTTTCGATCAGAACGCTTTCGTTTGACGGTTGTGCCAAGTTCAACCTCAGATTTATCATCTGCAATAGAGTTGTCTCGGCGTTTGTTCTTTCTCCGAAATCGCTCAAAAACAGACATACTGGTTACTTCACTGTAAAGAGGAGGAGGGGGATCAGATTTTAATTTTTGTTCAATATCAGTTATATTGTGTGCATTTGTTGAGGTAGGCGTAAGAGGTACAACTTCATGAAGTTCACTTAATTCATCAATGCCCACTGAAGCATTACGGTCATTTATTTCAAAGTTCCAACCACAAAGTGTAAATCGAGATGATGAAGTTCTGCAGAACAAGCAAAGGCAGCAAACTGCCATACATAGAAGCATTGAAACAATCATAGCTACCAGAATGTAATCAGAAGCACTGCTCATCATATTATCACCAGAGCCACCATCATGTGTAGAAGTTGGTAACAGGTCAATATTGTTATTAGTAGAAATATTTAAGTCACTTGAAGCTCGTTTATATAACATATTTTTTTACAGACACAAATTAATAATCTTCTGTAAAAAAATCAAATTTATAATTTTGAAACTAACTAAGTGTCAAAATTTGATAGCAAACAAGAAAAATATTTTTTTTTATTAATAACTGTATTTACCACAAAAGTCACTTTTAAATCAGTTTTCAAAATTCAAAATTCCTGAAAAGTTTTTAATTCAACTAGTTCTATTTAAATCATTCATTTTAAACAAAAATAAAAAAATGTTAAGTGTGTGAATATTTAGAGTAAAACTATTAATTATTTTAACAGGTAAAATTTGGATTTTAAATCAACAAATAAGCAATAATTTTTTTGGATCATGTCCCTTTTTTTCCCCATTGCATTTTCAAGTCCTTTTTCCCCACAGATCTCACACTCTGGTTGTCTATCTACATGAACAAGTCCATAAATTTTCCCACTTGGGGAAAAAAGGAACTTGATCCTTTTTTTATATTTAAATTTAAATTTTGAAAACAATAAAAATGAAGCAGTGGCTAGAGCTCCAGAACCCGAATCCAAATTTTTGAAAATAAAAGGTCCAGTAATGACTTTTTAGACTCAATTGTATTGTCATTTTACATGCTTTCTTGTTGATTAGTGTGGCAGAACAAGCAAGGCATTGGTAAACAAATTGTGGCACTCTGGTTTGATTTCTGATTTGAAACCTCTCTGTTTTTTTTATAAGTTATACTATACAATACTTGCAGATTTTTTAAATGAAGTTAGTACCAGTATATAAAATCAAGCTTAGTTTTAGAAATTACAAAAGGTTAAAAAATTAAATTTAGCTTTAATTAGCTTAAATTGCTATGGCTCTAATTAAGTGAATTCAAACTGAATTTAGCTTTAATTACCTTAAATTAAATTAAAAACAATTTAAGCTAAATAAAGTTAAATTACATTGATTTAAGCAGTGGCGCAACCAGAAATTATCAAAGGGGAATGGCAATTAAAGTAAAAAAAACTTTTTTTAGACATTCAATTTTTGCAAAGCTAAAAATTTCATTCTTCCATTCTCCGTCATAGTGATCCCTAAAAAAAAAAAAAGGTCTTTACTTCGATTTCATCTCTGAATTTGCTATTTTCTCCCAAAATCGTGGTTTGATAGAGATTGCAAAGGAGGATGGCATGTCATCCTAGTCGTAAAACGGTCCATTGTTTTTAGTTTGCTTTTCATTTAATAGGTATTGCAAAGGGGGATGGCATGCTGTCCAAACATCCCCCCTAGTTGCACCCCTGGATTTAAGTGTAAATTACATATATTGAATTTACACAAAGTTCTAAATCAATTTCAACAAGGCTGTAACTTATGCCAACTTAAATTAGCCTAAATCATTTTTATCCCACTTAGCTTTAACTGCATCTTAATTCATACCCTAACTTAACTTCAACCACAACTTAGTTTATAGCACTAGACTTAACTTTGATTAGGGCATAGTTAAAGTTAAGCTGGGGTACAGATGCCCCAGTACTCTGCACAGCCACCCTTACCTTGGTCCATTCCAAGGCTAAGTACTATGAACCTGTTTGGTGTTGCAGTGTCCATACTTGCCTTATTGACAAGCTCATTAACAATGCCTTGCACATAGTGACCAGCTGCCTACATCCCACACCAACAGACAACCTTTTTATCTCATCAGGCATCCAACCAATGGAGTATTGCCACAAAAAGTCGTACTATCTCTAGCTTGCCACACTCAGGTGCCAGAACACCTCATATAGAAGGCTACTGTTTCACTTAATGGACAGCTGCAGCAACTTAAATCAAGACACCCATTTGTGCCTACTGCACTGGAATTGCTGAACAACCCCAGCCCAGTCAGGCACCAGTGTAGTACAATGGGTGAAATATAAATGGAGCATGGAGTGGTGAGAAAACGCTTCTAAACTCCATACATTTATTACAGATGTTAGCCCGATGCCACTGGAATTTAGCTTTCCCAGACCTGCATGGGTCAGGCTTAATTGCCTTTGAACTGGCATTGATCTATTTGCTCAGAAATGCACAAATGGGGTATGGTTTCTATGGCTGCCTGTGAGTGTGGTGACAGGAGCCAACAGCTGAGCACGTAATAACATCTTGCCCTATTTATTACCATCCAAATGGATTTTTCACTCCTCTAGAAATTGGAAGGTTTTTGGGGGTACTTTAAAGATATGACTACACTTTTGGCATACCTCCAGACTTGGATGTTGAAGCACAGTCACACTAAGATGGTGATGGCAGCTTTTCATTTAAGTAATCGAGAGGCTAAATGTTTACAGCAGCGATAGATTTTATCATTTTGTCCAACTCCTACTTGTTTTTTAGTAAAACTAGACAGATTGCTCATGTTCCATCACCATCTAGTGGCATTGTGCTAAAACTATCTTTGTGTGCCACACTGCTGAGGCAACTTGTAGGCTTAGGATGGGGTGCTGGTGCCAAAACACTGTGCACAGCGCCCTATCCCTGGTCTACTCAATGGCTGAGTACTGTGCACCCATCTGATGTTGCAGTGTTCATACTTGCCTCATAGACAGTGTCCTGAATGATACCTTGTGCATTGTCACTGGATGCTTGCATCCCACTCTAACAAACCACCTACCCATACTTTCAGGCATCCAGCCAGCTGAACTTTTGAACCCAAGATCTCTAAATCAGTAGAAACTACCATATGTTTAATACAGCTTTACTAGGTAAGTTACAGTTTAGGAAAAAATAATCATGTATATATTGGACATGGTAGTCACACAAAATATAGTCAGAAGCAAAAGAATAGAACCCCCAGCTATTTTTACAAGCATAAAGATTTTTTAAGTTGGCAAATGCATGAAAAGTTTCCAAGTTTATGATAAGATTTACATGTAACCTTGCCAATGCTAACATTTACAATGCTTCAATTAACAAGGATATTTTTGATTTCTCAACCTTAAGATTATCTGAAAGGTAAAATTATTTACTTTCTTATTCTTGATTGTAAAACCATTCAAATAAGACTTTTTTGTCTGCAACATATGAAAATAAAAAGTGCATTTAGTTAAAAAATTATACTTGGTAACTTAACCATATTATACTTGCTCAAACACAAAAAGTGTTTTGATTATGAGTAGTTGAAACAAACACAATGGCTTATAATCATTAAACAATACAGCAAAAACATGTAAATTTTCTATTTAAAACTTTCTAAATTACAGCTTTTTTAGAGCAAAAATTTCAAATTTTAGAATATGACATTTATACTATTTAATGCTTGTGTAATTAAAAGTGAGTCTTTTTTTCTAGAAAAAGCAGGATTTCCATTGAGCAGACATCAAACAGAAAACAAAAATGAAATAATTTGTAGTGGGTGAAGATCTTTTACCAGTGTCCTAACCTTGATGAGGCAAACTTGTTTAGAAAGAAACTTTTTAAACAATTACCTTTGCCAAGTACTTAAATGCAGACTTTTTAAAATATGCAATGCATGTGGCTACAAGGGAAAAGAATGTTGAGTCTCACATCAAAACTTTTGCAGTGTTACCTAACTGTTATGAGGGTTTCATTTGGAAGCTTTCATTCTATTAGTTTGCTTGCCTGCCACAAACCACAAGGACTTTTTGAATAAGTTTAAAATTTTTCTTATTGTGAACTAGATTTTGTTTGTACTCTACCTGCAGACCTCTCTGGCAAGGGTAATGCAGTAAATATATATTATTATTATTATCATAACAATATCACTGTATAATTAAATGGTTTCTATGAAAGTGCTGCATATAGTCAAAAACCAGTAATAAAAAATTCTAAATTAAAAAATGAAAACTTTGCAGAAAATTCAACATTTTCAATATGTATTTCTATACGTATATAAATGAAGTAATGTTATAATTGCCAGACAAAAACCTAAAATTACTTTCCACATGATATAATATAACACTTAGATTGCTTGTTTCAGTAAAAAAACTCATAAATTGCAAAAAATTATTTCATGCAAAAACAGCAGTTCAAATTACTCTTCATAGCAAGAAGGTAAATCATAACATCAGTTACAATGGGTTGCAGTACAAATACAGGGTCCTCCAGCAAAGTGTAGACTGTTATATATTACATTAATTTAAAAACGAAATGGGCAATGAAAATTTTTTTAAAAGAAAATTAAAGGTAAATGTATAATAATCTTCAATATTGAATTCAGTTTATTCAATATATCTACCCTTTTCAATGATAACACAGCAGAGGCGAGAGATAACTTGGTCACACGTGGCACGAATAGTTTCGCTTTCTATTTTCGCCCAAGATTCTTTCAATTTCTTCTTCAATTTTTCCACATTTGAATGTAACACAGCACAGGCCTTTCTTTCCAAGATGAACCATATCCCAAAGTCCATCGGATTAAGATCAGGAGAAGAAAGGGGCCAGAGTTCCTTTGACCAAAAGGACTTAAAGTTGTCCTTGGACCAGGCTTGAACCATTTTGGCTGTGTGAGCGGTTGCCCCATCCTGCTGTAGTGTCACTGCTTGATTTCCAGGCAATGAATTTATCCATGGAAAAACCCTGTTCTTCAACATGTCCAGGTAAACGTGCTGATTGACTTTTAAGCCATCTTCAACAAAAAAAAAAGACCACAAAGTAATTTATAAATACTTTAGAAATCTATCTAAAAATTAGTCTACACTTGGGTGGAGGACCCTGTATGCTTTGACATATTGCTTTGTAAAAACTAAAAATGTATGAATTACATGAATATAGGCCATGTTTGAAGATCCAAAAAAGTAGAAAAAAGATGAAATTATGCTGAAAAAAATTGACAGTTTGATCAGCTACAATTCCATAACTAAAAGTAATATCATCAGTAAAAGAATAATAAGTTAGCACCTTTGCTCATCATTTGTACTTAAATTATTAAAACAACCTATAAAACTTCAACCAACTGAAAAAACAAAATTCTTTCAATGATTCAAATTTGAAAAAAACAGCTAATTTTTACTTTCTGTTTTGGCATATGAAAATGAATAGTTCAAAAGATTCAAAAAGAGAAGCTAAAACTTTACATGCAAACAATTCTAGAAACTAATCATGAATAAATTGCAAACAAGCATCTTACTCGTTTCAATCATGCCATTAACATTATCCAGATCAAGAAAATAAATTAAAATTTTTGCCAATAATTACTTCACAGCCAACATTACATTAAGTATTGATAATGTTGCTTAAAATTTTATATACCATACATAAAAAAATACATAGTTGTTCAAATATTATTCATTTTGAATTCATAAATTGATCAGTTAATGTTCCCTTATGGCCTGAAACAGTGATTAAAGTTTTCACACTTGTGAAAATAGCTGGGATTTTATTCTTTGGCCTCTGACTGTATTTTGAATACATATGACTATACTGTTTAACATAATTATTTTTCTTAAACTGTAACTTACTAAAGCTGTAATAAACATAAGCTTTTAATATCTTTCTATGAAATTTAGACATTCAGAAGCATTGAAGGAAAGTCACAATTTAAGATGTCTGAATAAATCATTCATCACTGTTTGATTACAAGATTAAAACTATTAAAAAAATGTTTTGTCATACTCATACATGTAGTCATTGTTTTAAAACTTTTATTTTGTTATTTCAATTCAATGGTTCAAATGCACCCCCATATTAACCTTTAACAGTTGAGTCAAACTCTGTAGAAGTTTATAAAGAAATGCTCTTTAACCAGTAAAAATTTTTTTTACATGAATAAGTGCCTACATGGGTAATTTTATATCAAAAGATGGTATGATTTTGCAATTTTCACATACGTTCAAATAAGTGGTGCAAATTTAAAATAATTTTACAACAATGCAGTATTCTTTCTCAAACTTTATCAGGTGTAGTGTAGTAGGCAGCTATCATTCATAGATAATCTGGCCTTCTTTCTCTTTTGTTCAAAAGTTACAAGCATTCAAAATTAACCAAAACTATGTTTTTGCATAAAAAAGTAGCAACTTTGACAGTTCAAAAACCACTCATAATACAAGATTACGATTTTGTTGCATGAGATATATGAAGCATACCAAAAAGTTGAACACATATATGAAAAATTAGCTTTCTGTGATTTTTGAAATTGGAGATATGCATCTATGAAAGTGCTACCAAATAGCCAAGTGCCAGCTCTTGTAGAGGCTATGTAAACTTTTGAAGTAATTTTTTAAAACTACACTTCCTTTTTAGCTAAAATTTTTAAAACATAAATTAATCATTTTGAAAAGGCTTCACAGAATTTGGAGAGGGTCAAACAGGGAATTTCAGAAGTTTTAGAACACTGGACATGGAATGACCCAATAATAAACTCAAAAAGTGTTTTTTTTAAAATTGAACATCAAGTGAATATTAAAAGATTTTAAAAGGCAAGTAAAAACTAGTCTTTGCTATTTCTCAACTTTTAAAGATATAACAACCTTTAAACAAAAGCATTTTCACAATCTAACAAACCATTTGCTTCGGCTGCTTTAACATTAGAAGGACAGTATTTTTATAAACTTATAAGAATGAAATGTGTCAACTAATGCAATATATTAATAAATACACAAAAATATAACTTGTTAACCAAACATTCTTTTTATATAAAACTTGTTTTTATTAAAGTTTTCATCTATAAAAAAAGCACACTAAATTTTTTTTATAGATTTCAATTGTCATTAAAAACTTTGATTATTCCTAAATTCAGAGAAATTACAATACATTTATTACAAACCAAATATATAGTATAATGGGTACTAATAAGCTTAATATTTGTATGGCCCAGAGTAATGAATCTCATTGAGCTAAATTTCTGCTTTCTTTTTTCAGCCAAGTCACAATCAAAAATAAGCAGCATGAACATATATAATTATGTGCCTTAAAGTGCATTGTTAAGGCACAATTAAAATTATTCACATAGACTGAGCATCAAACTTGCATTCTTCAACCTGCAAGTCTGAGTGTTGCCCACTGACCTACCCCACCAATATAAGTAAGTTAAGAGTTGTAGATTGTAACGAGTTCCGTGTTCTGCCAATGTTAAGCCAGAAAGATAGAATATTGGCAGTTGTACAATTTTATTAATGAAGCAGCTAACCCTTATGGTAGCAAAAACATTTTATGGCATTCTGTAAAGTCCAAATAAACACAAAACAGACATGTTGATTCTTGCTTGTTGTTAGATTTTAACTGCTTGGGGCAGAGTTATAGCTGTTGACTACTATAAAGTATCTAGGGCTGGTTTATTGACTGGTAACTTTAAAAGGTAGCCTTAATTATGTTACATTTCAAATGCAAACTTTCAAGGTTTTATTTTATTTGGATGAAAGATGGAAGCATCTGTCACTTATCAACAAAGACAGCTAGTTCCAAAGCTGCAAAGATAACTTAAACATAAAAAACTAAAGACTTCAAACTTAAACATCTAAGCTGTAAGAAAAGTAAATAAACAGCAATAATAAAATAAAAATGAAATTTGTTTATTTCATCAAAAAACTGGTTTTTGTAAAGTAAAAATGCATTTATTAAAACATGCTGTTCTTTTAGCTAGTTGCCACAATATTTTCTTATTTCAGATAAGATAATATTTTGAAATTAAAAAGTTGGCTAGATAACCATAATTTTGAAAAAGCCATAAAATATCACAGCTGTAATACAAAACATTAAGAAATTATGAGAAAAATTTGAAATTTCATTAATTGATACATTCTTATTCTTTAATGTTTAAAAGCTGGTGTTGCCTCTAATGAACAAGATTGTTCAAAATTAGTAATGGACTGAAAAAAATTAGTTGTGGGCCTTATGTGACCCACTGTTTGGACCAACATGCTTCACCCATAATAAAAAACAAAATATTGTGTTTATTTTAAAAACTAAAAGCAATAATTAATCAAATTGATGGTTTTTATTGGAATAAGACTATACAACAATAAAAGCATATAACTATTTGAATAAGGTTCAATAAGATTTTAATGGAATAAGATTGCCATAATATTCTATTTGAATAAGATTTTTAAGTTTAAAAATAAGATTTGAGTAAGATTTTTTTAAAATTAATGTTGATCAAATAACGAAATATGGCTAAACAGAGAAAATATACATGTGATAAATGTAGTGAGAAGGTAAAACCAGATGAAAAAGCATTGTGCTGTGGAACTTGTGTGAATCAGAAACAACCAAACATTACCAACAACAAAATACCTTAAAATTCTTAAAATCACTCGACCCAAAATTGACATCTTCACAAAATATAAACGTTACCATCATCAAAGCAAAGCAAATGCTTAACATTATGAAAGCACTCACCTCTACCAAATGGGATAGACAAAAAGAATATTCAAAGCTATTACTTGCCCTATTTTGGAATATGCAAACATCATATGGAGCCTTATCATGTCAAATACCAACATCAAGAAACTGTAAACTGGCTTTGTGAATTGCTACTGGCTGCACACAAGATACAAGCACACAACACCTACATGATGAAACAAAGGTCCTTCCAATGGACACTCATCTCAAACTTCATGCTACTCAACTTAAACAACTGAATGAAATACAAACACACCCTTTACAGGATCTTAAATGCATACTTAAATCCGTCCAGAAACATGAAAGCCACAATCTTTCATAACAATGAGCACACCAACATCATCATCTCAGAACCAGGCATAACACCTGGAGAATGTAGAGAAAAACTCAAACACATTTACATTACCATCACCTCACAATACCTCAGTTTAGAAAAAATAACAAAGTTACAAACACCACACCCTATGACATTCATTCATCAAAACAAACATTACCACATCATATGCAAACAAAACTGGTACAGCTCAAAGCCAACAAATCACTACTCTTGCAAAGTTACCTACATACAGTGAACCCTTAAACTTACATGCCACAATGTTCATTATGCTTGTCACACACACATGACACTAATCACCTCTTTAATTGTAGTCAAGTACCAACACAACACAACACAACACTACTAGTATTTGGAAAAAGCCTTTAAATAGTAAAGGTTATCCAAGAGTGGGAATCTAGATTGGCTTCTTTGAAGGATTATGGGATGGAGATAAGATGGAGTCTTGCATTTGTGAAATCATATGGCCATTTTGGTCAGAATGAAAGCTAATTAACTAATCCCAATTTGGCTTTACTCCAAGTTCATCATGTATTGACCAACTTGCAATTTATGAAAGATGTTAGTTCCTTTTACTGATTGTGGAGAATGGACTGATGTACTATATCTCAACTTTTCTAAAGCATATAATTCTGTCCCACATGAAAGACTTTTATAAAAGCTATTATCCAATGGAATTAAAAGAAAATTTTTAAATCAGATATGTTTCTTTCTTTTAGAGCACCTTGAAATTGTTGTAGTTGAAGATGCAAAAGGTAAACATAAAAGTGGTCTCTGGAGTTCCTCAAGATAGTTGCTTAAGCCCAGAACTGTTCATTGCCTATGTCAATGATATTGATGATCAAGTAAAATATAGTAATAATAATATTTTAAAATACACAGATGACATTAAAATATACAAGTTCTTTTTTATGGTATTCTCATCTTTTTTTAAACAAGAAGTACAATCTAACTTGAATTCTCTTGCATCCTGGTCCCAAGATTGGGAATTAAAACTTAATGTAAATAAATGCTTTGTGCTTCACTTTGGCAAAAGTAATTTGAGGACTCCATACACTCTATTCAACAAACCACTTACAGTAAAGAAAATGAAAAATATCTAGGTGTCATAATGTCATCAAATCTGAAACAAGTAATGTATGTCTCACAAATTATTAAATGTATTGAGATGGCTTTATCAATCTTAAAGCAATAATCAATAAAGATAAAAGTGTTTCTTAAACTTTACAAACAGCTAGTTCAGCCACACCTTGAATATGCAATAACTATTTGGAAACCACATTTTAAATGTGAAATTGTCTTAGTTAAAAGAGTACAATAGCAGGCTACAAAATGTATTCAAGTTTTGAAAAATGAAAGTTACCAGTAACACTTGTAAATTTAAGATTGACTCACTTAAAAACCAAAGAACTGTAATTGACTTATGTGAAGAATATAAAATACTCATAATATGTCATCATTGAAATTTACAAAATTTTTCAACAATAATGTCAACAGTACTAGGTGCGGTCATGACTTTAAATTGATCAAACATCCTTTTCATTTGGATAGTACATTTTTTTCTTTAACAGAGTTATAAACATGTGGAACAAACTGCCCTCAGACATTGTATCTAGTTTGTCTTTATGCGAATTTAAGCATTGTGTCTCAAATTTTGTCAATTTACGTTTTAATAATCCTGGTGTTTGATTCACAAACATTAATTTATTTACTTTTTTATTTTTTATTTTTATTTTTATCTCTATATTTATCCTCCTGACTCACAGGAAAGTGACGGAGACGCTAATACATAGGGTAGGCAATTACCTCAACCTGCTTCTGGAGATGCCAAGATATTGCTGTCCACTTGTAATTTAAAAACGATATGACTGTAATTTAGAACTGCTTGCCAAGACCACCAAGCAGGGGAAAAGTGTTATTCCCAAGGACACAACAGAATGGTGTGAGTGGGTTTTGAACCGAGACCATGTTGGTCACGAGCCCAGCGCTTTAACCACTTGACCATGCTGCCAACAATTAGTCTCTCTAATTGGTATGACTTGAAGTTGCTGGCTTGCTGCATTGATACCATTGCTTCTTTTTTTTCTTTGTTTTAAGTGTGTCTTTTGTAGTACCATACTGTTTCATATTTTTATCATGTCTTTGTTATCTGTATTCATGTACCAAATTACCTATCTGCCTTTGCTCTGTCGTCATTGCCTTTATATCTAACCCAATCTTAACAGTATCTAAATTTTTTTTTTTTACTGTGTTTTTGTAAAATTTTCTTAGAGATATCTTTTTTTATTAAACTGTCTGACTGTTTACTTATTACGTGTTTTTTTAATGTTTATAAAAATTAATCCAAATTACCAAGTCATTGATTGCATTGATTAAATAATATCAACAATGCAAAACTATTCCGACAAAAAACTAAAATACAAAAGCATAAACATTTAAGAGTAGATGTTAGTATATAGTAATCATATAAAACTTGCCTTTGCAATCGCTGAAAACTCACCAAATAAAAAAATGAAAACAGCAATTTCCGAAAAACTTTTGTTTGTTGTTGCAGAAAAAAATTAGGAACACATATAACATTCAGGAGAAATCCGCTTTTTCAAAAAACTTGCCAGTTTTTTTGGAAGTATTTTACTCAATCTCAATCAAGAATGACGCTCTTTCAGTTACCTTTTTGTTTCATCACCTTGTTAAGGTTTTTATGCTTCGCACCAGGGGTGCTCAATATATCGATCACGATTTACCAGTCGATCGCAAAGGTAGTGTGGTAGATCGCATGACACTAAAAAAAATACATAAATAAAATAAAATAAAGACGTCAGCCTATATTCCATTCCGTCACTTGATTGACATCCAGGGTGACTAATCAAATGAAATGGGACTTTTTCTGACTGTTACGTCAATATACATGTGCAAACAGGGGTGCAGCAAAACCAGCAAGCGAGATAGTGAATAACTTCTTTTTTTGAACCTAGTAAGGAGACAAAAAGGTATCACTTTCATACAGAATGGGAGGAGGACTTTTTTCACAATGGGATTTTTGAAGTGGGTTTATCTCGTCTGCCACTCTAACATCGCAATACTAAATAAGGAAAACGTGAAACGGTATTATTGCACTGTTTATAAAAAAATATGACACTGACTTCTCGCCAAAAAGTGAACTAAGAAAGAGAAAGGTAAAGGAACTAAAATCTCGGTTAGATCCAGGCAGCAGTCATTGTTCTCGCAACACACTTCAAAAGCAAAAGCCACCACCGAATCATCGTTCCGGGTGAGCCCCCCTCATTGATAAAAACAAGAAGTCCTTTTAACACGAAGAGAAGGTCAAAGAGTTCGTTGAAGCAGGTGACTCATTGTTTCGAGAGTTTAAAAACAAGATGAAAATTATCTTTGATCAAAGCACTCCAGCAGTTAAGAAATAATCTGCAGTTATACGGCGCATTGAAGCTATGGCTGAGGATTTGATTCCGCAATTTTGGAAGGACACCACAGATTGCAAATGTTTCTCACAGCAAATAGATGAGAGTGACAAAACCGAGATGTGTCTTTTCAATGCCTTTTCATTTGGATGGTGTTTACTGATATCATTGCAAAACGGGAGCTATTAACAGTAGGCTTTCTACCATATAAGAACAGAGCCGAGGAGAGGACATAATTCAATTATTCAAAAACTTTATTGAGAAAACCCAGCTCCGATTACAAACTAATGTCTATCATCACGGCTGGAGCTCCTGCAATGTTTGGCCACTTGAATCAATTAATTGCCAAGTGCAGGCAAGATGATGCTTTTCCAAACTTCCTGAGTTACCAACACAAAACCCATCAACAAGCGTTAGGCTATATGCAAAATTGTTCAACATAACAGAGATCATGAGTATAGCAACGAAGATTTTATTCGCGCCAGCTCATGCACATCTGGAGAAGGTTTACCACAACCTTTCTGAGTTAGGCTATTATTACACACGGACGTGAGATAGATCAGTCGAGGAAAATTCTTGCAAAAATTTTGAGAGCTCTGTCCCAAGACTAAGGAGTTCTTCGGTGGAGCTGGACAAGAGAAATACAAGCAACTAAATGACGGTCAATGGCTATTAGACTTGGCTTTTTTAATTGTTCTGACAAACATGTTGAATAACCTTAATTTGGAGCCGCAAAAAAAAGACAAAATTAGGGTAGGCCTACCTAAACAACCTTGGACAACATAGTAATCAGTATGATCAGGTCAGACAATGCTTTTAAAGAAAAACTTCAACGTCTCTCCTCAAAGCTGGAGCGCCATGATTTGGCAAACTTTTCCAACAACAAAAAATTGATAAACAGCTTTAAACAAACGTCCGTTAAGGAAAGATGAAGCAAGCTGAGCAACCCTTGTTCTAGAAAAAGAACTTATTTAAAATATCTTTTGTTGGAACCATAGTCAATAAATCATGGATTACTGATTACTTCCTGAATAATAGTCTTCTTGCTCTCGTTCTGGCAAAGTTTTTACTCAGCGTCGCAAGTGTAGGTCGGTAATTTCAACAGTTGCTATTTTGTTATAAATTTTGCTTTACTTAGCTATAGAGCTTTGTCGCAGGCGTTTTTTATAATCAATTTTGGGGCTTTTAACATTGTAATCGACCATTAAAAAATATTTTTTAATAACAGTAAAACTTTGCGTTTAATTCTAAACAAATTACCGATAAATTTGTTCCAAACGTACCGATAAATTTGTTTGGAACAAATTTAATGTCAATGATCACAATGACCAAGCTACCCTCCTTAGATATTTTTTAAAATTTCATTTCGACGTCCTTAATGTTAAATCTGTCATCACAGAGTTTTATGGCTATATTTTTAGAACAACCGGATAAAACTATATTACTGTAGATTGGCGTAAAATAAATGGATATTATTTGAATGTTAAAAATACTATTTAAAGAATTTTTCTGTTTTAAAGTTGTGATTGAGTTTTAAAACCGTTTATTGGCACATTATCTTTTAAATTGCCCATACTGTGAGGAAACTACAGCGGCTTTTTTGATTTTTTCAACCAACGCTTTCGATCTTAGCGGGAGTTGAGTTTTCTGATTTTACTACAGATTTTTACAGTGTGCATTTTTCATCTTCATTACGTGATTGATAACCACGATATCAGCTGGTACTGTGCCATTTGCCTTGTAGATTTCATGGATTGAGGTTTCATTTTATGTCTTTAGAGTCAGGACCCAATTAAAATGAGTAATGTTTTTTAATCTTTGAAATTTTGTTTTTTTACAGAAACTGACGATGACCTTTATAGGTCTAAATTGATTTTTGTTATGATTTTAGTTTTTAATTTCTATATTGAATATTTGGCGCATTACACTTTGACTGATTTTATTAATTAATTTATGAACAGTATTTAAAATGTTTAAAGTGGAGTTATTTCTGATAGGCATAGCCTATAGATTTTTAAAAACACTAAATCTATTCACACGTAAGGTGTTTATGAGTGAATTGCAAGACCAACTTTGTATAATTTAACAAAGTTGATTGAATGCGTAAAAATAATTTTCGAGTCCTAAAAGTGCAAGCGAAAACTTTTTGTAATTAAATTTTTAGGCTATTTCACGTGTAATTTTATTTTTTTATCAAATTTTTAGGCTATTTCACGCTAGTGACAAGAAAGAGCGTTGAAATTAGGGAGCCAGGGCGCTGAGACCCCCGACAAAATTTTTGACCTCTGCGAAAAATTTCAGCCCTCAAAGCTCCTCATTAAAATTACTTTGCTATGATTAGTCATTTGGTTCAAAATTAACAAATTGTAAATATTCAAACGCGCGCTTGGTTTGCTTGTTTCAATCTAAATCGAGTTTTCTTAACTTCTTCTTTCTCTACAAGCTCAATTAAAAGGTGTATTTTTCCTGCGTCGACAACTCGATGATAAATTGGTAATTGATAACTGTTATAGTCTCACTGAGATGCGCAACAGCAACTTTTAAAAGCATTTTTTGAAGTCATTTAGTGGTTTTGAATCTGAGTGATAACTTTTTGTTGTTTCAGAACTGTTAAAACGCGTTTACAGCCCTTTACAGCACTTTTTTCTTTCAGTGCGATCTTGGTTTGTTTTATTGACGCCCAAATTCACTCATTTTTTCTCGAAAACATGAGTGGATTTGAGCGTCAATAAAACAAACCAAGATCGCGCTAAAAGAAAAAGTACTGTAAACGGCTGTCAACGCGCCTTTAGTTGTTTTAATTTGTTCTAATCTAAATTTGGGCTGCGTTGAAAACAATTTTCGTAAGTTGGCTATTTTTAAATCATTATTGTCGTGTTTTTTATGTTTTGTATCTTTGTTTAGAATTACGGAATAACACTTCAATAAATTTCGAATCAAACTTGGATTGAGCGTTTTCGTCAATTAGTATACGCAGTTTTAACTATTAGAAAAGAAAGCAGATTAAATCAAATCAATCAGCTTAAATTTTTTAAATTTCGCCAGGAAAAAGTTTCCTAAAAGTGCTATTTCGAATAAGAAATAACATCACGCATCGCTATATTAGTGAGCACTAATCCCACAATTACAATCTTGCTAAAATAGCAAATGCTCACGAGACATTAGTGAGTTGCTAAAAAGCATAACTAAAGTCTTAAAACTGCTCGTTTATAGCTATATCCAGTGGTGGATATTGGGTGAGGCGAATGAGGCAGTCGCCTCAGGCCCCCCCTTTTTTTGGGGGCCCCCCCTCGAGTGTTGCATTGTTAACTGTGCAGTTTTGGATTCGCTGCAGATGTTTGCTCAGAGGACGATTTGAAGTGAAGACCTTTTTTTTTTTTTTTTTTAGAGAACACTTTGATTTTGGGAGAAAAATATGCAAGCCCAGATCAGACCTCTTTTTTTTCTCAGACTACATCAATTTTTGAAAATTCTTGCCTCGGGCCCCTAAATTGGAATATCCACCACTGGCTATATCAACATGTTGATGGCAGTAGAATGTGGCAAGAAAACGAGGATTTTGGGGGCTTTGCTTTGAATGACGTTGAGCAGGCGTATCAAAGTCAGTTTTTTTATACTGATGTGTGTATGCATTTATTAGATCACTTTTAGACTGGCAACTTATCTGCGGATATGACAAACAAGGTGTAGCAATAGCAACCGTGCAAGTCTTTTTATTAAATTTTTTTCTATTTTGTCTGCATGCTATAACGTTATAACTTTATAGCATGCAGACAAAAAAAAAAAAAAAAAAACTGGCCCAGATGGTAGGTGCTTTCACGCAGCCTGGGCCGTGAGTAAGTCTGCTCATTGATTTTAAAAATGACAGACCGAAACCGAACCTACCAAAACGGAAGGGTATCCACCCATTCCGATGTTCAGTGTGGGTCTGTTAATCGGCAAACGTCCTTTTCAGGACGGGGCAATGTCAGGATAAAACTGTCCTTTTCAGGGCACATTGCCAACAAGTTCCGAAGACCCACTATTCTTCAGCTGAACATCGAAGGCCTCACTGCAAGCAAGATGAATGTTCTTCATCACCTCGCTATGCAGTCTGAGGCACTCGTCATCCTACTGCAGGAGACCCACTGCACTGATGCAGAGAAGTTGGTGCTACCACACTACCAACTAGCTGGGTCTTCTTTAAGCAGGAAGCATGGCCTTGCCACGTTTGTTCACGAGCGACTGAGATACACGCTTTTGGACCAATCTCCACCGACATCGGAGATCGAGTGGCTGTGTGTGGACGTTGATGGCTATAAAATAGTCAACGTCTACAAACCACCGCCAACGCGATTGCGAACCCTGGATCTCCCAGTGTTTCCTCACCCCTGTCTGTACGCTGGCGATTTTAACTGTCGTCATGCTGACTGGGGTTATGATGACAACAGTCCGGACGGTGAGTGCTTGGCTGGATGGGCAAGTATTAATTGTCTTGCCCTCCTATATAATGCCAAGGACGCTGCCAGTTTTTATTCCGGCCGCTGGAACACTGGCACCAATCCAGACCTAGCTTTCGCTAGCGTAAGTCCAAACAGTCGCTTACCGGATAGACGTGTCCTTGAGAAGTTTCCCAGGTCACAACATCGACCCTCGCTTATTACACCACCAAGGTTTGCTATGGCAGTGCCAAGCATGCCTGTTAAGCGATGGAACTTCCGCAAGGCCAATTGGAGTCACTACATTGCTTTGACGAATAAATTCGCAAAGACTTTGTTGCCGCCTGATTCACTTGATGTGGATGCGGCTTACCAGGACTTCTGTAACATCATTAAGAAAGCAGCCAAGAAGATTATCCCACGCGGGTATCGAAATAACTATATTCCGTGTTGGGATGCAGAGTGTGAATCCCTCTATAAAACCTTTCTGCAGTCTCCTCAGGGAGACGACTCAAGTTTGGCTGCTACAGTTTTGCTTGCCAAGCTTGACAGAAAACGGAGGGATCGATGGTCCGAGGCAGTTCGGAGCATTGACTTCTCACACTCTAGTCGAAAAGCGTGGAGTATCTTGAACAACCTTACTGGTAGGTCACGACACTCTCCTCGTCATTGTCCCGTTTCAGCCGATGCTATTGCATCTCAATTGGTTAGAAATGGGAAATACGAGGCTGTTGATCGCAAGTCATCTCGACTTGTCTTTCAAGAAGTGTCTGACCTTTGGAGGGCCACAACACCAGATGCAGTAAATATCTCTGACAATTTTTCACAGAGAGAATTTGCTGCTGCCCTTCAACATTTAAAACCAGGTAAAGCTCCGGGTCCTGATTCCATCTGCCCCGAGCTTATACTCCATGCTGGAGCTTCTTTGAAGTCCTGGTTACGTGACTTCCTTTCTTCCTGTTTGCGCCGACTCAAAATTCCCAAGATCTGGAGAAGAGCGCTTGTGGTCGCGATCCCAAAACCAGCAAAGCCCGTGGGGGACCCAAAGAGTTATCGACCGATATCTCTGCTCTGTGTCTCCTACAAGATCCTCGAGAGGCTTATCTACGCCCGCGTTGAACCATTAATCGATCCACTGCTCCCTAAAGAGCAGGCTGGGTTCCGACGCGGGAAGTCAACCGTAGATCAAGTTGTTCTGCTAACCCAGAACATCGAGGATTCTTTCGAGGCTAAAAAGAAGGCCGGTGCCGTATTTATCGATCTGACAGCTGCTTATGACACTGTCTGGCACCGTGGCCTTACCTGCAAGCTGCTGAGACTACTTCCGGATAAGCACATGGTCAAAATGATCATGGAGCTTGTCCGAAATCGAAGTTTCACCCTTACCACCGGTGACAGCAAGCAAAGCAGGCTACGCCGTCTTAAAAACGGCGTTCCTCAGGGATCAGTCTTGGCTCCCCTCCTATTTAACATCTATACGTACGATCTTCCTTCCATGATTTCCAGCAAGTTTGCTTATGCTGATGATTTAGCATTGTTGCACTCTTCTGGAAACTGGAAGGACTTGGAGGGGACATTAAGCCAAGACATGTCCACACTGTCAGCGTATCTCCAGACTTGGAGGTTGAAGCTCAGTCACACTAAGACGGTGACGACAGCCTTTCACTTAAACAACCGAGAGGCCAAACGTGAGCTAAAGGTCTACAACAATAGTAGACTTTTACCGTTCTGTCCAACCCCTACATACCTTGGGGTAAAACTGGACAGATCGCTCACGTTTCGTCACCATTTAGTGGCATTGCGCAAAAAACTATCATCGCGCGTCACACTGTTGAGGCGACTCGTGGGCTCGGGATGGGGTGCTGGTGCTAAAACACTACGCATAGCCACCTTGTCTCTAGTCTACTCAACAGCTGAGTACTGTGCGCCAGTCTGGTGTCGCAGTGTTCACACTCACCTCATTGACAGTGTCTTGAATGACGCCTTGCGCATAGTTACTGGATGCCTGCGTCCCACTCCAACGGACCACCTACCTGTACTTTCAGGCATCCAGCCAGCTGAGCTTCGCCGACTGGGAGCGACACTCTCCTTGGCTTACCGTGGATCTCTGGACCCCGATCATATTTTGCATGGTCTTTTAAGTGGGTCCTCAGATACTGGCCAAGTGAGACTAAGATCCAGACGCCCGTTTGTGCCAGGTGCGCGGAATCTCTTGGACAATCTTGCCAGACTTGGCATCCGCGCCTCTGAATGGACAAATCATAAATGGAACGCGGAGTACTGTGAAAGTGCTTCCAGGCTCCGTGCTTTTGTGCCCGGGACCAGTGTCAGGCCTGTTGGGATGGGCTTACCCCGAGCAGCTTGGGTTAAGCTCAACCGCCTGCGGACTGGTGTTGGGCGATTCCATTCGTCCATGCACAAATGGGGTCTCGCTCCTTCACCGAATTGCGAGTGTGGCGCCTCAGAGCAAACCGCAGACCATGTACTAACAATGTGCCCTATACATCGGGCACCACATGGAGCACGCGGTCTGACGGTTTTGGATGACGAAACTCGATGCTGGCTTAATAACATCACTGCCAGCATCTGATCCAGGCAGTGCAGCAGTCTGGGGTAGTAAAAGGATAAACCCTTGGCCCCAGTTCTGTTTGTGTCTGGCCTGGAGTGGATGGCCTTCAAACGATGACGACGACGACGACGACGACGAACGTTATAACTCAGGCCGCTAAAGTCAATAAAATCAAATTTTTATCACGGCTATACTACCTCATTGAACTTACACAACACAACCTTACAATTTCAGTTGTTCAGGAGTCTTTATATAGGTCAAAATAAAATTCAAAATTTCGAATAAAGCGAAAATTTGTCAAAATATTATCTTGTCAAATTTTACATACAAAAACTCAATTTTTCCTCAATTTTGCAATTTTTTGAGCAGCTCATTTTATCGTAGGCCTAAGCATTCTAAAACTTTTGGGACTGCAACCCCTTGGAATCAATCGTTTGTCTTTTTTTATAATTTCTGAATCAGCAATATAAGTTTTACATCTTTTACAATATTCTATTAACTTCAAACCTCTCCTAAAAACTTTTAGTATTACCACCCTGGGGTATGCAATTTTTGGTGGGTGGTCTTTTCGTCCAACGACACTTCGTCCACGTCTTTTTGTCCTATTTTTTTGTCCAACGAATTTCGGTCCAATTTCAAAGAAAGAAGTCTTGCTAAGGGAACCCTAACCCTAACCCTAACCTTAAACCCTATTGGACAAAAAGACGTGGACGAATTGTCGTCGGACGAAAAGTCGGTACACGGCAATTTTTAGTTAAAAATCTTTGATCTATATCTATATCTTCTAAATCTTGGTCTCCAAAGTACGGCCCGCGAAGCTCGTTTTAAAAAAACATATACAGTCACTTTGAACCACAGTTGGATAGAATTATTTCGGAAATAAGCCCCAGTTTCTTGTTCCTCTAAAAAAATGAAAAAAATGAAATCATGGTGATCTACAAAAAAAAAAAGTTTACTTTGAATCAATCTCATATTTCCGCATTTTTCCCCAAAATCATGGTAATCTCTAAAAAAAAAAGGTCTTCACTTCGTTTACAGTTATTCATTAACTGTTTTTCGCAAACTATGTTTTTGGCTTTGGCCTGAGGAGGTCCAAAAAAATCTATACACGGCCCGCTGTTAGAAATGTTTGGAGACCCCTAATCTATATGATAAAATTATTAACCAATTTAAAATTTGGTAAAAAATACAGTATTATTCTTAAGTCGGGGCAAAATATGTGTCTCTAATGCATGTTTGTTATAAAAAAATTGGTACCCTGGCCAAGTAGTTCATTTAGGTCGGGTCTAATTCGAAGAAAAACCGATTGGAATGAGAATTAGTTTTAGGTGGAAACAGAGTTAGTTTTAGAGAGAAAGTAGTTGGTTGAAAAGAAACTAAGTTCTTCTTGAGCATCTTAACAAATTTTAAAAAATTCAAAAAATTTTGATTTAAAAAAATTTTTTAAATTCAAAGAACAATTTGCGCGACGACTCTTTTTAACTCTTAGAGCAACTTTTTTCTTCTTTTTTACTCTCACTCGAATCGCTTTTTCTTCGAATTAGACTTGACCATTAATTTAACGCCTATAGAAAGTTGTTTATGACCTCTTTGTTTTGCCACACACCAGAACAGTGAACAAACAAAATGTGGCAACTTCAAATACAAAATTGTGTGATTCATTAAGGTCTATATGAAATTAAAATGAGAGCGGCCAACCGGATCCGTTTAAAATAAAGTTCCGGTTCCGGTTCCGGTTCAGCAAATTTTATTTTTTTGGGTTCAGTTCCGGTTCAGGCTCAAAAAATGATAACGGTTAATACCGGTTTACGGATCTGGTTCAGGTTCGATTTAACGCTCTGCATTTTAGTACCCCCAAAAATTGAAAATAAATAAATAAATAGGTAGTTTTAGAAGTGTTTAAATATAAAAAAAACTTGTAAAGACAGTTTTGTAGCCTACTTGATGATATTGAAATTTCTTTGTTTGTCAACTGTACTTACCCCCACCGCCAACTCTTAAATATTTTTTTTATCTTGGTAAGCAGCATACATATCTTTCCAGATTGCTTTTGAAGAGTATTGTAATTAGCTTAAGTAGATCTTTTAATTTTGAAAGTATAGGCCTATCATCAGAGGTAAACATTCGTTCATTCATTTATCATCTTTATTTATCCTCTGACTTGCAAGACAACGTTGAAGACGACAAACAGGGCAACCGTCGGGCAATTACCTACCGGTAGGCCTATTACCCAGACCTATTTTTGAAAGTCCTAAGAGATTGCTGTTCGATTAAAATTCTTTATTTTAACTTTTAAGTTTGTATTTAGATATGAGGGTAGATCTACATAGTAATTAAAGCTGCTAGTTTCTTTCTTGACGAGACAACAGAATGACTAAATTAGGTTTAAAGTGCAACTTGTTGATTGTGCTTACCATCAATATGACCTTTCTATTTACCTAGTGTTCTTATAACTTTTCATCAGACAAATATTTAGACTTTTACTTATGGGAAACAACAAGCATCTATCTCTGTAGTATCCGACATAATGCCACAGAACTTTTTGTTTTGTATTCAATTAGCTCCAGTTTGATTCGACAAATTATTTACCTCTTGTGGTGTAATAAATGGACCACTATATAATTTTGTACGTGACCGGACAGTTGATCGAACGACACTTGATCGAATTATACTTGATTGAAACGACATTTGATCTAAACGACAATTGATGGAAGCAACATTTGATCGAAACGACATTAAATCGAATAATGAAAGAGATATTTAGGCCTGCAACTTTGAATCTCTCCCGGTTTTGTCAAGTTTTTGTCCCAAAACATAGTAATCACTAAAAAAAGATCTTCCCTTTGAATCTGTCTCTGATTTCTCCAAGGGGTCTCCAAGGGTGGGGCCATGCCACAATTCCCCCTTCCCCCTAAATACCTTACTGACTACAATGTATAAAGAATGCAAAAAAATGGCAGCAATAGGCATCTAACGAAACGTAACCATGACAAGAGATATATTTGTTGCCCCCTAGAAATGCTTTGACCAGGGACCTTACTAAGAAACCCTGAATTTGACATTGGCAAAAAATTAAAAAAATAAACTTTCTTCTTACTGATAGCTTCTGCTCTAATTTACAGTAACAAAGAGATTGTTTAATCGCAGAAACATCCAAATGTAAATCTTTTTTTTTTATCAACTGGCGTTTGTTCAAGTGGATCGTTCCATCGACTGTCATTCGACCAAGTGTCGTTCCATCAACTGTCATATAGTACCAATTTTGTATATTGCAAATCTTTGTTTAAAAGTTAGTCTGTTTGCATTAATTTGGTTTGCTTATTTGGTAAAGCTTATTTTCGTCTTATTTCTTTTGTGAGCTTTCCTATAAACGTATTTTTTGGCACATCGAGATTTTTTGTGACATTTTTTAAACTCTTTTTTCGACTTTAATTTGTTAAATTATGCTACTCGACTTTTTCATGAAAAAACCTCCCAAACTAATTAGCTTTTCCCCACCAATTTTTAATTCATAGTTTATAAATTCAACGTTGGATACATCCAAGTTTTTATTGGGATTAAGACTTAATCTACTTTTTTTATACCGTGTTTTGTGAAAAGCCCAGAACTGTTCTCATCTTCTAAAACCTAACAACCTACAGTATAATGCATCCTGTTGAAAACATTTTTGGGAAATTTGAGTTAGATTTATGCTGCTACATAATTTAATCTTTAGCAAACTTTATTGATCCAGGCAAACAAATTTTAAACCAAAATTAAGCCACTTTTGCTATTCACATGTAGCAGCTGATTGTATTAATATAATTGCACTTTTGATATACATTTTATACGCAAGTTCCCTTAACTTTACCGACAAACCTTTCTTGCATAATGCACCTGCAACATCCTTAAATCTCTTCCACCCAGCTCTTATTCTCGCAATCACTGCTTCTACTGCTAGTTCACTGTAAAAAATAAGCAAATTTAAATTTTTCTACAAAATAAAAGCTTGTTGGAACTTACGAGCAACTTATAGACCAGGGTTTCCCAGATACATGTACCCCCAGGAGTACATTTTGGCTTTTCAAGGGGTACATTATATGTGGAAGAATATCCTTATTTAACTTAAATTCCGTGTCCGGAAGGAATTTTAAAATAGACTTAAATGCCCGGAATTTTAGAATCCAGTAAATTATTTTTAAATTAAATAGATCAATGCAGTTAAAGAGTGTTTTTTTAGAGAACACCATGATTTTGGGCCGAAATTGGGAAAATCGAAGACTGATTTGAAGTGAAAACCTTTTTTTTTTTAGAGAACACCATGATTTTCGCCGGGATTCAAAAAATCTGAAACTGATTCCAAACAAAGATCTTTTTTTTTTAGAGAACATTTCTTTTTGGGCCAGAATTCGAAATACCTAGAATCTCACACAATATCCAAATTTTTGGCTGGTACACCCATGTCTGTCAGGGATTGCACCTATTTAGATATGGTAACCCTAGCTTAGCACTACTAATGTAACAAAATTTTGGGGTACATGCAAACCTATTAAGTGTCCAAAGGGTACCGCTGAACAAAAAGTTTGGGAAACCCAGTTATAGACAATCAGAAAACATAAACTTATAAATATTTTATGACGTTATTATATCGTGACGTAATAAAGTTTACCAGCAAAAAAAATTGGAAACGGCTATTTTTGAAAGTAAATAAAACAAAAAATAACTTTAAAATATTTTTGTAAGTTAAAAAGACTATTTTTCCCTATGAAAGTTGACACCAAAGTAGGAGTTTTTGCGTTGTGACTGCACACAAAAACTTTGAACAATCCTATGTTCTTACATGGGAAAATGGCCTTTAAAAGGTTGAATTAACTGCTGGAGAATATAATGCCTTAGTGACCTACATAACTTGATTGCAAATTAATATGTTGTTGGCCTATCGGAATCAATCATGATTGGAAGGTTGTACAGTTAGATGCAAAACAAATTTTGTTTAACCAGAACGTCGAGAAAAAATGTATCTAAGCAATGACAGGAATATCGAGACTTTTTTCACACCTCTTTTTTTCTATATCTTTTATATTCAGCTAGATGATTCAGTACAAGTTAAGTTACTAGTAAGCTTTCTTGTGGTGGGCCTCGGCTACATTAAAAACTTGCACCTAGAAACAATTAAACGATGGCCTAAAAGGTGGTAGATTATATTTTGGTAACAGTTTTGTGCAAAATCAGTGCATACATTTTTAAAAAGGCTTTTTCTTTGAATGTTTAATAAAAATTGAAAAAAGCTTTTCGCTTTGAAGGCTATTCTAATTTTAATATAATTACGAAGGTTTAAAATCAATATTACAAAGTAATTAAAGAAATGACTTGAGATCAATCAATACCAATAACTGATTAACTGTACAAAACTGTATTTCTACGCTTATACAAATATCTTTTGCACTGATGAGACCGTCGCAGCTAAAAAAAATCATTTAGTGCAAGGGCGAAAAAATTTAAAGCAACTGGAAAAAAAGTGCAACTGATCACTCGTAAAAATCAAAAATAAAACATAAGATTACGAAATGCGACAATAGCAACAAAACTAATCAAAAATTGTGGAAAGAAATAAACCAAAACATTTTATACATTCTCATGATTACAATCCCTTAAAACACAGCAATAAAACACTTATAGACAACTGCAGTTGATAACTAAAATACGTTACAAAGACAAATTACGTATATGAATATGAAGCACATATAAGGTTTTATAAAAACTCTGCATTGTTAAGAAAAAAAAGGATTGAAAATCACATGGCTTTAAAATTCCAAGTAGCGTCACAAAACTCAACAGAAATCATTAAGAACTGTTGGACTGTCGAAACAAACTGGTTAGTTTTTGAACAGTGAGAAGGGTCGAAATAAACTGGATTAACTTTTTTTGGGAGAAAGGGCTCGTTTTCTTTTTCGCTCGTGTACAGTGACCTTCGCAGCTTCAACTTTGGGCCTAAGCCTGTTGACGTAAGAATATATTGTCACGTGATTAATTACTAACTAAAATAGATACTCTAAACCAGTGGTCGCCAGCCTTTTGAACTTCATGCATGTGTATGATTTATTATTTGGCGTACCACCTAGACAAATTAAAAAAAAAAAGCTACTGGGAAAACTAAAAAGCTTTCACTTTTAAGATTCTTATTTTTTCATCTTTGAGGTGTAAAAATTGATTAAGAAAAAACTAAAAAAGTTAATGCTTTCGCTTTTAAAGTTACCTCGATTATTGTCATAATAATTATACTGAAATGGTAACACTGCTTAATAATATTTGGTTTTACGTTTGTGCATGAAAACAGACGCAATATTAATCTAGTCGTCTTTTAAAGCGCATGTTCTGATGTTGTGAGGCATAGTTATTATTAACCAATGTCTTTGTGTGTTCGTTTGCTTATTTGAAGTTTCCTTTCAAGTTCTAGTGAAATAAAACCAAATAGCAAAATTATAAAGTTTTTGTTAACTGTTGGTTATAGCAATGATAAAAGATTTAACTCGAAAGTTGTTGAATCAGGATTGATTCGAGTCCTTCCACCGGCAAACTTCATTTACAACTCTGATTTTCTCTGCAGATCGCCGGTTGGCCTCCACTGCTCAACGCAATTTCATTGGTCCATGGAGGAAACAACAACAACTCAGTGTACCAACCAACTATTCGCAAACCCGTCATTCAGATCAAATGAAAAAATGATTAAAAAAAAGCCCGCACTTACTCGTCTGCGGAACTGGGAGTCGAAGGCGAGGATTCGACGAACTTCACGTCTTCATCAAGGTTAATTTGCCGCTCCGAGACGAACTTTTGCATCCATTCCGGCATCTGCCCGTCGCCGCTTGGTTTCGATTTTTTCTTGGTTACGTGACGAGGGTGGGGTTGCGGAACAGAAAGCGTCAAGGTGTCCGTTTCTGCGATAATAACAAGAGACGACGGTTGAAAGATGCGAACAGTTATCAAACTGAAACTATGAATGTCGCTTGGTACAAAAAAGTTTTCACGGTCGCAACTGCCGGTCCGGATATAAAAAAATGTTGACTTGCAGCAAGCCAACAAAAAAAACATTCATATTTACTGTAATCGATAGGTTTGAGTTAATAAACGAAAACAGCTGAACAAACGCATAAAAATTGAAGCGTTGACGAATTCGTAGATTTTATTACTCGCATAAAAAAAGAACTAATGTATAGATTGAACAAAGCCCTGAAAAAAAACTAGCAACTACGGTAACTAGACGCGAAAGCATAAATAATTCTTACTTGTGTCATTAGAAACTTCCATGTTCTTGTCTTCTTCTTGTTTAAGTTCGGGCACTTCCGACACGGTTAGTTTAGGAACTGATGATTCTTCTTCATCTTCCTCGCGAATGTCGTCACGAAATCTACCGATCATAAAAACTATAAATGAAATGAACAAGCCATTGGCTACTTTTCTGTAAAAGCATGATTATGATCACAAACTAATGTAAGAATATGTCCATTGTAAAGTTTCTTGAATAAGCAGTAAACTAAACTCACAAACAGCTGTTTTCGAAGCAGTAACACAATTCAAGGCGATCGAAACAGTATTTCGAAACAACTGCAACGTTTTAAATGTGATGTAGAAAAATTGAAAACAACATTCATACAAGTTAAAACTACAGCGCAACCCCAAAAAATCAAATTAAATTTCTCCCACAATACTCGTTGCCTGTCGTACAAAAAAAGAAAATATGCGGCGATTTATTATAACAAAAAAAAAACTCTTAAAATTTCGTCAAGAACAAGTTTTGCTGTAATATTTTATTTTAAAAATTTAACAAATCGTTTTGCGAGAAAATTCAACAATCAAATTGAGAAACACTTAGATTGTTGAATCGTCTGCAGATCGCGCTTGTTTTCAAATCACAAAGCTCGTTGGGACTAGCATCTCGTACATAAAAAGAAACCGTTCGATAGAAAAGATACAAAGCTGTTTACCCAAGAGAAAATTGACTAGGCGTATTGCGCAATCTAGACGTGTGACGTCGCTCTAATCCACCACGAATGAGTCGACTCAAATCTTGCATCTGCAAAAATAAAATAAAAAAGCTCAGTTGCTTGCACGCACACAAATTTCCATCGTTTCGTAATTGCTTTAAATAGAAGGCGAGAGAATAATAATTTTTATCGCTTAGTTCAGTGACTGCTCGCGGTCGTGAAAACCAGCGGTCTGCTTAACAGGAAAGAAAAAATTTTGGAGCCCGGAAAAAAAGTTCTTCAAGGGACCGTATTATTTGCCCCAGAAATCGATTGATTCAATGAACAATGTAATCTACTGTTCTCTAAATTTCATATGGAATCAAATAGCTCGAACGATGAAGTAAGGTTAAGGAATAGAAATCGATTAAATTTACAAAATTACCATTTTAAAAAAACCTAAATTGCTAGAACAAAAATGACTTCAACGAGACAAAAACCTTAATTGAAACAAACCTCGTCTTTATTCATGACCGTGATATCTCCGTGAATATCTCTTCGCCAATCAGCTCCATCGGTTCTCTTCACCATTCTTGTCTGGGATATGCGATGAGGTTTAGGTTCAACTACAGCAACCTAAAGTTAAATCTCAGATTAGTAGTTGTGATTGAATTTAAACAAAGTTATAAGCTGATGTAAAAGTTAATTTTTAAAAATTACAGATTTGCTGTGCGAAAATTTTTAAATAAAGAAAATTAGTAGTAAAACGTCATAGAATTTGAAAACAACAATAAAGTTAAAGGCAAAAAACATTCCAATTAAACGAATAACTACGATAGGTTGCAAGGTTATAAATCAATTGATCTATTACATCAATACAAATCTTACATCGAACTGAACTCGATGCTGACTTTTCTCTCTCCCGCTCGAAACGGAAGTTTGCACACTGAGCAGCGAACCTGAAACAAGCGATTCACAACTAGAATATTCCTACAAAATCGAACCAAAAAAGAAAAAAACGAGTTGAATCTGCAACAAACTGAACACAAGCGAAGGATGTAACATCAAACAGTCGTAGACGCGAAAGCACTACTTTCCGATGTTCTATCCTATTGTTATTTATTTACTTAATCGATAATTAATCGACCAAGATCGCGATAAAACGAGAAAATACGAAACGTGTTTGTTCTCGAACATTTCCACAGCACTTCCCACCTTGAGTTGATTTCGGTTCCTCGGCAGTCTCAGTCACATTTGCGGCTGGAAACCATCCTTTGGGACCGAGGAGCATGTTATCGCGCTGGTTTCCGGTTACCTGGACCAGGTCGCCTTCTTTGACGTCCATTTCGCTCAGGTTTCGCGCGTGGAAAGACTTGATGACGCGAACCATCCTCTTCAAGTGTACGACGTCTGAAACGATAGCACGAAAGTCGTGACATAACAAGACTAGAACAACTGAGAAGCAGATCGACGATCGACCGACAATGCTTAAGCTCGGTTTTAAATGGCACGCAGATGAAAGCAAAACTGGCACGTCATCGCAACCACATTCAACACATTTAAACTTTTGTTTGGTTTGTTGAATATTTTAGGCAGAATAATTCACGCAGCGTTATTTCGGTTACACAATAAAATTATGCTCAAATCAAAAAAGCTTATTTTTCTCGCAAAGATACGACAAAATAAAAGACAGACCAAGGGTTTAATACAGAGGAGTGTTGGGAGTTTAGTTGTTTTTATTTCAATTAGTTTTCGAAATATTAAAAAAATAATGTAGGATATTGGGCAGAGACATCAAAAATAGTTGCATATTATAAATCAGTGCGAAAAAGAAAATTAAAAAAATGGTACCCGTTGGAAATATAGTGAAATTAAAAAACATCCAATTGTTCTTTAATCATACAAACAAAAGAAAATACTAACCCTCGATTTGAAGGTTGGAATGAAACTGAGTGTCTTCAACATCGTCCGCTTTTGTTTTTCGTGTCGCTCTCTTCCGTCGTTGTCGCTCTCTCAATTCACGTTGTCGGCGTTCCACGCTTCGTTGTTTTAATTCTTCTGAAGGCGGAGATGGAGTCTTACTCGGCGGTTTGTCTTCTTGGATTCTGGGAATAAAAACGGTTGTTTATAGACACCAACCAATCAAATTCAAATAATTAGAACAATTGTTTGTAAAAAGATTTTAAACTTGAGATAATAAAAATCAATATTAAACTTAAGATAATTACAATTTTGAAACCCATTGCAACTGCTGTTATAAAAAAAAACTGTTATGCAAGTATTGGCGAATTTTTGAATTGTGTCAGTCTTAATTTATGGTTGTCATAAATTTCAGGTAACCACACACGGAAGTCTGTTTGCACAAGTAAACGCTCGATAACAGATAAATTTGAAGGACAAAAGCGAACTGATGAAACTAAAGGAGGTAAACAAAGGACATGTTTTATTGGACTCTGCATGCCTTTGTCACACAAACCAATAATTTGCTAACGACTTTACCTGACAATAGGGGCGCTTGTATTCGGGGGATTGACGTTTGCTTTTCTGTCACCTGGTCGCGGGGAGGGTGTTGGAGTACGCAGCCCTAATGACCCTAGAGTCCCACGCCGTACTGCATAAGGGCTGCTGGCGTATCCTGTCAGTGTGGCGGAATTAACGTTAGCTTTTGATTTTCGCGACGTTGCAAATATTTCCTCGAGAGCAGATCGCGCAGTGGTGGTGAACGACGAGTCAGGCTGAAGAGAGAGAATTTCAATAACTTGTAAGCAACGCCAAAACAATTTTGGTTCTAATTCTCGTGTAAACTATTAATTACAACGCGATGCGATCGAAAAAGAAAGCCAAACCTGCAGTACTCTATCTTATTGAAAGCACAACAAGTCATCCTGCGGACTGCGCGGAATAATTATTAGACAACCAATAGAGAAAAAAGCGTCTTTGTTTGTGACACAGGTTTGACGTAAGATATGATTTGCTCAACAAGTTCAAGTTATTAAACAATAAGAACGACAAACCCTATATTTACGCCTTTATCTAGCAACGGAAGGTGATATCGTGTATCATAGCAACAACTACATATCAAATGCACCAAGCATCCTAAAAATAATCATTAATATAAACAATCAAGTTGAAACCAAATGCACATTTTTAAGCGCGTAAATTTACTGCAGACCGAATATTGCTAAGAAAACCAATTAATATGGTTGAGCACATGTAATAAAACAAACCTTTTTACAAAACAATTTTTAAAAGCAAATATGTCTTTTACGTTTACCACTTAATTTACATTGAAAAAACTTCGAAGTTAGGTGTTCTGATCAAAATAGATGCATTAATCGCCAGTGAAAACTTATCAAAAAAGGTGAAAAAATTTAAAACCAACCTTTTGTGAAATTTCGGACGACTTTTCTTGATTAGTATCATCAGCGTTACTGGGTAGTGACGTATTGTCGACAGCAAGCTTTTTATATGCTTCAATAGATATAGCGACAAACAAGTTCATTACAATCATGTCAACAATGAGATAACATGCGACGAAATAGAGGGCATAAAACGGAGAACCTGAAACCAGAAAAAAATCTTGCATAAGCTGATAGAGGTCCAGAATTTTGCTTAAACAGTGACATGATAAAAGTAATAAATATCACTACATAGCATTTCAAAAGGATCATTTCAGGCCTGAAGAAATAAAATTTAAGATGGAATATATGTGCTGATCATTAGCATGTTTAAAAAGCTCCTTGTTAAATAGTTAGATACAAGGAAACTTAGTAACAATTTCAGTATGAAGAAATTTTTAACATTTATAACTTTGATCAAACTCAATCGCCAACAGGCTGGTGTTAGGCACTTCTTTTTGTTTAGGTACAAATGATCTCACTCATGGAAATCATTCTTAAAACCCCATAATCGCATTCAGCCTTCTGCTATTAAGTAAACTTTGATCCTATGCCTTCCTAAATCCCCAACAATTTATTTCTTAAAATTATATTACAGTTTACCCTTGTTAAGTCAGACCTGGATAACTCGGATATCGGATAAGTCGCACCATGACCAAGGAAAAAAAAGGAAAAAAATTCCAAGATTAAGAAAAAAAATGCTTGGCCTAAAATGCCTAAAACCTTAATGTTTATTCTTTAATGTATGGTATGGTACATAGTAAAAAAAATGTACGGTTCTGCATTGATTTCTTTAATTGTTCGTATGTTTATTCTTAAATGTATAGTATCATACATAGTAAAAACAAATGTATGGTTTTGCAGTGTTTTCTTTAATTTCCTGAAATAAATAAATTTACGATCAAGTGGTTAAAGTGCTGGGATTGTGTTTGACATGGTCCCAGTTCAAAACCTACTCCTGGTATTCTGTTGTGTCCTTGGGAAAGACAATTTACGGCACTTTCCCCTGCTTGGTGGTCTTGGCAAACAGTTCTAAATTATAGTCATATCTCTATCAAATTACAAGCAGACAGCAATATCTTGGCATCTCCAGAAGCAGGTTGAGGTAATTTCTTACCGTATGTATTAGCGCCTCCATTGCTTTCCTGCAAGTCAGAAAAATAAATATAGAAATAAAATAAAGAAATCTGCTTTTTTTTTACATGTTATGAAGGTAAATTTAGTAAAACAAAATAGCCTATATAATAACAGGGCAATTTCAACTAAATTCCATTGCCCTAGGCATGTTTATAGGCTATGGCCTATAGACCTTTGATTATGTTGGACAATTGGCTAAGTCGGATACCCTTCCCCCCAGCCGTCCGACTTAACGAGGGTAAACTGTATTTACAATAACGTATTTCGTTTAGTCGCTGCTTCCTTATTCACAATCTTTATTTCTACATGCACTATGAGTAATTTCAAGTTGATTGTGAGTAAAAATGAAAATAAAACAAGAAAATAAATAAATATTTCATGCCATATCTCTAATCCATGTTTTTGTAAATGATTTTATTCACCTTTGCAATAAGGCTTTCGTTCTCACCATTGTCTCAGTGCTAAAACCAATGCCATTCTTTATGTACTAAAATGGTGTATCACTCTCTTCCTGTTTCATAATTATTAATCTGTCTCTTTGTAGTCTAATTGTCAACCTATTTTGTCAACTCTTGAGTTTCTTTCTCGTATCTACTGCCCAAATCCCTTATTGACACCCTAACTCTTAACTCTTTTTCTGCTTTGCAGGTACTCCATTTTTAGGAAACAGCTTGTCACTGTTTTTTCTACATCAATGACTCAGCAGATGCTCCAATTAAATATCTAGATTGTTTTGTTCTTAACTCTATAATGCCTGGCAATTTTTGGTCATTTTTTCTCTATTCTGAACCTTTGGTCCCATCCATTGGGGGTTTCTTGATCACTGGGATTCTGCAGAGTTAATCCATGTCCCCATTCCTAATTCAGGCAAGTCAACCCACCACCAAATAAAAATTTCTACACAATTGTCAAGAACAAGTAGAGTTATTTTGAACAAAACTCCACTGACATAGAATAATACAAGAATTGATGATCATTCTGATCCTTTTAAAAAATAGAGAGTAAATTCCCATTATAAAAATCATTTCATTATTTATAAAAGTTTCATAGTGACCCATTTAAAAACAGAAAGAATTATTAAAATAAACTCTAAATACCAAAAAATAGTAAAACATCAAGTTAATGCAGTGCTTTGATGTTAATGTTAAAGTGTACATGCTTTGATTTCAAAACAGTTAGAAACAGATATATTATGAGGTTTGTCCAAAAAGTATCCAACCTTTGGGCGTAAAAAACACAACAAAATGAATATCACAAGTTTTATTTAATCTCCTTCAAAATACTCCTCTTGCAAATGCACACGCTTTTCCCAGCACCTCTGCCACTTTTGAAAACACCTCTGAACTCCTCTAGAATGCTCCTGATCTGTGCCATTGTTTTTTCCACAATGTCCTTATGTGACTAAAATTGTGTCCCTTTTGGTGTTTTTTTAACTTGGGAAATACTCAAAAGTTGCATGGTGCTAAATCAGGAGAGTAAGGAGGCGGTCATACAAGTGCCATATTGTTTTTGCCAAAAAAACCTTTGATTGCATGGGCAGAATGAGCAAAGCATTGTCATGGTGAACCTGCCAGTTCTTTTCTGTCCACATGTCTGGCCGCTTTCTTTGTACAGCATCATGAAGGTGATGTAAAACCTCCAAGTAGTACTCTTTATTGATTGTTTGGTCTTCTGGTGTGTATTCATGATAGGAATCAAAGAAACAAATCAGCATCACTTTCATATTGCTGTGAACTTGTTGTGCTTTTTTTGGCCTTGGTGATTCCCAATGCTTCTATTCTGAAGATTGAAACTTGCTTTCTGGATTGTAACCATAAACCCAGATCTCATTACCAGTTATGATAGTCTTCATAAACTCTAAGTCATTTTTTGCACAATCCAGCATGTCCTGGGTGATTTCCATGCTAAGCTACTTCTGTTGCTCCATCAGCAGCTTGGAAATGAATTTGGCTGACACTCTCTGCATGCACAAATCTTCAGTTAAAATGGAGTAAACTAATCCTCTGCTTATTCCCACTTCTTCAACAATTTCTTTGAGTGTTAGATGGTAATCTTCCAGCACAAATTGGTAAACCTTTTCAATCACCTCCTCATTTCGGCTTGTGGATGGCCTGCAGAGCACGTCTCACTCTCCATTGACATTTGACTGTTTTTGAAGATATTAAACCATTCCTTTATTTGAGTTTGACTAAAAGCTTCATCTCCAAAAGCTTGCTAAATCTTTTGAATTGTTTCATTTTGATTATTACCTAGCTTTTGGAAAAAACTTGATACAATATCTTTGTTCAATGCTTTCTGCCATTACACTTGCTAGCAAAAAACCAATGATTATGTACTACATGACTGCACTAAATACTTCAAAAAAGAGAATGACGCCAACTATTGGTTTGAAATTTTTTATGCCTGGGCAGTAATTGTGACGTTACAATCTGCCAAAACCACTTTGCTGGCATGGCATTAATTTGGGCAGGAGGAGATAAGGTCAGATACTTTTTGGACAGACCTCATAAGAAAGAAAGTTAAGATTTATGTCAACACACAAGTACATAAATACTGTTAGAATAATTAGCTTTGCATTTAGATTGCTTTTACCTGCATCTAGCATGGCACCCAACATGATCTCTTGCCAATCATTAGTTGTTACAATCTGGAAGACAATCAACAGGGAACATGCAAAAGTATCAAATCCGACATTGCAACCATACTCAACATAGCTACCTTCATAGCCTCTTTCAATTGTATTGTTCAAAGTTCTAAAAAAAGTTTTCTGGCTTTTAAATGTGCATGTATTTTTAAATAACTTTTTAAATATTAAGCCAATTTTTAAAAAATGACAATTAAACAAAAACTGAAGTAATCACAAAATTATATTTAATTTTTTCTGTTGCAAACAAATCATACTTGTCTTGAAATAATTCAAATCCAATCACAGAAAAACTGAAAATAATTGTAGTAACAAGTAGAATCAAATCAAGCATGACTGGAATGATGTTTTGCAGAATCCTCACAGCTGTCCTTGCATGCTTAGAGTTAAAAACAGCACGTATAAGAACTGCAAGTCCAGAAGCAACCACACAACCCCCAAGATAAACTGACTGTTCTTGTACATTAGAAAACCACAAAATATACCTAAAAAATGTTAATAATATAAAATTGATTATCTCACATTGAAAAAAATTTAAATATAAAAATATCTATTATTTTTTTAGTGTGATAACACTCAATAGCAAATAAAAATCTCACCAAGCTATATCTGCAACAGCAGCACAAAATACCATGATCATGTCAAGAACATCAAATATGTTAAGTAATTCTTTTCCATCAGCAATAATTCGAAGAATAACTTCAAGACAAAATAAACCAACTATACTGGTTCTTGTTGACTGAATGCCTAACTGGGCTGCTTTTGATATGCCAGTCCACATTAGGCAAAATAAAATGCTAAAAAAAAAATTGATTAAATATCACCTGTAAACTGTATACCTAAACAGAACCCTTTGTCAAGAAGATGTCTTTAGTTAACAATTAGAACACTCTTCATATCTAATTTAGAAGCCACAAATATGACTTCAGTTTTATTAACATTAATTAAAAGTAAAAATTATCTGTCACAGCAATGATTAGCTACAATAAAGTGAATTACTTTTTTTGAGCTGCTCTGTATAAAACAAACAAAGCAATCATAAAACAAATACAATGAGAATGAATTGATTAAATAGACACAAGCAAAAAGGTTTTTATCACTATTCTTTAGCAATAAAAATTAAAAATTGTGATTTTCTAATTAAAAATATGAAATATCAATAAAATTTACCAAAAAAAAACCCAGAAACTTTGTAGTTAATGATTGGCTCCATTAATGTACAAAAACTTTTCTTTAAAAAAGATCATTTTTAATTTCGAAACAAAATGTTTGAAATGTGATAAAATTTTCAACAAAAAGCAAATAAGAAAGGGTTTAAAAATAAATACAAGTAGAAAAAAGCATGTAAGAACTTGATTTAGATAATTTCTGCAGTTTCTTTTGTTTAAAAAAAATATATATATAATTTGTTAAAGAATACTTTATATGAAAATAATTGCTCAATTCAACATGTAGTTATTTAATAGTCTAATTTGACTTTTGCTAATTTCTACATTATCTATAAATAATAGAGCCCTACAATCAGAAGAAGTACTATTTTAATAAGGTTTTAGTGCTATATTTGCAACTTACTTTCCATCTCTAGCCAAAACAGTTGTCTGTAAATGCTTGCTATATTTTTTAAGATCAAACATTTACTAAATCATAAACTCTATGTTAGTTATTAAGACTGATAAAAAATTTATGTAAATTTTTTATATAAAACTGTACATGTACTAAAAATGATCTTTCAACAAAAAGTAAAGAGCCAAAGCAGTTGAAAACATTTTATTTAGATGCTGACATTGGAAAGTTAACTTTTCTATTTTGCTTTGACAAGGAAAAAAGTTAGTTCTTGAAATGTTAGCATCTAAATAAAATGTTTTCAACTGCTTTGGCTCTTTACTTTTTGTTGAAAGATCATTTTTAATAATTAAATTCAATATACAGTTTCATATAAAAAATTTACATAAATTTTTTATCAGTCTTAATAACTAACATAGAGTTTATGATTTAGTAAATGTTTGATCTTAAAAAATATAGCAAGCATTTATAGACAACTGTTTTGGCTAGCAATGGAAAGTAAGTTGCAAATACAGCACTAAAACCTTATTAAAATAGTACTTCTGATTGTAGGGCTCTATTATTTATAGATAATGTAGAAATTAGCAAAAGTAAAACTAGATGGTTATATGAATACATGTTGAATAGAGCAATGATTTTTATACAAAGTATTCTTTAACAAATTATAAATATATATACTCGTATATATATATATATATATATATATACAGGGTGTTGCAGCTAAATTCAGACTGTTTTCAATTTTAAATATCTCAGAGATGACTTGTCCGATTTACGTAAAACTTAAAATACTTACTTAGGATTTATATTTGTACTAAACGGCATTGTTTTTTTGAGAGTGTTCAACACAATGCCTCAAGAAATAACAAAAAGCACACCATCATCAAGGTCCTCCGTGCCGGCAGAACTGCTAAAGAGATTATTGATTTTTTTCAATTACAACAAGGACCTTGTTTATAGAATTGAAAAGCAATTTGAAGCTTGTGATGACCCTGACATCTTCACTGGAGAGAGGAAAACCCACAAGCAATGTTTTGATGCCATCAGGAGCCTCGAGTTTGTCACTAATGTCAAGCAGAGGATCCAGGACAACCCCTCCAAGTCCATGGCCACCTTGGCCTTCAAAATGAACATCAACAAATCCACAATCTCCAGGACAGTTGCTAAGGACCTCAACATGAAAAGCTATTGCTTAAGGAAGCGTCACTTGTTGACAGCTGCCTTATTGGAGCGACGATTGATCAAGGGGACTACCTTGCTCAATGAGCTAAAACATGGATTGTCCGGCCATGTCAGATTCTTTTCAGATGAGAAAAAATTTATCCAGGACAAGCTCCACAACTGACAAAATGATCGCTTCATCACTGATGACCCTGAAGAAGTTTCCATTGCGATGTCAACAAAGTTTCCTACTTTTGTTATGGTCCTGGGCATCGCGTCGAGCAATGGAGATGTCATGCCCCCTTACTTCTTCCCGAGGGCCTCAGGGTTGCCACTAACAACAACATCAAGGTCCTGGAAACCGTGGTCAAGCCGTGGATGGTTGGAGTGGCTGGCGAGAGGCCATATGTCTTTCAACAAGACTCTGCACCAGCGCATGGCTTGTACGACCCAGGCCTGGTTGTACCAGCAACTACCCCGCCACTGTCCGCCAGACCTCTGGCCACCTTCCAGCCCTGAACTTAACCCATTGGACTATTATGTCTGGGGCGTTTTGGAGAAGGTTAACTACCACCCATATAACACCAAGCAGGAGCTGAAGGATGCTATAGTGGGGGCCATGAACCATATGGACAGGATGGAGGTCAAGAAGGCCTGCTCCACCTTCTGCCATTGCCTCGAGGCCGTCATTGAGAAGAAGGGCGGCCATATTGAATAATTTGATTATGTATGTTGTAATAAAGCTACCATATGAATTACAAGTAAATGTATTGATGACAATTGTTTTATTTGAGGTTTTCCTATTTTGTTAAAATTAGTCTGAATTTAGCTGCAACACCCTGTATATATAATCCAGTAATGTTTCACCTTGCCAGTACAGTGCTCAATAACACATGGTTAGAGCAAGTATATTATATTTATTAAACACCACACTTTATTAGTTAAAACCATAATCATCAGGTGGTCACTTATTTAAATAGAATTTGAATAAGTGAACACCTGACGATTTGATAGGATGAAACAGACTGTGGTGGTTTTAACTAATAAAGTGTAGTGTTTAATAAATATAACTTAATAAATTGTCAGCACTGTCCTTGTATATATATACAAGGGACAGTGCCGACAATTCACTTTTGACAGTGCTCAATGATTTGAAGATTAGGGCAAAATTATCAATTGATAATATATATATATATATATATATATAACTGGAGACAGTACTGTTTCATGCTTTCGGGTCTCATCAGTCCAGTGAAGTTATGCTGAGAAAGAACAAGGCACACCAATTTGTACCTTGTGGCTAATCTTTTACTTGTGGTTTTTAAGTCACAAGTAAAATCAAAGCCCAGTGATGCCAAGAGTGCTCAAATCATATAAAATGATGAGCAATGTATAGTGCAACAGCATCACTGTCTTCTCAGCCAGAGTGCTCGACCTGCAAGAGCAGGGAACATGAGCATATATATATATATACATATTTTTTTAAAGCATTATAACAAAAGAAACTGCAAGTATCTTACATGCTTCAAATCAAGTTCTTACATGCTTTTTTCTACTTGTATTTATTTTTGAACCCTTTCTTATTCGCCCTGTTCATATACAGACTGACAGATAAAATCAGACAAGAATCTCCATGGACTACAACATTTTAAATATTACTTTTATTTTTCTAAGACTCAATAGATGAGGAATTAGGGATGTGGAACAAAAGTGTTAATGAGGTGCAGACTCAGTGACTGCATGGTTTGACTTGTCCAGGCACATTGTCTTTTACATCTCTTCACCGGGAATTTAATAATTATGTTTTTGTAATCATTTAATATTATTGTATATAATTGTCCAAAAGTAAAAAATGTTGTCATAAAAACTGCAGTAAAGCAGAATGCAAGTAAAATAGTTAAAATAAACTAGAGATTGCATATATGTAGATGTTCAAGTACTCAGGATCTGTCTATGAAAATAAAAAAATATAAAAAGAAAAACGAAGAAAGTACCTGCAAAAAAACTGATAAGCTATAAACTTTTTGCTTAAATATGCACTCTACAGTACACCCTGACTAAAAATTACTGCACAGTCTATTAAAGGGTCTAGAGCTGCCTGCCAGAAGAGAGATCTAAACAACTGTTTTTGCCAGCTGCACAAAAATCCTTAAACAATATAGCCAAACTAGGCATTCACATAGCTTAGTGGACAAAGTTTAAGCAGAAACATGGTGATTATAATTGCTATGATTGATGGCAAATGACATTGACATGCTTGCAGTTCAAAACATATATATGTCATTATGTTGCATCCTTGGGACATATACTTTATACATTCTTTCTTCAGCTTAGTGATCATAGTAAATGGCTAAAATTTCAATCATATCTTTAATAAAATTTTAAAAATAAAAATTTTAGAGCAATGTCTTTGCATCTTCAAAAGCAGGTTAAAAGCTAATTGTTTGACAGTTGCCTTATGTATAGTATAGCACCTAAAATGCTTTTCTGTGAATCAGAAGAAGTCAGGAGAGTTTAAAAAAACAAAAAACATGGACTACTTCTTCATTCTCAAAACATATATTATGCCCATTAAAATAGGTTTTTGGAGCAGCTTAAGGTCAAGCTTAATTGCCTACAAACATTGCATGTTTTTATTGGTCAATACACTGATGGGGTCTTAGTCTTCAGTTCAATTACAAATGCAGTGCCACTCTACAAACTGCAACCATGTTGAAGTAGCATACAATACACATAGAAAACCATAAAAGCACAAGATTTGATGATTTTGAATGACAAAACTGAGTCAATGTATTGCTTTCAGCATCATTCAGGTAGTGCAGTAAAAGATAAACCCTCCACTTCAGTTCTGTTTGTGTCTCACCCAAAGTGGATGTTTTTAAGATGAAATGGATAAAAATAAGTTTCTGGAGAAATGTGTAATAAAAATAGTCATTGAAAAAGTGTAAGAAAAATTTATTTGAGATTAGCATTGTCATATGAATTTAAGACAATGGTATTTAACAAAAGACAGGAGGCTGAGCTAAACTGTTTGAAATATTGAGATTTTTCTAATGTAAAAAAAGATTAAAAATTAAAATACGAGGTCTGTTCAAAAAGTATCCGACTTTTTTGTATAAAGCACACAACACAATAAATTTTGCAAGTTTTATTCAATCTCCTTCAAAATATTCCCCTTGGTGGTTCACACACTTATCCCAGCGCTTCTGCCACTTCTCAAAACACTTCATAAACTCCTCCCCCGGAATGCTCTGAAGCTCCTCCGTCGCTTTTTTCATAATGTCTTCTCTTGACTGAAATCGCCTCCCTTTCAGAGTTGTTTTTAGCTTAAGGAACAGCCAGAAATCACACGGTGCTAAGTCGGGAGAGTAAGGAGCCTGTCTAATAAGTGGCATGCTGTTTTTGGCTAGAAAAGCTTGGACCACATGTGCAGAATGAGCGGGAGCATTGTCGTGGTGAAGCTGAAAATTCTTTGCTGCCCACATGTTTGGCCACTTTCTTCGCACAGCATCACGAAGGCGACGTAGAATCTCCAGGTAGTACTCTTTGTTGATTGTTTGACCTTCTGGTGCGTATTCATGATGCACGATGCCACGGGAATCAAAAAAACAGGTCAGCATAACTTTCACATTGCTGCGGACTTGCCGAGCTTTTTTTGGGCGTGGTGATTCCGGATGCTTCCATTGTGATGATTGAAACTTGGTTTCTGGGTCATAACCATAAACCCAGGTCTCATCACCAGTGATGATTGTCTTGATAAATTCTGGGTCATGATTTGCAACATCCAGCATGTCCTCCGAAATTTCCTTCCGGAGTTCCTTCTGTTGCTCTGTCAGCAGCTTGGGGACAAATTTAGCCGACACTCTCCGCAGGTTCAAATCCTCAGTTAGGATTGAATGAACTGAGCCTGTGCTTATTCCCATTTCTGCAGCAATCTCTCATACTGTTAAACGACGATCCTCCAATACTTTTTCACGAACCTGATCCATCACCTCCTCGTTTCGGCTTGTGGATGGCCTTCCTGAGCGAGGATCACTTTCCACTGATGCACGGCCATCTTTAAAGCGTTTAAACCATTGCTTTATCTGAGTTGGGCTTAAGGCCTCGTTTTCAAAAGCTTGTTGAATCTTTCGAATTGTTTCAACTTGAGTATCACCAAGTTTTTGACAAAACTTGATGCAATACCTCTGTTCGATGCGTTCTGTCATTGAAATGAAATTTTCTGAAAATCAAAAAACCGATGAACACGTACTACACGCCTGCACTAAATGCTTTACACAGAGAGATACGAATGACGAATCAGCCTGAAACGCTTCACGATTACGCGTGAATGTGTGTGTGTGCAGCCACGCTTTGCACGGGCAGTTTGCTCATACCTTATTGGCGAGAGGGAAAAAGGTTGGATACTTTTTGAACAGACCTCGTATAAGAGAAACATGAAACATAGAAAAGTTTAAAAAAAGATTAGATAGTTCAAATATATACATATAAGCAGCAGTGAATAAAAGCCATTTGAAGATGAAACTGCAAGGCAATAACAAAGAATACATAAAAGAAAATTTATCGATGTAGTGAAAAGAAATATACAGGAAGCCAATTGGCAGATAAAAAATCAAAAAACAGAGATAGATGAAAGAGATTGGTTTGCTATAACAAACCCTGAAAAGTAATAAGTTGGTAAAACCGCTAAAAATTATATGTCCATTTTAAATTAAAAACTTTCAAATCAATTTTAATCTTTGTTTTAATTGGGCACATGTTTATTATCATATCACAATTATCTGCATATTTAGAAAATTATATAGATAAAATATTTTTTGTAGTGAAATCATGCACTACAAGCATAACTGCATAAAGCACTGCTATGCCTGATGGGCATACTGATGGCAGTCTAACCACATTGAGTCAGCTAACATTTGAGTCAGCTAACAATCATCAGGGAAAGACAAACTTAACCCACATTTTTTGTTGCAAGCAAAAAGTAAGAATAGTCAAGTCAATAAACAAGCAAATATTGACAGGTCTGCTTCATTCTTGTTAGGATTCATCTGGACCAGAAATGTCCAACTGTGGCCTGTGGGCTGTGGCCAATTAATGTTTTTATATACAGCCCACTGCTTACTTAAATTTTTTAGTTATTTTTTCATAACTGAATAGAATTCAATGTCACTGCAGTCATGGCAAAGTACAAAAAAACAAAATAAATACATCAGTTGATTGCTGCATTGAATGATGTCCAATGAACTGATCTATGAAAACTTTTGTGACCAGACCTTGTCATAAATACACTTGCTCCAAGCATTATTTTCAGTATTTACATGGTTTTGCTATTGAATTAATATTGAATGTGTTAATTCATAAGCATTTTTTTACAATATCAATAGATTGCTAGTTAATGAATTTAGTAGTAAAGATAGTAACTTTGAACAAATGTGAAGTGATTTGAAATAAGACTACAATAGTAGCAGTGATCCTGCTGGTGATAAAAGAGGGAAATGTGTTGATTTATTAGAAGGGTGGAAAAGGATCAGACATTTTAAAAGACTCTAAGTCCAATCTTGGAATTTAATGCATGGTCAGAATTCAGGGATCCACTGTTAGCCAAAAATAGTGTCACTCCTAGTCTGCAAAGTTTGGGTGAATGGATGCCTTAAAGTAAAAGGTGGTGTTTCAGCTGTTGAGTAGACCAGAGATAAAGCAGCTGTGCACAGTGTTTTGGCACCTGCACTTCATCTTTAGCCTGCAGGTTCCCTCAGCAGCATGACAAGCAAAGATTCTTTTTCGTGCAATGCCACTAAATGGTGAAAGAATGTAAGCAATCTGTCCAGCTTTACCACAAAATAAATAGGAGTTGGACAAAATGGTGACAATCGAATGATATTGTTAACATTTAGCTCATATTGGGCCTATTAATTATTTAAATGAAAGACTGCTATCACTGTCTTAGTGTGACTGAGCTTCAGCTTTCAAGCCTTAAGATACACAAAAGTGTACTCATATCTTGGCCTAAAGTACCCTCAAAGGTCTTACAGTTTCCAGAGGAGTTCAACAATACTAAATAGGTAAACTTTCTGGAAATCTTAAAGGACAGGTCAAACATATAGATGTTAAAAAGGAGGGAAGCCAAAACCAATTCCTGAAAAACATTGTTTTTCATATGATGAAGTCAGCTTTGCTTGCTGTCACCAGCAGTACGGATGAAGCTTCGATTTCAGACAAGCTCTATGACCATTTTGACCATGTGTTTATCTGACAGAAGTCTCAGCTGCTTGCAGATAAGGCCACAATGCTGAACAGCATCACATGCCACTAACAAATTGACAAAAAAAGTCCATGATGCTTTCTGTCAATAGAATGACTTGATCCATGATTGACTTTCTACATCAAAACCCAGCCTGCTCTCTCAGGAATAGATCAATGATTGGTTTGACATGGTCATAGATAAGCCTCTCGAGGATCTTGTAGGAGACACAGAGCAGGGATGTTGGTCAATAACTCTTTGGGTTTCCTACAAGCTTCATCAGCTTTGGGATCATGACAACAAGTGCTCTTTTCCAGATCTTGGAAATTTTGAGTCAGTGCAAGTAGGAAGAAAAAAAAAATCAAGTAACCAGGACTTCAAAGCAGCTCCAGCATGGACATTTTTAATGCTAATTATGTAATGATTTCAATAGTTTCACATTTCACTTAGATTCCTGATTAGTTAAACAATTGTAAATTCACATTTAAATATTTGTCAATTAGTGATGGTATCTAGTATTAAAGAAAAAATTTTATATGCATGTAACTTTGCAACTTGTCAAATATACATAAATTTATAATTTGGCCCATTATGAAAAATGGTTGGACATCCCTGATCTGGACACTAGAGCATGAGGTTGGCTCCAGATAAAAAACTTAAAAAGCCAGCACAACTTTTTTTTAAAAAGAGTAAAAAGAGTACACCACAAACACGCAGTTATTGACTGGAACATTGGGAAGTAGTTACAGTGAAAAAAATGCACTACCAGCATAATTGCGTAAAAGCACCACTAAGCCTGAAGGGTATACTGATAGACATACTATATCTTTTTTTTGTTAAGCATATGTGATAATATAAAAAAGGTTTTCTAAATCAAAGTAACATTTTTGTTCTTTTTAAAATTTGCATAATAACAGTACTGTATGTTTATGAATATGGCCAAATAGCATTAAAAAAGATGAGAAATTTCATTGTTACATTTACACAAGGGAATATTTACAATCAAACAAAATACAACTAGCATTAACAATTCACATGCTTAATTAATTTTTGACATGCACAACTTTGCTACAAACCTGTGTATCAAAATGAGAACTAATATGGTTACAGAAACTGCATTGGCCTGTAACAAATTTTAATGTTAATTAATAATGCATGCAAAAAATAGTTACATACAGCAGTCATAACATGTTAAGTCATTTAAAATTGTTAGTGAAAACAGCCTCAACAAGCTAGCTGATTTTAAATAATTATTTTTTAAAAAACTCATTCAAATGTTGCCAATGGACTTTACAGGATATCATGCTTTATAATCATGATGAATTTAATAAAGATAGAACAACTATTAAATGATTAAAAATTTGAGAATTTTTTGGCTTACTAATAGTATAAATAAGACTAGAAGTCCAATCTTTAGTTTTTTTTATGATTTGCACTAAAAGTCTATAAAAGTTAAGTTGTTATAGTCAGCAAAAAATACAAGCTAAAAATTTTTAAAAGAGTTATACAAGTACCTAATTCTTTCAAACTTAAGACCATTTTATAGTTTTAATAAGTTGGAATGAAAACATTAAAAGTGTTACAGGTTATGTTTGGCAGTAGAGTTAAAAAGTTTTAAGCTAGTAAATGTCAAAATTTAGTAAATTTTAGCCTTGATGTAAGTTTATCTGGAATGTGTAAAAACTCTGAACAATAACAATAGTTATAAATTTATGATTTAAAGTAGAAAAAAAAGTATGAAGTGAGGCATATAACAAACACACACAAACAATTTAAAACCAAAAGCATCTAATACAAGCTGTATAAATAATCATGAAAACAAATAATACAATGATTGCTTAAACCAATCAGCAAATAGAGCTATAGCAAATAAATAGCTTAAGTTTGTTATTAGCAAATAAAGAGCAGTTTGAAATTACAAAAAACACCAAAAAGTTTTAAAAAAAAACTTTATTAGTTTCACCAATAGAAGCAATTGTTTATTTCATGGAAAACATTAATTAAACTAGAACTTAAAATAGATATATTTATTCTTAATACTAAAGCAAAAGTGCTTATAGTAAAGTAATTATACTAAAGCAAAAGTAATATAACTTATTTTAAATACTAAAGTAAAAGTGTACAAAATACACTGTTATGGTGAAAACTTACATGCATAATGTGACGACATAATGTCTGACAGGCACAAAAAAAACTATTGCTAAATGCCTCGTGATAATGATGATTTGATTCAAATGGTTCTTCTTCAAATTCAAAGCTTAAAGCATCAACTAGTCTTGTTGTCCAATCATATGAATCAATTAAACCATCGTCACCTGTGCTTATGTAGCTGATCAACTCAAGGTTTTCTTCATAAGTATTCTAAATTAATATGCAAAAAAGTTTACTTTATAAGATTTTTATTAAACAATTGGCAATTAATTGAGATAATACTCAATTAAATTGTAAAAATTGTAAAGAATTAAGCAAAAAGAATAAAGTAGTATACCAACGTACATAAGTAAAGTAGTATAACATATACCAACCTTAATATAAACAAATATAAGTAAAGTAGTATACCTACCTAAACATATAACTTGAATTAAGTAAAAATAAATATAAACTAGTTTTTAAAAATACAGAACCCACTACTTTAAACTGATAAAATAGATTTATATTAATAGATATTTTAGAAAATTACTCTGAGAACTATAGACAATCTTAAAACTATTATTGGATTAAAAAAACACAAACTTAACATTTTGAAAGCACTTACTTCTACCAAATGGGGTAAACAAAAAATTAATTGTCTCGACATTCAAAACTATCACATTCTCCATATGGTATTTGCATATTTTAAATATGTAAACACCATATGGAGCCCTATCATGTCCAATACCAACATTAAGAAACTGTAAACCATTCAGAACACAGCTTTATGAATTACTAATGGCTGCACATAACATACAAACACTCAACACCAACAAGATGAAACCACAATCCTTTCAATGTACACCCATCTCAAACTTCATACTATTCAACTTAAACAACTGACTCAAATAAAATATACTCTTTACATAATCTTAATGCATTTTCAGATCAACCCAGAAGCATGAAAGACACAATCTTTTACAACAAAGAGCAAACTAACATCATTATCTCAAAACTAGACATAACATTGGAGGAATGTAGAGAAAACCTCAAGCACATTCACACTACCATCACTTCACAATATCTTATTTCTAGAAAAAATAACAAAGTTACCAACACCACACCCCATGACATTTATTCATCAGAACAAACATTACCACGTCATATGCATACAAAACTGACACTACTCAAAGCCAACAAATCACCTCTCTTGCAAAGTTACCTACTGTCATAAAGAGTATAACATTTCCTTAAGTTAAGGTTTAATTAATAAAAATTCAAGCAAGTCTAAAAAGCAACATAATGTAAAATTATAACATATAAATGAAGTAATGAATGAGTTGTACTGAACACAAAACAAATGCATTGTACTGAATACAAATGAGCTGTACTGAACAAAAACACCAATTACACAGGAAATGTGTTAGGTGATCACTCAGTCAAGTCTGTAATGTGATGTCAGTTCAAGTACCAGTACAAGTCACATAATCTACATACAGTGAATGCTGAAACTTACAATTCACAATGCCCACTATGCTTGTCACACACATATGACACTAATCACCTCTAACATCTTTAACTGTAGTCAAGTACCAACACAACACAACACAACTAGTCTGTGGAAAAAGCCTTCAGAAGCAGCAGAGACAATTAAAGAGTAGGAATCTAGATTGGCTTCTTTGAGGGGTTAAAAGATGGCTACTCCATGATATCCTTGTAGGAGGGGCAACAACAACATTTAAAAGATTTACAAAAATCAATTAGAAAAATATTTAATTTGAACTTGGAAGTGTTTTTTTAAAAATTGTACTGGAAAATCACAATGCATCAAATTTTTTTTCAAAATGTTAAGTTACCAATATTAACAATTTTAAATACTTTGGGCTTAAGAATTTGAAAGAGTTTAAGCAAAGATTTGTCATTGACTGAAATTTGTCCATTTCCAAGTGGATCTATTATATTCCAAGCTATTGCTAGCTCTTCTCTTTGCTGTCTGCATGAACAAAAATGAATAAATAAATGAAAATAAACTAAAACTTACATTTTACAATTTTAACAAGTACAGTGCAAAAGTTGTTTTTAACAAAGTTTTGAGAAAATAACAAAAAATTGTACTTAACTACGCTTTAATTGGCCTGCATTTGAAATGCAATCTAAACTCAGTTTTTCTAAAAGGGTCCTAAGTTTGCAGTGTCTATCTCTATTACATTTTGTCTGAATAACACAGACACTTTAGTACATTGTTAAGATTGTTGAAAATGGCTAAGGTTAGACCTTGTATTTAATATGATTTGAAAAATCGTTCCATATTTGAACAAGTCAAAAATTAAACCCAGGTCACACATGCCAATGTTCAGCTGACATTACAAACACTACATAAAACAATGGAAGTAAAAACAATTTTTTCATAATTTTTAATATACAAACATATTTTAGCCAATATGGATTCTGCTTATTTTGTTACTTTAGAAGCAAACTGGTACAATGACAATGTTGACACATCTATTACACTGACAACAATATCAATTTTATCTGAATCTTTGCAAGTGCTATTCTTTTACACTATTTTCTGATTAAATTCAAAAGTTGTTATGATATCTAAAAATAAAAGCTATTTATTAGACAATATTTATGCATTGAAAAATTTATATTTTTAAAATTACAATTTAATACCTTCTTTCATGTTTAACATGTCTTTTACTGTAATCCCAATAACTTTCAACTATGATTGCAAGTAATATTGCTGTGAGAAAAAACACTCCGAAATACAAAAACAATCCAAAATAAAAAAAATTGGCCCAGCTCTTTCTAAAAGCTGGTATAATAAATTCCTGTAAAAAAAAATATTAAAAAAATTGGATTTAATGAACTAGCTTATAGGTAACTATTTTTAAACTTTTTTTATATACAATTTTAAGATTAGTCAATACATTAATAAATTTAATTCTAATCAAATTTATAGAATAGGCTACTAAGTGAATATTTTGATAAAACAAGTGAGCTAGTTTTAAAGGGTTGGAGAGGTAAAGTATTCAATCATTCTCTTCTTTAAAAAAATTATTCCAAATATTGAGTGTCTGCTTAGCCATAAGTGTGATAAGATAACAAAAAAATAAAAGTATTAAGCATTGTTTGTCATCTTCAGATTCATTCTCAGTTCTAAAAAGGGATGTGTTATTAGTCCTAGAATTTTCAATATCTTCTTGCAACACGTTTGTCAGTGCCTGCTTAACAGTAAAAACAGAAGAATGTAAAATCTGGTCAAAGACATGCATATTGCATGTAATGCAGCATTCAACATAAACAGCAAAAAAAATGTGTAAATGACAATTATTTGTTTTGCAAATGCTTGAAGCAAGTTTACTGGTATATTTGGCTTAAAATAAACTTATGCCATAAGGCAAAATGACAGCTACTTTATTAGTCAAGCCTCTTGTGTTTTTATTGAAAACAGTTTTATTGGCAGCTAACACGAAAATTTAAAAACTTTATAAACTAAGGATACATTTGAAACCAAAACAAGGATCTTTACTTGGGATGAAAAATTAAGATTTAATGTTTTCTATTTATATGTTCTAAAAAAATTCTTAAAAACTATTTAAAAAAAGTGAGCTATCAACAAATGAATATCAAAGCATGTTTTGTTTGTTGCTACTTGGCAAGGACAAAAAGATCAAAACATGTTCACTTGCCAAGCAGAAATTGACTTTTATACATATAACAGCAGCAAAATTTTAACATAAAATAAGCATATAAATACAACTTTAGCTTTAAACTAGCAGGTCAGCAGCATTAAATTAATAGACCCAGAAACAGTATTTTCAAAAAGCATAATTTCGGCAACTTACAGGGCAGCCAGGAATTATACAATATATAAAAATTAAAAACCATGCTATAAGAAACCAAAGAAAAAAGATAAAGAATCTTTTAATACTAAGCTAGAGACAAAATAAATCACAACTATGTAGTATCTATAAGTATATGAGCTAATGAATTCAGGATATACAGTGATACTAACTTTTATACTAATTTTTGTTTTTGACTATTCAGTGATAGTAGCATGGCAATAACATCTCCTTATCAACAAAAACACATTACATGAAAAACAAAGCAAACCTGCAGTTACACTTTTAAGAAATATTCAAATTATCTTCCAAAGACAAAAAATATAGTATATTGTTTTTACATTTCACATGATTAATTACAAATTAAGTAAAACTTAGTTAATAAGAAAAAAAATTGAAGTTACAGCAATAAGAAATTTATTGCAGGTTGGCCAAAGTTTAACAACACATGCAAAATCCTCACAAAAATTTTAAAAAATAAGAGTTTGCTATAAATCTATGACTTTAATAAACTACAGCTAAAACACTAACCGGATAATTTTCTGTTGACATAAGGACAAACATATGCAATGCAGCATTGGCAACATTATCAAATGCCCTGAAAATATATGCAAAACATCATAATTTATAACTAAAAACTTCATGCAATGAAATATACTAATGACAAATCTCAAGAAAAAATTAAAATACCTTACTAACAACAACATTGTATTATTTTTACATTGCATTGCCTGCAATCTTACAAACACCACCATTACTAATAACTGTAAATGCATCTGCTAGCATGTGTAAAACCCTAATTTCTTTATGTAAACCCAAAGTGGTTTTTGTATTATTTTTTTTAATAAAAAATGCTAATTTTGTATTACTACATATACAAATAAGATAAAATTAATCTGTTTTAATGTGAGTAAACTTCTAGCTTTCTTTTAAAATGTTGATTCTATTAGGTAATAGTGTAGATTTTATAAGATATAATCATTATTGAATTTTCGTGTTAGGTCCATTAATTATGAAATTTTTTCAAAAACAATAATGGTTTTTGTAAAAAAATTTAACTTTTTTCAGTTTTACAAACTAAATATACACTATTCAAAAACATATTGTTTTCAGTCATCTCAAAATTCTCCAGAGCTCTTCAGAAAAACTCATAACCATTGTAAATTTAAACAAAAAAAGAAGAGCTTTTATTGATTTACTGTACTATGACTTTAAAGAAAGTTATTAAGTTTTTTATCATAATTACTATTAAGCTAAAAAAGCATATGCTAACTCTAAGACAAACTATTACATCAATTAAGAGCTAAGATTATCAGATCTAATGTATCATAGATTTGCTAAAATTAACCTAAAACTGGCACAATATATTTGTTTAAAATTATGCCCTGAAAGTCATGTTTGATACATGATAAATTGGGTTTCTTCAAGAAGCAACCAAAAGTGATCTGTTTTTTGTTGGTCTAACTAGAAATCCCCCTATGGTTACTATTGCTTCTTGAAGAGATCTTTTTTTTCATGTTTTTTTTTTTTTGTTTCCTCCTGGTGCTATAGGGAGATTCTTGGTTAGTTTTACTGAATAAAACAAATTGGCTTATAGTTGCTTATTGAAGAGTGCCAATTTATTATGTATTGAACACAATCTTCAGGGTGTATTAAATACATAATCCAAAATTCCTTTATAAAGAATTTTGATTAAGTAATTTTTAAAAAATAAACATTAACTGGTTTTCCAATTTTTACATATTATTATATTTATTCTCATTCAAGTTTTAATTTATTTTTAGTTATATTTAGTTAAAAATTTTTTTATAAAGTATTGTTTTAGATATTATTTAGTCTCAGTTGAATCAATAATCACAATCATAACTAAAACTTTGTGGTAATAATGAGCAACATGATTATCTTCCTGTTGTATGTAAGAACAATTAGTATAATTACAATTTATTTTGATAGCAAGCTTAATTTGTAAACATTATGTGCTTATAATAAAGTAACACTAAGTGGATTGTGAAGTCTTAAGTTGAGTGGGTTTCAATCTAACTACATATAGAGACATTAACCCTCTTGCTTCTGTATATGACTATGGTATCTCTATATCAAAGTGTCATATACGACTGAGTTACATTACAAAGTACTGTTTCATAGTGAGCCCCTGTTTTCCCATGATCTACATTTCATGAACAGCTATGTTGCTTATACACATTTTTGGAGTAAATTTCCAAGTGGAAATAAATGTTGTGCAATTTCCCTAATTTTTCTGGCCTAAATTTAAAAAGTAAGTGATACCATAGCAACAGGTAGCAAAGGAAAGGGCATAATGGGGAAAGATGTAGTTACATGGATAATGGGGCAAATAGTGATAGTGGATGAATAGTGATAAATGGGGCAAGATGTTCAGCTCAGCTGTCTCCTCCTTTGTGTCACACTCATAGGACACAATAAAAGCCATACCCCATTTGTGCATTTTTGAGTGGAATTGATCAATGCCAGTTCAGAGGCGGTAAAGCTTGACCCATGCAGGTCTGAGAAAGCTAATTCTGATGGCATTAGGTTAACATCCATAAAAGATATATGGAGTCCAAAAGCATTTTCTTGCCAATCAATGCACCATCTATATTCCACCCATCATGCTATGCTGGTGCCTGACTTGGCAAGGTTATTTAGAAGTTTCAGTGCAGCAGGCACAAATGAATGCCTTGATTTAAGTTGCCACAGCTGTCCAAAAAATGGAGACAAGAGCCTTTCACATAGAACTTGTTCTGCCTCCTCAAACTGGCAAGCTTAAGACAGTACAACTTTTTGGTGGTGAAGCTCAGTTTATTGGATCCCTGCTTAGATAAAAAGCTTGTCTATTGGTGTAGGACACAGGCATGCAGTCACTATGCACAAGACATCATTAATGGGCTTGTCAATAAAGCGAGTATGGGCATTGCAACACCAAACAAGCACACATTAAATAGCGATAAAATGGACCAAAGGAAGGGTGGTTGTGCAGAGTATTGTGGCATCTGCACCCCAGCTTGATCCAGCTAAACACCTTAAAAGCCCAATGTGAGATGTTACTTCATGTGCAGTGACTCCAAGTGTTGGTAAAACATGAGTGCCCTATCCAGCTTTATGCTAAGATAAGTGGGGTCAGTACAAAACAATAGAGCCTGTCGGATGACAAAATATGTTAAGCTCATGTTGTGCCTCCTTGCTGTAAAGATGGAAGGCTGCCGACACAGTCTTTTTCTGCTGAGTTTGAGCTTTCATTTGTAAAGTTAAGAGGATAGGATACATGTCCTCAGTAAGAATCCCCTCTAATGCTTGCCAGTGCTTGCATAATACAAAATGGTCAGATCATCAGCATAAGCAAATTTTCTGGTGATTGTTATCAGCAGATCATATGTATAAAATCTATCTATACCATAGATATTAAACAAGAAGGGAGCCAGAACTGATTCCCATGGGACACTATTTTTTTAAGGCCTCATAACTTTCTTTGTTTTCTAGCACTAATGGTGTGGGTACAAGCAAGTTTCATAATCAATGAGGCCATGTCTGTCCTGAAGAAAACAAAATTGCTTGCAGGTGAGGCTGCAGTGCAATGCAGTATTGTAGGCTGCTGTGAAATTGACAAACATGGCATTGTTTTATTGATGTTAACCAACAAAAAATCCATATATTAACATATAATAGCATTTTAATGGTTCTACAAAAATGATTATTAAAAATAACACAAAAATCATGATTTTACCCAGAAAATACAGCAGTAACAGTAATTGTGCTAAGGAAAATGTAGTAGCAAAAGAGTTATTACTTTTTTATAAAATTATACATAAAAAAATTATTCAATTAAATCAAACTAAAAACAACATGACACTTACCCATCATAAATATTTGTACAATTTCTATAAAAAAGAAAGATTTATTTAGTAATTACTTTATTCAATAGAAATATTTCAGTCAAGATAGCAAAAGTGGCAACAACAAAACAACAAGAAAAAATTCACCTATTAATAATTATGACAAGTTCCATTAATAAAATTAGTGATTTATAAAAAGCACCTATTTTTCAGTCTAATAAATGTTATCCTAAAAATTTTTACAACTATACACATTTTTTCAGTCTTTTAAATGAAAAGTTATCTCAACCTCACTATTTGTAAAAACATTTTATGCAAAAAAATCTTTGTCAACTATTTCAGCAAAAAAAAAAAACAGAGCTTAATTATTTTAGTACTTTCAGATTGTTAATGAAATTGAAATGTTTAGAAATAAAGCTTTAACAAGTTTTAACAGTTGATAGTACTAAATTGAATATATACATATGTAAATGCTAGCAATATTTTAATAAATTATACTCCAAGCTATGATAAATAATTTAATTGTGGTGAAGATGTTTAAAATATTTAATTGGAATAAATTAAGCAAAATTTTTAAAATTCTAACAGTGGGTGTAGTGGTTATTAATTTTATTTTTCAAGTAACATTAAAGATATACTTTATTATGGACAACAACCTTTGCAAATTATCATTATACATTACAGAAAACTCTCATAAAATACTTACTTGGCTGTTTGCACAGTTGAACAATTTATTATCAGATTATGATAATCATTCATAAAAATATGCAGTCCCACAGATGCAAATGTTACAAGAAAAATTGCAATAATTAAAAGTACCTGCAAAAACAACCTTTATTCATAATAATACTTTTCAAAACTTAATGCTATAGAAGCACAAAATTTATTATCAATTAATCTTTTAAAGAAACATTTTTTTACTGAAAAATGTTTGTGACTTTTTGTTTAAATTGAAATAAAAAAGGTAAACCAAACAAGGATTGGTCAGAACAAAATTTGTAAATAGCTGCTACATAAAAACATAGATGAAACCAATTACAATAAAATTTCTCAAATTTTGGATTGATTACTAAGATTAAACAGCAAAAAAGTAATAAAAAACATTTTGAGCTGCATTGGCAATGTGGCTCAGCCAGTAAACGTAGTTGTAATTCAAATACTCATTTTTTGTTTTCTAAAGACACTTTACAACAAATTCCTTTACTTGGTGTTCTTAGAAAATAGCTCTATGCTATAACTCTCAATAAAATTTAAAAACAACAATAATAAAATTTTTAACCAGATAGCAATATCTTGGTATTTCAAAAACAAGGTTAAGGCAACTGCTTGATGGTTGCCATAAGTATACTGCCCACAACGTTTTTTCAGCAAGTCAGGAGAACTAACAGGGATGAAAATAAAAAATTAAAATTATATATAACTTTTTCAAGAACTTTAGCTAAAAAAATTTTTTTATAATTTTTAACAATGTTCACTTTTGAGAAAACAACAATATTATTTAAAGCAAAGTTTTATAAACAAACATACACAATGTTAATTATCTCAATACAATCAATTAAAAAATTAAAAGAACTACTAAATTTTGTTCCTACTAATTTTAAATATACTATTGTCAAAAAGACCTATTTTTTTTTTGATTACAAGTCATTCTACAACAGTGGTTCTTAAACTTGTTGGAGGTATCCAACCCCACAAGTTTCATGCAGGCATTCACCAAACCCTTCCTTAAGATTCCAATAATATCTGTTAACACATTTGAGCCCAAAGTGAACTATGAATCTGTTGCACATAAAATCATATTATTTAAAGAAGCAAAACCAACAAAACATGAATTCCACACAAAAGCACAACTCAATAAATATCACTACAAATTAATGTGTCTTATGCTGTTGCATTTCGGAAACAATTATAGAAATGCACGGCTTCACCTTGGCAAATGCCACTCTCATGTCATTTTTGCAATAAAGTCTGTTTCTTTTTTTCATTTTTATGTCTACCATCTTTGAAAAGGATTGCTTGCAAAGATATGTTGTCACAAATGGTATGACTATCTCAGAGCTTTCTTAGCAAGAAGAGGGTAAGCTACGATTTGGTGGCACCAAAATGTTGAGAGCGTTGTTGTTTTGAAGAGTTGCTGTTGAACCTGGCTTTGCTGAAGTTCAATAATTTCATCAAGATATTCATCATTGACATCTGCTTTATCAACACTAAACATGAATGGGTGTCTTAACCCATGCTGGATATGACTCTCTGGTTGTGTAATATCCCTTGAGAGACTTTGTGAGCTCATCTAAGTGCATGGAAATTGCTTGCTTTAGTTTTCTTGATACGGAAATGTACTCATTTCCAGACACATCTTTAAACTTACTTACACAGTCATCAAACAAAGGAAAGTTAGCAAAGCTATCATTCTCTGCTCATTGTTTTCATAGTGTTTTTTTTTTTAAAAGCCTTCAGATGTTCTTCTACTTTGAGAATGTTGACTTCACCACCTTGCATCTGTAGATGAAGATTATTGAGAGCATCAAAAATATCGGCCATGTATGCCAAAATAAGAATAAACGCAGAATTTTCAAAACAATCTGCTTGATGGTGTTGGTGCTATTGCAATAACATGGCTAATTCCACATGCAAGGCAAAAACACAGTTCAGTATCTTTCCCTGGGATAGCAACCAAACAGAAGTATCTCGAATTCAGCGCCAATTTCATTGCACTGCTCTTTGAATATGCAGTGCTTCACAGCACTATTTTGCATATAGTTTGCACATTCCACCACAGTTTTTAATACTTCTTCCAGTTTTAGAGGCAAGGTTATTGTTGCCAACACATGCCTGTGCAGAAGGCAATGCGTTATAGTTATGTGTGGTGCATCAGCTTTCACTAGTGCACCAAAACCAGAATTTCATCCCAACATAATTGGAGCTCTGACTGAACAAATTGCAGAAACCATATCTTACAAAAGATCATTGTCTGTGAAGAAATTATCCACAAGTTGTAAGAGGCTTACAAAATAAAAAATCTTCTTTTATCACATCTTCTTTCACATGGCACATGAATACAGCAAGCTGGCTTAGATTGGAAACGTCGATGGTCTTGTCAAGTTGGAGACCGAATTTTTCCAGACTCAAAATCAAGTCTGAAACTATTTGAGCCAAGATGTCATCGCTCATCTTATCAATTCTGTTGCCGATGGTCTTGTTCCAAAGAGGAATTTGGGATTACCTATTTTTGGCTGCTTTTCCAAGCATGATATTTTTGCCACCTTTAATCCAGTTGGTTTTATGAGTTTTTCACCAATGGTGTGTGGTTCGCCCTGTTTTGCAATCAGGTATGCAACTTTGTACGATGGTGTGAGGATTGGTTTGTTGATGGGTACAAACCAAAAAACAGGCTGAGCAGCATTTTCATCAAATCTGGCTTTCTTTATTTTAAACTCAGCAAGCATGTTGTTCTTGTATTTTTCATCACCGTGCACCTTTAGAAAGAGTTTCTTTAGTTTTGCTGTTGCTAAGCTAGAATCGCTCAACTTGGCATAGCAAATCATGCACTGAGGATGCTGACTTCCATTCCATCTTCTGTGATATATGTAAATCCATATTGTACATATTCTTCTGACCACTTCCTTCTTTTAATTGACATAGTTAGTGTGAAAGGATCAAAATACTATAGAAAAGGTTAATGTCTAGACTATAAAATAGATTAAACTTAAATATTAAAAGAAGAAAATTACAAGTGCCTATAATTGTGTTTGTTTAACTTCAAACAGGGTTACAAAGAAGATTAAAACCCGCATTAAAACACAACAATTAAAATATTATGACAAAATAATGTCAAAAATTGATTGCTCAATTTATATGAAATCGATAAGCTTGTGCTCTAGACTTGATCTGGCATGGACAGCAAAACACATCATGATCTCCAAGAAAAAAAAGGAGAGAATGCACTATGGCACAATGGGCAAGAAGCACGGCTCAAGTAGAGAGGATATTGTGGTTGCTACAACACACATGGTGTGTGTATGCTAGTTACGTGCTTAACTGTTATTTTTGAATAATTATTACTAACTGCTCTTTTAAAAATTTTATTTGTTACTTTATATTTATTAAGCCAACTATAAGGACAAACCAATAGTGATTGTGAAATTACTTTATCTGTTTAGTTTCTAAGTATCTGTTACTTTTAACTGTTACTTTATATTCATTAAACCAACTAAGAACTAACCAATAGCGATTGTGACGTTGTTATCATATCAAAGGCAGAAACAGATAAGAAAAAAGCTGCTTTTTTTAAAAATAAAAAGTTTCACAAGGATTGAGCTCTAAAATAATACAGCATGAATAATAACAGTTACTTCTTAGCTGTTACTTTGCAATTCGCTTATGTTAAGGAAATTATCTGTCACTTTTTAACAAACTATTATTTTTTGTACATCTCTAGTGTATACTTATTCTGATCTCTGCCATACCCCTGGTACTGACACATCAAACCCAGTTTAAGAACCACTGTTCTACAAGTATAATTATTGTTAACTCTATGTGTATAAATCATCTATAAAAACAATAACATGATACAAATTAAAAAATAAAGTCAAGTGAGATATTTCTTACTTTTCCAAGTTTACTGATGATGCTGAGCAAGACATTAAAGATATGAGAAACATTTTTTGACTTGCACAACAACATATAAGCTCGCAGACAACGAAATGGGCAGACCAATCTCTAATGAAAGCAAAAAATGCAAATACAACTATGACAAATAAAAGTAAGCATTGAAAAAAAAAACATTAGGTTAAGCTTGTTAAAAAACAATTTATTGTTAAGAATGTTAACATATTGCATGGTAAACATTTTTAAACAGTTTTTGTCCCAATTTAAATAGAGATAATAAAATTTTTTTTAATTTGTCAAACATTTTTTTTAACAAAAATTTTCTTAATCAACTGAATATATTAGACCAGAAGTGATTTTTGTCATTTATTAAAGCATTAGGAGAGTTAGGAGTGACTCTTAACTCACTTTTTTATAATAATTTCTGCTTCCCATAATACCAACAATATTTTAAAAAGTTAATAACTGTAAAAAGTTTTAAAAAATATGACTGTATTTGGGAAGATTTTGCTTTGTTAAAAAAATGCAGAAATAGAGATGAACTAATGATAAGATAAAAAGCAGTAGTCATACTAAGGTGTACGCCAGAGTTTGCAAGTCTGGATAAGAGGTAAAATGCACTATTTTAATCTCACTGATTTAGCTTAACTCTTGCTATGTTAAGTCGGTGCCAGTTTAGTATGTGATCTACCCAATAAATATGATCTACTACTACCAACATCTTGTACATTTAAAAAACCACTGTTATCATTTCTTGTTTGGTATTCATAACAATCAGCCCTACACAAGCATAAAATCATAAATAGGCAAAAAAGTGTAATTATAACAATGTATTTCATTGAAACATGTAAATTAAATAAAAAAAACTCAAGACAAAGCATTGCACTGACGTGCTTAGTGATATAAAATTTTTAAAAGCTGAACAAAAATCTAGGCCATTTATTAAAGGCATAAGATTAAAATTTTGTAATTTGGTGTAATAGAGTAAAATTTAACAGATTACTAAAAATTATTATTTCACTTCCTAATCTCCTATCTGGAGACATAAAACAGGTGCTGTTTTATTAGCAGATCAAAGCAGGAAAAGTCAAGAAAATCCATGGTTTTACCTAAAATGTAGTAATTACAAGTGTTTTTTGCAAGGTGGAATGAGAAGTCTGGCCATTTAGAAGAATACAATTCAACCATTGTTGGCCAAAGAGATCAATATTAAACTATGAAATAGAGAAGTAAATAAAAATTTACTTAACACTTACCATGCTTGTGAAAATTTCTGCCAAGAAAATTCCATAGTCAATCATAAACAAGCATGTAAACACAATTTCAACTCTTTAAATATATATAAAAACAAAAAGGAAATTAATAACATTAATTTTTCCTGCTTGAAAATGAATAGACTAGTTGCAAAATAAAAAATTTACCAGAACAAAATTATGAATCATTGAAAAAACTATAACGTTGTTGTGAAAATAAATTTAGAAAATCAAAAAAGTTTAAAATAGTGAAAACAAAAAGCAGTGTAGCATCAACTAAAATAAATAGATAAACCATAATTCATTAAAATACACCAAATAAACATCTTGATCTTGCTACAAACTAACATTTATTTAGAGTAGCCTATAGACCAGAACTTTTGTTATTGACAGTTTAAGACATAAACCATAAAGAGGTAGAAAAATAACTGTTAAAGTGGTGTTAAGGTGTTTTAAAAGTAATTATACACTTTTGAATAGTGTATTTTTTGCATAACTGATTATCGGTTAAAACAAGATTAATTTTATTATCAATTAAATTTATAGTTTGATTAAAAGGCATACAGGTAGTTGTATAATAATCATTGGTTAAATAATGCTTAAAATAATGTATTGGAGAAACCAAAATATTTAATATAGGAAAGAAATTTCTTAAGAATAAGAAAGTATCAAGCTTAAATGATGATTTATTTATGGTTCTCCAAGACAGAAAAATGTTACTTTTTGTTGCAAATATCTAATGCCAATTCCCAAAAAATTTAAATCAGTTATAAATTATTATTAAACAATTAAAAACTTTTTGCATAGTATTATAAAAAATATTATACATTTATAAAAAAGTAGGTGAACTTAACCCAAAGTTATGATAACAAAAGTTCAACTAAAGTTATAAATAAAAGGTTAAAAAAGGTTTTTAAAAAATGCTTTAATCATAAACAATAAAACTTCCATAAATAAGTAACAATAAACTCAGTAATTTACCTCAACCAAACAGCTTCCTTGGAAAATATTATATTTCTCCAAGTAAAAAATAATACATGCAAAACAATATCAATCATATATACTATAAGACAAAGAGCATCAATTGTTGGAATAACAGGATGAACTTGCCAAGACAACCTAAAAAGTTTTATAAATATAAAAAATTAAATCAAATTAAAAAAATTATTAATAAGACTGATAATATTATGGCTCTAAATTTTTAACAAAAAAAATCTTAATATTCCATTTTATTCATACACAAAATATGTAAGATATTATGGGTGCCTTTTCATCAAACAAAATGTAAAAGTTTTACAAGTAGAAATAAGTATCAAAAGACCATGGAAATAAAAATTTAATGATGTCTAAAGTTTTAAAAAACATACAATCTACAGTAATCTTCTGGTTAAGTTCACATCCCAATTAAGTTCACAAAAATTTTTCAAAAAATCAAGATTCAACTTTTACAAAAATTTATTGATATTTACAGCAAATCAGACAAGTCATAAAAATGTCACAATTTAAACAAGTCATGAATCATCAGCTGATGCATATTTTGTTCTTTTTTGCATTTTGCATCCAAAATAACCTGCCTTAATTTTTGCTGAAAAAGCTCAAAGGAATTTCTCAGCTCATTGTAGTAATTTCCTGCTTGGGATTGTATATCAGGACACAACAACTAATCCTCAACTTCAAGAACTTTTTTGTATATGTGTTTAAACCCACAAAAAATGATATTGTTTCCTGTTGGTGCTGGACTATGTGCACAAGATTCAAACACATTGTGTAAGTTTTCATCTTTATTATCATTTGTTGCTTGTATATTTTCCAACACCTCATTGACATCATCCAAAATCTCATGTGAAAACTCTTCACTGTTTTCATCATCAACATGTACAAACTCATCTAGAGTGCTTTCATCAATTGGAATATTTATTGTTTCGAAGTTGCACAATAGATCAGCCATCATATCAACTTTTTCATGAACTCCACCTTTCAAAGTTACTAATTCAGCCTTGTCAAATGCATTCTGTATTGTCGCATCTGATATCACTTCCCAAGCAAGCTTGATATATTGAGTTGCATCAAGCATATGAGCAGGGTTACCATAAGCAACACCTTCTGCTCCTCTAGGGAGTCTTTTTGCTTGCTCTTTTTTGCAAGCTTTAAAATTCTCGTTCAGCTTGTAGAAATCCAAAATATCTTTGAGATATAAATATCTATATCTTTTTTCAATGCTGCAATAATTCCTGTATTGCAAGGCTTTTTCCAGCTTGTGCAGTTGAGTGGGAAAAACACCACTTTGATGTTATTTCTCTCAAAAGCTGAAAAATGACCAGGAGCATTATCCATCAATGGAAGAACTGGGCATCCTGTTCTCTTTCTTACTTTAGGATAAAACAACTCTTCAAACCATTTCCATCATGCAGAGACATCCATCCATGCTTGATTCTGACTTATGTATTTGGCAGGCCTTTCCGGATTTTTAGTGCAAGCCGGAAACTTGACTTTTCCAATTAATGTGCAAGGGATTTTGTGCATTCCTGCAGCATTTGCAGAAACTACAAGTGACACTCTTTCTTTGGCTTTTTTTCTTTCCTTGTGTGCTGCTAACATCCTCAAACAGCATAAGCAAGGTGTATTTGGGCAGCAGTCGAAAAAATAAGCCTGTTTCATCCATACATTTTCAGGTTCATACTTTGCAATTATGACATCTAACTTATCCAAAGCTGCAACAAGATCAGGATTTTCTGGATTAACCTCTGCTCCTTCACTGTAAAGAAAAAGCTGTTGTATTCCACGGTGTTCTCTAAATCAGCTAAACCACTCCCATGATGCTTTAAAGTCGTCCTGCAATATTAATAATTTTTTAGTAATTTTTTGTGCTTTTAAAATGGCAAGGAAAGGTGAAACAGGCAGGTTTGCTCGACACATGCTATCAATCCACAGGTAGAACTTATCTTCTACCTTTGTAAACCTACCCACAGAAGCTCTTGAATGTTTTCTTTTTTGCTTCTTTGGACATCAGAGCAGAATGCTTATGAATATCTTCACACTTCAACCTGTCATGCAATGCTTTGTTTACTATAGGAGGATTTGGCTGATTCAACTTGGAGATAACTTCCAATCTCTCTGACTCATTCAATTGCTTAACTTTCCCTGACATTATTATGTGAATAATATTAACTTTGCCTGCTAAAAATGAATTTTTATCTTAAGTCAATGCAGCAATTAGTCTCAAAACACTAGCTTAAATGACAAGAGTTTTCACTTTAACTGATAATTGTACAGGTTCTATGTTATGTAATAATCACTTAGGTATAAATGTTAAGTTCACACCTACCAGCTAAGTTCACACTTGCTGTTCAGATTCAAGTTGCAAACTTAAGCGGGACATTACTGTATAGTGTTTAAAAATTTTTTTCAGCTAGAGCTTAGCAAAAAAACATAAAATAGGTTTTAATATATACAATTAACATTAGTACCACAATCACACCATCACCACCAAGTGCATTAAAATCTATTAAAGCCATAATTTTTTAAAACTACCATTTTTGCCCAACTGATACAGGAGTTGCTGGTTGCTCAAAAAAGATCATTATTGAATGTGTAACAATTGTAGTGTAAAGAAGAATAGTCCACCAAGAACTTGAAATTGTTTTAAAACATCTAAAACAGAAGACATATTTCTCAACTTATTTCTAAATAACTAACTTCATTATAAAAATAAATTGTAAAAAAGAACCTTAGTAGTACCAAGACAACTTAACAACATGTGACAATAACATTAAATTGCCTAAACAGCAACATTAAAATATCTGTTGGTAGGATAAGTCATTGAGTTAACACTCTTACTTATTAGAAGGATGCAAGTTTTATGCTAAGCCTAGGCTGAGTGATCTTGTTGTGCCCTTCAGAAATGCACTTAGCAGCAAATTCCTTCATGAAGTCATGCTATTTATCTACTGTACATTGATAACTCTACTTAAAAAAACTACCATTCAGTCAATAGATTTATATGAAGATTAAAATGTCTATAAAAATATACTGACAAAATCTTTAATTGAATTTATTTCTACAACTCTTCAACTAAAAAGTTAGTATTATGTATTTAAAAAATATCTTGCCAATGTAAGAAATTTTGCATGGCCAAGCAATTTCAATGACTATAGTAGTACATTTGCATCAGTCTGCATTTTTGACAACATAATATATAATGTTGCTTATATATTCTTATAAATTATAGCATACTAATATACTGTTAATAAATGTGAATACCCTCATACTTTTGTATGTATGATGGTTTAAATATAGCTCTTGCTTCCCCAAACTTTCCATGACCATTGATAGCATCTTTTATATGAGCTGCAGCTAATTTCAAATGCAAATCTTTTCCAAGTGTTTTAGATAGCTTCTTGGTTAAAATATGTTCCTATTAACAAAAAAGTGCAAGTTAAAATGAAATTTACTATGCCATTGCTTGTTTAATCAGGACTGAGCAGCTAAAACATACTTTAAAGCAGTGGTTTTCAACCTTTTTGGTGGAGTGGAACCTCAATGAAACATTTCAAAGGCTTGAGGAACCTTTGTGCAATAATTTAATTGTCTAATGCAAAAAACATCATTTGATTAATAAAATAAAATTAAAATACCCATGTTTACATTTATTTATAATAAAAATAGATTTATTCTCATAAAAACTTAAATGAAAAACTTGAGCCTGGTGTTTCTTGCCCAACTCGTTAAGATTGGGTCATGTTTTTGACAGACACACACGAAGTTCATCTTTCACAGACAGCAATTGTGCTCACCTCTTGTGCTTGATGGCTGTCAGAGCTGAAATTCCAAACTCTACAAGTAGGAGGTTGAAAACTGCACAAGAAATCGGAGTGCTTTTTGGGCAATTGTAGGATATTCCTTTTCAACCAACTACCAGAATGCATCCAGGCTAAGCTCAGAATGCTTCAACTTTAAATGTTCTATCACTTGAAGCACTGGCAAGTTCTTCTTCTGATAATGTAAACTGTTCTTTGGATGGTTCAAATTCCACAAATGGGCTTCTCACTAAGTCATACTGGTCAACAGATATCAATGGAAAATAGTGTGCAAGTGGTTCAAAATTAACAGTGCAATTTATAACTACTCAGAAACATTTCCGAATTTCCTGCAGCTGTGCATTTTTTCATATTGTCACTTTCTTCTGAAAAGCATTTATTTTGTCAGTAATTATTTTTGTTCCAGCTTGGCATCCCACTATTTAAGAGGTTCAGTTCATGAAATATATTGGCAAGATATGTTAACTACAAACACTAATGGTCATCACTCAAACATTCTACAAACTCTTTCAGGTTTTCTGGCAAACAGAAGGTCCATAGCTGTTCTCTTAGTTTATAAAAATGAGACAATACTTTCCCATCACAATCATCATATTTCTGTGTGCTCAATAAAGTGAAATGTTCTAAAGTTTCGTAAACAGTCAATGTTTAAGTGGACTTATCTTGATGTAATTAACTATGTTCACCATTATATCCAATGCAGATTTTAGTTCAGTTCCAAGAATTTTAGCAACTAGTGCTTCTCTATGAATAAAACAATGATTATGGATAATATTTGGATTTTGCTTTTGTGCAATTGGGACAAAGCCTTTGAGACATCTTGTCATTGCAGGAGCACCTTCAGTACAAATACCAACACAGTTTTTCCAGTTCAATCCACAATACTCCAAATATGAATTCAATCTTGTCCTTTTGTTGTTTCTAGCAATTCTTTGAAGCACAGAAAGTCTTCTACAATAGCTTCACTATCAATAAAATGAGGAAAACAAGGATGTGTTTTATCAGTGATGTCTGTAGTCTCATCAACTTGAAGTCCAAACAACTCATTTTTCAGTATTTTTTCTTGATTTTGCACTCAATGTTTCCTGACATGTCTTGAATGCACTTACTTACTGTGTTGTCAGAAAGTGAAATTTTATTTAGCTCTGATACAGCATCCTCTCCAAACATTAACTTCACTATTTGCTGGCATGCAAGTACAATTACAGTTTTAGCAATGATATGAAATTTCATTTTACTTACAACTATCTCCACCACAGTGTAACTTGCTTCTCATACTTTGTCACGTAACTTAACCTTTTAGGAAAACATAGAAACTTGCCTTTTATTAAATGCTAATTCTCTCTTAAAATATTGTTCATTTTTGCCTGACAACTCTGGATGTTTAGTTGCGAAGTGCTGTTTCAGTTTGGCTGGTGCCATAGCACTATTAACTAGCTTCTCCCCACAAACTATACACAAAGATGAAAGGCAGTCTGGGTTTCCAGTCCAAGTAAATCTCAGAGCTACATAGTTTTCACAATATTGTCTGTTGAACTATTACTTGCAGGTCTATTCCATTATTTCTTGGTAATTTTGACAAGGTAGCATTACTGCCACTGGCGGCAGCTTCAACAGACTGTCCCAAACCATGCATCTTCTCATCTGCATCTAATTTTATGTTTTTCAGAAATCTATCTATACTTGTAAGGCTGTGAGCAAAATTGAATAAACTATAAATATATATAAAAGCAAACCTAATACTCACAGAACAAAATAATCTTTAAAGTGTAGCAAGTTTAATAATAGTGGCAAACCTAATAGGTATTTCACTATATTTAAAAAAATATGCATATAATAATAAAATAGACTCTTAGATTTGAATGCAAACTTGAAGGACCCCTGGACTGTTCTAGCAAAACCCTGGTTGAAAATCACTGCTTTAAAGTATATACAATACTACATAATTATAAAACTAAATTACATTATTTGCTTTTTTAACAAACATAAGTATATAATATTTATATCAGTAAATGTAAAGTTATTTTTTACAATTATTTCTTTTTTTTAATAGAATTTCTTTTTTGAAACAACATTTTGAAAATTCCAAAAGTATCATTTATACCAAAAGCATCTCCTTTGACACACTTTGACACACTCAGAAAGCTGTAAAAATAGTTCAGACCTTTTATTTTGTTATTTTGCTTAAATATGTAAATGAATATTAAAGAAAAGTAAGCAGAATAAAAATATTATGGCAAAGTAAATTAATTAAAAATAAAGTTTTTATAAAGGTAAAAATGTGTATCTATGAGTAATGATGTGATTATTAAAAACATTTCACCACAAAAATTTGAAACTTTTTTCCAATTAGCCTTTGAATATTTCCAACCATAATAATTAAACTACTAAATACAGTTAACAAAGTCAGAGTGCCTAATTATTTTGGCCAGATGTGGCATTACAATGTGTGAAAGAAGCGCAATTAAATGTATTTTCTTATTTTTAATTTTAACCCAACAATAACCTTATCATTTTAACGCAAATCAAATAATTGTTTGTTAATGGTATAATAATTTATAAAAATAATAAAAACTTTAAGCTTTCTAAAAGTAGAGGAGTCATTCTATGTCAAATCAATTTAAAAAAATTTAAGTTTTAACCCAGAGTCTCAGATTGTGTTGAAATTGAATTAAGATTAAAAATAATGTAATCTTGATCGATAAAAAAATTGATTTTTTAAAATCAAATAAGTGGTATGAAAATCACAAGGTTTTTAAAATAACCACTTTTTGTGCTCATTCAACCATAACATATAGTGATTTTGATACAACCCATTTTGCAACAACCAGGAAATGAAATAAGACTTGAAATTAAGTTTTTCAGAAAGCTTACTAATAATTCTTTATCTATAAAAAGATGAGTATAGGGAATCACTCCTAACTCTGCCACTGCTTTAATGAATATAACCAAAATCACTTTTGGCCTGCAATATATTCAATTGATCGAGAAAATGCACACACAGGGGTAATTTGACCTCTTACCATCGAGGCAAATGACACATTACTGTGCAAAAGTACAAAGACTCATTCGATTTCGACCAATATCACATTGGTACTTCGCTGTTTACGACCGCATTGCGCTAATTTTCAACAGCCAGGACAATTACTGACAATTCTTTATCTTATCACTAAATTTTTATGCATTTATTCAGGAGTCAAAAATCAAATATGACAGCAAAGATCAAGTAGTTTTTAAAATCAATTCTAGATACTTTAATTTTTTCAAGTGAAATATCATATGAAAAGTCTTTTTATTGAGAATTTTTTCTGAATAATTTTATTGGTGATATTATATCATACTTTGTTTATTATAGGCTAAATAAAAAGTTCACCCTTAAATAACCAAAATAGTAATTAGTTCTGTACAATATAAGTAATGTAATTATTAATAAATTTAAGTGCCTCAGATTTTTAGAAGCATGCCTGACAAGCTCATCATTGGCAATAGACTAATAAAGTTGACCTCACTAATCATTGTAATAAGTTAGCCTTAAATTATAACAGGGACAAAAAAAAACTGAAAAGTACACCCTCTACATCATCTCAATGCACTTTCAAATCCATCCAGAAACAGAAACATAAAAGCTACAGTATTTCATAACAATGATCACACTATCATGACCATCTCAGAATTGAACATCACATACAGAGAATGCAAAGAAAACCTCACACATATCACACTAACATCACCTTTCAATACCTCAGCTCCAGAAAAAGTAACAAAATCACCAACACCATTCCCCAAAACATCAATCCATCAGAACAAACATTAACACACCACATGTGTACAAAACTGGCCCAGCTCAGAACCAACAAATCACTTTTGCAAAGCTACCTACACAAACTAAATGTAAATGTTTACACACCACAATACAGACTATGCTTGAAACACACACACAACACCAATCATCTTTTCAACTGCAACATAATACTGACACAGCACAATACCAATAGTTTATGAACAAACCCCCTGATTTTGAACATTGATCATCCAGTAGTGGGAATCCAGATTGGCTACATTAGAGAAGTAACGGAAGGCTCCTTCAAAATCATCCATGGAGGAGGGATAAAAACAACAACAAAAAAAAAGGCAAAAGGATTATTCACATCTATATAATTTTACTCAACCAAATATCGTAAAAATTTAAAAACAAATTATTTGGACTCATCAAAACTTGACAACTACAACTGACTGCAATAATTGTTATATATCTTTATAATAATAAATCCTTTGATTAGAATTCTGAAAGAGAGTAAAGGTCTACAATTATCAAAAATTACTGTTTTTAAATGTTGTACTTAAAATAACAACACTATAACTTTTTCTTCAAAAACGCTTGCCATGCGGCAGTAATTTTTTTAGAAGTTTCAGAGAAAATTTGATATTGATTTCTGGTTGTTGCTAGTATAGGGGGCTCAATGCAACACAATATGTGCCCAGTGGAAATCCAACATACATCTTTATGTTTTGGAAAGTGAAATGAAAAAGCTGGTCCTTTTAGGTGCAAAAAATTTACTTTAATATCTCTTTTATCTATATCAATCTCAGCCTCAATGTACCAACACTTATCATAAGTAGCAACAACATACCCTCCTTGTTTAATAGTGACACTGGAAAACTCTTCTTGCTTAAAAAGTTGAAAAAAATCTACAACATAAACACATAACTATAATCTATATCAAAATTTATTCACTTGGCAGCTATTTGTGATGGTGACAGCAGTTAAAAATTATGAAAACTCTTGGTGCCTTTTATTGTGGAAGCATACAAAAATCTTTGTTAGAGCCAGTTTCTAGTTTTTTCCAATGTTGATCAATTTCTTGAAAGTGCTCTAACATTTGTTTCAAATTTAATATCTGATTTGCGACTGGTTTTCTGAGGCTTTCTAATGCTCATGAACTATTTACCCTACCTTTGATTCCATTGCAAGCAGATTTACCATGGCTGCTAGCAAAAAAAATACCACTCTGCACAAACACCTAAATCTTCTTTATGTTCACATAAATTCACAAACTTTTTGCAATTTTTGTTTTGAGACACACAACCATCTGCATAGTATTTAATTTTTGCTATTGATCCCAATTTACTTTTTAGAAAGCAGATTGTTTCTTTTTTTGTATTTCATACACCATCCCTACATCACAATTTTAAATGAAAAAAAGCACAAATTGTAATGTTGTAAATCACCATTAAAACTATAGTAGCATACCACCAAATGTACAGTACAACTATTGTGGGCCCAATGATAGCCTTGAGCTTCATCTTGAACATGAAAAGTGTAATGGCATATTATTGTTCCATTTTCTAAAAATTGCTTGCGATTTCTAAAAAAATTTGATTGTTGTTTGGCAATAAAAGATTGTGGAAGAAGTTTTGTCAGTTTGGTCATGAGCAATTTAAGATATTCATTGATTGGAAGTTTTTAATTAATTATTTCTGTTCTGTCTGTTTTTACCACTGTGCAAAGGTAATTGCTACTCTTTTCGTTAATTCATTATTAATCAAAGAAAGTTTGTGCTTTTCATAATCAGATCAACTACATGAAGGCATGCTGTGTAATTTTTTGGGCACTGACCAATTCCAGATAGAATTGTGTTTAGCTGACTCCAACTGGCTGCACAAGTATTTTATTTACTGTTTGTACTGTCTCTTGTTGATAGCATCATAAACCATATCCGAAGCTTCCTCACACAGTTTGTTCAATCATGATTTACAGTTTCCATAAATTTTATGTCCTGGGATAACTAAACATTCTTTTTCTTTCAGTTCTTTGGTAAATTCTAAGCTCATTACCTGCAAATTTTGGCCAATATTTTTTTTTAGTTTTAAAAGGATTACAACAATATTTTTGAAGAACTTCATGTCTATCAAGAATAAGGGCTTTATGGTGTGCAGTGTGCACACACAGTTACAATTTCATCTTTTTCTTCAACTAAATTAGTTCTAAATAAAACTTTTTCTTTATCTTCTTTAAGTGATGTAAATAATAACATTGCTTTAAAAGTAACAATTGCTAGTTTATGACATTCTCTTTCTTTACTTTTAAGAGTTCCTATGGTGCAATACTGAACTTTTCTATCCATAATCTGTACTCACAATGACAAATAGCTAACAACTTAACTAGATAAAAATCTTTATATATTTTCAAGCTGTGAAATAAAAAAAATAATTAATGTGAAAACATCTAAATGTTCACAATAATGTATGAGCAATTGATTTGTTTGAAAATTTTGCTTAACATTCACAAAAGTAGTTTCTACAAAATTACATTCATTTTAGTAATTTTACTTACACCTTTTTTAATACATTATAAAATTTAATATTACTAGTGAAATTAAAATAAATTCTGCATAAAAAGACTTTTCATATGATACTTCACTTGAAAAAATTAAAGTATCTAGAATTGATGCTTGACTGATTTAAAAAAAACTACTTCAGCTTTGCTGTCATATTTGACTTTTGACCCTTGAATAAATGCATAAAATTTAGTGATAAGATAAAGAATTATTCGTAAGCTTTATAAAAAACTTAATTTCAAGTCTTATCTCATTTTGTAACAAAAGTTATGGGTGTTTCAAAATGGGTTGTATCAAAATCACTATATGTTATGGTTGAATGAGCACAAAAGCGGTTATTTTGAAAACCTTGTGATTTCAAAACCACTTATTTGATTTTGAAAAATCAATTTTTTTCTCAATCAAGATCACATTCTTTTTAATCTTAATTCAATTTCAACAAAATCTTAGACCTTGGGTTAAATATAAATAGCCTGGTTGATTTGACATGGAATGATTCAGAGGGGCTTTTCAAAAAATCATTGTTATTGCTTTTTTGTCTGTGAAACTAACTGGGAACCCCCTGCAGCATCAAGAGAGAATAAAATATAAACCGAAGGAAAATAATTTATTTAAAAAGCTAGAGTAACCAAAATTGGGATCCTAGGTTAGTTTACAAACAAAAATTGCATACTTAATATTGCAATTGCATAGTGACTTCTTGAAGAGATGCAAAAAAGAAATCGATTTCATAAAGTCAAATTTTTTTAACTAGATAGTTAAGCTACCTACATGATGAATAGTTGGATGTAAAATAAAAGCTGGTGCAAGTAAGCCTAAATGAGTAAATTGTTCAGATGAATTTCTTCGACTTAATTGATATCTTTGTTTTGATGGCTTCTTTTTAATAGTCAAAGATTGTTCAGAACTTTCCGAAGAAAGATCTTTAGGTTGATGGCCATTTAATACATTGGTATTGATAACAAAAGATGAATTTTTTGATAAAAATCCATTAATTTTTATATAGTTTGGTGAATCAACTTCAGTATAATTTGTAGCTATTTTGTCTTCAGCATTATTATCTGGAATAAATGTCTTTTTTGAAATAGTCGGATCTGCATTTAATTGATGTATTTTTGATGCAGTAGCTCCATTTTCTTTACATTCATTTGGAGCTAATGTTTTATTTGTTTGAAACATTTGAAGCACTTTAGACTTGGCTCTATTTGAATTGAATGCATTTTCAACTCCAACTTTGCGACGTTTTGCAAGTTTGGTTGAAGGAATATTTAAAATCTTTTTCAAACTAACACTTTGTGACCATTTATTTAATGTTGAAACTTTAGGAATTGAAGAAAAATTAGATGATTGTTGTTCAGTTGCTAATAATGTGCTGCTTCCTGATGATGTATTGCTACTCATTATTCATTCGAGAAAAACTGAAACATTTTTTAAAAATTGCAATATTAAAAATAGAAAAAAAAGTCTGCAAATAAAAAAGTGCAAATGCATTATATTATACACAAAATATAACTACAAACAAACATAAATATAATATATCTATTTTACAAGAGTTGTGAGCATACTGAAAAGAGTCTGTTGGGTCTAATATATGTTCACAGAGCTGGTTATGCAAAAAGATAAAAATCAAGTTGATATATTGTGCTAAGAAGAGTTTTGGGCAGACAACATTAAAAAGTGTGATTTGCAGCATTGTCCATTGTGCTATCAAACCTATGTTAATAATAGTAACCAGCAAAATGATGCTCCATTATACTTGGCCACATTGCTAACTATTAGCAAGGGCCATTGATGTTAAAATAAAGGTGCTGTTTATCTCACACAAAGTATTATAAAAATTTTTTTTTAATAATTTTGTTATTAAAAAAATATTACTATGCTTATTGAACCCATGTTGATAATGGCTACCAACAAAATGATATTCCCTTAATTATTTATTTATTTTTATCTCTGTATTTATCTTCCTGACTTGCAGGAAAGTGATGGAGACGCTAATACATAGGGTAGGCAATCACCCCGACCTGCTTCCAAAGATACCAAGCTATTGCCATCTGCTTGTAATTTAATAGAGATATGACCGTAATTTAGAACTGCTTGCCAGGACCACCAAGCAGTGAAATGTGCCATAAAGTGTCTTTCCCAAGGACACAACAGAATGGCACAAGTGGGTTTTGAACTGAGACCATGTTGGTCACAAGCCCAGTGCTTTAACCACTCAACAATGCTGCCGGCTTCTCCACATGCTGTTGACTGCTGCATTCTAACCACTCAACCTCCCCACTACATACTCCCTTATGCTTGGCCACATCTCTAACTATTGGCAAAGAGCCATTACTGTTAATATAAAAGTGTTGTTTACTCCACATAAATTATAACAAGAATTTTTATTGGATCATTTCAAGAAGTGACTGTGAGTGATTTTTGTTAGTGAAACTAATCTGGAATCCTCTTTGTCATTAATATTGCTTCTTGAAGAAATTCTTTTTCACTTGATTTGTTTTTTATTCCCTTCTTATACTGTAGGGGGATTCCCAGTTAGTTTCACTGATAAAAAACAGTTACAGTGACTTGTTGAAAAAACACTTTCTATCTTTATTTCAGTTTTAAAAAAATATTATCATGTTTATTAAATTGAAATCTCAAACACAGAACGTTTCTTCTTAAAAAAATTTGATCATCCAGACATTTCATATAACTAGAATATGGTTTAATTTATAACAAGTTTAAAAACTTAAAAAATTTAAACATTCTTCACAAAATTTATTAGCACAGCAATCTCATCGTTATTTATGAAAGATAATTTGATTCAGTAAAGTCTTAAACATTTAACCAAAAAACATTTGATCATTTGAAATTTTTTTGTCCAATAAAGAGAAAATCACAATTAGTCATTAAGATGCAAAAAGTTATTTTATTCAAATTTGAACACATTTTAAAAGCCTCTAAAATGTTTTTAAAAACAAAACAACCAACTTTATTTTTAGTAGTGCCAGCAAATAAGCCTTTTTTTCTGTATATATCTTCCAAGTTCAATGTCAAGCTTTTTTTTCATTTTGCTTTTCTTTCATTGGAGTTTGATGTATCTGTTAAATATTATGTTGACTTGGAGAAAAATAGCAATAAGATCATATTTAAAGCAATTATTAAAAACAATGACTTTGACAATCTTTTTAACATATTAAGATGTTGTTGTCTTGTTCAAATTTTTTTGTTTTCATAAGAGTCATATAGTTTTTAAATAAAACTGTTCATAAAAACTGCCATGCAAAAAAAACTGTGATAAAGTTTCCATTACCGTATATTTTGGCATATAAGACGAGGTACAAAATTATATTGGTTTTCGGCATATTTCAGCATATAAGGTGACCGTCAGATAAGACAAGGCACAGAATTATATCAGTTTTATATACCATAAAGACTTTTATATCGGTTGTATAAGACGAACCGTTCGGTTGTATAAGACATTTTTTGACTTTAAGGGTCGTCTTATATGCTGAACTATATGGTATATGGACATTATTAAGCTGTTAAGTCTACCCAGCATAGACCAGATTAATTGAGCTGTTGATTCTACCTAATATGAAAAATTTACTTGAAATAAAATTTTTTCAAAAAAGTTTAATATACAGTCAAATCTGGTTAATTGCATAGTGAATTTGTCAAGCCTTTTTATGCAATTAAGCGAATTATGCGTTTAAGCAAAAGTGCAAAGCTCGTCACGCATGAAAACGTCACACGTCATACCTACAAGCGCATGCAAACGCGATCACCTTATTTTTACTCAAAAAGTAAACAAAAACAAGCCAATAAAGGATTACACATTTGTTTATTTAATTCAAGCAAAATATTGCAAGATAGTTGTTTGTTTAATTTTATTTTGCATGCTATCTTGCATTTGTCTTTCTAAGCGAAGAAATGCGCCCATATCTGCCCCTTCAAATTGTAGTCGTCGCTGAATTACAGCAAGTGCGTGTAGCACTTCTTTATTTTTTGGTGGAGTCACAGCAGTTGCATCAGCAGAGCTTTCTTCATTGTCGTCGTCTGTTTCAACTTGCTTGTTTTGTAACACTTCTTCACATATATCAGCATCGTCTTGAACACCTGTCACTTCAAGGTCATCATCAAGACTAACAAATTGTGTGTACGTTTCCTGCGTAAATGAGGTTGGAATTTCATCTGAAGAAAACCCAAGAAACGGCTCGTTGGGTACTGCTGGTGTTAGACTACGGAAAAAACAGTTTCGAATTGTGTCTGAAGAAACATCGTTCCAAGCGGCGCTCATAAAATTCACTGCGTCTAAAGCAGAAATAGACCAAGCCACTTCAGTCGCAGTACTGTTTTCATCTGCATCAATAGCCAGGACTATTTTTTGTAACATCCAACGGCGGTAGAAATGTTTGAAGTTCTTGATGATGCCCTGATCAAGCAGTTGGATAGCGGAAGTAGTATTTGGCAGCAAAAATACAAGTTCAATACACTGCAATCCAGGATCATCGATTTTGTGGGCAGAACAATTGTCAAGCAGCAAACATATTTTTTTCTTTTGTTTCTGTAAGCGAGCATCAAACCATTCTAACCATTCTTGAAATAGTGTTGCAGTCATCCAGGAATTTTTGTTAGATTTATAAGTTACCGGGAGTTTTTTTATTCCCCTAAAGCAGCATGGATTAGCAGATTTTCCAATGACAAATGGTCGTAGCTTGTCTGAACCATCCATGTTTGCAGTAAGCAAAACGGTAAAGCGCTCTTTTGACTTCTTGCTGCCAGAGAGTTTTTCGTTTTTAAAACACAAAGTACCCTCTGGGAGTGCACAAAAGTAAAGCCCAGTTTCATCACAGTTGTAAATATCAGAGGCAGAATAATCATTTTGTATTTTTGGCCACACTGATGTAATCCAATTTTCAGCCGCTTCAGAATCATGGTCTTGTTTCTCACCATGCTTTCGCTTAAAAACGATTAAATTCCGCTCTCGCCAGCGAGTGACCCAACTCGATGATGGATCGAAATCAACGTTCATTATTTTCCCCAAGTCTTTTGCTTTTTCACGTAACATTGGGCCAGTGATTAGAAGACCCCTACTTTTCACCTGTTTAAACCACTGTAACAAGGCGTCCTCTACTTCTTCTTGGGTACTTTTTCTTTCCCTTTTACGAGCGGGGTTTGTGTTGCTGCGATGAGCGGACAAAAGTTTTTCCTTTGCACTAAAAATTTGTGACACCTGTGATTGCGATATTCCAAATTGCTTTGCAACTGCACTTTGAGATTTTTTCTTTTCAAGTTCATCAAGGACAAGGATTTTGTCCACCAAAGTTAAATCTTTGCGCTTAATTTGTTTACTTTTCCCTGCTGCTTCACTCATTTTTGATACGTAAAATTTAGATACCCTGCTGCTGCTTTCACTCAGCGTTAAATGAAACAAAAACAGTGTGAAGTGCGAAAATTAGTGATTGCAAAATGGCAGCCATGTGTTATTGTTCTTTATCAGTAATTGTCTTTGAAGAAACTTCACACATTGCGTTCTTTTTTATCTCTAATTGGCGGCGCCTTTCATATTGCGACGTTGACAATCGGCGAGCTTGTTTTGCGTTTTGCTATGTTTTTTTTCGTTAAGACTGTGAAACTGTCTGTTTCTGTCTCAGAAATTTTGACATATTTAACCCGTTAACTGCAGAATTAAATTTTCACCAATCATTCCGAATTACTTTGCGGCTTTAAAAACAAAGCAATACGGGAAACTTTCAAATTCTGTCTGATAAGCTGTTAAAGTGCTTTTTAAATAGAATAGAATAGAAAAACTTGCGCCATTAAAAAATGCGACTGCAAAAAGAAAATTCTCATTTTCCGCAGGGAGGTAGCAATTGCCGAAGACGAGAATTCTTCTGCAGGGAACGGGTTAATGCAGTAATCGAATAAATACCTTTTAATTCTATTCGATTAAGCGGATTATGCAATAAACCGCTATGCGATTAACCGAAATATTTTACTTAACAAATGGTTGGCTATGGTTTGGGATTTACGATCTTTATGCGATAAAGCAGATTATGCGATAATCCGGTATGCAATTAACCGGATTCGACTGTATTTAATCAAATTAAGTAAAAGGAAAGTTTTTCTCATTATTTTAATTATGGCAGTTAAATTTTTCTTATTATTTAATTATGGCAGACTGAAATTGAAAACTATTTAAAACATAGATTTAAAAAAGCTGATACAAAATTTTTACTTCAATCTTTTAAATAAATAATAACAAAGAAGGAATACAAGCATGTTTTGGTCTCAGTTAATACTCAACTAATGCCTTACAATGAAAAAAAATGTAATTGTTGTTGTTAAGTATATGTTGTTGACTGTACATATTTGCTATCTCTGTTTATTTTTTCTTTGTGTATTGTTTTTTGTGTTTGTTTGTTTTTTTCCTTTATATTTTTGTTTTTGTATAATCATTGCTAATTTTTTTTTTCTTTTGCAAGTTCTTGTTTATCTGTACATAATAATCTCTCAGTGGAATTTTAATCTTTGCTAGTAACAATTTTTTTAAATTTTTTATGGGTGGCAGCTGACTCAGGTGACCTGATGGTCTTTCACTGTCTCCTCATCAAGTGACTGGTTGTGCAATCACTAGCTGATTTTTTAATAGTGCTCTGAAAATTGTATAATCATTCATATTGATTTATACAAATTTCACTTTTAATTTTTAATGATGTACCAGTAGCACTTGATAATTAATCAACTAAGCAGTTCTGATCAGGGTTGCCAGAAAGTTTTGGTGGTTTGCAGCCCAAATCACTAAAAAAGAGTAGCAAATTTTCAAAAAAAGTAGCCCAAAATTAGTTTTTAACAATAAACTTAAAAATAACAAGAAACAAAAAGAATAGTAGCTGCTCAAATATTCTTAAGCTTAAAAACACAACACTGTCATTAGTAGTTAAAATACCTGACATTTATAATTATCATATAGATTTAAAGACACAACAAAAGTACATATTTAAACATTTCTTAAATTGCAATAATATGACTGCAACTATTTTGTTATGACTGTTGACTGAGAGTTTACTGCAATTTTATAAGCTTACAAATAATATTGTAACAATCCATCTGCAACTGCAAAGTTGGAAATAACTTTCAGTAGCCATATGATATCAATGCACTTCACCACAATATCACATTTATAAATGTTTTTATATGTAATAGGCTTATTATACTAATCTGATATAATAACAAAATAATGTTCACAGCTAAATCTCAAACTTAAAAAAAATTTCACTTGCTTAAGTTTACTAACATGGTAACTGTCATAAAGTGTCTTTTCATGGACACAAAAAAAGAGTTGGATTTAAACCAATGTCATGTCAATCACAGTTGCAAACAAAACAATCTCTTAACTACCTGGTCACACTGCTATAAAGCTCCTTGCTAAGTCTTCAACCACTACTCATTACAAATCTCACTAACAACTACATAAAATAAATTATTGCTTAAAAAGAAGTCATTTCACAAAGCTTTTTAACTAATCTTTATTAAAAAAAATTATCACAATGAAACAAAACCAATTGTGTAATATAATGAGATAAAAAAAAAAAGAAAGATCTTATTGGTCCAAACAAAATTATTCAATAAAAGAAAAGAGTCTTATGCCATACATGAATTTTATTTGTTTGTATAAATTTGGTTAAAATCTTAAAGTTCAAAAGCAGACAAATAAAAAATGCCTTTTTTTAAGAATGGAGAAATTCCTGTTGATTGATAATAAAAATACCTTGCACAGGGTCAGTTTTCTGATAGGTGTTTGTCAATGGCAAAAAAACAAGGTAGAAAGCAGATTGAATATTTTTTTGGTTGGCTAGAACCAGGTAAAATTTTGCAGAGTTGAGTGGGAGTTTAATTGAAAACAGACTTGGGTATGTATTATTTGATATGGATAGAAGAGCATAACAAAGAACACATCCTCAAATATGTTTTCTATTGACCTTTTACTCAAACCTGCAAATTTTGGGTCTACCCCATTCTAACAAAACAAACATTAAAATTTAATCTACTCTTTACATGCTTCCACCATTGGCCAATACTTAAAAAAAAACACAATACTTGCATTGTTATACTGACAATGATTTCTCAATTTTTGCAAGAGGGAGTTCTTTTCATTAGTCCATTTTAGAAGCTACTTTTATCAAGGTGCTCTTAATTGTACATAATATAAACTAAAATAAGCTTTTGTGTGATTACAAATAACCTCTTCCAACCAATTTTTAAAAAGTGGTTCTGTCACCCACAATTTCTGAAACGAATCGGTATACTGTGGCCATTTACCCAATATCTATCTGAAATATAACATAGATTAAACTACTATCTACTTAAACAATTTTCTACTTAACTATACTTTAGTTATAAAAAAAAAGATACTGGTAAGTTAATGCTAATGCTACACTAGCCTGCTAATTTCTTGATTATCAATACATCTTTAATATCATCTGTTAAGAAAACAATAATGACTGCATGCTTTCTTAAAATTATTGCTTTTATCTACTTTTTGAAAGTTTGCAATTTTTTATAAAACAAAGTTTAATAAAAATTTGCTTTTCAAATGCTTTTTTTGTTATATTTCTATTAAGAATAAGTAGATAAGGATAAGTAAGTAGATAAAGATAAGGCATCAATAAATTTTCAAGTTTCTTGCATCATAATTCAATTTAAGATTTTATTCTTAGGCAGGGCCTCTTCCACATAGATACTACTAACATAAAACAAGTGTTTTCTGGTTTATATTTTTCAGGTTTGTTCAAACAAAACATCTACAATAACTTAAACTACACATTTAATTTATTTAAACATACACTAAAAAATAATCCAAACATCTAGGCTGCATTTTATTAAGTCAATGGGGCTTACATAAAGGCCACAAAAACATTTCCTGTTTTTCATATCAGAGCTAAATTTCCTATAAAGTTTATAGCAACTTTAATTCTATTATTCATAATATTCTATAATATACTATTGTATCTCAAACTGCTGCCTTTTTAACTAAAGCAAGTCAAATTTACTAACATGTTTATAGTCATTCATAAAATAATTATAATCTCACAAATGGAGAAAAGTGTAAAACAGTACTGATAGACAACTAATTGTCGAATTTACTTTTAAAGCATGGAAGCAAAAGTTGTTTTGTCAAATTTTTAAATGATAAAAGTAGCACAATACAACAAAAAATAACCTTGTCAATTTTAAAAGTAGCCCAAAAAGTAGCAAGGTCACAAGTCACAAATTGCTTTAGCAAGAGCATCCAAAAAGTAGCCCAATTTGCTACTTTTCACCCAATCTGGCAACTCTGGCAAATGTCATTCTAGTTAATTAAAATTGCTTTTACAACACTAAACATATATGTATATATATTTTTTTTTTCTCATCTGTTATTTTTGTGTTTGTGTTTGTGTTTTTATTTATTTATTTTTTTTTAATGTCAGCATATTGATTAAAAAATTTTATTTACCACCAAATATCTAAATTTTCTTTTGTTTTATTGTAACAATGTAATATGTATTATTTGTATATAATGTGAATAGTTTTTTTTGTGTGTGTTTGTGTATATTTGTTTTTTTTTTATTATTTTTTTTATTTTTTTATTGCTTTTGTATCAACTTAGTTTTTTTTATTCTTAAATATGTATTTTTTAAAAAAGGGCTGTTTTTTTTGACTAGATGACCATTTAATGGTCTTTCACTGTCCTGTTTGTTTAACTGAAATTAAAACAAATTTATATTCGATCAGACTTTTTCTTAATATTCTTCTTCAAAGTGTCATGTACTGTGTTTCCTAAAAAAAATTTTTTTTTTGTTGAACAAACAAAAATAAACTTCTTGTCTTGTCTTCTGGTTCTGATACACGGCAGCGTACTTTTTCATAGCGTTGTCAGGGTTGGGTAATATTGACACCATGCGGAAAAAGTAGAAATAATTGTAAAGCAACTAAATTTCCTATAAAACACGTAGGACGGGTGGGACGGATAAAAATAGCACAATAGCGTAATATCTAGATATATCCTTTGTAATTTTCAATATTGAAAAATTCCACATACTTCCAAATACATACGGGCCTTTCCCCTGCTTCAAGGTTTTGGCAAGCAATCCTAAATTTCAGTCAGAACCAAAATAAAAAATTTCAAGCGGACAGCAATATCTTGGCATCTCCAAAAGCAGGTGGAGATAATTGCTTGTCCTATGTATAATGCCTCCGTCACTTTCCTACGAGTCGCAGGATAAATATAAAGATGAAATGAAATATACTCATATTACCGCGAAGAAAGATGCGAACAAAATCGAAGTGAGCTCTTTATCATTTAAAGCTGCAGCCGTTTTTTTATTAATGATTTAACAATATTTTCACCCGTTATATCGAAAATACCAGATATTACCTTAGATACCGTTATTCTATATAACTTTGATCTTAAAATTATACTGTATCTAAAAGAAAATAAGTTTATACATGTTTTAAAAAAACTTATTTTGTCTTATTTTTTTCATCAATCTTAATCATGTTTTAATGTGCATAGAAAAAGAAAGAAAATTAAAATTGGTTGAAAAAATATTGTTTTAACTTATCGGTTTAAATATTAGGTTTTGTTTTGATTAAATTAAAGAAAGATTGTTAATTACTTATGCACTTCAAATTTTACATTATATAATTAATTGTATCATTTTTTATACGCCAACGTTACTCTATGTCAGTGGTTATTAACCTATTTACTTGCTGCACCCCTTTTAAATCACCAACCAATTCTCGCACCCCCTTTTAGAATTAGTTAAATATAACAAGTTTTAAAAAACGTAAAATGGAACCATCTTTTAAGCTCAAAAAAAAAATAAATCAGCAAAGAAAGAAATTACAGTAATACATTTAGAAGAGTGTCTCAGTGACTCTTTTGTTGTTGCTTCCTATTTATAATGACATCAAATCTTGGTGTCTTGGTGCTAAGTGCTACTTGCATGTCGTGCTGAGGATCCAAACGATTTCTAGATTTTGTTTTAATGTGAACCAGGCAAGAAAATTCTGTTTCACACAAATAAGTTGTTGCGAAAGGCACCAACACAGTAAGAGCCTTTTTTTCCAAACAGGATATGTTTCTAATTGAGAAGCCCAAAAGTTCTCCAGACTATCATCGGAAAATTCCATTTTAATTCCAGTATTGTTTCTCATATCAATGAGATCTTCCATAATGTCGCTATTATCATCAATTTCTTCCAAATTCACCTTGAAAGGATGACGGATCCAGTAGTCACAGGTTTGTATCTCTCCACATGAGAAGTAGCCATCAAATGCAATACTAAGTATTTGTAAATGTTCAGCAATTGTTGAAACAAGGGGTGGATGCAAGGAAGCACTTTCCTCGAGTGTTTCTTGAAGGGAAGGAAAATGTACCAAGTTTCCTTTCTTTACACGTCTAATGCACAGCTGAAGCTTTTCTTTATATGCAGACAGCTTCTCACATGCATGAATTACGCTGATTCCTTGTCCCTGCAAAGAGCGGTTGAGCCCGTTGAGTGCTGTGAACACATCAGCCAAATAGGCAAGGTTTTGAATAAATTCATGGTCTTCAAAATATTCAGCCATTTCATTTCCCATTTTGCAGAGGAACTCTCTAATTTCATCTCGCAATTCAAACAGACGAGATAGCACACGACCACGTGACAGCCACCTTACTTCGGTGTAATATAAAAGCAGGGTTTGTTCTTTACCCAACTCCTTACAAAACAGTTGAAACAGTCGGTGATTCAGCGCACGGCCACGAATCGTATTCACAACCTTAATGCGAATTTCCAAAGCTTTTTCTTCAGTTTGAGGGGTACTGTTTTTGCTGCAAGAGCGTGCCGATGAAGAAAGCAATGGGTAATTTTCATACTGGGAATTTCTTTTCTTAGTAATGCAGCAAATCCTGAACGGTTGCCCAACATGGCTGGTGCTCCATCAGTGTATATCGAACCAATCTTGTCTAAGTGAAGTTGGTGTTTCATGAAGAATTCTTTTATCATATTAAATACGTCTTTGGCTTTCGTTGTAGTTTCCAGTGATTGAAAAAACAAAAAACTTTCTTCAATTTTCTTGTTTTTCACATATCGGACTACCGCTATTAGCTGACTACAGTTTGACACGTCAGTAGATTCATCAAGCTGCAGTGAAATCGTTACTGGACTTGCCTTAATGTCAGTAATAACCTGCTCCAGAATATCTTTACTCATATCGATGATCCTATTGTGGATAACATCATTAGATAAAGATACTTGTTGCAACTTTTTTGCAGCTTCCTTAGCAGCTTCCTTGCCAAGAACAATATCTGCTATTTTAAAAATACATGGCTTGATCAATTCCTTTCCAACGGTATGGGGCTTCTTTGACTTAACGATTTGGTATGCAGCTTCATAAGAAGCTAGCAATAGTGGTTTTTCTGGTGGTGAAAACCCATACATACGTAACGTGCCGGCACGGTCAAATCTAGGCCTCTTGACTTGTAATTTCGCAATGTAATTTTCTGCATTCACACCTGTCCTTGAAATGCTCATCAAGTTTCAAGTTTGAGTTTGAGAACATAGTGCCGCACAGGACACACTGCGGACGTTGTGTACCATCACATGTAAAGCCATACTGAACATAGGCATCATTCCACTTTCGTTTTTTAGACATACCAAAAACAAAGTTTAGTGATATTAAAGTCTGTAACAACACTCAATTCTGTTGTTTTCCATTTGTAAATTTGAAATCTGTAACATAACGTTTTTGTATTTAAAAGAGTAGGCCTAATCAACCTTAATGAGTCAGCATCCCCGCACCCTAGGAACATTTCTCGCACCCCTGGTTAAGAAACCCTGCTCTATGTCATTCGACCTTTACATATTATACATATCCAATATCTGTGTTTTTTTTCTTGAAACTTTATTCGAATCCCAATTTTTGAACAATTTTAACAGAATGAAAAGAGGTTTCTGAAGTGAAATCAACCAATAAAATTCTAATTACCACAAAAAATAACAAAAAAGTGTTAATATTGAACTTAACGGAAAACGCACCAACAGAGGTTATTTGACTTTTTTTTTTATTCAAGCAGATGACACATTTATTTATTTATTTATTTATTTTATCTCTATATTTATCCTCCTGATTCGCAGAAAACCGACGGAGGCACTAATACATAGGGTAAACAATTACCCCGACCTACTTCCGGAGATGCCAAGATATTGCTGTCCGCTTGCAATTTAACAGAGATATGATTTTAATTTAGAGCTGCTTGCGAAGACCACCAAACAAGGGAAAGTGCCATAAAGTGTCTTTCCCAAGGACACGACAGAATGGCGCGAGTGGGTTTCGAACCCAGACCATGTTGATCATAAGCACGGCTCAACCACGCTTCCGACTACATCAAATGTAGCAGAGTTAAAAGATCCCTGCTCTAGTTTTTTTCTAATATTTTTGTTTGCCAGAAGAACAAGCAGTAGAAATTATTTTACATCACTACGCACCGGTATTAAAATTTAGCATAAATGACTTGGCGTGAATAACTATTTCATTTTTATATGTTACTTTCTGTACAGTACAATATCTATATAAGTGTGCGTTCATTTTTCCTCCTTGTAAGTTTATGTTTGAAATAACTCTAAATAAATTATCCTACTTTTCTTTGTTGCACTAAACGTGTGTTTTGGATTTAGATTGTTTATCGCGAATCTCTCTCTCCACATTAAAAAACTAGATTGACAAATATTCCTATTTTTATAATCCTATAGATAATATATGCGAATAAATCGCTAAAAATAGCTACTACGAAATTCATACAAAAACCAAATAAAAGGTACGCACAAAAGTTTAGGAATGTCGAGAGGCAAATAACTTAAGTTGACGATCGCGTTTCCGAAGTTCAAAGTAATTGGTTACACTTCGGCCAAAAGTAATGTAGAGTATTATGACATCACAATACTCGTATGTTGTAACCTTGCCTCGTGTATTGCTACAGTTCAGTCGTTGTTCGTTAAGTTAATAAAAAGGCAGTTGGTTTGAGCTTATAGTTTTAAGCAGTTATACTGTAGTTAATAGAACGCTACATTTTGGCGAGCACGCCAGGACCCAAATAATAATAATAATAATAAATTAAACAGAGTGAAGAATGGCGGACGTAATTTTGTTGCAAATTAAGTATAAAGAAAAACTGTATGAAATTCCTGCCGACTTGAATAGTACAGCAGTTCGTTGCAGTTATTTGAAAGGAATTGACAAGCAAGCAGAGGGCTTAAAATATATTAATACCAGTGGGAATACAAGGTTCTTAAGAAAGCTCGGAGATTATGTATACCTACCAAAAGATGAAGAGGATGTTTCTAAAAAAATATTTGAGCTTGTTCTGCAGTCGGCTCCAGATATGACACCCATTATGTCTTCAACTAGATTACCAGAGAATGAAGGAAAATTAAACTTTGTTAATAACAGTATGGCGTTGCAAGAGAGTTTTTCCGGCAATAACTGGAAACAGTATTTTCAACATTTTTTAAATGTATCGTGTGCAAATGAATGGAATGAGGTTACTAAAGGTCGACAACTGGCAGCAAGCTTAAAAGATATCGCATTGGATGTTCAGAATAGTCTGCCTTATGAACAACGTTGGGATTTTTCTGCTCTTGTTAATGCTTTAAGCTATCGATTTGGATCATCTTCAACTAGTTTAGCTCGATCGCAGTTTCATACTGCCAAACGTAGAACAAACGAAGATGTAATTGATTTTGCTAACCGGCTCCGTGGTCTTTTGGCTGAGGCTTATCCATCGTTACCTTCGTCAAATGCAAAAGAATTGATAATCCAACAGTTTATTGATGGTATAGTTGACGTAAATATTCGGCGACATATTGTGGCAAATAATTGTTTGTCTCTAGAATCAGCTGTCGATCTAGTAAGATCGTTGGAAGCTTGTGAGCACGTTGCTCTTGAAAAACCTTTCTCATCACAATCTCATCGTTCATATCAAGAATCAAGAGATGAAGTTCAAGATTTGAAACAAATGATTACGGACCTGAGTCGTGCTGTTTCAAACACAGGTCTCATGCGTGACAATCGTAGACAGTCGGACGTGAATAACGGCCCTTTATGCTTTAATTGTGGACTGACCGGTCACATTACTCGTTCGTGTCCAAGCAAAACATCAGAGGGATTTAAACGTACGACGAACAACAAACATTTAAACTAACGAGGACTGACCGGATGACCGACGCGTCAGTCCAAGGCGGAATGAAGGTCAATCAGTCTGAGGTTCGTTGGTTTGTTAATTGTGTTATCTTTAATGTAACCGCTAAATTATTGGTAGACAGTGGAGCAAGCATAAGTATGATTGATATTAAATTATTTCAAAAAGCTCCATTAACATTGCGCTCTTCTTTAAAACCGATTAATGTGTCATATGTTACCGCTTTAAATGGTTGCCCTGTTAAATGTCATGGTGAGTGCGACGCACCCTTGAAATTCGGAAATTTTGTGTTAAGGCATAATGTGATTGTAGGTGATTTAGATGGCTGTGAAGGCATTCTGGGAGTAGATGTCTTAAATAATCACAAAGGAGTCTTAAATTTAGGTGGGGGCTACCTTGATTTAGGTGGGCATATTATCCCTCTGGATCATACATCCTTTGTCTCTACACCGGCATGTCGGGATCCGACTTTAGTCCTACCTGAGTTTTTGCAATCAATGGTTGATCGCATTGAGGGAGTTTCGGTGTCTCAGAGGAAACAAATAATTGATCTTGTTTGTGACTATCAAGATGTTTTTGCAGATGAGCAGGAGTCATTAGGTCGCACTTCTACAATTCGGCATAAAATAGACACGGGTGCTGCAAAACCGATCAAACAGGCTCCACGTCGTTTACCACAAGCTAAGCGGGAGATAATTGAGACTGAAATTGACAGAATGCTGAAACAAGGCATTATTGAACCCAGTACCAGCTCGTGGTCGTCTCCGGTTGTTTTGGTAGAGAAAAAAGATGGGTCCCCTCGTTTTTGCGTTGACTTTCGCAAACTCAATAATGTCACTGTAAAAGACGCTTACCCACTTCCAAATGTGGAAGAACTAATTGATGAATTAAGTGGGTCACGATGGTTTAGCACTTTAGATTTAGCTAGTGGTTATTGGCAAGTCGAATTGGACCCTATTGACCGTGAGAAAACCGCGTTTACTTTTCATGGAAAAGGTTTATTTCACTTTAAAGTAATGTGTTTTGGACTCACGAACGCTCCGGCTACGTTTCAAAGGCTTATGGAAACAGTATTAAAAGGAATTTTATGGAAGATATGTGTTGTGTACATGGATGATGTCATTTGCTATGCGGATAAGTTTCAAACTGCATATAATAATTTAAAGATAGTCTTTCAACGTTTACGCGAAGCAGGGTTGCGTTTGAAACCTAAAAAATGCAGATTATTTTCTTGCTCCACTAAATTTTTAGGTCATGTAGTTTCCGGAGACGGAGTGTCACCAGACCCAGAAAAGATGGAAACAGTACGAACATGGCCAGTCCCTCAGAATGTTACGGACTTGCGAAGTTTTCTAGGTTTTTCTTCTTATTATAGAAAGTTCATCCCAAATTTTTCAAAAATAGCATTCCCGTTAATAAAGTTAACACAAAAAGAAATTCGATTGGACACCGGACTGTCAGAAGGCATTTAAAGATCTGAAAAGATGCGTAACACAACCTCCAATTCTGGGATATCCCACAGTTAATACCCCATTTATACTCGATACCGATGCTAGCTCTCAAGGACTCGGCGCTGTTTTATCGCAAATTCAGGATGGTCAAGAGCGAGTCATTGCTTATGCGAGTAAGACTTTAAGTAAATCACAAAAACGTTATTGCACTACCTACAGAGAACTTCTTGCGTTAGTTTTATTTGTTAAACATTTTCGACATTACTTGTGGGGACGCCGTTTTGTCGTTAGAACAGATCATAGTGCTTTAACATGGTTGTTATCGTTTCATGAACCAGAAGGAATGCTTGCACGTTGGATTTCAGTTTTAAATACATATGATTTTTCTATCATTCACCGCAAGGGTATGAATCATGGCAACGCTGATGGATTTTCACGGCGAAGTTGTACAAACGCCGAGTGTGCAGATTGTGGGGTAGCCCTTCAACACGGCTGCGAGCACAAATCTCTCTCCCCAAAAATTCAAGCAGCTGCTGTCAGAAGTTTGGAATTTGAATCTAAAGCCAATTGGATGGATGTTTGGAGTTTAAAGCAGATACGTGAATGGCAGGTTGCTGATGATAAAATTAACAACATTTTATATTTTAAAAGTGTGAGTCAGTATCCCCCAACTAGCCCCGAAGTTGTTGGAAAAGAATTTCGAAGCTACTTAAATCAATGGGACTTGTTGTCTGTAGAAAATGGCGTATTATATAGACACTGGTACGAGCATGATTCAGATTGCGAGTCACGTGTTATTGTTGCACCCAAACAGCTACGTCGGGAGCTGTTTCACCATTTACATGAATTGCGTACTGGAGGCCACCTTGGGATAAAACGTACTGTCTATCAATTGCAAAGAAGGTTTTATTGGCCAGGCCTACAAAGTGATGTTCGCACCTGGTGCCGATGGTGTGTTATTTGTGCGAAACGAAAACCTACTCATGGGCGGCATCGTGGACTGCTCAAACAATCTGTAGCAACGGCTCCAATGGAAAGAATTGCGATTGACATTTTAGGTCCTTTGCCGAAAACTGTATCAGGTAATGAATACATCATGGTCATCAGTGATTACTTCACGAAGTGGATAGAGTGCTATGCTCTGCCAGATCAGCAGGCATACACTGTCGCAGACGCACTTGTCACTAAATTTTTTACAAGGTTTGGAGTGCCATATTTTCTGCATACAGATCAAGGAAGAGATTTTGAATCTCAGTTATTTCAGCATGTTTGTGACTTACTGGGTATTCAAAAGACGCGCACGTCCCCATATAGACCTCAATCTGATGGCTTGGTTGAACGTTTTAATCGAACAATTCAGCAAATGTTGGCATCATATGTGAATGAAAGTCGGAATGATTGGGACGACCATTTGCCGTACCTGTGCATGGCTTACAGGTCCACCGTCCACGAATCCACAAAATTTTCCCCAAATAAATTAATGCTTGGTCGTGAAATCAACCTACCATTAGACGTCATGGTAGAACAACCCCCGTCCGCGACTTCAGAACAGTGTTACGTTCAGTATGTAGAGTGGGTGAAGAAAGCCACCCAACGCTCGTATGCGGTTGCGCATGAACATTCGAAGAAGGCAGCGCTGAGACAAAAAACGTAATTATGACAAGCGTGTGTCCTTAAATGAAATGCAGGAAGATGATTGGGTCTGGTATTTTTACCCCCCAAAGGCCAAGCAAAAGTTGGGCCAAGGATGGACTGGACCATACTTGGTAACGCATAAGGTTTCCGATGTTTTGTATCAGATCCAGGCCTCATCTTCATCTAGACCCAAAATCGTACACGTAGATAATTTGCGCCCCTATGAGGCAGAGATCATGCCCACCGATTGGCGACATCTTTTATCTACAAGTAAAACCAATAGTGATGACGAGTTTGACAAGGATGAACTCGAAGGTTGTGATGGTGATTGCGATACCAATGGGTCCCAACGGTCCGGTCAAAATTTGAAGGGGATATCCAGGTTTGGTAGGGTGCGTCGCCCTCCTAAGTATTTGAGTGATTATTGTTGACTGCATGATTCCGTGTTATCGTTACTTGACCGCAGTGTTTTTTTTTCCCTGTTGTTTTTTACGTATGTCACGATAATGCTTGTGGGCTATTCATGATTTATTTATTTATTTTGTTATTATTAATTTTCTTTTAAGATGGAGGGGGTAGTGTAGAGTATTATGACATCACAATACTCGTATGTTGTAACCTTGCCTCGTGTATTGCTACAGTCAGTCGTTGTTCGTTAAGTTAATAAAAAGGCAGTTGGTTTGAGCTTATAGTTTTAAGCAGTTATACTGTAGTTAATAGAACGCTACAGTAATTTTACCACTTAAATGAAAAAATAAATGCTTTTCTCTGGCGTGCGTTATTTATATTTTAGGGTTTTTTGTTAATTAATATTTAAAATAAAAAAAGTTAAAAGAAGAAAAAGTTCATAAGGGCCAAAAGGACAGATAAATGTCAAATAATTATGCGTTGAATAAAAAGTAAAAGTTAATAAGGGCGAAAGAAGTTCAGATAAATGGCAAACAACAACAACAACAACAACAATTTATTGGTCAACATAGCAAAACTAAAAACTGCAAGACAAATGAAAACAGAGTGCATATCATACTTAAGCTACGTGACTGGGAAGCCGCGAAGGGACAATTATGTCTTCGTGTCCAAACGGCTGCCCAAAAAGCAACGACACATGCAAATGAAAGGAAGTGTAGCATTTAAAGAATATTTATTGACATCGTTAAGTTTAAAGAAATCGTAAATAAACAATAAAAATTTTTTAAAAAAATGTACAAGAACAAAATTGAGAGTAGCCAAAAAAAAAAAAAAAAACTGGTTATTTATACTGGTCAGTTAGGACTTTTTTATAAGCCATAACAAAATTTTTGTGAGCTAATTTGTTTATGTTTTCAAGTATGCAGTTCCACTGTCTAACACCAGAATATTTAATACAGCTTTGCAGTCGAGACAATGAATAATAAGGAAGAAAAAAATTTGTACGGTCGGAAATCCTTGTTTTATGATGATGACAGTCTTTTAGATACATAAAATAGTCAGTGAAAATAAAAGGAAGAGATTTGGTGTGAAAATGATGCATAAATTTAACAATCTCAAGCTTGTATATGTGGTTTGTTTTTAGGAGGTTATATTGTTTGTATATTGGAGTGACTCTGTCTTTAGACTTTAGTTTTGCTATGGCTCTAATTGCTTTATTCTGCAAGGTTTGTAAAGATGTCAGATAGGAGCTGTTGATAGAACCCCATATAATTATACCATACATCAGATGCGGAAATATTAAAGCATAATACAGGGTTATTAAAGTTCTAGTTGGCAAAAGTTTGTTCAATTTATATAAAATGCCTACACCCTTGGAGAGTTTTGACTGGACTTTTGATATATGAGTTTTAAAGTTGAGTTTGGAGTCAATTTTGATACCAAGGTATTTAATGTTATCAGTAAGTGGTATAGCACCAAAATCAAAAGTTTCAATAGGAGAACTCTGGCAATTTCCTGACAATTTGGGTTGATGCATATCACGTTTGACTTTGTCTCATTAAGCGTAAGTTTATTGAGATCCATTCAGGTTTTGGAACGTTTTAATTCGTTACTGTACAGTAGAGTAGTTGAAGATTGTCAATTGAAGAACTAGTTACAGTTAGACAGGTGTCATCTGCATAAGGCCTTGGTTTATCACTTAATGCGCTGGGCAGATCATTAATGTAAACTAAAAAAAAAATGGACCTAATATTGATCCTTGGGGTACTCCACATGAAAGTGATTTTAAAGATGAATAATTATTTTGAAATGTAACAAATTGATTTCTATTTTTCAAATAGCTGTGAAACAACGTATTACAAATGCCTCGCACTCCGTAGTGTTCAAGTTTACCAAGAAGAATGTCGTCCTTGACAATGTCAAATGCCTTTTTAAGATCAAGTGTAAGAATACATGAAAATTTGTTGTTAGCAATGTTATCGTATAATTGAATTATTACATCCAAGACTGCATAAATTGTATTGTGTTTTTTACGAAAACCATACTGTGTATCTTGTAAAATCGAATTTTAAAAAGCTTAGCAATCTGGTTAACAAAATTTTTTCAAAGATTTTTGCTATAGTTGGCAAAAGAGAAATAGGGCGGTAGTTTTCTGTTTTGGTAACAGGGCCTTTTTTATATACAGGGATTACGGTACTTTTTGTTAAAAGCATAAGAATAGAACTCGCACTGAAATTGAAAAAGTTAATTAACTGCATAGAAGTCTTTTTTGAAACCTGTTAATTAATTTTATTGTTTGCGTTCACTGCTTTATAGGTAGATCACGTGCAGCGATCTTAATGAAATCTGATTGGCTCACTTACACGTGGCGAGCACACTATAAATTGAGATGTTGGTAAATTTAATTCCTCTTTCAGTCGTTGGTGATCAAGTGATTCGGTGGTTGAGTTTGTAGAGTGAGTTTGTAGATCGCAAGCGAAACTTGGGTAACTTTCGTTTTGCGATTGCATCGTTGGGAGCACGTTGGCTGCACGTTGTTTGTATAGTTAACTGCATCGTTTAAGCAGTATTGTCGAGAAAATAATTGTGGTCGTTGGCTTGTGGAAACCTGTTATACCTTCATATCGAAATCTCAACTTTAATAAATATTATATAGCCATAAGACGTGTGGGAAAGCCAGCGGTGTGATTGGGGAAGGCTCGGATAGCTTCCCTCTAGTTTGAAGAATTTGGAGCTAAAGAAGAGAGAGATTCGCTGTGCGGTCTACAGTAAACTTTGAAATTAACACTTTTGCTGTTTTTAGACAAGTTGGGAAAATTCCAAGTTTAAATGACATGTCCTAGCGTTGCAGGACTGCAAGATTTACTTGATGTGTGTGATAGCTTTTCTTACAAAAATGGTATTGTTTTAATAGTAATAAATCTCAGTGTATGCAGTTTCTTCCTAAATCATTTCACCTCACGAATGTCCATATGGGGTCCGCTTGTGTAACGAAACGCTGAATTTTAGTAAAAAAGTTAAATATCTTGGTGTATATTTAACCAATGCATTAATGGACGATGATGATATTAATAGACAAGTAAGATCATTATATTGTTCCGCAAACCAATTGAAATCTGCTTTTTCATAGTGTTCTTTTGATGTTAAAAACCTATTGGGGACATTCTATGTCAACTCACACCCCTATTTTGCCAACCATCTTCGATTTTGCTGAAATTTGGCATGTTTGTAGGTTTGGATGAGAATATGTCTCACACCAAATTTCAAGTTTCTAAATCAAATAGTTTTTGATATATAAAGGTTGAAAATTATACACAAAATTGCTGCTTGAACGCCCCTGATCGAGCAAAAGTGGCCCTCCTAGCTTTATTTTTTGTTCGATTTCAAAGATGCTAATATTATTCAAAGATGCTCTTTTCAGCAGTTTTCCAATGATATTCATATCTCAAATGTATGTATATAAATAAAAAAGTTATTATTTATCGTGACCTTGTGATCTTGACCTCGCATGGCCCCAAAACCCGCAGCCTAGACAAAAAAAATTTTTCAATATTTTTGTTCCTCACATAGAGGACTATCAGCATACCAAAAATCAAAGTGGGATCTCTATGGATTTTCAAAATATTTTTTAATTAGAAAAAAATTAACAAAAAACTTTCAAAAATGATTTATTTGGAAATATCGACAAAGTTGCAAAAATATTTATTGCGTAAATATTAACAAATTTGCATCATTAGGCATACCTGTTCAATAAAATGCAAATATCTTAAAAACCCATAGAGATCCCACTTTGGTTTTTGGTATGCTGATAGTCCTCTATGTGAGGAACAAAAATATTGAAAAATTTTTTTTGTCTAGACTGGGGGTTTTGGGGTCATGCGAGGTCAAGGTCACAAGGTCACGATAAATAATAACTTTTTTATTTATATACATACATTTGAGATATGAATATCATTGGAAAGCTGCTGAAAAGAGCATCTTTGAATAATATTAACATCTTTGAAATCGAACAAAAAATAAAGCTAGGAGGGCCACTTTTGCTCGATCAGGGGCGTTCAAAGCGGCGATTTTGTGTATAATTTTCAACCTTTATATATCAAAAACTATTTGATTTAGAAACTTGAAATTTGATGTGAGACATATTCTCATCCAAACCTACAAACATGCCAAATTTCAGCAAAATCGGATATGGTCGGCCAAAAAATGCCGAAAAGGGTGTGAGTTGACATAGAATGTCCCATTGTTTAAATCGTATTGTACGAATTTCTATGGTTCACATCTGTGGAGTGAATACCTAAAATCAAGTTTTCACAGTATTCGTGTTGCCTACAATGACTGCTATAGGATGATACACAAGCGCGTGTGAATTACAAGTTATAAATCATATACCTACTTTTGAAGCTCTTTTGAGAAAAACTTTGTACAATTTTATTAATCGCTGCCTTAACTCCTCTAACTTTCTTATCACCAACATGATGAACACTTATTGCTTTTTTGATAGTCAATTTTTTACTCACTATATGGCACATACTTTATTGTTTTTTTATAATGGTTGTTTCTCTAACGTGTACATTTGTTTAGTTGTTAATTCTATATAAGACAGTACTGTTTGAAATAAAAGTTTTTATGTGTCTCTTATTCTGTGTAGTTTTTGCTGTTTTTTTTTTTTTTCTGTTATGGATCGTGAGTCTGATTTAAATAAATAAATAAAATAAAATAAATAAATAAGACAAAGTGTTCCGTGAATAAAAAAATTTGAGAAATCCTGGCCTAAAAGGTCGTTTATGACGTCTCTGTTTTGCCACATAATAAGTAGGTGAACAACAAATTGTGGTTACTTCAAATATAAAATTGTTATTATTAAGGCCAATATAGATAAATCATAAATCAAAAATTTAAATCAGATAGTCGAACTGGAACCGTTTAAAATAAAGTTCCGGTTCAGGTTCGGCAAATTTGATTTTTGCGGGTTCAGTTTCGGTTCAGGTTAAAGGAATAATAATGGTTAATACGGACCGGTTCATGTTCGGTTCGAGGCCCTGAATTTTAAACACAAAATTAATTTTATTTTTAGAATAAAATATTTCCGAGAGCTATAAATATAAAGTTAAGTCTGGATTTTTAAGCAAATTTTTAATTGACAACTTAGATTTTGAGCTGTTTCAAATTCAGCTCCAAAATTTCACGCAAACTGACGCAAAACGATGCAATCCATTGATAGTATATGTGGAAGATTCTATTTAAGTTATATATATGGAAGATATCATTCATGATAAAATCTGGACTGGTAACGGGATGGAAAAAAAAGAGAAACTGAGCAATTGTGTCATAGATGACCAAAACCTGGTGCTGTTATTTCCATTTTTAAAAATTATTTATCAAATTGCATAAACAAAATTATACCTTCAAAAAATCTTTCAAAAATTAGGTTTGATAATAAATCAGCAATGCTGCTGTTCCGTTCCTAAAAATCGCCCAAATTATGTAGATTCACAATCTCATAAAAAATATCTTTGATTTCGCTTTGGTCCGGCTCAAATAGCCGAAGAAATAACAGTTTTATGAGCAATTTAAATAATTTATTTTTATTTACAAGAAAAAATGGCAACACCGCTTATTTTTCACGAAATTTAAAGTAATTTCCAGAACTATCCGATTGACCTGTTTTGATTATGACGTAATAGTTGTTTGCTTTGGAGAATGTCAGAACATTCGAGTAATCTTACTGAATGGTATAAATACGATTCGCTGAAAAGCAGTATTATTATAAAATTGGATGTTTCGTTGTGGTAACTTAAACTTGGAAAATTGTTAACTGTGTGAAGTCATAGTTTTTTGGTCGCAAGTCTTTGGTGATCTACGTGATTGTGAAGAATTAAGCTATTGAGTTTTGACCTGTTGATTTGATTTATACTATTCGGGCTCCTAAGTGGATTGGAGCATATTTCTTAATAAAGAAGATATTGTGGTAGTCTGAGCTGTGATTTAGCTAGACTATATTTTTGCTGTCGCTGGTTCGAAGGTCAGATCCAGCAAGAAGATTAAGAATTATCGTTTAGTAGACACCGAGATTGTGTTATTGGCGAGGCCTTCTTAGCAGGCGCCAAAAAAGGTAGACGATTAAACAACGTAATAAGTTACCAAATAAAAGTAACAAAATTTCAAAAACTATTTACTAAATTTCTCCAAAATTTCAAAAACTTTTCGCAAGGTTAACAAGCAAATTTCAAAAGATTTTTTACAAGCTAACAAGTAAATTTCAACAAGTAAATTTTTAAGAAGATCAAGTAAATTTGTTATATAAGAAGAGCTCTTAAATTGAATAACCTACTTTGAATAAAACTGTTGGTAAAATTGCTTAATTTAATTGAACTGTGTGAAAAGAATAAATTTAATTTGAAGACTCCAGAGGGGAATTGCAGGCAAATTCCTCACAACTAAAGGTACCGTGGAATTTGGATTTTCTAATTAAGCTGTGAACTGGTAGTTTGTTTCTTTATTAATTTGTGGTAATTGTGATTTATTTCATTTGGTAGTGTATTTATTGTTAAGATTTTTAGCTATGTCTAGTAAAGATATTGACATAGGGCTGCCCGATGTTGGCCCGTCTGGTTTGGGGTTAGATGAGGTTGTCCCAGGGGGGGTGAAGGTTGGTACTCGCTTAGGGATGACCACTAGATCTATGGCCAGGGGGATAGATAATGATGGGATTATTGACCCAGAGGATAGTGTCTCCAACTTGGGGTCTAGAGCTTCATGTACCTCTGTTTTGTCTGAAGCACAAATTGAAATTCAATGGCAGATGGAGACTAATCGCATCATGGCTGATTTAAGGTTAGCCAAACTGGCCCGAGAGGAAAAGGAAAGGCAGGCACAACTGGCCCGGGAGGAGAAAGAGGCAGAGCTCAAGGTGGAGCTGGCCTTAAAAGAGGCAGCATTAAAGGCTGAATTTTTAAAGAAGGACTTGGAATGCCGTAAGTCACGGTCTGGTTCTCAAGTCAGTTCAAGGCGGTCAGCCCACACCAGAACTGATTTAATTCTTGAAACCCATGGTGGGTATTTGAATAATAATAGTCAGCAAAGTAAGGCTGTGATCTCTGGTGGTGGTGGTGAGACTGGTGATGTGTTACTCCCCAAGACTGCTGTCCGGGAGAATTTAACCTTGCAGAAGTTTTCTGACTCAAATAATTTGCTAGGTAGCAATGATAGGTCTCTGCGAGGCAATGTGGCCTTTGGGGCCGCCCGAAGTGTGCCTCCTGACTTTGAGAAATATGTAGTTTCCCCTGGTGTGCCGTCTGGTTGGGCCGAGACATGCCCTAAAATTTGTGGTCCATATGGTAAAAGTGCTATTGAATATGATGGTGGTGTTAAAAATAAGTATGTTAGTGCTGCCTTACCTGCTGTTACGAATGCTAGATCTTGCAATGTTGGTGGTTTAAATTGGAATAATGGATTGTCTCCTGTGCAGTCAGGCTTGACTCAGCAGGACAGTTTCTTTCAATATCAAAATTGTCGTACTTTCATAGATAAGGCGTCTTTGATTAACTACAATGGAAGTAATATGCCATATATTTTCTTTCATAATCACATTAAGGCTTTAATGGATAGTTGTCCGTTCGAAAATTCACGTTTAACTTTGTTGCAAGCTGCTTGTGTTGGACTTGCTGGCCAAAATATTTCTAATCTGGTTGCTGACACACCTGGCCTGTCTGAGGCTAGGCGCATTGAAATGTCTCTTGAAAGATTGTCGCAGAGATTTGGTGTTAGAGGTGGTTTTTATGCTGAACCGGAAATCCGCAAGTTTCGGTATGGTGATAAATTAAAATCAGATTCAGCCTTTGCGCTAAAAGAATATAAAGACCAATTGTCTCAATGTTTGCTCTACGCCAAAGCTTATAATCAACCAGATAAAGTAGAAGGTCGATTTGTATTGGATTTGGCTAAGCGTTTGCCAGATGTAACTAAAAAAGAGTTCTTAAAGTTTTTGGCAAATCGGTTTGGACACACAAATGAGCCTAGTTTTGAAAGCTTATTTGAATTTATAACTGAAGAAGAATCTTACAAGTCGACAGATTTTGGTATTTCACTTCTAAATGCTTCAACTGAATTGCGCAAATTCGAAAAGCCCCATGATAAAAGTAAAAATGCTTGCCCAGTAAGACAAACTTCCGTTAAATCACCTAATCTCCCAAGAAGGTCTGATATAAATGATAAACAGAAGAAGTCTCCAACTACTAATAGTCGACCAGAGCATCCTATGTGCATCTACTGTTCTTCGAAAGGGCTGGTTGAGCATCATTATCTGTCAAATTGCTTTGAATTTTTGCGTTTGACACCTATTGATCGCAAAGATGTAATTGTTAAATCTGGTCGGTGCTTGAACTGTCTGCGTAAGCATTTTGTTAAAGATTGTTTTGCCCCCAATAGATGTAGAAAATGTGGAGCTGCATATAGTAGAAAGCACTCTTTTTTGTTGCATGATACCTTTGTTACACCATCTCAAGCATGTGAGAGTGGTGATAACACTTCAGAACCTTCAGTTACTGTGCGCAAAGTTGGTATTGGGAGTGTGAAGGCTGCCTTTAGTCGTGTCACTGCTGCCCGCATAATGAACCCTGTAAATGATAAAAGCAGGTTGGTGTATGTACAGCATGACCCAGGGTCACAGGTTACTCTGGTCTCAAACAAGCTGGTACAAGATTTAGGTCTTACTGCATTTGATAATGTTTCATTTGAAATGCAAACAATGACTAGTTGCAAGGCTACCATGGCAGATTTAGTCAAGTTTAATGTGCAGTCATTGCATACTGGTGAGATCTTTGGTAATGTGGTGTCAGTGGTCAATGAACCTTGGAGCGATGATGAAAATACTTTGCCTCATAAACAGGACTTGAGTGTGTATGAGCACTTTAATGATATTGAAATTGTTTGCTTGGATAATTGTCATAGTGTGGATGTGTTACTGGGCAATGATAATGCCCATCTTATGTATGCCAAGCAAGAACGAATGGGCAAGAGTCAAACTGACCCGCACGCACTACTCTCTCCATTAGGCTGGTTAGCCGTTGGCGGAAAAACATCCTTAAGTGAGGTACCTGTCAAAGTCTTAAGAGCCAATGTTGAAGACAAGCAAAGCAAGACATTAAACTTGCAACAGGCTATTGACAGAAAAGATGCAGAAATTGCTGAATTGCGTAGTGTTGTTAAAGATTTATCTGTTGAAGATGAGATACCTCAATGGTCTCGCACTGATACTATTGCCAGTCAATTGGTAGAGCCCTGCATAAAGGTAAAAGATGACCGGTTTGAGATTCCTGTACCTGTGGTTGAGAAAGCAACATTGCCTAATAACTTTGAGTTAGCACACGAGCGACTGTCTGCCCTGCGTAAGAAGGCCCTTCGACAACCTGATCTTAAAAAATTTTTAGTTGAATCTATGGCAGAAATGCAGTCCAATAATTACATTGAACGTGTGCCTGATGCTGATTGTGCGAATGACCAAAAATGGTATCTACCTTATTTTGTTACCTCTCAAGTTAAGAAGCGTATAGTGTATGATGGAAAGGCCAAGTTTAAGGAAACCTGTGTGAATGATACTATTATGTCTGGACCTGATCTTCTAAACCCCTTGCTGCATGTTTTAACCAGGTTTCGCTTAGGTAAGTATGCTTTGATGTCAGATGTCACAAAGTGTTTTTTCCAAATTCAGTTGCCGGCTGCCCAAAGAGACCTATTTCGCTTGCTGTGGTTTGAAAATAATGATGTAGAAAGAGGTAAGTTGGTATCCTACCGTTTTCGAGTCCATCCTTGGGGCATCAAAAGTAGCCCCTACATTGCCTGTCTTGCATTTAAGAAGCTTGTTGAGGAAAACCCCACATGTGCTAGTGATATGACCCTTCAAAATATACTGCAGAACATGTATATGGATGACCTTATTTTTTCAGTAGATAGTTTAGAGAGTGCACAGACAATCACAAATGAGGCAGTGAGTCTATTTAAAAGTCGTGGATTTAAACTGGTTAAGTGGAGCGCCAATAGGGACACTATGAGTGTTTTGTCCTCTTTAGGTCCTGAACTTTTGTCAGCTTCCATAAGAGAATTAGACTTGTGCGGTGAAGAGCTAGCCTTGCCTTCTGCCAAAACCTTAGGCTGTGTCTGGGATCCTGACTCAGATGAGTTGCGCATTGACTGTTCATTGAAGCCTCTTGGTAAGTATACACGTAGAACCATGCTCAGTCAATTAGGACAGAATTTTGATCCACTGGGATTTGGGTCCCCTTTCTTTATTAAAGCACGTTTGATCTTGCAGCAGTTGGCTATAGATAAATATGATTGGGATACAAAAGTCCCAGATGAGATTGTTAGAGAGTGGGATGCATGGCTGCATTCACTTTCATTGCTGCAGAGTTTTTCGCTTCCCCGGTGGTTATTTTTAAATAGCGATATACCTTGCTCAATTGATGATGTGAAATATGAGTTGCATGGGTTTAGCAATGCGTCAAATCAAGCTTTTTCTTCAGTGATATATCTGCGCAGATTAGTTAACGGTGCACCTAGTGTAGCCTTTATTTTTGGTAAATCTACAATTGTTCAGCGGCATCAGTCATCCTGGCCCATTGCAAGAAAAGAGTTAACAGCTGCCGTAAACACCTCCAAGTTGATGTATCAAGCAAATGAGGCTTTGAAACTGGACATTAGTAAGAGATACTTCTGGTGTGATTCTAAAACTGTGTTGTCTTGGATAAAGAATCCAGATTTACGCCTAAATAAGTTCATCACCAGACGAATTGACCACATCCTAATGCTGTCAAATGAATCAGACTGGAGATTTTGTCCAACAAATGTAAATGCTGCTGATGTGGGGTCTCGCCCCAATCTAATCTTGAAAGAAGAGTCACGTTCTCTTTGGCTAAATGGCCCACCATTCTTGGCTAAGTATGGTGAGCCGGAAATACCTGTCCCAGAGCTTGTGCCCATACGAAAGATTGACGTCAAAAAGGATGAAGATCTGAACCAAATTGTGGAAGATAAGTTGGAAAGACTGATTGACAGCTCATCATCCTTATATGTATTGCAGAAGCGAGTGGCATATCTTCTATCTTTCCTGGATTATATTCGAAGCAAAGTCCAAAAGAGTAAGTATGTCCCTCCAAAACTGGATGCTTCTTGCTTAAGTAGGGCACTAGAAAGAATTGTGATCTTTGTCCAACGACGCATCTATGGTAAGTTTATTGAATCCCTAAGTGAGAAATCTCCAGATGCCTTTGATGAAATTATCAAGTGCTTAGAAAAGAAAACAGCACCTGAAAGTAGAAAAAGGGTAAAAGAGTTACGCTCTCTGAAGAAGTTTCGGCCATGCTTAGATGACAAAGGTGCATTACGTATAGAAGGCAGGTTAAATAGCTCTCCTGATATTGCATTTGATGCTAAACACCCACTCATCTTGCCATCTAGGCACAGTTTAACAAAGCTTGTTATCTTGTGGTATCATCATTGGAATTGTCACAGTGGAGTGCAACACACTTTGTTGTCAACTCGACAAAAATTTTGGATTACTAATGGTAATGCATCAGTACGAAGATATGTGAATGAGTGTGGTGTGTGTATGATTAAAAAGGCACAGCCTGTAGGGCAATTAATGTCAGATTTGCCACAGTCACGTGTTACTGCAAACAAAAAGCCCTTTTTTTACTGTGGTCTGGACTATTTTGGGCCCATGTCATTTGTGGAAGGTAGAAGCCACAGGAAGGCCTGGGGCCTCTTATTTACTTGTATGTCATCAAGGGCCGTGCATGTTGAATTGGTGACTTCCCTGACTTTGAGTGAGTTTATACTAGCTTTTACCCGATTTACAGACTTACGAGGGCCAGTAAGTACAATTTATTCTGATAATGGAACTACATTCCAAGCTGCAGCCAAAGTGCTGCCAAAATTGCTTGAGTCTACAGAATTGAAAAATTCACTTCGTAAAAAAGGTATCAACTGGGAATTCATTCCCCCCTATGCACCCGCACAAGGTGGGGCTTGGGAAGCTATGGTGAAGCAAATCAAGCATGTGATTGCTAATACACTTGAAAAGTCACAACGCAGACCCAGCTTTGTAGAATTGCTGACATACGTGGGAAGTGCCACCAAGATTGTAAATGATCGACCTTTGACCCCTTTAAGTGATGACCCTAGAGACTTTACAGCAATAACCCCTGCCTCACTCTTAACTCCCTATTCAAGCCCATATTGTGTGGTAGGTTCACCACAACACAAAGACAATTTAAGGAGAGACTATCGCTTTAATATCTCTCTTAGTGATCAGTTTTGGAAAAAATGGCTGGAGTTTTACCTACCTTGGCAACAGGGGAGAAAGAAGTGGTTGAAAATGGCACAGAATCTAACGCCAGGCCAATTGGTAATCTTAACCTCAATGGAAGATATATCAAAACGAGGCAAATACCAACTTGGGAGGGTGCATGAGGTCATTCCCCAGAGTAGAAATGGAAAGCAAATTGTGCGTAGAGTTAAAGTTGCCACTACTAGTACAGATGAAAGCACTGGTGATGTCAAAGTGGTTTATGTATTAAGGGACCTTTCTTGTATTGCCCCAGTAGACTGCCCCTTAGATAGCTGAATTTTCAACTTGGCAAGGTTGACAGAGGGCAGACTCTGCCATAATATTTTTACTCTTGTGTTGTTATTTTCTGTGTTTTTGTTTATTTATGTGCTTCGCTTATTGGGTTTTCTATTGGAAGAATAAGACACTCCTGTTGATAGTGAAGACATTAGCTGTAGCCTATGCTATTTTGGCCCTATTTACATGTAATGAATCTGAGATATTGCTGCTTAAATTGTAAAAGAAAGCTGTGTACTACTTCTGCCCTTGTGATTCATAAATGCTGACTTTGAAGTTGAATTGTTGATTTGAAGCAGGCAATAAGTTGCAGCAAATATAAACTATTGATGTTTCTGTTATTCACATTTGTGCTGTATACAAGATATTGATTACAATTGGCTGCAGTGTTAAAGTTAGTGTATTTCATTTATTTATTGTGCTGTGTTTCTTTTTTATTGAGTATTGAGTTAAGTGAAGTTGTGTATTTGTACATCGAATTCAAGTGTCTTTGTGATTTGTTAAGTTGCGATTTTTCGAACTTCATTTGTGTTTGAAATTTGACAACTGTGTGTCAAATTGGGGCCGCTTTGTTCCGTTCCTAAAAATCGCCCAAATTATGTAGATTCACAATCTCATAAAAAATATCTTTGATTTCGCTTTGGTCCGGCTCAAATAGCCGAAGAAATAACAGTTTTATGAGCAATTTAAATAATTTATTTTTATTTACAAGAAAAAATGGCAACACCGCTTATTTTTCACGAAATTTAAAGTAATTTCCAGAACTATCCGATTGACCTGTTTTGATTATGACGTAATAGTTGTTTGCTTTGGAGAATGTCAGAACATTCGAGTAATCTTACTGAATGGTATAAATACGATTCGCTGAAAAGCAGTATTATTATAAAATTGGATGTTTCGTTGTGGTAACTTAAACTTGGAAAATTGTTAACTGTGTGAAGTCATAGTTTTTTGGTCGCAAGTCTTTGGTGATCTACGTGATTGTGAAGAATTAAGCTATTGAGTTTTGACCTGTTGATTTGATTTATACTATTCGGGCTCCTAAGTGGATTGGAGCATATTTCTTAATAAAGAAGATATTGTGGTAGTCTGAGCTGTGATTTAGCTAGACTATATTTTTGCTGTCGCTGGTTCGAAGGTCAGATCCAGCAAGAAGATTAAGAATTATCGTTTAGTAGACACCGAGATTGTGTTATTGGCGAGGCCTTCTTAGCAGGCGCCAAAAAAGGTAGACGATTAAACAACGTAATAAGTTACCAAATAAAAGTAACAAAATTTCAAAAACTATTTACTAAATTTCTCCAGCTGCATAATATGAAAAGTTTTTAGCGTGAGACAATTTAAGAAAATTTGATGATGTTAAAAAATTTGTCAAGCACAGTGTTGTATCCAAGATGCTTTCAAACTTCTTTGCAATCAACAAAGGGTCTTTTCTAATCTGCATTATTGAACTTACTTAGCTATAAGTTGCAACTGATTACAAATAAAAATCTTGGGGATTTACTTTCAAATTATTTTTTAGACACTACCAGTAGATGAATTATATTTATAAATTTTGTGATATTGAATTGCTTTCTAGGTTTATAACAACTTTTTAGCTTCAAAAATCAATTAAATTGTTTTCTGAAAGTTTATTAAATTTAAGATAAAGAGAACCGTAAGATGTTTTAAGTTGGTTCATGCTACAGAATATCCAAAGATAAGTTATACCTTTTAAAAAAACTATGCTCTGTGTACGAATTTGATTCAAGTTGCAAACATTGAAAGCGATAATTGAAATTTCTAAGAAGTTTAAATATTTTGCTTTGCTTGAATAAATTTTTGGTAAACCGTCTATAGATGCAAGTTTTATCTGCATGCCCTGTATAGCCATACTTTTTAAAATACTTTTTAAAAGATTTTTTAAAAAAGATTTTTAAATCTTAGATTTTTTATCTTAAACTATAGCCAATAGGGCTATGGGCTATAATTTGCAGTTTCAGTGCTGTAGGTTGCATTATTCTATTGAGTTGGTATATTTTTGACTAATCTTATTTATTTTAGATGTTGGCATAGCGACTGGCTGACAATTAGTTGCGAGAAGATGACAAGTTGCAAAAAACAAAAAACATGAAAAAACAGCTCTCGTTATAATTATCTACTCATTTTTTATTTGTTCATTTTATCTTCATATTTATCCTCCTGACTCGCAGGAAAGCGACCGAGGCGCTAATACATAGGGTATGTAATCACCCCGACCTGCTTCCGGAGATGCCAAGATATTGCTGTCCTCAGTGATGGGTTTAATAGGGCGCCAACGGTGCGGCCGCACCAAGCCCCCTTAAAATAGATCAAAAAGTACCCCCCTACACAAGAAACTGCTCTATTTCTTCATAGTAGCACCAGAACGTCGATGGCATGTCAAAAAAAAAAAGAAAAAAATAGCTTCCTATGCCGCTGACTTTTTTTAGTGATCACTTTATCTCATCCTGCTTTGATCACTCAATGGTGGCCCCCCTAAATTGACGACCTTTTCTTAGTGATCACTTTGTCTTGTTGATTGAAAATTGATTGATTTTTTTTAGAGATCACTATGCTTTCATATACTAAAAATGGCTTCAGCCACCCCCCCCTTTTTGTAAGGCCATCACTGGCTGTCCTCTTGTAATTTAATAGAGATATGATTGAAATTTAGAACTGCTTGTCAAGACCAACAGCCAGGGGAAAGTGCCTAATGTCTTTCCTAAGTACAGAACAGAATGGCGCGAGTGCGTTTTGAAACAAGACCATGTTGATCATAAGCACGGCCCTTTAACCACTCGACCACGCTGCCGACATTTAGGACATAGTCGTAACATGCAAGCATGCTGATAAATTATTGTTGTAACGCCCAGCACACAAAAGTGCCTGGTTTACATGCTGTTCGGATTGCTACCCACTTGACATTTACAATAGACGAACAAAGTTCTAATTAAGTTGTGATTGTATGAGTAGTTTGCAAGTGTTGATATATTACAAAATAAAAAATCAATTGAAAATTTCATTTGTCATTGCGGTAATTTGCGATTGTTTTAAAATTTTTTGAAACGGCACTATGTGCTTTTCCAAAGTTTTAATTTTACTGACTTGAACACTCTTGAGTGCATATTCCCACTAGAATCGTATTGTAGTTTAAGTGATGCTCTGCTAAATTTTAAGTTACCGTAACTTGCAGCACTCCCAAATATTTTTGTCATAAGCCGCCACTGTAGCTTACCACTGCTTTAATCCATAGGTTTTGCAATTGTTATGACAGAAGTTGTGACAATGTGGACCCAGCACAATTCTCGGAATTTGACCGCTTTCCCCGGTTAGTTTTGTTGTGAAGATTGGATTATTAATTATACAGCATCGTGTTGTTGTTTTATACAAGTATTATTGTTATTGTATGTAATCAGTGCAAGCGTTTTTTTGCTGTGAAGAGATCCGATTTCTGTTTGGGATAATTTTTTAATCAAATCGGTTAAATTTGCAGTTTTATTAAAATATGGCCTAGCCTATAACAGGGGCGTGCAACCATTTATCGCAATGGGTTACAGCGTATAATTTTGATAATTCTAAGGGCCTAAGCATCGTAATAATACATGAAAACAAGTTTTACAAGCATTAAGTTATTAGTGAGATATATGAATTTTTTTGTCGACTTATGTTTCAATATGGACTTGCTTTTTGTGTGGAATATCAATAATGGTATAACCGCACCGTAACGTTATACAAAGGCATAAATCCTAAAAAAACGTCGAAGCAACAGCGCTCTTCTATCTTACACTTGAAATTCAAAAGTCCTGATTTTATAAAGCGCCATAGCGGGCCACACAAATGCATACCGGGGGCAATATGCTGCACGTCTCTAGCTTATATATTTTTATTGTTTTAATAATTAATTTTTTGAGACTAAAAACTGTTGGCTTGACTGTTCGTAAGTGGTGGTAGAGTTAAAAATATAAGCTACATCTAATAGATTACATGCACCATACATTTATAGTCCAAATTATAAGCATGATACTTTCCGGTCTAAGCCGAGTTCGAGTCCCTTGTTAAAATCATCGAGCCGATTCAGAGTCCAAATATAATACAATAAAATTTGAGTATCAAAACTGGACAAGGAATCTACAAAAGTTCTAATTTACAAAACCATTTGCCCAAGTCGTTTTTATGCATTGCATATTAAGGCCTACAAAATAAAAGCACACAAAAGTAATTCCAAATTACCAGTTGATGTTCAGACCAGAGTCGAGTTATTGTTTTTGTGGTAATGAAAACTGGACAATGAAAATAGCACGAAGCAGATAATGAAAACAGCGTCAGCAGGGTAGCTCAGTGTGATAATACTCTGACTTACGAGCAGAAGGACGCCATTTTGATGCTAAGTCTACTGAGTGTGATTTCTGTTGTGCCATTAGAAAAGGCATTTTACGACAAATTCCTCAATGGGGTGACGCTGCTTACCTATAATGGCAACTACGTAAATGAAAAAGGAGCATATAATCCAATACCGTGTTACTAGAAAGAGATGCTGGAGCAGCAACTAGTTATTCCAAAAAATAGATTGTCACGATATTAATTATGGGTAGGGGACTATTTGGCGAAGCCGTTTTGGCGCCAGTTTATTTGAAACTAGCAGGAAGGTTTGAATAAAACCGTATAATCAATCACCCTAAACCTAACCTAACCCCTAAACTTTAAAATTTTCAAGATTTTACGAATAAGAAAACGACACACTGCCACAATGGCTGGCGCCAAAATGGCCACGCCAAAACGGCTTTGCCAAATAGTCCCATCCCGATTAATTCATATTTATGCTTTTATAATGACACATGACGTGGCGAATTACTAGATTTCATGGAGCAATCTAGCAAGACTTAAAAAGCAAGAAAAAAATTTTTAAATGCTTTAAAGCTATGAAATTATGTGATGCCAAACCAAAAGTCAAACACGAGATACCAAGATATTGCAAATAAATGATTTTTTAAATTGGTTTTCATTTTCTTACGCGTGTTTTTTTCTACGGAAACAACATGAGGAGGACCGGCGTTGAACTAACGCCCCATTGTTCATTGAAGTGTCACCTCATACACTTGGCGACGCTGCCAAAAATTGGCAAAATTGCGACTTTTAAAAGGAGGATATATTTGTGTTACTAATTTTTACTCAACATACATCGGAGAAACGAGATGCAATTAAGCAGATCAAATTGATAAAAAAAGCAAGAACAATTTACACAAGCTTGCTTTATAAAGTCATAAGCGCGATACTTACTGTATATTAAATATACCGTAAGCATAAAACTGAATAATAACAGCTCCTTGCATCTTTACAAAGAGCGACAGTTGGGTAGCTGATACTTGCTTTGGCAACGACGTTCAGTGATTAAAAATACTAAAATTGCCCACCACAACACAGTTATCTTAACAAATAGTTCTCATTAAAATAGCAATACGCTTTAACGTAAATTTACGCCAAGAAACATGACTTTAAAAAGGAAAGATTAGTTTATTATAGTTTTAAAAACGAAATCTTGATATGATAATTTTTTGCGTCAACTTTTCAAAGAAACGTAAAATGTTATAAAAAAAATACCTCGTACTATTACTAGCACACAAAGTGCATTTTTAAAATAAAAAAAAAATCAGCTTGCATATAAAAACAGAAGACATTCTAAAAAAGTATATGACAAATAACAATTTATGTTATAACGCAACATCAATGTGCAATATAGAGCACTACACAAGCTTGAGACGGTTAAAACTGATTTGAAGAGCAAATAAAATTTCATTAGGATATGTTAAATATAATAGCAAAAACAATACAGTGGAAAACATGTATAAAATAACAACGTCAAATGCAGAATAAAAAAACTATTTTTAAAAGGCTCTGTATCAACTTTTAAACTTATTAAAAGTAATTTACATTACTTCTAAAAACCAAATATAAAAAAATTTAAAGTACTTATTTGTAAAAGCAGCAATTAATCGCTGAAATTTTTACTTTATGGTAATTAAGTACGAAGTTGTTTAAAAAAAACTACCCTACATGCGTATTAAATGCCGTAACATATATTCTATATCTGTCCTACTTACTTGTAAAGCACCAATGACAAAAAGAAAAAATTGAAAGCATTAGTGGTTGATAAAATTACAATGGCAAACATGCCATATATATACATGCACATTCACGCCTAAACTACTGAAAAAAGACACAATAAAATGTATAACTACGTCTATTATTTCACAAACGAACTAATCATATTAATATTAGATTACCGCATTTTACAAATATAAGAGAACGCAATAACGATAAAATGTTATTAATAAGAGTCAATCTAAAATAGTCCATAAATATAATCTTTTACTAAAAAGCTAATAGAAAAAAAAATCACTGCTTTATATGATGAGACATAAAAAGCTCATTTAACAAATCAGATACAGCTTTGATTTGGTGAGCATAGTCGAGAGAGTGTTCAGTGAGAATCAGGGTAACTAATTCTTCCCAATCTGGATTGCTTTGTTGAATTTGTTCAAGGCAAGAAGAATTGCTCATTGAAACAATAAAAGAATGAAAATCAGGCAACATCTTAACACCCATCCTGAAATTAAAGTAAAATTGAACTAAATTGTTGCTTAAGATATTCGTTTTAGTTTTTGTCTCGTAGTACTAGCAAAAAAAACTTTGTTTTCCATAGCAAAAATTTTTTAATCAACTTAGTAAGAACCACCCTTTAGGGTAGCCATGCAATTGTTGAGTTCTTATAAAACATCAGTGACCTATACTAATATCTTGCATCTCAATTGTTAATCATCTACTAACTCTAATTCAATTAAAATTAAATTGGAGATCAAAAGCAATTGTTTGCAATGACAAATTGAACATGGACAACTTATGATATATCAACTAAAAATTACAGGGTGACCAAAAAAAAAAAACAGAACCCATACAAATTTTATTAAATCCTATCAACATCAATAGAAATTCAAGAAACTTGGTCAACTTAAATACCAATCTTTGTACCATCATTCCTCAAAGTTTCAGTTATTTTGGTTGCTTTACATTAAAGTTATGTACTGTTTAAAATATGCTCCAAATGGGTGCAACAGCATTGGAAGCAAACTTACAGACAGCGCTCAAAATTGTCAATCATTCCAACACATTTAAGGATTTCTCAAATTTTGCTGTATTTAATGCCTTTAGTTCATCAATGTTTAAACTAATGGCACTAAATACAGCAAAAAATTTGAAAAATTTCAAAAGAGAGATCAGTTTGAGTGAGTGACAATTTTACAGGATGTCTGCAAGTTTGCCTCCAATACTGTTGCGCCCAATTGGAGCATATTTTAAACAGTACATCACTTTAATGTAAAGCAACCAAAATAACTGAAACTTTGAGGAATGATGGTACAAAGATTGATATTTAAGTCGACCAAGTTTTTTGAAATTCTATTGATGTTGATAAGATTTAAAAAATTTGTTTGGGTTTTGTTTTTTTTGGGTCACCCTGTAGAATCAATCAAAAATTAAAATTGTCAAACCAAAAAATGCATAAAAATTTAATAACATTGGCAATATGACTGTTGAGAAAATATCATTATATATGTATTTTTTCTTTGACTCAGGACAACATTAGAAGCATTTAACTTAGGGAAACCACCAAGTGATTACTCTAGATCAGTGGTTCTCAACCTGTGATATGCGTATCACTAGTGGTATATAAAACCTTTTTAAATGATATGTGAATAGTTTTTAGATTCCAATAAAATCCAACACTTGGATTGAATTACATTTTATAGATATTCATTTGTGTTATATTAATAAAGAGATTTGAGCTAATTTTTTTCTTTTCATAAATTATAACACCTGCAATAATTAAAGTGTGTACTTGGCATTAAAATTTTTTAAAAGTTGCATAAACACTTGTGCTGCAATTACGAGGGTCAGTCAATAAGTAATGAGACTTTCTCAATTACTTTGGTGTTCTTGGAGTTATGCAACTGAAATTTTATGTGATGATTATGAATGGAGTTGTCATCTTATTTACAACAAAACTTGTTTATTTTCAGATTACTGTAGGTGTGACGATAAATTGAAATGACTACTAGGCTAGGAAACAGCTCATGCTTGGAACAAAGAGGAGTCATCAGATTTCTGTTGGCAGAGAGTGTAAAATCATGTGAGATTCTGTCTAGAATGCAAAGACAATATGGTCCTTCCTGTATGTCTAGAGCAAACTTCTACAAATGGGTGCAAGCATTCAAAGATGGACGCGAAAGCATTACTGATGATCTGAGAAGTGGAAGACCTGTGGATGTCTCTACCCCAGAAGCAGTACAGGCAGTTGAAGACCTGATCAAATCTGATAGAAGGGTCACTTTAGATGAAATTGCTACAAACTTGGACATCTCCCATGGCACAGTGTACGCAATTGTGCGTGAGAAGCTGCGTTTTTCAAAAGTCAGCTGTCGCTGGGTTCCAAAGATGTTAACGGATGATCACAAAATGCAGCGCCTGATGGCTTCCAGAGCATCACTACGCAGATACAGAAAGGAGGGAGATGTATTTCTATCGAGAATAGTGACAACTGATGAGACCTGGGTCTTTCATTATGAACCTGAATCGAAACGACGATCAATGGAGTGGAAGCATGTTTCTTCCCCAGTGAAGAAAAAATTCAAATCTCAGAAAAGTTTAAGGAAAGTCATGCTCACTGTGTTCTGGGACAGAAATGGGCCGATCACTATCAGTTTCTTGGAAAGGGGCAATACTGTGAACTCAGAGAACTACTGTGAGCTGCTAACTCAAGTGAAAAAAGACATTAAGAACAAATGGAGAGGACTTCAATCAAGAGGTGTGATTCTCCTTCAGGATAATGCAAGGCCCCACACAGCAGCAAGAACCCTAGCCAAAATTGAAGATTTAGGCTGGAAACTTCTAACACACCCACCCTACAGCCCAGACCTTGCACCATCTGATTTTCACCTCTTCGGCCCACTCAAAGAGAGTATGAGGGGAATTCACTTCCAGACTGATGAAGAAGTGAAGGCTGCTGTGAGCAACTGGCTAAGGACCCAGTCCACGGAATTCTATGCCAAAGGAATAGACAATCTAATATCAAGATGGAACAAGTGTGTTGCAAAGGAGGGAGACTATGTTGAAAAATAAAAAAGCATTTTTTGATTACCAGTCATTGCAAACTTGAGTTATTAAAAAAGTCTCATTACTTATTGACTGACCCTCGTATTTTAGCCATTTTCAAAGCAAAAGTTTAATCTGACACATATTGCTGCATTTCCATTGTTTGTGTTTGAATAATTTGAAAAGACAAATGGATCCTTTTGTATTCAAGTCTACGTTTGGCTGTCACAAGGAAATATAGCAAGAGTTGTTCGAATTTTACATGCAAAGAAATCACTAGAAATCATTTCTTGGGTCCATGTTAAGATCTCTCAACATGAACCCAAGAAATGCCCAATTTATCTCCATCTTCCATGGCTGGGAGCTGTTTCAACCAAAATTGAAAAGCAAATTACTACAGCCATTCAAGCATTGCTACTTTGCTGTTGAAACACGTGTTATTTCTACAACCAGGCCTCTTCTTCCCACAACCAAGAAGGATGTATTATCTGCCCAGCACCACAATAATGTTATCTATCGATTTGTGTGCCTCTGCGATAGTCAGTACATACAACATACATCCCAAAGGTTGCAAGAACACATTAAGCAACATGTTTCCAATCATTATTCTTCTCAAGATCACGCAAATCTTTACCTTGCCTGCAAAAAAAACAGCACTTCTCAAGTCACCACCAATGACTCTGCCATTGGACAGCATCTCTTGAAAAAAACCTCCTTGTGCCAGCCAATACAGCAACACCAAATTCTCTATCCTTGCCCAAGGACGTACTTCTTTCCACCACTCCACTCTTGAAGCCACGTTTATCAAATCTTTTCAACCCAATCTCAGTTAACAAAAGCAATTTCTTTACAGTTTAAAACTCATTCATTAACGCTCTTTTACTTTCACTTTTGATTATTAGTTGTCTCTCTCGACCAATCAGATGCACTTTCGTTTTCTTTTCTATTCCTGATTGGCTATCTTTTTTAACCACTCAGACTCATTCTCTTTGCCTATATAAGCACGATTGGATTGCTCTCAGTTCATTCTGACGATTCCTCCCAATGAGTGTCAGATGAAAAGTCTTCGAGAAATGAACATGCTTTTCAAAGCTATCTTAAAGTTTTGCACTGCAAATCAACTCTTATTAACAAACCCATTAACAACACCTGAACAAATCCCTGCATTCAACACACATGGACAACTCAGCATGTATCCAACCAATTGAGCTTTGCTGCCAAAAAGCTGTACTGTCTCTAGCTTGTTAAGCTCAGGAGCCAGAACACCTAGACAAAAGACTCCTGTCTCCACTTAGTGAACAGTTACAGCAACTTAAATCAAGACACCCATTTGTGCCTGCTGCCCTGAAACTGTTAAACAACCCCAGTCAGTCAGGCACCAGTGCAGCACAATGGGTGAAACATAGATGAAGCATGGGATGGAGACAAAACACCTCTCAATGCCATGCATTTATTAAAGATGTCAGCCCAATGCCACTAGAAATTAGCTTTCTCAGATCTGCATGGCTCAAGCTTAACGCCTCCAAATAAGCATTGGTCTATTCTGCTTAGAAACACACAAATGAGGTATGGCTTCTATGGCAGCCTGTGGGCGTGGTGCAAAGAAGTAGACAGCTGAGCATGTAACTATATCTTACCCCATGTATCACCATCCAAATAGAGCCCTTGCTCTATCAGATGTTGACAAGAGCCTGATGACCTGGCTGAAGAAAACATGTCCAACCATTTAGTGGACCATCCAGCTTTTGTCCATCTCTTCCAAACAAAATATTTCCAGTTAGCAAATTATCATAGATAAGAGTTAATTACTTGCTTACGTCTTAAGTACAATTCTTGAATTTACATGTTTGTTATAGAGCTCTTTTTTTTACAGAATTAAGACTATTTTCCTTTGTGATGTAACAGTTTGTCTAGTAAATTATGGCAAATTTTGATGGGTATATAAATATAAATTTGCTTTCATTAATCATTCATTCATAAATCGTGATTTATAGGTCAGACAAAAAAAGGTTAAACCCAGTGGGCATGATACTTCTTAAAAATACCATGGTACTGTACTTGGTACTTTTGAATAATCCAATTTAATAGTAATGACTAAAACTTTTCTGTCATACATTGGATTTTATTTGACATTCAAAAATTGCATTTAATAAAAAGAAAATAATCCCCTACATATCTAATGAAGTGTTGCATCATAAATATTTTTTAGCAGATTAGCTATTATAGAGATAAAAAATAAAGCTGTTTTCAAGATGCAAGTCAGGATTAGTCAATTAATTTTTTAAAATTATTTTCAGGTAAAATTATATTGGCAAAGTCAAAGATTGGGGTAGTGGCAGAGGGTGAATATTTTTTCCAAGGTGAGCAAATTAACTAGTAATTAAATGATTTAAAAAAACAGTAAAAGATGATGATGAAATGACTCATCATTCCACAATGTCTTTAAGAGTGGCATACAGAGGCCCATACAACTACAATCAATTATGCTTAGTGAAAATATTTTTTCAAGTGGTAAAAAAAGGTTTTTATTTTGAATCTGTCTTGGTTTTGTATATTTTTCTTCCCAAAATTAAAACAAAACAAAAAAATCAAAATAATTAATTTTTTGAGGAACTTTGTGGTACGTAATGTAAAGAAAAATTTCTAGATGGTACTGGCTAGCAAAAAGGTTGAGAACCTCTGGGTTAGAGAATGAAGAAGTAACAACAACTTGAACTTTATTTGACATACATTCAGGCACACTTTCATCTTCCAGAAAGCTACCTTATTTCTATAAAACAATTTCTTTTTCTATTAAAAAAGCTGTGGATAGTAGACTGGTGTTTTTGTGCTATTATCTAGCTTTTAACTTACAAATAACGTCGACTTGAACAATGAAAGCAGCCTGCTCTGTGTTAAAGTAAAAATTGCAATTTTTATTTATTGCACCACAATGATTAATATTTTTTTGGTCATGTTAAAAGAATAGTTAAACTTTTTTTCTGTTTTTGCTATGTTCTAGATATGCAGACATATGTTGGAAAACAGAATTGGAAGAAATTACTTGCAATAGATTTTCATATTTCAGTACCACAATGCTGAAAAAAATATACTGCTTTTGCTAGTAAACTATTGCAAACCCCAATGAAATCTATAATTCCAACTGACTGTAACTTACAACAGAAAGCACTTTATCGTAGATTATAAATCTATGTTTAATTGCTAGTACAAAATACACTTTTAACCATTGTCTGAGGTAGCCACAAAAAATGCAAAATATGTGATTTTATGACTTAGATGCTTTAGCATAAAAAAATGCTCCCATAATAAGTATTAACCCTATTCAGATTGGGCTTTTTGGAAACTTTGTGTGACTGTGAGAGGGGGAACAGAAAATGCTTGCTCTTTTTGCTTGCTTATATTTTGACAATTTCTGGCAATAAAAATGTCATTCAAGGTTGTATAGAAAAAGAATTTCATACTTTTTTGATATATATATACTTAAATATTACAGTAAAATATTGTTTTGGATTAAAAAAGTGAGTTTTTAAGGGGTAATCAACATTCATAAATTGGCTGAAAACAAGAGAGCAGTTTCAGAAAGTTAACAATTTTGACGATTTGATTGATCATACAATCAAAAGTAAGATTCTTTCACAGTTGGAATCCCCTAAGGGAGGTTACTGCAGTTCACAAAAAAAAGAAACTCTATTTCAGCAAAATCTTATTTTATTGTCAAAATGCTTCAATCCTTGTGATTTCATTATGCAATGCTTCAATCTTTGCAACAGTGAATATTTCTCGAAATTCACCTGACTTTTTGAACAATTTTGGAAATGAACCTTTTTACACAAAAAAAATAAATACAATCTATTCCATGAAAAAAATAAAATTTTATGTGTCACATCATACTTTATGATTATTTTAAAATGTTATAATTAAAAAAATAAAGCAGTCTACAAAAACATTGTTATTAGTATTATTATTAGTTAGGATTGATGCTTTGATGAAATTAAATAATTTTTGTTTTTGCAAGCTTTTTTTCAGTATGTTAGTCTAGCCTAAATAGCAAAACATTTTATAGTCAAACTTGGCTAATGCTCAGGCGTATTATTTTTTTATTTTAACTTTACAGTATATTGAATTATTTACATTTTGTCAGAGCATGGCTGCCAGACCTGAGACATCTGGGACATTCCATGTCAACTCACACCCTTTTTGGCATTTTTTTGCCGACCATCTCTGATTTTGCTGAAATTTGGCATGTTTGTAGGTTTGGATAAGAAAATGTCTCACACCAAATTTCAAGTTTCTAATCGCCACTTTGAACGCCCCTGATCAAGCAAAAGTGGCCCTCCTGGCTTTATTTTTTGTTCGATTTCAAAGATGTTAATATCATTCAAAGATGCTCTTTTCAGCAGCTTTCCAATGATATTTATATCTCAAATGTATGTATATAAATAAAAAAGTTATTATTTGTCGTGACCTTGTGACCTTGACCTCGCATGACCCCCAAACCCCCACTCTACACAAAAAAATTTTTTTAATATTTTTGTTCCTCACATAAAGGACTATCAGTATGCCAAAAATCAAAGTGGGATCTCTATGGATTTGAATTCCGTTATTAAAAAGGTTAATTAAAAAATAACACATTAAAATTATTAACATAGAAAGTGAAGACAAAAAAGAAGACACTTTAATTTCTGCACTAATTGTGACCCGCAATAAACTTTCCAACAAAATTTGGTCATAATGATTAAAACGTTGAGCAGCCTTGCATTAGAGAATAAAATAACCTAACATTTTCCAAGACAGTTGGTATCATCAAAATGAATTTCTACCTTGAGAATTTTGGGTTTATTATTGATTTGTTCATAACTTACAACATCGACATTTTTTAACCATTATAAAGCCGGAATCAACGATAGTTGATTAGTGATGCAAAGCTGGTATCATTTCAGAAATATACCAGTTTCACATGACACATGAATGTCGCGAGTACGTTAATTTCATGTGAGTGGCAGCTGATCTGACACAGGCAGTGTGCACTTTCAAAGTATATTTACTCATTAGTTCATTTGTTATTGTATTTATTTCATTCTGCTTATAAAACAGTATACAACTAAAAAAGTGATGGAGTCCAAAATGCCTTTAACAGTAGAAACTAAAGACTACAAGACAAATAAATAAAAAAAAAAGAATTGTTTTATTTTCATGCGCCTTGTGAAAACAATCTAAATCACAGTGTGAGTGAACAACTCTATTTATCTTACCTCACAGCACGAGCAAGCACATACAATCTTGGCTGCACACACACAGTGTGATGCAGATAATTCTAATAAATTTTGACATAAGATAATTATGAAAAAGTTTTTCTCAAGGGATTTAGATTAGGTTTATAGATCAGGTGTTTTGCTACAAATAGCAATTAAACAGTTTGAACTTTTTAATGACACCATGGCACTAAATCAAAATAAGCGTTTTTTTTTTTTGAAAAATTACGGCTAATATTTTTATCGATTACTACCTCATTTTTTATCACAATTAAACAAATTTTATATCGTTTTAATGAAGAAAAAATTATCTTTAATAATAAACAAATCAAAGAGCTTCTCTAAACAAGCAAAGTGCACCTATTTATTTAAAAACTTAATTTGTAAACAATATGCAAATTTAGCTCTGTTTGCAGCTTTGCTGCATTGTCACAAAACAAGTCAATGGCAGTTTAGGGTTAAAAAGAATTATTCAATTTATAATACGAATTTTGACATTAGATTAAAAAGATAAAACATCGGTACAACCAATGAATGATATTGCACTCAAGCACAGCACACTATATATATTCTATTCAAATGTCTTTTGACCTTGTTTATGTAAATGTTTGATACAGTCTGCAGTGTAATACAAAAGTAAGACAAAAGCTCTTTGATAGTTTTTAATTATCTTAAGCAAAATACAACAAATATTTCTTAAAAGTTCACCTCTAAAATGAATCAAAATATTTAAATTATTTGGTCATTTTTATTACACACTCAGTGCAACCAAGAAAAGTAGGCTATTCTATACTTTTAATAAACTTCTAAATAAGCTGGGGGTAGTGATTAAATGACTTTTGTCCCTTCCTACCCCTGCATCACATCTTAATAGTGCTCTTTGATTTGATATATATGACTTATTATCAGTTTGTTTAATTTCAAAATGTAAAATCATTGTTTTTTGTGTTTTAAGCAGTAATTTATTGAAAATGTTGTATCTTTGCACGAATACACAGGTTTATTAAATAACAATAATTAAAATTCACAAAAATCACTTAGCCAAAAAACAACCGTATTGAAATAGAATGCTTTTAGTTTGTTTGCTGTAGTAGCTTGATAACTTTGAACTGACTGAAGAACCGAAATAGATGCGCAGATTTAACTGGTTACAATTATGCTTGGAGATACGCGTGTCCAATAATTGATCGAGCAGAAGGCGCTGATTAAGATTAGAAGCGTTTAAGAAAACACTACGTCATCGATTGCACAATATCACAACACCTCCCCAAATAAACTACGACAAAAAATATATATACATATTAGCAACAATATTTTTTTGGAGGTCTCTTTGTTCTTGCTGATCGTCGTGGATTGTATCGCCCGTACTCGTCTCCGGTTGGTAATCTCGGATTGTTGCGTTGGTTCATCGAAGAAGAAATAGATGCGTGGTCAGTCCCGGCTGGAAGTGTTTCTGTAGACAAAACGCTCGTTGGGATTTCACAGGGATCATCATCTTGATCCGAACCGTATCGAGGTCGAAGTTGATCAAGATGTCTTCTCCAAGTTGGTCCTCGAGGAATGACTCATACATTGACGCTTCGTGTACCATGGACTTTTGTAACTATCGCAGGCACCCATCGTGGGTCACGATCTCTTCTAGGGCCGAAGTACAGTGCGTAACAAGGGTCTCCTAGTGAGTAATGATGTTCGACTTTCGAAACCACTTCCGAGTCTTCAGCATTTGAATGCTTGCTCGCTTGTTTTGACTGTCTTCCCTGCAGGAGATGCGGAATGGATGGAACCAAAGTGTCAATTTTGGTGCGAATTCTTCTTCCATTCAACAATTCGCTTGGTGACAGTCCCGATGCAAAAGGAATTCTTCTATATTGCATTAGAAATTCTTGCAAAGCTTCCTTTGGAGGTAACGAGGATTTTCTCAATGCCTGTTTGAACGATTGTATCAAACGCTCGGCAGCACCGTTTGTTGCTGGATGATAAGGTGCTCCAGTGAGATGTACAATGCCTCGTTGTTTGCACCAAGCTTGGAACTCTTGAGACATGAATGTTGTGGCATTATCGGTCACCAACGTGTGGGGATATCCGAAATGAGCAAATTCTTGTTCAAGTATAGCAGTAGTACTTTTCGAAGACGTTGAGGTTGTTGGATGAATGCAAGGATATTTTGAATAAGCGTCTACAAGGACTAACCAGTTTCTTCCCAGAAAGTTGATCGCATGTCCAAGTGGAGTCTTGACCATGGTTTTTCTGGCATCATCCACGGATGGATTGAAGGTTTATCCAGCTTATTTTGAAATTGGCCACAGGAAGTGCATTTGCGACATAAATCCTCAATGTCAAAGTCAATTCTAGGCCAATAGACAGTTGACCTGGCAAGTTGTTTCATCCGTTGCATGCCGAAATGTCCAAGGTGTAATAATTTAAGAATATGATTACGTAGGGTTGAAGGAATTATTACCTGTAAGCTGTAAAAAACACAACCATTCTCTGTTGACAACAAATTTTCCAACTTTTTGAAGTCTTTAAGCTCTTCCGAAAATGCATGCGACCATCCCTCCTTCACAAATCGCATTACTTGGGCAAGAATTGGATCCTTGGCAGTCTCTCTGACCACAAGCAATGGATTGTCAGGATTGATTTGACGACTGATTGTTCGAACTAAACAAACGCTATCGACATCATCTTCCATCTCCTCCCCATCAAAACTTGTGTCATTTGAAAATGGCAAGCGACTAAGAGCATCGGCATTGCCATGGTCCTTGCTTCTACGGTATTCCACCGTGTAGTCATATTGATGGACTAGTAATGCCCATCGTGCAAGTCGATTCGCGGCCATTGCAGGAGTACCTTTATCAGGGGCAAACAAGGTCACTAAAGGTTTGTGATCGGTAACCACAATGAACTTACGACCGTACAGAAACTGATGAAATTTCTTCAAAGCATACACTAAGGATAGTGCTTCTTTCTGTATTTGGCTGTAGCGTCTTTGTGTCGCCGATAAGACTTTAGAAATATTGAGAATCGGACGCTCGCTTCCGTCTGCAAAGCGATGAAATAATACCGCTCCAATTCTGCATTCTGAGGCGTCACAAGATAAACCCAACGGAAGAGATGGGTCATAGTGCGCGAGGACAGTCTCTGTGCATAGTAACCATTTGATCTTTTTGAAAGATGTCGCTTCTACTTCACCCCACTTCCACTGTTGTCCTTTGCGTGTAAGCTTGTACAACGGCTCAGTGATTTCCAAAAAATATGGAGGTAAGAATTTAGAATAAAACTGCACAGATGCTAAAAAAGATTTTAACGTAGAAATGTTCTTGGGTGTAGGCATTTCTAGTATGGCATCAACTTTGGACCCTTTTGCAATTCCTTGACTTGATAAAGTGTGACCCAGGTAATCAATTGATACTTGGGCGAAAACACATTTTTCACGGTTGCAGCAAAGACCTTTTTCTAGTCTTTTGAACAAAGCTCGCAGGTTCATCAAATGATCTTTTGCGTTGTCACCACTTACCAAAATATCATCGAAATACACGGCAACTCCTCGCAAATTTTGCATTAACTGTTCCATGATTTCTTGGAAATACCCTGGTGCGGATTTAATTCCGAAAGGAAGTCTTTTCTGAAGTAAAACTCCTTTGTGAGTGCTGAGAGCCAGCTTCTTCTGGCTGTCAGGAGAAAGACAGATTTGATTATATGCATTAGCTAGATCAATCTTACTAAAGCAGTAACCACGTCCTAGCTTGCACATTAGATCTTCTGGGAGAGGGATTGGTTGACAATGGTCTTCCAGTTGCGAGTTTACAGTCACCGAATAATCTCCACAAACTCGGATGCTTGCTTTTGCTTGACCTGGCAAAGGAGACTTTCAAATAGGAACCACGGGGGTGCCGTACGAGTTAAAATCTGTAAGCTCCCATACACCTCTCTTAATTCCTGCTTCGTATGCTTCATTTAAATCTTGTAGGATTGAGAACGGAACAGGTCTTGGCTTCTTAAAAATAGGTTTAGCTTCAGGTTTAAACCGTATGTCCAGTGAAAAATCTTTTAGACAACCCAATGTAGATTCAAATAAAGTAGGAAACTCTCCACATAATTGAATACATGCCGCATCTAAAGAGTTTTCTGGACCAGTTGTAGTGACGTGCTCTATCGTTGCAGTAGATTCAGCACAACTTAGGTTTTCTCTGAAGTGATCAGTTAAGTTGGTGAGTTTCAACTTCATCATCGCCAGACAACCTAGTAAATTTAGATTGGGCACCTTAGTGACAATTACAGGAAAGGTCACGTCAGGTGATTTTCCATCAATACTTGCAGTTGATTGGCATTGTCCCACGACGGGTAGCGGGCTACCTTCAGCAACTTGATATTGAACTGATACAGGTTGTAGAATGGGTTTACCCAGCGTTTGCCACGTCGCTTCACAGCAAAATGTGTCACTGGCTCCGCTATCAATTTCAAACTTAATTCTGTGGTCATTAAGTCTAATAGTTTGATAGATGGGTGAAACAGAACATTGGACTTTGTGCACCAATTTCACCTGTTGTTTCACAAGCTTATTATCTCTTAGTCGAGACATGCATACAGATTGCAGATGACCTGTTTTCATGCAGAAGCTGCAAATAGCTTTAATGTGGGGACAAGCTTTGCTAAAATGTCCAGAATTTCCACACCTGAAGCAGGCGGTTTTCTTTTCTTGCGTTTTGGAAGTTTTGGACTTTGCGTGATAAACTTTCTGCACCGATGTAGAAGGTTGACCGTGTACGGTTTCCTTTGCTACCTTGGCTGCTTCTTCCACTTCTTGAGCCACTCTGATGGTGTTGCTAAACTTCAGTTCATCGTCCTTGAGCTTGAAGAGTGTCTTCAAAACTGCTTCGTTGTCTACTGAACAGATGAATTTAGTTTGCAAGGCTTCATCTAAAGGATCTTTAATGGATTGAAAATCACATGTAGCTGCATCTTGTCGTATTCTGCTTGCCAGTTCAGGAATAGTTTCGCCAGGTTTGCATTTCATGTCAGACCAGAACTTGAAACATTCTCTGACAACAAATTGTTTTGGGTCGAACTGCTCTGCCATAAACGTCTGAATATCATTCATGGTTAGCTCATGTATGCTTTTGACAGGTTGTTGCTGAGCCGCTAAGTTGCTAAGCATTTTGTAAACGGAGTTAGATTGGTTGGTAAGAAAAATTTGTGCTTGCTTGTTGTCGGGAATAGAGTTAGCAGTGACGAATGTTCGGAACCTTGCCAAATAATCAGTCCATAACTCAGATGTGGAATCGAATGGTTGAAAACTTGCCATCGGTGTTGGAACATTTTCTCGTGGGTTGTTCAAGCTGCTTTGTAAAGTTTTCAGCTGCTCTTGAAGCATTGTCATTTGCTCTTGGTGTTGCTTGTTCTGCTCGCAGTGCTCGTCGCATAAAACTGCCATTTGCTCTTGGTGTTGCTTATTTAACAACAAAATCAGTTCAGAAATTTCACTCATTTTGACAATTCAAGCTTTAATGCAGATTCAACAAATTTTCTTTAAAATTCTTGACGCAGATGAGTTACTTGAATCCTCGTCGCCACTTTTGCCTGTTGTATCTTTGCACGAATACACAGGTTTATTAAATAACAATAATTAAAATTCACAAAAATCACTTAGCCAAAAAACAACCGTATTGAAATAGAATGCTTTTAGTTCGTTTGCTGTAGTAGCTTGATAACTTTGAACTGACTGAAGAACCAAAATAGATGCGCAGATTTAACTGGTTACAATTATGCTTGGAGATATGCGTGTCCAATAATTGATCGAGCAGAAGGCGCTGATTAAGATTAGAAGCGTTTAAGAAAACACTACGTCATCAATTGCACAATATCACAACAGGTTTGATGCAAATAAACAGATGTCTCTCTCTATTTGGAATTATTTCTAATATAAACTTACAAGGAGAAAAAATGAATGCACAATTATTTAGATATTGTACTGTACAGAATGTCACATATAAAAATGAAATAATTTAACACCAACTCATTTATGAGGTGCGTAATGTTGTGAAATAATTTCCACTGCTTGTTCTTGTTGCAAACAAAAATATAGAAAGAAGGTGAAGCAGGGGTCTTCTAACTCAGCTACATTTGTTGTGTCATCTACTTGAATAAAAAAAAGTCAATTAACCTCTGTTGGTGCATTTTCCATTAAGTTCAATATTAACACTTAACAATGATTGTGTTATTTTTTGTGTTAATAAGAATTTTATTAGTTGAATTCATTTTGAGTAACTTTTTTTTATTCTGTTAAAATTGTTCAAAAACTGGAGTTTGAGTAAAGTTTCAGGAACAACACAGATATTGGATATATATGTAAAGGTCAAATAACATAGACTGATGCTGCGGTATAAAAAATGATACAAGTAATTATATAAAGTAAAACTTCAAGTGCATAAGTAATTAACAACCTTTCTTCAATTTAATCAAAACAAAACCTGACATTTAAACCATTAAGTTAAAACATTTTTTTAACCACTTGTTTTTTTCTTCTGTTTTTTTTTTTTTTTCTTTAAGTTCTGTTTTTTTCTATGCACATCAATAACATGATTGAGAATGATTGAAAGAAATAAACCAAAATAAGCTTCATACACAAACCCAATATTCTTTCACGATTTAAAATATTTATTGATTTTTATTTCATTTCACCACTATTCTTTATTCTTTATTCTTCTTCTGACTTGCAGAAAAACAATAAAGGCAATATTATTCTTTTTCAAGATTTAAAATATTTATTGATTTTTATTTCATTTCAGCTCTATTTATCCTTCTGACTTGCAGAAAAACAATGAAGGCATTATACTTGGGGCAATCTTCAAGCCATACCGTACCTCTTATTCAATGCTATATATGTGGGCCTGCAAGCAACCGAAAGAACTAGCATCAATTGCTTTCAGAGATGCCAAGATATTACAGTGAGTTGGAATTTTTAATATACTTTTTTAGTTTTTATATTTGAGACATAAGTAAAATGCTAATCTACACAAACTACCCTACTAGCCTGAGTAAGCTAAGCCTAAACAAAAAACTAAAGTGGCTATTGACTATGAAGTGCATAAAAAGTTCCTAAACCTGACCCTACTTAAAACTAACTAGTAATTAATATTGGAAAAATGAGAAAAGTACAGGTAAACATTTAAGTATAACAAATGTAAATCTGTGATGATACTACTGTAAATCAAGAAACTCCTTTGAAGCTGCAATTGATAGGAAAAACAAAAACATGTTACAATGCTTGCAAAAAAACTTGCAATGACCCTAAAATTTATGCAATGAAATCATTGTTCTCAAAGCATTTTATTTGCATCTGCATCATCTGCAATGCTTCATGATACTGATGCAAATTATTGACTCTGCTCACAAAGCTAAAAAAAAGTGAAGCTGTTATTGCTGCTCTGTTGACATTCTAATTTTTTGAAAGTTTATCACTGTTATTCAAAGAGTTTGGTGTGTTCTGGTCCTTTCTTTAGTAGAGTTTATGTATTACCAGTATTACCATTTCATGCTTATTTCAAAGATTTGTGCTTATTTTCATAAACATTGTCTTTTTTTTAGAGATCACTAATTTTTAGGGACAAAAATCAAAAAATCTAAAGCAAATCGACATTAGAATGTTAATTTTTAAACTTCCAGGGATAACTGGAATTTGGATCAGAAGTTTCAAACAAGCCATTAAATCTTTGAGCTCTCAATTTTTGCTCAGCATTTGGGTCGCTACAAAAAAGTTTGAGAAGCATTGCTTTAATTAAATGCATGAATCATTCAAAACCACACCAAAATTAAAAAAAGGTCTTCACTATGCAAAAAAGCTTAATCATTGATATTTTTAGGTTTCTTTCATTTTGTTAGTATGCTTATTTTTAGATCAGTTAAGATGGCAACCCTGTGTATTACTAAGACACTGTATTTTAACTCAAGACACAGTACTAGTAATTGTGATTAGTGCTAATTAGAAGTTCCACTGGGGTCATGAAGTGCTAGCACAAATTTAAGTTTGTTACAACTCTTGTTATTTAATGTCAATTGTTGAGTAAACATCAACTTTCATCCATAAAGACAAATTTTATCTAAGTAAATTAAAAGGGTTAATTTTGAAAAGCATAAAGAACATCAACTTTTTATAGTGTCTAGTTTAAATTGGCCTAAGCTTTTGGCTCCAGCAGGCTAGTTTTTAAAAAGTTGTAGAACTTGCAGGCTGTATTGATGGAAATTGTGCCAGAAGGCAAAAAACAGTTGTTATTAACTAAACATTAAAAGAAGACCAAAGAAAAAAGTCCTCTCTTGCCATTCAAATCAATGTTTTTATTGTAAACATCATTTCTTTTATTTGCTTTTAAACATAAAAATAAATTGTTTGAACAGCAAGTGACAACCTTTTTTTTAGTTCAGCTTCATTTTTTAATCTTCTGAACAGTCATATAAGACTGGTGCTGCTCCTGATTGACAGTTAGATTAAAATTGTTCAGCAGATTGCAGAAAATCATGTCATGAACTGTAGTATAGTCTATTTTGGTCTAATTTATATGTTTGCCCAGTTTTCAAACTGGTCAATTATGGAAAATTCAAATTGACATAATTAACGAATAAAGCAATTAAAAATTAAAACCACAATTGAATTAGAAAGTACTAAAGGAACAGTAATTGTTTTTTAAAAATTATTTAATTATCAAATTATTTGACACATGCAAAACTGTTATTTTACGTTCATAAACTTGTGCTTTTATAACATATAAGTCAATACGGCTAAAAACTTACCTAAAAAGTCGCTGAACCATCCAATTGTGATGATGACTTAACACTTTATTATATGCAGCTAGAAAGGATGAAGACGTTTCTTTCCAAGACTCACTTTCAGTACAAAACAAAAGGGTCAGAAATTGAACAACAGTTTGAAATGAAAGATTAAGCCAAAATAAAGCTTGAGTGCCAGTATTTGGACCAGTATATTGATTCTGTTTAACTTCATGTGAAATCAATTCCTTAAAGACAATGTTTTTATATTGTTTTAGTTTTTAAAAAAATATATAGAAATAATTTACTAACCTGAATGTAAAGAAACTTAAGAGATGCATTGGCATTTTTTATCTTGAGAATATTATTCTTGACATCTGATTCAAGAGGTAGCAACAGTGATTTACCAAATTGTGTAAACATTCCAGAAAAACAATGACATGCATCCAGAAAAATTTCAATGGGAATTAAATGTTGAGAATCCAGCACAACAGATTTTTCCATTACATCTTTAAATGATGGGGTGCAAGAAGAAAAAAAGGTAGAATAATTATTAATTTTTTTATCCACACTAAAATCTTCTGAAGCATTTGAAATATCAATACTTGATGAAACATTGTCAATACTCTTGCTTTCCATTAGAACATCTTTTTCTAAGTTTTGAGCACTTTTATCTGACTGATTATCCTCTTTCATGTTATCAATGTTTTCTAAAATAACATCAGCTTTGTCATCTGAAGCATGATTTTCTTTGTTATTGCCAGCAAGATTCTTTGAAGGTTCTTCATGGAAATTTAAGCACTGTCCTTGCATAGTGTCAATCAAATTCAACAACTCATTCAAAGACTTTTTTAAAGCTTCAAAATTAAGACTTGAACCATTGTTTGGATTTATTAACAACTTAAGAATAGTAGAAATCTGCAAATTACATTTCTTGTAGCATGATGTATTGAAGTTAATTTTTATGTTATAGTTCAAGGATGGCAAACCAAAAAATTACACATAACAGCTTGACCCAATTAAGAGATTTAATGATCCAACTGTCATTTTGAAATTTCTTTAGCATTATAATGACATTTATAAGACAATTACAAGTTGTTAAAAATATTCATTAAATATTCAATTATACAAAAATTTTTTACAAAGTAAAAAAAAAACTTTTTGATGAGGCCTTTTTAAGATAATTTGGCAAAACATCAAAACCTAAAAACAAGAGCACACTAGGTTGTATATCAGCCTGGGTTAATATTGTTTTATTTGCATAAGTAAGACTAAATTAAAAAAAGGTCTTTATCTTAAATGAAAAACAAAAAAGTGAAATTTTTTTTCTTTGAAAGTTAACTAAGAAAAAGTCTTCATATCAAAATCAAACAAAAGTCACAACACACAAGTCATCAATTCAGCATAAGCTTCCCTATTTTTTAGGATAAAATGTTGAAGTTGGTAAAGAGGTAGCAGCTAGCAATATCACTTTATTACTTATGCTCCTGTTAATATTTTTTAAAGCAGAATGTTTTTGGTTGAAAATCATTGATTAGAGCAAAGCTTTGCAATCTTTTTTATACAATAAATCTCTTAAATATTAAAAAGTTCTGTTTATTATCTGACAAAGGCCACTGATAATACAAAACAATAATAACATATTAAAATAGCAAATTTATCAGTTTAAATTTTCCAAATGTTGTCCAAAAAATTATATATTTGTCAATAAACATTTTGAATTTTACTTAGATCTTTACATAACATTTATCACATTAATAAATAGCTACGTAAGTTAATTATAAAATGTTAGAAAAACTCACATCACAATTAGCAGCTTCACATTTTTTTATTAATAAGTTTCTTTGACAAGGCTGCAAATCTTTCAAAATATTAATGCCATATTCTTTCATTTCTGCAAAAAAACTTCTAGTTATATTTACTTAATTTTTAACCCTGAAATTCCAAAGCTAATCAAGGTAACCAATCAATTCAATTTTTGTCATTCAATTGCTAAAAAAGTTCTGGATTAAAAAAAATTACACTAAAAGATATTGACAAAAATGGAATAAGCAAAAATTTTATTACTATTCCATTAATAACTGTTAAAATTTATTAAAATTTTAATTATTCTATGCTTGGTAAATTATTTTAAATGCAAGTGATTGTTTTGGAACATTTAATTTTTCTTCCTTTTTTGTCAATAAATAAAAACTCAACAAGATTGGCTAGCATATATCTTACATCAACTAGGTGACATTGAGTAAAATAACAAGATAGACTAAAAAGAAAGTTTTTTCAAATATAGACTCAAATTGCAAGGCCAAGTATTAAAATTGTATAAAGAAAAAATAACAAAATTGCTTTTACAAACAAAAACATTTAGCATAAGCTTACAAATAAAAAATGTTGGCTGAGCAAACTAATTTGAATGAACTAATAAATATGAATTAGTAAGTTTATTAAGGACAACTGAATATATGCATTAGTTAATTTGCTTTTGTTTCAAAGCTTTAACCAAAGTTTAACCTGGTTTTCAGCATTATTCCAACTATTGACATAATTAACACACAGTTTACTAAAAAATTAGTACAAATTCTGATTAAAATGTAGAGATATTTGCAATAAACAAAATGTAAATATGAAAATTAACTAAGCTGATCGTTTCTGGTCCACAAGATTTCCTTTCTGAGAGTTTGGTGAACAAGATTTTGAAACCCAAGTTTTGACACACAGTAAGTTCAGCAATGTAGATATTTCAGCACTTACTCTTTATTTATTTATTTTTAAATTAACTGATAATAATCCTTTAGTTTGTCAGGATATAAAAAACTGACGAATTAAAAAATTAATATTTGATTGCATGTTACACCAGCACCTGTTTCAGGATGCTCACAGCTTTTAACACTGAATATTTTTTTGTGATCATGCTGAATTTTGCATGATTTCATTCTTTCATAATATGTTGATCCGATATGAGTTCTCCACTACAATAAACTTTTAGCTTTCTTTTACTTACCTTTTAAATCTTTTTTTCAACATAAAACTGTCACTGACAAGATTTTAATAATCAAAACAGTTGTCTGACAGAGGATTTTGCACTTCCATATAAATATTTTTTGTCTACTCACTTTTATTTTCATAATTTGTAACCAAAATTTTTATTTTCCATGCTTAAGTTTTTTTCAATTTCTCTGTTTGTCTTGCATGGTCAGAAATTCACTTTTATCAACTCTTCTCTGATTGGTTCTTTTTAAGTGCTTTTTGATGTTGCTTGTAATTTTTCCATCTAATTTAATAAAGTCCAAAATTCAAATTTTATTACATCTTTTTGATGTTGTTTTAAAGTTTTTTTCAATGTAATTCATTCCATTTGGTTTGACAAAGTTTGAAATTTAAACTGTTTCAACTCTTTTCTGATTGGTTCTTTTTTGATGTTCAATGCTTCTATTTAAGTTTGAAATTGTAGATTCTTGGTCAGAATTTCAAATTTCTGAAAGAGTTAGTTCATGGAATTCTTGTCTCTCCCTGCTTGATCTTTCCCAATGACTGTCTTTATGCAGTTGAAGGATAATCTGGCATCATTACTTTGAATAATTAGCACAAATATAATAAAAGAAATGCTAATCAAAAAAGAAGTCTCAGATCTGACCAAACAATGCAGCAAAATTTTAAAATAAAAGTTTATTAAAAATTTAAAACACTAAATAAACATAAATGCAAGTTTTTGGTTCTCTTCAAAAGAGTGGTCAATGACTTCAGTAATCAGAGCAATTGTTCATAATTATCAGAACACAAATTAAAAAAAAAATATCTTATTAAACTTATATGAACAGACAGTTTCACCTACGGGGCTCATCAGGAGAAACAACATCCCAAAAAAAACAAAAAAAAACAATAGTAGTTAGTTTCATGGAGAAAAAAATTGATAATTGAAAGTTAACAATTGATGTTATGCCTTAGATAAAAACTTGCATCATAGTAGAATAATACTACAAGAAAAAAGGCTGTTTGGTTTTGAGCAAAGAAAACATGCTATAATGTCACAGATAAATATAACAAACATTTAAAAATAGAAAAATTAATGGATTCATTTGCTAACAAAGAGAGTAACCAACAGAAAAAAAAATTATTAGATGCCATAATAGAACATATAGACAGACAGGCAAACAGGTGAATTTGTCGATAGCAAGTTGATAAAGAATAAAAATAATGGCAAATGCATGAGAATGATTGATTAGGTAGCAATAAAATTAAAGTTTAAATTTGCTGTAATAACAACATTTTGAGATTATAACAGAATGTTTATTGAGTAGACCATTGGGTTTTGCTTTTAAAATTTTTAGTTTTTCTGATAAGTATAAGTTACAAATATTTGAGCCACACATGTATGGAGTGGATTGATTGATTGTGTTCTGATAATTATGAATAAAACACAATATATATATATAGGCAGCAAGGATAAAAGCATGCAGAGTGACAAATACTTTGAAAAGCATGAGATTTCAATAAGCAAAAGAGTCATTATCAGATTAACTTTGTCTGTTTGATCTTAGAAAATAGAACCCTGGCTTAAGTAAACAAGTTAATAAAGATGGAGTACCAAACTCTTGCATTCAAAATCTGTACATTGCCTAACTCAGTATGTGCCTAAATCTCGTTTGCCAAACTTTTACAACTGTGTCATTTCAATATTTAAACCTGGGCAACCTACACTAAATAGTTTTTCAACAAAACTGTTGTAGAAAGATATTAATGTTATTGTAGTTAGTAATACACGCTATACCTGAATCACTACATTCAATATTACAAACATCATTAGAAAAAACGTTCGATTCCAATTCAGTATTCAATGAAGAATTATTGTGATCTTGTTTCTGTACATTTACTTCAGGACCCGCAGACACAGACAAATGAGAAATAAATGAAGGAGCAAGAAGACAAGCTTTGCAAGAACCTAAAAAATAAGAGTTAACTTTACAATTTTGATTAATAAATAACATAACAAATTTTACAGTTTAGTAGCAAACATACAAAATACTTTTTATAGTGGTATTTTATTTCAAAATACCTTGGGAGTGTAATTATAGCAAAAGTACAACACAATTTAAAAAATAATTTTATTCATCTTTAAGTTGGTGGTTCCAGATTTTACACATTTTAAAAATTATTTTAACTAACTTCTATTTAAATAAGATTAATGATAGTTTTAAACCAAAATCAATTTTTAATATTTTATAGTGCTAAATTTTTAATAAACTTTAATTAAAAATTTTTTTCTGCTGTGGTGACTTTTGTGAGATTCAGGACTTCTTTGTTTTGTTTCTATTATAATTAACTTTGTTAAAAAAATTATAAAATAATAAAAGTTTTAGAAGCCAATGATATAATTTACACTATAAAAATTTTTAAAAAAATTTGCAATAAGTAAAATGTTAAAAATTTGAAATATTGACATTATCAAATTTTAAATATTTTTGTTGTTGTTGTTACTGCCCTTCCTCTAAAAATATCTTAAAGGCCATCCCTTATCTTGGATTGCCTCTGCTGCTTGCAAAAGCTTTTTTTTATGTTCTAGTAAGGTGGTGTTGTGTTGGTACTTTGCTACAGTTAAAGAGGTGATTAGTGTCATGTATTAGTGTCAAAGTGGGCATTGTGATATGTAAGTATCAGGGTTTATGGTGTATGTAACTTTGCAAAAGTGGTGATTTGCTGGCATTGAACTGTGCCAGTTTTTTTTTGCATGTGATATGGTAATGCTTGTTCGGATGAATAAATAAGTGTCATAGGGTGTAGTACAGTAACTTTGCTATTTTTTCTGGAACTAACTCATTGTGAGGTGATTTAATGTGAATGTGTTTGAGTTTTTTTTTTACATTCTTCCAGTGTTATGTTTGAAAGAAGATGTTAGTATGATGATTGCTATGAAAGATTGTGGCTTTTACGTTTCTGGATAAATCTAATGAATGTGTTTGTGTTTGAGTAAGTTGTTTAAGTTGAGTAACATGAAGCTTGAGATGGTTGCCTATTGAAAGAATACTGGTTTTGTCATGTAGATGTTGTGTGTCCTCCACATTCTCCTTTTCTGAATCTATAGAAAATGTTTTTTCTGTATGGAAAAATTTAGTTATTCGAGGAGAAGCCTGTTGTGAGAAAAATTAAAAGAGCACATTACTTCAAAGTTAATGATAATACAAAAGAAAATTGTGATGGTTTTCACAGGAAATGTTCAGTTATATTTTGAAATCTGAAAGAAGAGAAATGATTTTATTTATTAACTTAATTTTTATTTCATTTTTTCTCCCATTTTGATTGCTGCGTATCTCATTTTGATGGTTCAATGTCTCATTTTGATCGGTGCATATCCCATTTTGGTCAGTGTATATCTCACTTCGATTGGTGAATGTCTCAGTTTGATTGGAAAACCCTACAAAAGTTTTGATTGAATATTTTAAACTTGAATATTTTTAAAATTTTGATTGACTAGGTGAGTTAATGCAATGATTTTTTTTTAATTTTTTTGTATAAATAATTAAAAAGGTATAATTTAATAAATATAAATAATTATTGAATATATATATTTATATAGTCAATAATTATTTTAAACTGAATTTTGATGGGCAGGCAAGTTGACTGTCAGCCGTTCTCACGTAAAAGTTTTATGTTTCTTTTTTATACTCACAGTCATATTTAGTTTATATTTAGTGATTTATTTATATAGAAATTTTTTTATTTAAAGAAATATATACTTTTTCCACTTTTATATTTAACAATTGATGCTGCACATTGCACAGCATTTAAGTTGCTTCAGAGACTAAGTACAAAATTAAAATTTGCCACTACTTTAAAAAATAAAATTACAAAAGTTGGCTATTGCAAATTTTGCTTATAAATGTATACAACATGCAATTTAAGATTTTCCAAGATCAGATAAGGGCAGTAAAAATAACATCTTGACCCACAACAAAGATGACAGACGTTAAACTTGATAATTATACAAATAGTTGCACTGCAAAGAGCAGCAGTATAAAAAAGTTGTTTAAAATCTTGAAGATTTAACTGGAGCTAGAGCTAGTGTCAAACATTGGCTCTGGAGCTGGAGCTGAAGCCACAGTTTAAAATTACGTGGTTTTGGAGCTGGAGCCAAAGCCTAACCTAAATTAGGTTTCTTGTTCATAAATACTCAGACTTAACCATCATTGAGCATTTTTTTAATATCATTTCTTACTCTTACAGCGCCACAATCATTTCTTACTGACCATAATAAATTTATAAAAAAATGTTTATATAATGTATAATGTTTATTATAATGTTATGACTTTTGTACACTCTCGTAAACTTTAAACATGTAATATTTGAAGGACATTGTCATATTTTTTTTATAAATCAAAAAAACAAGCTATGTTAAATGACTTTGATTAAAAAATTAAACTATTCAAATACCATTTTTAATTTAAATATTTGAAATTAAACCATCAGGAATTTAAATAGATTAATATTTGTTGGAATATTCTTAAATTTAACCCATTTAACAATTCTTAAATGTGAATTTTTGATCTTATCAGCTGAACAATGGATGGTAAAAATAAGTTTTGTTATTACAGTTTACCTTAAATATGCAACAATGGCAATTAAAAGTTTTCAATACTAAATAAATTTTGATATTACTACTAAATAGTAATGATGGGACGATACCAAAAATTTTAACGATTCCGATTCTACCCAATTGTTCCAATTTTCGATATGATTACAATTCCTGGCTATTATTACATATAGGCAGTACTATTAATGTGCCCAGGTATTAACATATCTAATTAAGATATAAGTTGAAAATTGATTAAGAAAGTTTATCAACTTGCTATGCTTTACAATATGCTAGGTAACAATGTAATGGGAAGGTTTTATAGAAACACATCTAACAATAATTCCATTTTAACAACACAAAGACGTAATATTGAGTTCATGGCATCAATACAAATAAAAGAATATAAATAATTCCATTTTAATGAAAATACACTTTATTTAGTTGATAGTAATAATAGCCTATGCATTTAATCACAGTCAAATTGAAGCACCCGCAAATTATACTGCAAAAACACAAGCATCTCTTCAGTTGTTGGTTCTAAACTGAAAAACAAATACAAAAAGGAAAGATTAACAAAGCGATAAAAAGTTGGCAAAAGATACAAAAACAACAAAAAAAATACGGCAATGATTTAATAGTTAAAAGGGTTACAAATCTTTCTAGATTAAATTTTACTGGGTATGTTTTTTTTCTGTTGCTTACACTGATGTTACTAAATAACAAATAGATTTATTAAACAAACAGAGCACCATAAAAATCTTTTAAAATAATTAAAGATTTTCTTTACGCATTCTATTAATCCAATAAATTTATTTGTTATTTGGTAACGACTAAATTTTTATTTACCAACAAAATTTTACCAAATAACAAATAAATTTATTGGATTAATAGAACGCATAAAAAAAATCTTCAATTAATTTAATAGCATTTTTAAAGTACTCTGTTTGTCTAATACCGTGGTTTTCAACCTTTTTCATACCGTGGCCCACTTTTCAATTCAAGGTAACTTAACAACCCACTTCTGTGCACAAAATTTAATTCCCGTCACAAAAATCTGGTGATATCTAAAAAAAAAGTCTTCACTTTAAATTTGTCTGCAATTTTTCAATTTTTATCCCAAAAACATAAAAAAAGATCCACGCTGAGAATTTGTTTTCGATTTTTCAACCATAATAACTTCATTATACATATTGCTTTCATTTGATTTATGCTCTGTGGCCCACTGAAAACACCACTGTGGCCCACCGATTAAAAACACCTGGTCTAATAAATTTAATTGTTATTTGGTAACATTAGCGTAAGCAATGGAAAAAAACTTACCCATTGATATTTAATCTAAAAAGATTTGTAACCAGTTTAACTATTTGATCACTGCCGTATTTTTCTTGTTTTTAGGTTCTTTTGCCAACTTTTTCTTGCTTTGTTAATCTTTCCTTACTGTATTTGTTTTTCAGATTTTTAATTGATTTTTGAAGAGCCTAATAGACAAAACAAACTGTTGAAACTAATAAAAACTAGTTAAAATAATATTCATGGTTTCTAGTTTGATAGTTTATTATAATAACCACTCTGACTTAACCTTTATAGAGTAGTTCTATCATGTGCCATGCGCGCCCACCAAAATGGATTTGTACAAAAATGTATAATACTTATTATGACGTCATAAATTTCATACGCTTTTAAAACTTCAAACCTGTCATCTATGTTGTACATTGTTGTACTTTTTTATAAATAATCAAAAAAACATGCTATGTTAAACAACCTTAATTCACAAATCTAACTATTAAGGAAACACATTTTTTTAACTTAATATTCGAAATTAACCAATTGTAAATTCCTATAGTGTAATATTTGGCTAGGAACATACCTAAATTTAACATGTTGAACAATTTTTAAATGCGAATTTTTACTCTTATTAGCTGAATAACGATAGTAAAAACAAGTTTCGGTATCACAGTTTACTTTTAAAAATGCAACAATTCCGATTATAAGTTTTGCATATTAAAAATAAATTGATAACAAAACTTTTGTGCTGTGGCTTTAATGCTGGTGAAGTTAAATCAACATTATTTAAGTTTCCACCAAATTGGCTCATGGACGAATTTGTCCCATCTAATAGTAACGTACCCTACAGTTGGAATGAGCTTGATTGATTAAAAAATGGCAACGAAAGGGTGAAGACATTTTCTGAACATTTCTGAACTCCCCAGCACAGTCTTGTGTTACTACTTTTTATTTTGCCCTGTATATTTAAAGAATCATTTCGGTATCAGATCTAAATTATACAGCTCCAATGCTGATTCCCGATGCTTTGGAAAACTCGCGATATTCTAATTATTCTGATACAATTCCGATTAATCGTCTCATCGCTACTAAATAGTAAATAAATTGTAATACTGAAAAATTTTAGATCACTACTTTTTAAGATTGCATTTTTGCAGCACTCAATTACAAGTATTTAATGAATTTAAAGTTGATCAAACAGCCAGAAAAGTTGGCCAACCCTGTTCTAAACAAAAACAATTTTGTCAGACAGTGATAAACTTTTTCATTTACTTGATTCTACTTCTGTCTATTTTAAACATAAAATTCTGCACTATGTATCGCAAATTATACAATGTTGAAATGAAATCACACCATACATTTAGAAATAACCTGTCATAGTGCAACAATGATCACTTGCTGTTTTCAATTGACAGTGGTCATGTGTTGTTTTCAATTGGTTAGAAATGTTGAAACTCTCATTGCTTCAATCAGATGAGGATAGATGTTTTAAGAATGTGCAATAGCACTTCAGCAACTTTGATCTCACATTGTTTTGAATTTACTGCTGTCTATTCAAAAATGCGCCACAAGAGCATTGTGCATGTGTGCTCAAAGTGTGTTTTCAATCAGTGGTTACTTTTATTGATGTGCAGGCCTGTTTAATTAATCAAATAAATAACTTTAATTTTTATTCAACTAACTGGATTATGCAATAAATTAAAGTTGGCAAATAATTGGCTTTGGTTTGGGATTTCTGATCCTGATGCGATAAAGCAGATTATACAATTATCTAGAAAGCAAATATTCAAATTTGTCAGTAGTGTGATCCATAAGGAAAATACTAATTGTACTTAAATGTCATCCCAGATGTTAACATAGAAATACAAATGCTATAAGCAATTCCACATTATTGCAAGAATGTTCAATGAAAAAACCAGAGCATTTTAATAAAAAATTTTTTCAATTACTGTGTAAAAACCACAAGTCTGTTTTATCCTATAGAATTGTCAGGTGGTAACTTATTTAAATAGAATGATTCTATAATTCAGTGCTCAATGATCAAAATTAGATTTATTTATTTAGGTTAAAACATTATAAACAAAAAAATTAAAAATTTTAAAATTGCAAAAATTTGTTTCTCCAAAAATCAGCTCATCAGGTGATTATCTGAAACATAATGGAAACAACAAAAGTAAAAATAAATGGGAAAATAAATTAAACAAGAAATAAACCTTAAAAATGAAAATTGAAAAAAATAATAAAATCCTTGACTAACTAACTGAACAATTTCCTCACACTAATAGGGCTCAACTGCACAGATATAAAAAAATTTTTCTCTATGGCAAGTGATGTAACATAGATGATGCCAGTGAATGACATAGAATAATTGAAGTCTAGATATATATAAGTAAAGACAATCAGAAGAATTGGAAAAGCAGGTTTGATGCCAGACATGATCACAAAAATTGATGGCAAGACTTTTCTCTCAAACACATGTCAAAATTTATATTTTATAGAAAAAACTTTCTGACATTAATCATCTCAAATTTTAGTACTTAATTAAAATACAATTTATAGGCTAGTTTTCCTATAGTTTGAGTATGTTATTTGTAAATATAACAAATATTATTTTTTCTCTGTTATAGAATTGGATTATTATTTCATCCTAATTTAGCAGTTTAAAATAAGCCTAAAAGAATTTAACAGTTTACAAAAACTGATTAAAATTTACATGTATTGATATCAAAATATTATACAAAAAAATTTGCTTGAACTTACCTAAAGCTTGAATCCATTTCTGTTTTTCATCAGGAAAATGAGCTTTGAGAAACCATTTTTTAGAATTGGTAGTTCTAATTTCCCAGTGCAATGGTTCATTAGCATCAACAACTATTTCACAAAGTCCTATGTTGACATAATCTTCAGCAGGATTATCATTGAAAAAATCATCCTATGGAGAGATTTAGTTAGGGAAGAATATATATAATAATTGATGAAACACAAGCATAAAAAAATTAGCTCAAAAATGTTGAACCAATAAAACATTTTTGACATCAGCATATTTTGTTTGCTTTATACTATTATTTTCTTCAATAACAAGACAATGTAAATACAAAACAATGAGCAAAAACAAACAATCCTGTGACTGCCAAAAGCAATCATATTATTTATCTCAGAAACATATTTAACCTAATTAAAAATTTAGTTGTACAACGTTGGGTTAAAGCTGCATGTCATTATTCAGCAGGACAAAATCAATTCATGACAAAAAGCAATTTGCTTTGCTGAAAAATTTGTCCTGCAAAATTGTTTTCCAGCAGAATTTATCCAACCAAATAATCTAGCTTAATGGTTAAAGGTGAAAGAACTTATACAACAATTTGTTAAAGGCCAATTCATCAAGCATGGTTGAAAAAAATGGATTCAAATTTTTTCTGTCTTTACCTAGGTTTAACCTGTTGTTTTATTTCTCACCACACATTCTTATTTTATAGTATGAGATCACAATTGAATCTTCCACAAACAGCCTTAATTGTAATAAGCATTGCTAAAAACCTTAAATGTTCTTCTGGTGATGATACCAAACCAAAAATTAGCAAGGTGTTTTTATTTAAACTGACGTTTCATTGGTCAGAAATCAACTGACATCTTGAGAGATTAAAATGTTCACAGTAACAACTGCTAAAAGCTTGTTGTCACTGACTGTAGAAGTGTGTGCAACGTCAAACAGCAGGTGGTTCACTTCATAAATTGCTACAGTAACAAAATTAAGTAATAAAGAACCAAAGCAATCCCTAATAAAACCAAACGACCCCAAGTGCATGCCACATCCACAAACAGCAATAAACAAACCCGAAAACAATCTAATTTAAAGTCAATTGTACAATTGCAATACAAAGTTTCAAACCAAAATAACCAGTTAAGAAAATTGAAACTGTTTGCATTATAAACCAAAAAAGGACACAAATTAAATTATTCAGTTACAATTTAATAATTTTTTATAGACCAAAGGTAAAGAATCACTGTCATTTCTGTTAATCATATTTGACTTTGAATTTATAAACCAATTTTCTACAAACAATCTTTTATTATAATCAGTTTCAACTTTTAAAATAATTGTGTTTTCCCAATCTATCTTGTGATGCAAAATCATTGAGTGCTTACAAAGCATTGATTGATTTGGTCTTCAATATTTAATACAGCGTTTATGTTACATTAACCTAGATTTTAAACTTTATTTCATTTGACCAATATAGATGAGGTTGCAATCAGCACAAGAAACTTGATAAATTAAACCAGAGAGTTCATCTTTTTTTACCAAATCTTTGGGGGAAGGAACAAATTAACAATGGTATGTATAGGCTTTAAAGCAACTTTTGTATTTAATTCATTCAATAACCTTTGAATTTTCTCACTTATTCAACAAACATATGGTAGAACTATGAAGGCAACAGATTTAGTCTTAGGTTTATCAGACCAATGTAAACATAGATTTTCTTAAGCAAATATTTAGAGGAAAACCATTGAGCATTAAAATTTCTTAAATGTTCATATGGTATAATTTTTGTTTGTTTTTGCTTGAAACGTGTGTGTTAAGTTGATTATGCACAGTATTAGCAATAGTGAGTTTTTGAAATCTAGGGTGGTAAGAGGAGAATTGTAAATATCTATCTGTAGAAATGGGTTTCTTATAAATAGAAGTTGAGAGAGTATTGTTTTGGTTTCAATAGACCATGACATATAGAAAAAAAAGGCCATTAAGTTTTTCTTTTTCAAGTGTAAAACTAAAAGGGCAGATTGAATTTAAAGGGTCAAGGAAAGTTTGAAAAAAATCAGGGTTAAGAATGCAGAATGTATCATCAACATAGCAAATCTAAATGAGTGGCGGTAAAGAGAAGGATATAAAACATATAGGCATTGTACAAATGCACAGAAAACTTTGTAAAGAGTTATAAATAAAACATATTAAACATAGAATTAATATTTTTTTTGCAAAACTTTGTTCATCTATTAGGAGGAGTTTCTCATATAAAAAATTAACTTGAATTGTTTTCACGTTTCCGAGTTATATATATCCAACAAAATTACATGCTGCATGCGTTTTGCATGTTTGCGCATCATCTTGTACAAATGCGCATATTTTCAAAGAACTCCAAAAAAATTAAGATATAAAGTACTATCAACGGCAAGTTAATTTGTATAAATGTTTTTACACTTAAATTAATATTTTGTAATTGTTTTGCAGTAATACATATAATTATTTTGAATGTGGTAAATGCACAGAAAATTTGTAGTTCGAATCCGACTTAAACGCTTGCTGATGTTGAAAAGAAACAGTTGCCTAAGCCCTGAGTATTTATTTTAGGAAAAGTCATATGACCAAATAACTTTTTCTTTTCAAATGTCTTTTTAACAAACAATTATGCTTATTTCCAAACACCTGTATGGTCAAAAATCCTATGACCAAACCAGGATGTATCTGGATGTAGGTCAAGCAAAGGTGTAAATATAGTCGTATCCTCCATGTGTAGGCTACTTGATTCTAAATATTGTCGACCAAAACTTACCATTATAATAAAGTCAACCTCTTAAATATAATAATAGTTAGGCTTACCATATTTATGAATGGCAAACCAGGACACTCGTTAAAAGAAAAAAATTCGTCAGTGTTCTCCATAAAAAAAAAAAAGTCCTTACTTGAAATCAGTCTCAGATTTCCTACTTTTTGTCTCAAAATCATAGTGATCTCTAAAAAAAAGGTCTTTACTTAAAATTGGTAAAAGCGAGACATTTTGGTCAACTGGACAGGACGCCGTGACAAGGCCTAAAAAACAGGATGTAAGGTAAGCCCAATAATAGTCAGCTTTGTTATTTAAACCTTCTATTTTTCTCCTTATGCATGTCTTTGTATTTTTCCAAGCAAAAAACTTAGTTAAATTCATTATTAAACTTAAATTTTTCAAAGTAAAAAAAGTAAAATCACCATTTTTCTGTGGAAACATTGTTTATTGCAAATCCTTAACGTATGTGCGCATTCATTGTTTAAAGTTTTAAACAAGTACGAATGCGCATATTGCTCTGTACAATTACTAAAGTAGCTCTGATTTCATTGGTTTTCAGTGAGTTAATTGCTGTCATGCGGAACAAGAAGTTGCAATGTAATTTCAAACAAATTGATTTAGCAATAAAGTTGAAGAAAGTTTATGTAACCTAAAAGCAGTACATATTAGTTATATCAAAATTACAGTTAATATTATTTGGCAGAATTATGATATTGATATTCTTGGACTGTTTTTAGGTTTTTGCATTGTTCCTTAACATATTTTAGTTTTACTTCATTTTTTTTCATTTGTTTATTTATTATAAATTAAGCAATGTGCATTCCTACTCAATAACAACCAATGCGCATTTGTACAATTGCTATGCTCAAAGTCCTCCATAAATATACGGGCTGTCTCAGAATTAAGGCAGCGAACTTTTTTGTTTATAATTAGAATAGCTCAAATCAAATTTTGTATTGCATAGTATTAGTATAGAATTAACATTAGTCTTTAAAACCATGTATTGTTTATTTGATATAACTTCCTTTGTTATTAATAACTGCTTTCAGTCTAAAATGTATCGCATGTGACACGCATGTGCTCTTGAGGAATGGCTTCCCATTCACTTAAAAGTTTTGCATGCAGTGAGGCCAGAGATGAGTGGAAAGTAGCAGAAACTCTAGCCTCCAAAATTGACCAGATAGAAAAATCCAGTGGATTGAGATCTGGGCTTCTTACAGGCCAATCTTCTTTCTTCTTCTTCTTCTCCTTTCGACCTTTCCCTTTAGTCAGGGGTGACCACAGCGTATCATCATTCTCCACATCTTTCTGTCTTCAACATCTGACTCCTTCACACCAACTTCTCCCATATCTTCCTTCACTACATCTAAAAATCTTCTCTTTGGTATCCCTCTTCTCTTTCCCAGTAACTCCATTTCCATCATCTTTCTTCCTACATACTCTTGGTTTCTCCTCATGACATGTCCATACCACCTCAGCCTGCCTTCCCTCATCTTCATTCCTAACCGTTCTACCTCAACGGTACTCCTGATGTGCTTGTTTCTAATCTTGTCTTTTCTCGTCACTCCCATAGCAAACCTCAACATTTTCATCTCTGCGACTTCCATCTTTTCTACTTGTTTCTTTGTGACTGCCACTGTCTCAAGTCCATACATCATTGCTGGTCTTACCACTGAACTGTATACTTTTCCTTTTACTCTAGCTGGTAATCTCCTGTCGCAGATTACTCCTGATACTCTTCTCCATCTGTTCCATCCTGCCTGTACTCTCCTCTTTACCTCCCTCTCACAACCACCACTTTCTTGCACCTTTGATCCCAAATACTTAAATTCCTCATCTCTTTTCATCCTTCTTAGTGCGTTCTTTACTTCTCTACTGACACAATTTACCTCTTCATTAATCACTTCTGCTTTGTCTGTCCTAGGGTCTTTGTTATTTTCCTCGTTCATCAGTTTCTCAAAGTACTCCTTCCATCTCTTTAACACTGCTTCTGAATTTACCATCACATTACCATTTTCATCCTGTATAACCCTCACGTACTGTCATTGGCGTCGATTTTTTCTTGAAAGAGGCAAATAGCAGGGGGGCGAGAATTTTTATGTAAACTTTGTTTTCTATGTTTAAAAAACGATTTTTCAAGGTACCAGTAGTATTGTAATTGATGTGTTTTTGCTTTTAATATTGTATGGTTTTGTAGCATTATCTAAGTTGAAGTCTTTAATTTAATTTAACTTTCTTATTTTATCAATTGGTTGTTTGTCGTAAAGTTTGACGTAATTTATGCATCATTACCGTTTACCGCAGATTCGTTTTGTTTAGAAATTTTATAAAATAACAATCAACCTTGCACCTGGTGTGAAGCGTAAATCATAACGACGATTTTCTGATACAGTGACATATGACGCTGCTTTCAAACACAACAAAAATGCTTTATGCTTAAATGATTGCTATTTTTACGAGTATGACAAGAATTCGATATTAAAAATAACATTATCTTAATGAAATAAACAAACAATATGGACGTATAAAGAGTAAAGATGCAGAATGTGATTGTGATATACAGAAAAACAAAATGCACAAATGATAGTTTACGTTTACTGCAATAAAAATTACTCATGACTCAATCATAACCTAAAATGCTTGATTATGAAATCGTGAAACAAATTCATTTACTGCTTCGGCAACATCAAGGGCTTCAGTATGCTCGTGGTGTGTGTTTAGAATGGCCAAATTATTCAAACGTTGCTGGGTTTGTGTAGATCGCAGGTAGGCCTACGTTTTCAACCTGTGAAGTGTAGAAAACGACCGTTCTGCTTCACAAGCAGAGCTAGGAAGGACAATATATGTTTTTAATGCAGAAACAAAGTTAGGTGCCATGTCAACTTGAGCAAAATTTTGGCTCAATTCTTTGCTGATTTCTGCAACTGAAATTGAACGGTTTTGTCTTCTCAGTTGTGCAAATAACAACTGACGTTCTTTCGCAATATCAGCGTGACTCCAATCTCCATAGAACTCGCTCACTGTTTTTATGCTGTGACTTGGAGTACATTCATCTTCCAAAAGACAACATAAAAAGTTTGCTATTTCTAGTGGCTGTGATTGATAGCGACGTAGCAGCTCACTTGCAGCTTTTTCAAAAACGTTCCTGAATAAATCGACGTAGTATTCTTCCACTTCTTCGTCAGTGAAAGCACGACGCACTTGAAGAATAACAAGCAAATTTATTTTCATATGCAGCACTTGTTCTTTGCATTCCACAAAAAGCTCTTTTCCAAACATGTCTAGATCAGTTGTCAGAGCGCTGGCAAGTTCTTGAATCCAATCATTTAAATCTCCTGTGGTAGCTTGGCGTGACTGACATTTTACATGAATTGGATGGATAATCCCAAAAAGTTGTTGCAGCAGACGAAGAATAAAATAAAAGTCAAACTTTTCTAAGTTCAGTAAATGCAAAAAGGCTGATGATCTTACAGCTGCAGAAACACTAGTATCATTATTTATCTCCTCCATAAAATTCATTAAATTATTGTAATTTGCTAGAAAAGCATCAATGCAATCTTTTCGTAGAATCCAACGCGTGCTGCACAACGGTCGTAACTTCACTGTAGTTGATTCTGCAGGCGAAGCTTGAATGGCAGCAAACTACCCACAACGTTTTGGCGACTCTTTCACAAAGGTCACGGTTTTATTCACACAGGTTATCGTGTGTGATACTTGAGAATATTCGGTGCAAGCGTCCTGGCAAACCAAGGCTGATGACCAATGCAATGAAAATATAACACTTTCGGATTTTCCTTCAGCATTTTTTGTTGTAAGCCATTTATTTTCCCAGCCATATTGGTACCACTATCATAACCTTGACCGTGAAGACCAGAAATATCCAATCCAAGCCTCATCAAACCATCTTTAATCAAGCAAAATAAAGTACTCGAATCTGTTTTGCAAGTTTCATAGAAACCAAGAAAAACCTTGTCACTTTGCAGTGTATTTGTACAATATCGAATACAAATGCTCACTTGTTCTTGATTACAAATATCCGAAGCTTCATCAGCAATTAGAGAGAAGACGTAACTGCTAATGACGTTATTTGCTGGCACGGCGTATAAATCTGGTAAAATTCTGGACTCTGTTTTGATGGTGCCAATTAGTTTCCGTAATATCATCTGAGATAAAATTTTTAACATTTCGTTTTGAACGTCGGGAGACAACCATAAATAAATTCCAAATGTTTCCTGATTTTTTTCTTGTTTCCATGGCCCCTCAAGGCTATCCCCTGCTTTCCACAGTGGCGAACACAATAAAAAATTGTGGCTAATGTTAGGCAATTTTTCCGTTGTTCTTCTTTAGTCTTGTTTCCAAGACAAACCTGAATTTCAGAATCATTAAGAGTAACCTAAAAACACGAAATAATTATTGCAGTTTCACATTTTAAATACAAATGTACAGTAAATCAAAATAAAAATACACACCGACTTATCGATTGTGACGATTTCTCATCGCTATTTTTACTGCTTTTTTCAAGGCCACTTATTGAATAAACATGTCATTTTAGCAACGTTACGTGCTTAGAAAGACATAGGGCAGTCGGCAACTAAAAAGAAACGTGATAACAAAAATTCAAACTAATTAAAACACTAAGTATATTTGCAGGCAAACAAAAAAATCAAATTACTTTATATCGCTCACTTTTATATCTGCATGTGCTCTGACCAAAAATTCAAAACCTATTTTAAAAATCGTTTAAAATGAACTGCAATTTTTTTCAATAAAAAGATGGTTGATGCACTTTTAGTTGCATTGCAAAAAGCCTATAACATCTATGATATTTTAAAGTTGCAATTGATGTTCTAATACATACATACTTGTAATGCATCCGTCGCTGCTTGGTGCCATGGAGAACGATAATGAGAACGTAATGCACTTTTTCCTTTACGATAATCTTGCCAACCATTAGTCTCCTTTGCCCATCTGCTTTTATGTATTCCTTCAGTATTTTTCACTGACAGCCGATTGCTTTTACAAGCCCACAAACAGCATGAACAATGGCAGGTTCTATCCTGGTTGCAGCGAAGCCATGCAAACTCGATAAACCACTCTCATTGCGAAGTACGGCCTTCATGCGACGGCATTTCTTTTGGCAAGGTACTGTTGTCGAATGACGCAGGAAGAGCGGTAGATCGATTACGATCTTCATTATCTATGTTTTCTAGAGCAGAATCAGTTACATTGGTAGAAGGCACAGAACTTTTTTATCTATATTGCTAAAGGTTGCAGCTTGCTGCATATCAATGCTATCCTCACTCGACTCTCCTGGAACATTTACTTCCAAAACTCTCTTTGAAACCGGTCTAAAAAATGCGCTGATAGCCGATTGACGCTTCATTTTGTTATTATCGGATTAGGAATATGAAAATAAAACAATACGACAATTTTTTTTATATAGTTTCTTTCAAGTTTGCAAAAAAGTTTTTAATTTGATAGAAGCTATTTGATCTTTTGAAGCCGTTTGATAAAAAAAGTTGTTGATTTGAAATGTGTGTTCTTTTTCATTTAGTTGCTTTGATGATAGCGCAAAACAGGTGAAAATTACAATTTTAAGTTTGCTTTTTGTTACGTATCACAAATTGCTTACAAGCAAAAAACCGCAAAATCAACACAATGTGCAGTAATTGTTAATTCGATTGCTTTGATCGTAAAATCTGGCCACCGACGCTGACTACACGCTGATGGAGTTTTCTTTTCGCTTTATATAGCGTGAGTGTAAAATTGCGAAAACAATACAGTGTACTACGATTTTGCGCTGTTATATTTCGAAACTGTTTTAGCTACTGTGCATGCATTTAACTTTTAATATAGTTATCAAAACACCGCGGGGGCCAGACATATGTCGCCCTCTTCAGTGTTAGACCCGAGGGGGTGCTGCCCCCTGCCTCCACCGGATCGACGCCTATGCGTACTGTACATCTTTCCCTGCTCTGTCTCTCTGCCTAGCCAATCTGTACAACTCCTTTTTACCTTCTTTTGTTTCCAATCTAGCATACAAATTGTCATATGCACGTCCCTTTGCCATCGCAACTGCCTTCTTTGCCTTACTCTTCTTTTCTTTGTATATCTTTTTAGTATTTTCATTTCTTGTTTTGTCCCATGCTTTCTTTGCCTCTTTCTTTTCTTTTATGCTCTCCTGAACTTCCTCATTCCACCACCATGTCTCCCTGTCTCCTTTTCGTTTCCCAAATGTCACTCCAGTATAGTTTCAGCTGTTTTTCTTAGCATTTCTGCTGTTTTGTCCCACTCATTAGGTAATCTATCCTTGCCTCCCAGAATCCTGGTCACCTCTTGTCTAAACGCTTCTTAATAGCTTGTCTCCTTCAGTTTCCACCATCATATACGTATATTTCCACCATCGTATTGCTGAAATGTTCAAAGTTTATCTTTGAAGTGTTTGTTGGCCTAGGGCAGGGGTGGCCAAACTACAGCCCGCCAATACACTCAATCCGGCCTGCCACTGACATTTCACAATTTTTTTTAAACAGGCTCTTTTTTCACTACGATCACTGAAGCAAAGCGTGTTCTGTCCAGTAAGTGTGTTGTGACCAGCTACTGCTTGCAGAGGCGCTACATTTCTACAGCATATACTATAATCTAAGTGAAGACCTTTTTTTTTTTTTTAGAGATCGCAACAATTCTTGGAGAAATATAGTGAAATTTAAAATCAAATTGAAGTGAAGACTTTTTTTTTTTTTTTAGAGATCACCACAACAATTCTGGGAGAAATATAGCAAAATTTGAAATCAAATTAAAGTGAAAACCTTTTTTTTTAGAGATCACAACAATTCTAAGAGAAATATAGCGAAATTTCAAATCAAATCGACGTAAAGACCTTTTTTTAGAGATCGTTCTTGGCCCTCAGTCACTTTCACATTATCAATCTGGCCCTCCTGGAAAAAAGTTTGGACACCCCTGGCCTAGGGTAACAGGGATTCTTCTAAAATGTTTTTTACATACCATTAAGAGTACAGTTTGACTTCAGAAAAAAATGATGTTTCAACAAGATTCTGCTCCTTCGCACAGCTCAAGATTCACTCAATCCTGGATTTAATGAAAAATTTCCTTTTTCATTGCCAAAGAAGATTGGCCTGTAAGAAGCCCAGATCTCCATCCACTGGATTTTTCTATCTGGTCAATTTTGGAGGCTAGAGTTTCTGCTACTTTCCACTCATCTTTGGCCTCACTGCATGCAAAACTTTTAAATGAATGGGAAGCCATCCTCAAGAGCACATGCGTGTCGCATGCAATGAATTTGTTGGCAGACTGAAAGCAGTTATAATTCGTAACAAAGGAAGTTATATCAAATAAACAATACATGGTTTTAAAGACTAATGTTCAAATTCTATACTAATACCAAGCAATACAAAATTTGACTTGAACTATTCTAATTTATAAACAAGAAAGTTTGCTGCCTTAATTCTAAGACACCCTATATTTCTACTACTAGGGAAATGCACGATTCCTTTGGGGTCCCAAAAATCTAATGATATAACACATTTTTACAAAAACAGTTGAATCAAAACATAAACTGAAACATTCTATAATATCATCATCTGTAAGCTTGGTGTGATCTGATAAAAACTTATCAGATAAGAGTTTTTCCAAAGTAACACATAACACTTTTTCAAGTGAAACAGATGTAAAAAGATTAAAAACATCAAAAGGAATCATTCCGCAATTTTTATTACCACTAAAGCCTTTGACTTTTTTAATAAATTCATTGGAGTTAGGAGCAGAATAATTATAGTTAAGCACAGGTGAAATCATTTCTACCAAAAATTTAGATAAATTATCAGTTGGTAAACCAATAAATGAAACAATATGCCATAACGAAATATCACATTTATAAATTTTAGGTAGTCCAGAAAATTTAGAAGTAATTCTTTTATCACATTTTAGATGGTAATAAGTGACTGGCTATTTTATTTTCTTGAACTAAACACCACAATAATTTATTAACTTGTTTTCAATAGCAATTATGGGGTTGGGGTGAGAAGGAACAAAATTGTTCAATATTTTAATTGAATTATCAGATTTTAGTTCTATGAGAGCTTTCATTTTTTCTGGGGTTAAGTTTGGACATGGAGGTCTTGAATTCTTAAAAGTTTGAGTGATCTTTGAATGTGTCAACTCAACATCTTCTGTATCTTTTATATATAATAATCCTTTTTCGTATGAAGTGATAATTTCTGATTTTGAAATAATCCTAGGTGCTATTGCTAAATTTAAACCTTTTTCTAAAATCGATTTTTGTTCTTTAGTAAGTTGTTTGTATTTGGATGGATTAACAATTCATTTTTCTTTAATTTTGTCATGGTTATTTCCTTATCCACACTTGAGTTTTTAAAACTTTTGAAATTTGTTCAAATGAATTTTTTTCATCTTGATTTCCAAATAATTCTGGATATTATATAAACAATTTTTTCAACACCAACCAATGATTAATCTTTAGCATATTAATTAATTAATTGCTTCCCAAGCTTGTGCTTCAATTTTCTTTTGCTTAATCTTTATATTATTGCTAATTTGTAACTTCAAAAAATCAAAACCATGCTTTCTTGCTAAATGATTTCCTTTGTTATTTCTGATAGGTGGTGAAAATTGCAAACTTTTTGGTAAGACCTTTTCTCTTAAACAATTATGGTTGAATTCTAAATGGCAGTAAAGTTTAGTTACCTTAGATTTTTCCTTTATAACTTTGCAAACTATCTTCAAACTGCTGGCTCCACATTCTCTTCTAATAAGGTTTGATTTTGGCCATGCTTAATCATTCGTTAGTTTTATTTGTTCATACACGTTTCTTTCATTCATTTACATATGTTAACTCTGGTTTGGTGTAACTAACTGCTGTCAGATTGACAAATGCCTTTTTCCTAGTGTCAACATCATTAATATTTGGTGTCAACAGAACAACTTGATCCATGGTTGACTTTTTGCATTGAAATCAAGCCTGCACCCTTGAAAACAATAAATCAACAATTGGTTTAACACCAGTTAGACAAGCCTTTTGAGGATCTTGTAGAGGGCACAGAGCAGAGATAACAATTGATAACTCTTTGGGTCTCCTACAGGCTTCATTGGGTCGGGAAATTTGAGTTGACACAAACAGAAAAAGGAAGTCACAGAACCATGACTTCATGGCAGCTCAGCATGAATAGATAGAATTGGACCCAGAGTTTTTTGGTATTAAGTGTTGGAGAACAGCAATGAATTGCTCTGTGAGAAATTCTCAGAGATGTTCATTGGTTCTGGTATTTTGGGCCTCTAAAGGTCAGGTAACTACTGAGGGATAAATTGAGATGACTATGTTACCCATCAACCCTGGCCAGCAAAGCCATAGCAGCCAAACTCAAAATGTGCACCTCAGAGCAGGACTTCCCAAACTTTTTTTACATGTGAGACCTTTCCAATTATCAAAATTGTCCCCTTTATGTCTTTTATAGTTAAACCTTTAAAAAATTGTCAGAATGTACTGCACTATAATAAAACAAAAAAAGCAGACCAAACAATAATATTTTCAAAGATCAACAAAACGAGCTATTCAATGTGATGTATGTTTCTGCATTTTTTGCACAGTAATTCAAACCTTGGCTCAATGCTTGTTAGTGCTGGTCTCACGGCAGTTTCAACTCATTAATGCTTGCACGATACTTTTTTTTAATAAATGTCAAAGTTAGTAAAGCAGACTCACATAAATTGGTTGAAACAATTTGGAAAAGAACACTTATTGTTAAATCAGACAATGCTGGATATTCTGCTTTAAGATTAAGCCAAAAAGTACTAAGTTTTGAATGTAGAGGCAATTTTTTGTTTACCAAATTTAATATTGATAATTGTTGTTTAAAATTAAATAAATTTGTGTAAGTCTGTAACAATTGAATTATAATTGCATAACAAACAAATAATAAACAAATTAAAATAATTGGAGTTAGTTATTTATCTCTTATAACAAACATATTTAAACAAATAATTTTGCAATCAAGGCCTTATGTAAGTGAATACGAGGGCTGTTTGAAAAGTAACGGGACTGTGTAAATAATTATTTTATTTGAAATGCCACGTAAAAATTACAACTTTTCCCCTTCAAAGTAATCTCCTTGAGCTCAAATGCACTTTTCTAATCTCTGCTGCCATGCTTCTATGCACTTCTGGAAAGATTCCATTGGGATCGCTCGTAGTTCCTTCATTACGGCTGTTGTTATGGCTTTTGAGTCTTGAAAACGGGTTCCTTTAATGACTCCCTTGAGCTTAGGAAACAAGAAAAAATCACAGGGAGCCAGATCTGGCGAGTATGGTGGTTGCTCCAGCACGGCAATGTTATTTTCTGCAAGAAATTGTCGTATGCTTAAGGCATTGTGAGCAGGAGCATTGTCATGATGAAGCAGCCATGACTTTGTCTCCCACAATTCTCTTCTTTTCTCCTTTACCAAACGCATCAAACGTCGCAAGATGTCTTTGTAAACATTCTGGTTAATGGTTTGGCCCTGTGGCAAGAATTCTAGATGAACAATTCCATGAACATCAAAGAAAACAATCAGCATCACCTTAATTTTGGACTTGCTTTCTTGGGTCTTGGTGAGGATGCACTCTTCCATTCAAGGCTCTGCCGTTTGGTGAGTGGATCGTACTCGAAGATCCATGACTCATCACCGGTAACAACTCTACTCAGCAGATCTGGTGTAATTTCAAGTTGTTTCAGGATGTCTTGACACACTTGCACACGATTTTCCTTTTGCCCATCATTCAGCAACCTTGGTACCATTTTCGCACAAACCTTCCTCATCCCCAGATCTTCTGTAATGATCCTCCACACCCTCTCACAATTCATGCTCAACTCATCTGCTATCATTCTAACAGTAAGGCGGCAGTCACTGCGCACTTTTTCTCTCACATGCTCAACATTTTCGTTTGTTCTGCTTGTTGTTGGCCTTCCACTCTTAGGATCATCTTCCACATCCTCTCTTCCCTCTCTGAACCTCTTGTGCCACTCAAAAATTCGAGTTCTTGACATCGTAGCATCTCCGTAAACTTCTTGGAGCAAATTGAATGTTTCAGTTGGAGTTTTTCCAAGTCGAACGAGAAACTTCAAGTTGATTCTTTGTTCAATGCTCATTATTTGTTAACAAAAGAAAAAAAAAGAAAAAAATATTTACTAAATAAATTATCCCAAAACGAACTACAGTAAAGCACTTTCAAGAAAAGCCTGTAAAAAAGCATATGGTTGTCACAGAATGCTGAAACTACATTTTTACAACCACAAGACATTGCACCATCTTAAAAAACAAAGCTTTTATCACTGTTGCAAGTGTTGTTTGTGCAAAGCATACAGTCCCGATACTTTTCAAACACACCTCGTATTCCATTACAAATTTCATAGTACAGGATGTATAGGTATTGGTTGGGTTGTCACATTTGGTGATGTCACAGATATCACTTGTTGGTATCAATTTCAAAAACAGCTCCAAATTTATAATTATATTATGTATTGATGACATTTTGTCAAATTTATTTTTCAAACCATTTAAGAGCAATAATATACTTCTACATGTAAAACTAAATTAAAAATACAAATGTAATTGTAAGTTTTTAGTGCTCTTCAGTAGAGTGTTCAATGACTTCAGTTAGTTGTCTGAACAATTATAGAAATTAACAAAAATATTTTTTTAGGTAACATATTATTAAAATTGTCTCAACAGTTTGCTTTGCATGTGAGGCTCATCAGGAGACTCAACATTTTATTTAAATAAATTCTATTTCATTGAGATGTTGTGTTCTTTGATATTGCAATTACTACCCTCCTTGATCATATACAAATTATTATGTAAAGCACAATAACTAAAGACAAAAAATTATCAAAATGAGAATGAATAAACTTACCTGTGATTTGTATGCAAACAGTGAGGTAGCATTCAAAACAAAAAATTGTTCACACCAGCCACTTAAGTATCCATGCCATTTAAGCAATAATCCTTCCATTACAACAAAATATATGTCTATTATCAATTCAGAATATAACACAAAAAATTCAATTACCGTAGTTTAAATGCTATATTATGCCATGTTCAAAATTACCTAATTGATATAGATTAAATTTAAGTATAATTAATTACAAAATTAAAATAAAAAATCATGTTTTCATATCTAATATTTTACTGGGTCATGAAAATTTAATGCTGAAAAATTCAATTAACAAGAATTCATTGCCTGGACCTTTGATTTTCACTCAAGCAAATTTTTTTGTCTTTACTGGTTTGAAAGTTTGTTATTATTGCCAATGTTTTTAAAAAATTCCAATATTGTTTGGGTGATATTATGAATTTATAAACAGGCCATAACTTGTTTTGTTAATTTGTTTGTCCAATCTTTAATCTCTTTTTTTAATTTCTGAAGGCACAAGCAATTGACAAGAAAATCACAATGACCTGCAAAACACTGAAACTTCTGCTATCACAAAAAAATCTAAATTTGCTTGAATAGTAATCAAAAATAAAATCCCTAATTTTCAGTGCTAATTTTAGTCAACCTGGTATTGCACTGCATTGTAAACCTCACAAATGAAAACCTTAACTCAAGCCTATGTCAATGCAGTGAATGATGCTTTTTTATGTATAGCATCACTTAATTAACAGTTCTCAAAAAAAAGAGTTGCAGAGCTGCAGCACCCCCAAATATCTGCTCAGCATTTGTAAACATAATGAAAAAGGCTTTTAAAAATTTTTTTTAATATGTTTTAATTCTTCTCAATTTTTTTCACTAATAATAACTTAATTTCAGAATTTTAAACAAAATTTTTTTATAAAATTTTGCATTGGCAACTTCTTAAGCTGTTTTTAAGCTCAAAAATTTTATGCAAAATGATGCAATCCACTGAAGCTTCATGTGGTAGAATTTGAGCTGCAATCAATGCAGCCTACTCATAACAGAATCTTGGAGTGAAAACAAAATTAAAAATCTCATTACACATGGAGAAGAGTTGGCCAGTTCATGTTTTTTGTAGTTCACTTCCTTTTGGAAAAAATTAGTTTGACTTAAACTAAAGTTTTTTTGAGCTCCTTGCTATTAAATTATTGAAATATAAAGATGTGGCTTTCAAGCACAATAATAAATTGATATATAAAATTGTGGTAGCTTATTAAAGAAATAAAAACAACAGCAAAAAAGTATGGTAAAAAGTCTCAACTTTTATATATAGTGATTAAAAATATGAGCAAAAAACATACCTAACCCAAATCCAACTAAACAAAACTAACATACACACAACATAAGTAAAACATACACCTAAACCTAATCTAGCTAAATTTAACTAACCTCATTTTTTAAGTGAATAAGTTTAAGGATAATATGAAGTAATAATTTAAACATCACATCTTGTTTAAAGCTTAATTTAAACAAACTTCTAAATCAATATTGATGCAATGTTAACCACTACTTTGATCAAAATTTCATACTGATTAACATTCCATTTTTAGTACAGACAAATCCAGATATTTGCATCTCCAATAATTGCATAATCTGCTTTATTGCATAAGGATCAGAAATCAACAACCAAAGCCAATCATTTGCTAACACTTCAGTAATTGCATATCAGTTTATTGCATAATACAGTTAATGAATAAAAATTCAAAGCTATTCATTCATTTAAGTGAAAACTCTTGCACATCAATGAAAGTAACACCTGATTAAAAACACTTTGTAAAAACACACACTTAATGCTTTTGCTGCACATTTATGAGTAGACAGCAGTTAATAGAAAACAATGTAAGATAAAGTTGCTTAAGTGTTCAAGTCAATTGAAAACAACATGTCACCCTCATTGTGCAATGACAGTTTATTTAACTGTAAACATACAGCAGGGTGATTTTATTGCAGCGTTTCATAGTTTGTGATATATAGTCTAAAGTTTTACATTTAAAAATGACAGAAGCAGGATCAAGTAAGCAGAAAGATTTATCATTGTTGACAAAATCTGTCATTGAAAAAGTTGAGTAAAAATTATCTCAAAGCACAATTGCACAAAAAGTTAGGAATATCACAGTCCCGAATTTATAATATCACAGTGCTTGCATTATGAGAAAAAAGCAAAACAACTTTGTGTAAGGAAATGTAGACCTTATATAAACAACAAGATACTAGCTTGCATTGCTTGTCAAAGCAATGAAATCAAGCATAATGCCACCAGTATTTATAAAAATTATGAAATATAAAAATATCTATAATTCATCTGTATTCATCTGTATATAACAACAACACATTAAATTTAAAACAAAATGCAATTGAATGACCACTGCTCATTGCAAAACAACCTACATCAACTCCTGCCAAGATGCTTAATTTTTTTGTGAAAAGGCTCATAAGTAGTGGTGATTTTTCAGATTTGGAGATCTAAGGCAAAATCCTAATCATGGCTACCAAGAAAGGTTCTACCAACAAATCTTCTTGAGGAGACCATAACTGTTGTTTGTTGGTAAAACTAACCTAAAATCTCCCTTACAGCACTAGGAGGCAATGAAAAACAAACCAAGAGAAAAAGGATCTTTCAAGAAAGAATAGTAATCACAGGGGATTCCAGGTGAGTTTCACTAACAAAAATCACTTATGGTCACTTATTGAAGAGGCCCAAAATGTTATAATGCAATCTTGAAGGTATTTTTAAGCCATTTATGTTGACTTTTATTATAAGGAAAAATTTTTTCTTATAGTTAGTATAGCATGTGATCACATTGTATTTGTAAAAACTGCTCAATTTACTCTACCACTTTTAACATGGAGTAAGTTAAGCAATATTGTGGATAAATAAAGCAACAATGATACAGCATTAAAGTTTTATTTTAACCCATAAAATTCATTAAGTTTTGTGATAGACACATTAATTTAATTTTGTTGGTTTGGGTTATTATAATTATTGTGATGTAAAAAGTGGCTAGAACAGTTTTTTTTTTATCTATATAACAACTTTTTTAATATCTACTGGGTGCACAGAAAGACCCCAATTAAATTTTAAATATTGTGATTTTGATTTAGTTTTTTTAATTATCTTAACAGTTAAATATACTGTTTCTTTCATCTATTTCCTTATCTTAGGACATTGAAACATAAGTTTAGTTTAAAAATTACTATGATTCAACATGATGCTATACCCCATCATGCAGAAAAGTCAAATCCCCAGATTGTAAAGCTTCTAAAGCATCATAATTGACTGTTTGCAATACATTAATACAATGTAAGGAGCTTGGAATAGGAGATGATTGGCCCTGGTGTGGACAACCTCAAACTGCTCACACACCTTGGAAAGTAAAGGCTATTAAAGAGAAAATAAAGAGAAACTCCAAAAGATCAATGAGGAAGATGGCAAAAGAGATGAAGATTAATGCAACATCTGTAAGGACAATTGTAAAGAAGGATCTAGATACATATCCATTCAAAAGTAAAGAAAGAATAAGCAACTCACCAATTTTAATAAAAAAAGAGAAAAGTATGATTTAAAGTTTTTCTGAATCATTTCAAGAGTGGCACAGATGCAGAAGTAATCTTTTTATACAAGAAAATGTTTATGATAAAAGTGCAGTTCAATACTCAAAACAACAGAATTTTTTCAAAGACTATGGATGACATCCCTGACTCTGTAAAAGAGGTTTATTGTTGCCAAAAACCTTTCTTGGTCATGGTTTGGGCTGCCATTTCCAAAACTTGAAAGATCTCCTTTGATTTTTTTGAATGAAAGGGCCAAAATCAATTCAGATTTCTACATCAAGGAAACTTTGACCCCTGCACTGGTTAAAAAAAGAAACATTTTAACAAGATGGTGCTTTCTTACACAACTCAAAAAAAATGTAAGAAATGGTGTCAAACCCTACATCATTAGAATGGGCCTGCCAAGGAGAAAGTACTGTAAAAGTGTCTTTCCCAAGAACACAACAGAATGGCCCAAGTAGGTTTTTTTTATTTATTTATTTAACTCAGACTCACGGTCTATAACAAGATAAAAAATAAAAAACAAACAGTAAAAACTACACAAAATCAGACACATACAAAAACAACAACGTAAAGTTTAACAATTTTGCATTTTTAACATTTTGAAAACTCTGCAGAAGCTGCAAATCAACAGCAAACCAGAAATTAAAAAAAACAAACATTAAAAGTCATGTGACTTTCTAGATTCTACACTTCTAGATTTTGCGAATTTTGTCTAGGGATGGAGCTGCACAAACAGCAACTTGTAGCTTCTTTAGACTTTAACTTCAGCTGATTTTAAAGGCACATTTACAGCCATTTATAATACTATATTATTACATTTACAGCTGTTTACACTAGAAACATTTCCAAAAAAAGTTAACACTTTTGGTGTGGAAGATTAAGCAATTTGGCTCTTGTTTAGTATTTGCCAAGTTTAGTTAATTGTTTTTTAATTTTAGGGAAATCCCTAAAGGTTGGTTGGTTAGTAACAGTTAATGATAAATGAGGCCCTGTTCTTAGACGTAAATCTACGTCCTTTTGCACCGAAAGTGTTAAGTAGGCAGCGTGGTCAAAGTGGTTAAAGCACCAGGCTGATGACCAACATGGTCTCGGTTTAAAACCCACTTGCACCATTCTGTTCTGTTCTTGGGAAAGACACTTTACGGCACTTTCCCTTGCTTGGTGGTCTTGGCAAGCAGTTCTAAATTGCAGTCATATCTCTATTAAATTACAAGTGGACAGCAATATCTTGGCATCTCCGGAAGCAGGTTGGGGTAATTGCTTACCCTATGTATAGCACCTCCATCGCTTTCCTGTGAGTCAGGAAAATGAATATAAAGATAAAAATAAAAATAAAAGAAAAAATAAAGTATTGAATTTGATCATAGCACACATAAATGAACAGTTTAAAGCAGAGATGTGGAGCCAAAGCTGGAGCCAGAGCCTGGAGCGGAAAGAAATTTTAAGGTCTGGAGCTGGAGCTGAGCCAGAGCCAGTCATTTTAAAATGCCAGAGCTCAAGCAAGAGCTGGAGCCATAGATTTTATTGCTAGCTCTGCACTCCTGGTAAAAACAAATCAATTTTTTATGTGTTGAATATTATAATTATGAATTTGTTTATTGAATGTTCATTGAAAGTAATCCGAAAAAGTTTTCGGTAGCATATTATGCATATACTTAAACATGAATTTTGCATAAGTAAATTTAATAATATTGTTTATTTTTAAGACATAAAATTTATGAAAGAAATAATTTATATTTGTTGATTTTGCTAAAAATAAACAAGAACAAATGAACTTATTTTGATGGACCTGAATAGGAACCAGCATTGATTTATTAGCTCTTCTCCAATTCAATATAGAGTTTTAGACTTCAGATTAAAATATTGCAAAATAGATAGTTTTTAATGTCACTAGGGTAGCAGTGTCTGAGTTTACATACTATGCCACAAACTTTAGAAAATTGTTAAGTGCTCATCTCAAGTTACCCCAAGGCACTTCAAACTACATTTTTTTTCAATAAAAAGACATGGTAATAATAAAAGGATTAGTAAAATTTTTTTTTACTGAATGGTACAAAATAGGTTTTAAAGTAGTTTAATGATAGTTTATTTGACTTAAACCATACATATATTATTTTGCACAGATATCAAATAGAGTAGTCTTCATATTAGATACATTTGAAAGATCATTTATTTAGAGTAAGAATAGCAGGAGTCCAAGAATTAAACCCAGTGGTACTCCACATTTAAGTGTAGGCAAATCAGATGAAACATTTTTTATTTTTGTACATTGAATTTTATAGGTATAATTTTATGATAAATACGACCTTGCCTCTTAATTCAAAGTATATATTAATTTTTTCTATTGATATATCATGATCATGACTAATAGTGTCAAAAGCCTTGCTTAGATCTAAAAACACAGAGCATGTAAATTTGTTGTTAAAATTAGATAGTAGTTTATCACAGATGATTGCTAAATACAAAATGTTTAAAAATCATACTTATTATGAATTAAATACCTACTAATCATTAAAGTTACTTTTGCAACTCCCCGTTTTAAAATGAAACCGATGCCGATCAACAACATTGTATTTTTAGCAAAATGAAGGGGACATCGGTTCTATATTTAGGTAAGCCTAACATCATTTAATCTTAAGTTCAGCAACTAAATATCTATTCATGCAATAAAAAGTGAATGCTGAAAGTATTGCCATATTTATGTATATAGAACTGAGATAATAACTTAATGGATAAGTTTTTATAAAAAATTCATTAAATTGAGTAAAATTTTTCCTAAAAATTGCTTTAGTGAATCATTTGCATTGAGTGTTAAGCATAATAAACGGTCTGTACCCATGGTTTTTATTGCATATTGTTAAGGCTTATGAATCAAATTTTTTTTCAAAAAAATTTCTGTGGGGGTTTTCACAATTCTTGGGGGATGGCGGGAAAAAATTTTTTAAAAAAATAAATAACTTTTTTATATTAATATTTATAGGATTTTTGATATTATATTTAAATTCCTTGTTTTTTTCTAATTTCAATCATACATAACCAAAGTCACTAGAAAATACAAGTTATGCAACGCATTGGTCTCTATTGTGACGTGACAAGGCCGCCATGTTTGGTCCCAAATTGACTATTTCAGCGTATAAAGGTATGCTATTTCACGTTATGCAAAGAAAATTTCTACACGTTTACTTTGAAAATAAAGTAACTTCAGCCGGGTGGTTGATGACAATCGGAAAGAAAAGCAAACATAAAGGTTTATACTTCAAATGAAATATAACTATATGAAAATATTGATGAATTGGTAAGATTAAAGCTTTGATTGTACAATAGAGTCTGATAAAGGAACAGCATCCTTAAAGTAACAACAGACAGTAAAGAACTTAAGATTTTGCAAAATACTAAGTAGTTGATTAATAATATCATCTCACTTTAAAAAATCATCGTCTTATGCCAGATTTGCTAACCACAGCCTGTTTTTGTCATTTCTGCCCTCTTCAACCAGGTATATCTTTCGAAAAAGCTTTATATCTTGCAAGTAAAAACTCGTGTTAACAAGATCGCTAAGTCAGTAGCATGAGCGTAGCTTGAATAGCAGGTACAGGCCATCACAGACGAAACAATGCTTCAAGTATTGTGCTATAATGAACGAGTGATTTGAATAAAAAGATGATGAAAGCGTTTTACAATCAAAAGAAAGTTCAATTGTTTAAAAGATGCATCCAGGTAGCCTACGTCTCTTCGGGGTGGACACAAACTTCCAATACCAATAATAAAAAATGTTTACTTTAAAGCAAAATTTTGGTCATTTTTATGCTGTACTACGACAAAAAAAGATCTGTCGGAAAAGGTGTATTTGTATTTAAAGGAAAACAATTACTGTGAGAGGTAATGCTCGCAAAAAACTTTTGTTGTAAGTTCCAAACTTTCACACTACTTAGCCTTGTCGTTTTGAATATTACATTTTTAACTGCAGTGAAAGCAAATCGTGGTAAGGCAAGTTTAAATGAATTGGCAAATGAGGAACAACACACAAGCCTACATCCACACATTTTTTCAAATCATTTACAAATTACTAAAAGAGCACACTGCGTGATAACATTTTGTTCCACTTGCCATGAAGGAAAATAGCAGGTTTGAGAAAAGCGGAGAGAAGTATAGGATGAATACAACGTGTTGTGTCAAAATGATGAATAAATTTAAAACAAAAGAACCGATGGATATGTTAAATTTAGAAAGTACAACAGAAAGATTGGTGAAAATTAATTCAGTACGTTGGTATGGGCACGTTTTACAAAAAATAATGACACCAAACAAACATAATAAAATTGTATAGCAAGTCGGCACACCTTTTAACTTTATAACATTTTTGTAGCATCACGGTAAAAAAAGTAGTTCAAGAAAGTTTGTTTTTTAACTGGAAGGTTGTTTCTTCACTTAGGATATGCCTACCGGTTTTTGCGTTTTTTGATGCAAAAATAGTTGCATTAAGCAAAGAAATAAAATAGTCGCAGATAATACCCTACAATAAAAAGAAACTTGACCATTTAACTACAATCAAGAAAAGATTGTTGCATTTCCATTGTCACCCAAAGAGGTAGCAACTTGACATCGTTAGGTATTTGATAGAGCAGTACCTTCGCCCCCGACGGGAGCCCTATACCTGCTAGAATAGAATTAGGTGACGAGACAAAGACGCCTCACAAAGAGAAGAAATAGACAAGAACTAAAAACGTGGCAAGATCTTCTGCAATGTTCGGAACCTAGCATATTCACTAAAGGCTCTGACAATTAACTTGGCAGTTTCGTCGCATCAATCCAGAAATATACACAGCTCCTACTAATATTTTCTTCTCGTGATTATTTCAACGAAACGCTATAAGATGCAACGATCACAAACGATAATATCCTCCAGCAAAATAACACACAGGGTTAAAAAACCAAACACGGTCAATTATTAAAGTTGGTGAAAAGAAGAAATACACTAAAGGAAACCAGCCACCTCTGCCATCAATAAAAAAATCGGTATAAAAACCATAGATATTTTGGAAGTAACAACAGTTACAAAGCAGCCCAGAATAACAAACAATAAATGCTGCAAAGACAATATTTCCACAAAGAGAGCTGCAGATGACATGCAGAAATGCTATGCTCATATGTACTCTGATAAGTTGTAGCATGGACTATATAAAAAAAAAGAGAAACCCAGTTTTGCACCAGCACAAGAGCAATATAGTTGTAGTTGACAACATGTACTGTATATTGCATCCAATTCTTAATTGTAACTAAATTTAATGAGACATTCACTGCAACTCCTCTATTCTGATAAAGGGGCATGCATATTTGTTTTTCGACATCATGCAATCTGAACTTTTTAAAAGAGAATGCAATTTTTCTGCACAATTTAAGAATAATTATGAAAAATAACAAAGTCGTTGCAGCGACTTCTGACAAAAACACAAAAACAAACCTAGAAATTCTCATTCTAATTTTGATATATTCTTCGTGGCCGGACTAAAAATAAATGAAGACAACCGGCATTTAGCAAAATAGAAAATGCTGCTGCAAATCCACTAAATGCACAGACACTATACACACTTTTTAATTATCTAATTACTTAATTGATGAGCGCGCAGCAGTTTTACCGGCATGGCCCTGTTGCATAGAAACGTTATTACTTTCACATACGTGTTTAACGAAAATATTCATACGGAGCTTAATGTAACGCTTTAAAATACGTAATGGGAGGTCATGACATTTGGGAAAGCTGCTTGTATTATACTCAATTTTTGATAAAACTTCTTGATTTGGACATTCATTACGCAAAAGACAACATCTACTGCTGCGTTCACATTTTGCTAATAACTGAAAAATGATTTTGTAGGGATGACACAGGTAATCAGTAGAAACGAGCTGTCAAAGCCAGCTTTATATGATTTGAATTGTGTAAGCATTGAAAAGCGTTGTAAGCTTGGGTCGACTTCATGCGACGTAAAAAAATCGGAGCAGATACTACAACAAATCTTTTGCAATTCTTTATGGACTGCCCAGCCAACTGCATAATAAAACCCGTTGGATTCACAGACATCAGAAGTCAACCCAGCAACTGCACTTAACACATTGACTGCCAAGCCCATTTTCAGAAAATGGTTCCCAGAGGCCATGGTGCAAAAATTTTTTTTCTGATGTATTTTAACTAAAAATTACTTATATATATCGAAATTTCCTATGTTAGTGCATTTTAGGTATGAAATTTAACTTTTTCCGTGTCAGTCACTAATGTCTGACGCGGCCCCAGATTGAAACGTTTTTGCGCCAGGCCACGTCAGTCATTTTTGGTAGACAGTAATTGCTACACATTTTGCTGTTCTTGAAACCCCCAACTATCAATTTACCGAAAACGTAAAGGATTGCGGTGATTGTTGCTCTTTTACTGTATTTCAGATAGGTTAAATATAGAAATTTTCAAATATGACTAAACGAAAGTTAACTGCTGATGATATAGATATGCTTATGCAAGAATCTGATTTTGACTCTAGTGAATCAGACCATGATGATTCTTGTGATGATGCGAATTGGGATCTGGACCCTCTTTCTAGTGATGGCAGTGATTTTGACTCTGATGAATCAGAAACTGAAGCCGCTGCCATGGACATGGATGACAGCGTCACTGCAGCATCTGACACTAATGGCAGTAGCCTAGATCAATCAGCATCCGAAGATGATGATGACAGTAACGACAGCACAATATTGATCAGTGGCAACTGGACCGATTTTGTTAAAAGGCAGCAGCCCTCTACTTTCAGTGACCAATCTGGTTTGTTGAAAACCCTTGCGCCTAATTGCTCCCCACTGGATGTGTTTTCACTTCTAGTGGATGAAAATGTCATTCATCGTATTGTTGCAGAAACAAACCGGTACGCTGCACAAACAATAGCAAATAGGTCTCTCACCAAATTTGCCCGGTTGAATAAGTGGGTAGATACAGATGAAGTCGAAATAAAAAAGTTTCTCGGCTTAATTTTTTGGATGGGGCTTGTTAGACTAAACTCTCTTGAAAAATACTGGTCAACGAATCCTCTCTTTCAGCAAACTGTTCCTCGCGCAACCATGTCTCGCAATCGCTTCCAGTTACTTTTGAGTATGCTACATTTCAGCGACAATGAAACTTCGGAAAGTGGTGATCGTTTAGCCAAAATACAACCATTGATAGATATGCTGCAAAAAAACTTTCAAAGTTTGTTTCGTCCAGAAGAAGATGTTGTTATAGATGAGACTTTAGTGCCATGGCGAGGACGCTTGACCTTCAGGCAATACATCCCAAACAAAACGCATCGCTATGGAGTCAAACTTTTCAAACTTTGCTCAATGGTTGGGTATACTCGTACATGGGCTCTGAAGGTCTATTCTGGCAAATCCCAAACTGGAGAGCGTGAAATTGGGCTGGCTAAAAATGTTTGCATCGAGCTGATGAAAGACCTGATAGGTCAAGGTCATACATTATATGTAGACAATTTTTATACTAGCTATGAGCTAGCAAACTACTGCCTGCAAAAACAGACCCATCTTGTTGGAACCCTTCGTGCAAACAAGAAACACATTCCGAAAGAAGTTCTGCAAGCAAAGCTAAAACGAGGTGAAATGGTTGCTAAAGAAGACCAACAAGGAGTGGTTATTTTGAAGTGGAGAGACACTCGTGACGTTCGTGTTTTGTCAACGAAGCATGCACCGGTTATGAAGCCAATCACACAACGCGCTCCACGTGCTGCTTCATCAGACGCAGTTGGACAAAGAAGACGACGCCAAAGAGCTACCGAAAAACCACTTGCTATCTTGGAATACAACAAAGGCAAAGGTGGAATCGATCTTTCGGACCAAATGGCGTCATACGCTACTACCCTTAGGAAGGGGGTCAAATGGTACCGAAAGCTAGCAACCGAACTATTGCTGGGGATGTCGGTTGTAAATGCTTGGGTGGTCTATAAAGAAGTGACCAAAACAAAAATAAAAATTTCTAAGTTCAAGGAACTGCTCGTGGAGCAACTGTTATCAGATGCCGGTGTTGTCACACCTTCAATTTCAGGTTCTTCTGCGCCACATCACCATCTGGTTGAGCGTACAGGAGCCCTTGGGAAAAAAATTAGACGAGCATGTGCCTCCTGTTATGCAAAGGCGAAGCAAGAAGGTGGCCGTGATGGGGCAAGAAAGAACTCTTCAAAATCATACACATATTGTGATTTGTGCCCTGGACAACCACAGATGTGCCGAAAATGCTTCAATGAACTTCACAAATGAACAGACGTGATATTCACATTTACGTTGTTGTCGCTTTTCGTTGTATTTCTTTCAAATAAACAAAATTTGCTAAAATTTGTGTGTCGGTTTATAACTTTTTTATTTTTTGCACTTTGCTAAAACCAAAGCTTCCAAAATATTCCTCAGAGGCCACGCTATCAAACCTCCATTCGATTTGCACGTACTGTCACCCATAAGTGAGAGACGTGGCCTAGACGGAAAATTCGAGTGTCACCCACATATGACTGACGGTGATCGTAATGAAACATTACGTGTCACCCATATATGACTGACATGGCAGTCAAAGTGTTAATAAAGATAGTGCAGCATGGTCGGTTTTATCTTCGGGCATTTCTATATTTTGATCATCTCTATATCTTTTTTCATTAGCTTTTATAAAGCTAACAAGGTAGGGTGTCATCCATTTCATAATTTCCTGTTGACGGTATTGTCATATATTGCGCCAAATAAATCAATCGTAAAGACAACCGAAATTGAACTGGCTTAGGATGCATAACTCCTTTTGAACGAATTTGTGCGAAAATATTTTCAAGAGCATCTTGCGAAAATCTACCACTCATTAAAAATTTAATCTTTTTTTGCATCCACTAGATGTTGACTGGATGTTGCACCGACATAATTGTTGTGCTTGCCAATTTAACACCAGATTGAACAGGCTTCCACGATGATCCTATTTTGATGTTTTGAATGACACGCAATACCTACGAGACAATTTAGTCAACTATAATGTAAAAATACTATTAACAAGTCGGTGCGGCATTCTACTATTTTGCCGTATTGAAAAGCTGGAGCATAAAAACATTTTGCCATTGGTTGACTATTCTACTTTAATTTTTTTAATGAGACTTTAGGAAGATAACAGTTTTAATTAGTTACTTAAGATTCTACAACAAATATTAATTAGTTGCAATTGTATAAAAGCAACCATAGGTCTTCTCACTCACCCACCCACCCTAGAAGCGAATACTGGCGATATCGCATATTTTCGTCAATACATTTTTTTTGAAGAGGAAAGCGAAATCAGGCAATAATTACTTTGGATTTGTAAGCCTAATCGCCTCGTCGACGCTCCCAGGTGAGCAATCATCGGAAATGATCGGTATGAGGAAAAACTTAAAGGGAAGCAAAAGTCTTTTGTGTATAAGATGTGTAAGTGCGATCTTAGAACAGAGAACCAAGGTAGAGATCAAAACCCAGAAGACTCTCTTTAAACGATCTCTTTTTGGCGAAGGAAAATTGAAGGTAAATTAATCCAAATTTCAACATTGCTCTAATCAAAAACAAAATCGTCAGAGATGAATTTCCAAGTGCCGCGAAACGATATTTTGCGGCAGAAAAAACAACTAGCTTCAAAATTAAACCAAATTCGGGCTAAGAATTTGGAATAAATTGCATTAAAAAAATAAACCAAAGTATTTTTGACTCAGCAAAAATTAGTCTAATTTTGAAGCTTTTTGGAAATTCATCTCTGACGAATTTGTTTCAGATTAGGGCAATTTCGAAATTTAGTCGGCCCAATTTTTTCTATAAATACAATTATCGGTAGTTTGAAATTTGGATTAATTGACTTTCAAATTCCCTATGCCAAAAAGAGATCGTTTAAAGAGAGTCTTCTGGGTTTTGATCTCTACCTTGGTTTTCTGTTCTAAGATCGCACTTACACATCGTATATACAAAAGACATTTGCTTCCCTCTAAGTTTTTCCTCATACCGATCGTTTCCGATGATTGCTAGCCTGGGAGCGTAGACGAGGCGATTAAGCTAACAAATCCAAAATAATTATTGCCTGATTTCGCTTTCCTTTTAAAAAAAAATCAGTTGCAAATGTGTTAAAAAAAGTACTAATGAGATATTATAAAATTTCACATGATTGTTTAATTAGAGTTTTTTTTTATTTTAAAGTTAGTCTTTAATGTGCCAACAAAATTAACGTGCTTTAAAAAAGCGCAAATTGTAGTTTTCACGTTAAAAACACTAACTCTTAACCTAACATTTGTGTTTATTAAGTAGATTGTTGAACTTTATTTACATTTTTTGTTTTAAATCTAACAAACCTCCTTCAAAACTTTAACTTTTTGTTCGCTTTGATTGAACAAAGCATTACCAAGAAAACAGAAATTCATAACGTCAAGCCACTTACTTTGGAAATCGCAAAAGAATGCTGTTGTTAACGCTTCTTCATCAAAAACTTTCTGGGCAACCAAAGTTCTGATTGCTGACGCTGTGGTGTGACTAAAAACTTAACAAAATAAACCTGAAAGTTCACTTGAAATTCCGTTTACAAAAAAATGTTTCAACCTGCGAAGCAAGCTTGGCTTTCATTTTTTGAAAATGGGTAGGATTGATATGAGCGGAAGCTAATTTGGGAGCAAGTTTCAACGGTGTTTCTTCTTGCTTTGTCACAAGCTGCTCCAACCAAACTTCAGAAACCTACATTAAAATATTGAAACACAAATTACTTGCATTGCATATTACTTATCTTAGCTGAAGGAAGCCCATACTTTTTGACTGCAAAACTTGGAAGAACGAATCGAATTTTAAAAATGCTGCCCACAAGTTTTTTAGCAAATGAGGAACGTCAGCAATAAAATGAAGTTGCTCATAGGCAATGGCTGGATGTGCAATCGATGGAAGTACCATATCTCTACAAACCAATGTGGCAACAATAAATAAGTTATAATCAAATTTTTGCGTATTTTCTGGCTATAGGAATGCCACAGCAGCCACTTCCAACATGAGCATTGATTGACATAATTTAATTAAATTGTCGCAATAAATAAGTTACCACAATTTGTTATCTACAAATGCAATCATTTAATATCATACCTGTTTGTTACTATTCCTGCATGTTTCCACATTGCCTGATTGCATCCACCCATGTCAGACACTACACACTGCACATTAAACCCGCTCATCGCCAACTCATTAATTATTGCTTTGGTAACATTCCACAATGCTTTCCCACTTGTGCTATGTCCAGTGTAATAATAAGCTGCAAAACGTTTTGACAATTACATGAAAACAGTTTGTGATGAGCAGTTATTAGCTGCTGTTGTTACTGCACAACCTACATTTCTTTTAACTAAGGTTGTCAAGGTTTGCTTGTAAAGTAACATAAGTTAATGCATACCAATACAGGGTACAGTCATCTTAGTCTAAGTGTGTGACTATTTGCCCTAGTTAGTCAAGCCAAAAAGCTTTGTTTCATTAACATTTACCAACAACTTGTTTCCACTTTAAGGTTATTCCTTTCACCATATAACATAGGACATGACAAGCTGCTTCATCACACTTACCTGGATTGAATTCATCATTTATGTAACCAACAAATTGTTTTAAGCCAGGACCATACTGAATTGATTTTGATATTTGCACTTCATCCAATACAAGAGTGCACATTCTTTCATAAGGTTTTGTATTTTTTAATTTAATTTCCATCCAATCCATAGCCATTGTTTGCAAACCAGGCTTCATTTGCACAGATGCAATGCAATTGCAGATCGTTCTATAAGCTGGCAGAGGCATTGCCAGCTTATGCAGAAACTCGTACCTTTACAATAAACATCTTTAACAATCCCTCTGCTAAGAAATCACACAACAAATGGCATGAGACACACTCAATTGATACTAGCAAATTATAGCTTACATATCGACTTGAGTATAAATATAAAAACACTGTTCTTTCTAGTTGCTAGCATCTCACCCTCTTATTCCACATGCACAGCGAATTTGCAATGCTGTTTTTATTGTTTCATTGCTCCATTTACTTGCCATTTTATTTTTACAAGTTAGTGCTTGAAACTGGTCCTCATTTAAAAATCCTGATAATGCCTTTTTTGGTCTTTCTAACTGAACTTTAAGTTTTCTCACCTATCAAAACACAATTGATTATTTTGAAATGATACAATGTGTCTCTCTGATAGACACTAGAATATATTTACTGTACTTAAAATAAAAGATTTGATTATTTGTCTCAAATCACTAGTAGTTACTTAATTGCTAATTAGATGAATCAATAAGAGCTGTCATGATGTAGCGGTTAGCATTCCAAACTGCAAAGCAAAAGGTCTGTGGTTCGAAACTTGACTGGTAAGCACCATTGGTATCTGCCAGGAAGGGCATCTGGGACACAAAGGACATGGCCAAATCAAGTCTAGTAACTAGGGCAAGTGAAAAATCACTACACCAGTACTGTCTAACCCCCTTAATAAGAAAAAAAATGATGCAAAGCCCCTTTATAATATGCCAAGTTTAATCTAGAAATCACCTACTTCAATATCAATTTTAGCTCAATTAATACTTTAAAAAAATCACCAGATCAGTGCACTAAATGCGAACTCACAATACTGAATAACACTGCAATGCCATTGACACAGGTCCATCTAACAACCAGTAAGCAAATAGTTACAAAAGCATTTACAAATGCAGCAACAAAAGCTATTTCAGAGAACATTGCTATGATGATAGAATGTAAAAGCATTAAAAATGTCCAAAGCTTGATAAAAGTCGTGCTTCAGTTAAAATGCATTTATACTCCCTGTGCATCTTGTGAAACTGCTGGTTTAGTGTAATGAAATAAGCCTGGAAGACAAAGATCTTTTTGCAATGCACTATTAACATATTGCAAAACATTTAAAAGAGTTGTTACTTTGCTCACCCATGCTTTAATCTTCTATTTTCCAGTTTCACACAACAGCATTTTTCATAAGCCACAATACCAGCAGATGTTGATGGTACTTCACTGTCATGAACATCACTATCCTCACATTCAATTTCATGCACAGTATCTATTTGGTTTAGCTCAAGTCTGGGATGTTTTGCATATGAATGATCATCAGTAATACAGAAATTTGGATCACTACTAACTGAAAAATAAGTATATAGTGTAAAGTTTGTATCAGCCATAAAAAACAAAACTTTAATGCAAGTACGCAACTTTTTATGTTGGTTGGTGTTTTGATGTGTTGTTACTAAGCAGTGGTTCAAGCAAGTACAGTGCAAAACTACATTTAAACCACACACTGGCCTAATAAGGCTCTTCTATAAATTTTAACAATACAGAAGACCATTTATATACACACACACACACACACACACACACACATATATATATACAATGAATTTTAATTTACTAGTCAAACTCAACAAGCCTACCAGTCTGCCTCAAATACAATGACAGTTTATTCAGACTAAGTTTGACAATTACACATTTAATCTTGTTTTATTTTCAGGACATTTTGATAAACAGTACACTCTTTTACACAATGATTAAAGGTTTGATGTTTTGGCAGTAGGAAAAAAGTGATTTTGTGAAAAGAAAAGCTTTACTTTTCAACATGTGATAACCAATTGTTAATACCAAACACTGTTACTTGAAAAGCAATGCAACAGCACATTTATTTTTGAGAAGGTTTTGTTGAAAAGCAATCCAACCTTGTCTGTTTCTTTTTAAAACTCTTCTTGCACTTTACAACTTTTTTGAAGGGTTGGGAACATCAAAAATGGTTGGAATTGCAAAAGGCTTCAGCTTTTTTTTTACCATCATGGCACTTCTGTTCAAATTGACTCTCTTCAAAATGATATTAAACAAATTTGATGACATTATAACAAATTTTTTTGCAGTATTAACTTCTTCCTTCAACACACAAATGACCTGTTTCGTCAAAAAGCAAATTTAAAACTTGACCTTCTTACTGTTCTTACCAGCTGTTTTATGTTGTTCTAATAACAATAGAGGCCAGTTTAAATAATTTTACTTTTCTTCTTTTATTCTAGGTGGCTCAGAGCATCTTCTTAGGCTCAGTCAATTCTTGAAATCTACCAAATGCCTTCTCTTTGCCTCTTCCAATAGCTGATCCACACCAAAGTTCAATAATTTTCTCATTGCATAAATGCGACCACCTTAAAACATGTCTTCAGCAGCATACTTGGCCAACCCTTGCCAACCCATTTGCCAAATTATGTATATAAAGCCATAATATACACTAAAAAGGTCAAGTGAAACAACTTTTTCTGAAAAAAGCAGAGCTTTCTAGGTAAAATTAAAGTCCTATGTTTATTATCTAAGTGACTGTTTTAGCTTTAATAAAACCAAAACAGCCTTTAGGGCTGTTTTTAGCTTTTACTATGTTTAATCATTTTAGTGCAACTGCTCTAGTTTCAATTGATATACATTATATACATACATATATGTATGCTTTTTTTACTTTATTGTCTAGGTTATAAATTTTTTTTTAATAATGTGTTGTTTATTTAAATGACCATATGGTTCTTCACTGCCTTCTTGTCACTATTGCTTACTAACAATTTGCAAAATGTGAGTTACAACAGTAACCTTAACTGAGAAACAATCTAAAAAGAAAGGAGAAATTTAGTCTATTGCAAAACTTGAAAAACTTTAATCATTAATACTTCCTAAAATACAAAAAAAAAAAAAAAGAAAAAAAGAAAAAGATGCAAGTGTTTCAAAACCACTTTTTATTTAGAAAAGTAGAACAATAAATAAAATATAAAAAGAAATACTACAGTGCCATAAACTTTATTTAAAAAGCTTTTCTACATGCGCAGCCCAGCATAAACAAAATCGTTTTTGTGTAATAACAAAAAACTAATTGCAAGTCGTGCCATGTATAAAAGGTTTTCTAATTAAAGCATATGTAACACAGTAATCAAAACACTTACCTCACACAATTTACTAAATTTTGAAGGCACCCAAGAATCTCTTTGACAATTAATAAACCATCGTTTTCATCTTTCATTCTTTTGTCACTGGGAAACTTGAACAGGCAATCACCCTTTCTTGAGTTTCCAGAACAATTAGGCGCTGCACATCCTACCATTTTTGTTACAAGCTAATAGAAAATAAGTTATAGCTACAACCTAAAAAATAGCCTGAAATGTAGCATAAGCTTTTTAAATATATATAGAGTTTCTTTAGATGTTTTAAAAAGTATATATATATATATATATCTGCAGCCTCAAATGTAGTTAACCTTTTCTTGTATAGAAGAATATACAGGGTGATCAGCCCAAGTGTAGACTCATTTAAAACCATATATGTTGTGAATTATAGAAGCCATCGTTTAAAGTAAGGGCTTAAAATAAAGGTACACAAATACACTTTCAGATTTATCAACATTTGTTTGAAATAACCTCCTTTTGCACAAATCATACATCGAAGTCTGTCAATAACCTGAGAACATGTTGCACGCAGAGTTTCTGGAGATATTTCACTCCAGCTTTTCTTCAATGAGTGCTTCAAAGCATCAATATTCTTATGAGAAGTTACACAAGATTTGTGGTCCAACATAGACCAGACTCCAAAGTCCATCAGGTTTAAATCTGGTGAGGAATGGGGCCAAAACGCCTTTGACTAAAAAGCCACAAAATTCTCCTTACATCAGCTCTAAACCGTTTTGGCAGTATGGGATGTTGCCCCATCTTGTTGCAATGTCATACCACTATTTTCCATAGGTTTTTTAACCAACGTCAGCACTTCATCTTTCAACATGGCCAGATAAACGTGCTGATTAATTTTTACACCCCCTTCAACAAAGATAAGGGGTGCTTTTTGGTCCCATGATGTCACACCATCCCACACCATAGTTGAAGCAGGTTTTTGACATCTGAATGCTATCTGTTGTTCTACAGAAATGTTCTCAACATTCTTAGCCCAAGTCCGATCACTCTGTGTATTGCGGACTGTTTCAATCGTGAACAACGTTTCATCAGAGCAAAAAACAAGGGGCTGCATGCAGTCTTCAGAAACTCTGCGTGCAACATGTTCTCAGGTTATTGACAGACTTCAATGTATGATTCGTGCAAAAGGAGGTTATTTCAAACAAATGTTGATAAATCTGAAAGTGTATTTGTGTACCTTTATTTTAAGCCCTTACTTTAAACGATGGCTTCTATAATTCACAACATATATGGTTTTAAATGAGTCTACACTTGGGCTGATCACCCTGTACATTGAAGACAAAAGATATTGGTTTTCTGATACATAATTGCTGGATGGTCAGTTATGTATCAGAAAACCAAACCATCACACTCTCATCACTAGCAGTCACATTTTGAGCCTATATTGTTAGAAAAGTACCAGCAATCTACATTGCTGCACCATTAACAAGCTGTAGTGAGAACCAAAAACCAACTACACAATGCTGAAAAGAAATTAAGCCTGATGCACATGGGTATGTAAAATACATTCACAGTGAAATGACATCACTGATAAATGCACGAAGTAGGGGGTTGTTTTGATGCCACATTACATACAATCTGAGATCCACTAACCTTGCTGCACTATACTGCTCAAAGAGTTAAGGTTGCTTACAAGTGCAGCTTGGTTAAATGGATGTCAAAGCTAGTTTCATGTTTACTCAACACTATAATAGACTAAACTTGTATACATTTGCAATCATTTTACAAACTCACAAAGCTATCATTTTTAATCAGTTTATTTGAAAAGCATGTATACAGCACAATTGACAATAAAATATTAATGACTTGCAATACTACCATTTATAGGCTCTATCCATATCATAACTGCACAAGCCTTGGAACTGTTTTTACAATTGCTGAAAGTCAGTTGTATTAAAGCAATGCAGCCTGACATAATTAGATTGGTTTACATTAAAATAAGTAAGAAGGGTTGTAAAGAATTAACTTTTTTCTACATATATAACATTAAAAATCAAAACAGTTGCACTAAAATTATTAAAAACTATAAAAGTATAAAAAACTATAAAAACATCCCTACAGGCTGTTTTGTCTATACGACTCGTCTGGGGGTCTGCACAAAAGAAAAGACATGATGTTTTATTTCTTTTGGGCAGACCCCCTGACAATTTGTATAAACAAGTTGTAAGTTTTTGCATTTAGATTAACCTTTAAAAAATTTTATAGGATTCTTGATCACTTATCCTGGGTTAATTAGCCTTTAATAAAGAAATTTACTTTAAAACCTTCCACTTTTTTGACGAATTACTTATTTTTAATCTTTATTTCCAAACCCTGTGCGCCTTCTACCATTCATTGTACATGTGCTTGATCGCTGAATCGGGACCAAACATGGCGGCCATGAAATCAGTGTTGCATAACTTGTATTTTCTAGTGACTTTGTATATAACATGTTATAATTTAAACATATCTTGAGGAAGATATAAGCGTTTTTTAAAAAGGGTTTTTTGGCTCCCCAAAACTTTGCCCCCTATAACTCAAAAAGTATTAGTCATAGAAACGCAGTGTTGTTAAGACTCGAGTCCGATTTTTGAGGACTCGGACTCGTACTCGGACTCGTGCATCAAGAACTTGGACTCGAACTCGGACTCATAGATTTTTTTTGTTGGAACTCGGACTCAGACTCGGACTCGTAGCCAAGAACTTGCTCTCGGACTCGGACTTGTTAAAAAAACAGCATTTATCGAGTAGAAAAAATAATTCTAATAAAAGAAGCTCGATGATTTTACTCAGAAATTACGAAAAGAAAAGCACCAGGCACTGGCAGCCAGACATTTGATTGCCAGTTGCCGAATTGTTAAGTTTCTTGGCAAACATAAGGCAGATGGATTACCGTTGCAACAACCAGATTTGTCCGTGAGAAACAGCTATCTGCAAAACTTCGATCAGCAAACGAAATCTTAGTTGATTAGAATAGATTTCGTGGACGAATCTGTAGTTTGCAAATGAATAAGATTTTAAGGTGAAACTTAATCATCTACAAAAAAAGTCTTCACTTAAAATTTGTCTTCATGCCGTTCGTTGCCGAACTTTTAATAACTTTTTAGCTGACAATTGAAATTCTGACTTCACATCAGAGCGCAGCGTTATAAAAACGGACTTGCGCATTTGCTTGGGTATTGTGACGCCACAGAGGGTTTTCTGGAAATTTTAGTAAATAAAATCAAGCCATGTACATTATTGGTTGGCATTCCAGAATGCCAACGGACGCGTAAAGAATAAATTCATAAAAACAAAGATACAGTAGAAACTGGATATTACGACACCGGCTATAACGACAATTCGCTTTTTACAACGCATTTTTGTTGGTCCCGGCAGAATTCCTATCTTTTATGTACATTTGACTTCGGCTTTAGCGACACCCGCTTTTACGACAATTCGCTTTTAACGACGCCACTTCTTCATTCCCGCGAGCAAAATTATCTTATTTTGCGACAGTTATTGCCTTTTGTTTAAATGCGTGACGGGAATTAGCAGCTCTAATCTCCTTTTAGGTGTCAAGCGTCTGCATCTAAAACAAAAGCGATGGCGTGATAGCGCATATACAAGACCATTGTTGACCTAATAAATCAGGGGTGTCCAACCTTTTTGAGACGAGGGCCATTTTGACTGACCAAAAATGACCAAAAAAGTTCCATGCAGGCACTCACCGAACCCTTCCTTAAAATTCAAAAATTTTTATTAACGATCTTGAACCCAAAGTAAACTGTGCATCTGTTCCACATAAAATCATATCATTCAAAGAAACAAGACCAGCAAAACATGAACTACACACAAAAACACAACTCAATAAATATTTACAACAAATCAATGTGTCTTATGCTGTTGCATTTTGGAAACAATTCTAAAAATGCGAAGCTTCACATTGGCAAGGCTCATGGCAACAAAGTCTCTTCCTTTTTTTGTTTTTATGTCTACCATCTTCGAAAAGGAGTGTTTGCAAAGATACGTTGTAACAAACTGTATGAATATCTCCAGGGCTTTCTTAGCAAGAAGAGGGTAAGCTACGATTTGGTGACACCAAAACGTTGAGAGCGTTGTTGTTTTGAAGAATTGTTGTTAAAATTGGCTCTGCTAAAGTTCAATGGTTTCATTGAGGTATTCATCATTGACATCTTCTTTATCAGGACTAAACGTGAATGACTGTCTTACCCATGCTGGATATGACTCTCTGGTCGTAAGTTTGCAACCCATCAAGAGACTTTGCAAGCTTATCTAAGTGCATGGAAATTGCTTGCTTCAGTTCTCTCGGTACGGAAATGTTTCCATTTCCAGACACATCTTTGGTCTTACTTGTGCAGTCATCAAACAGAGGAAAGTTAGTCAAGTTATCATTCCCCATTCGTCGTTTCCGTTAACTCATTTTTTTTTAAAGTCTTCAGATATTCTTCCACTTTGATAATGTTGACTCCACCACCCTGCATCTGTTGATTGAGATTATTGAGAGCATCGAAGATATCGACCATGTATGCCAAAACGAGAATAAACTCAGAATTTTCAAAACAATCTGCATGACGATGTTGGTGCTCTCGCAATAACATGGCTAATTCCACACGCAAGGTAAAAACACGGTTCAGCATCTTTTCCTGGGATAACCACCAAACACTAGAATAGTACAGAAGTACCTCGAATACAGAGCTTATTTCATTACACAGCTCCTTGAATATGCGCTGTTTCATAGCATTATTTCGCACATAGTTCACATATTCCACCACAATTTTTAATACTTCTTCCAGTTTTGGAGTGAAGGTTTTTGTTGCCAATACATGCCTGTGCAAGAGACAATGCGTTACAGTTATGTGTGGTGCATTGGTTTTCAGTAGCGTACCAAAACCAAAATTTCGTTTCAACATGACTCGAGCTCCGTCCAAACAAATTGCATAAACAATATCCCATGAAAGATAATTGTCTCTGAAGAAATTATCTACAAATTTCTTAACCTCGGCAGCCTTAGTTGTTATAAGGAGCTGACAAAATAAAAAACTTCTTTTTTCACGTCTTCTTTATTCCCGTAGCGCACGAATACAGAAAGCTGGCTTAGATTGGAAGCGTTCGTGGTTTCGTCGAATTGGAAACTGAATTTTGCCGTGTCCGAAATCAAGTCTAAAACTATTTGAGCCAAGATGTCATCGTTCATTTTATCAATTTCAATGTAAACACTGTTACCAGGGATATTATTTAGTTTAAAATTCATTCGTTCTTCTAGTAAAATCAGCAAGTTAAACTTTAACAAATAACAGAAGGCGTAATATATTACGTTTTTCTTTGATAATGTATTATGCCTTCCTTTATTTGTTAAAGTTTAACTCGCTGATTTTTACCAGAAGAACGAATGAATTTTAAACTTATCAATTTTGTTGCTAATGGTGCCATTAGAAAGAGAAATTTGGGATGACTTATTTTCGGCTGCTTTTGCAAATATGATATTCGCCTTCTTTAACCCATTATGTCCCAAGTTTTCTATTTTTTAAATATTTTGGTAAAACTTATACAGGTGCTTCAAAAAAGGTTGGAAAACATATTTTATTCGTAACTATTTTTTCATTTGTTTTTTTCTATTTGTCACAAGAAAAGAACCTGAAATCCATGTAGCCTATATAATTTCAAAATTAAAAAAAACAACATAGTTTTAAAAAATTTAGAGTTTTTTTAATCGTCCTATATATAGGACAGTGGGACATAATGGGCTAACACAGCTGGTTTTACAAGTTTTTCACCAATGGTGTGTAGTTTTCCCTGTTTTTCAATCAAGTACGCAACTTCGTACGATGCTGTGAGGATCGGTATATCAATGAGTACAAAGCCAAAAACCGGCAGAATAGCATTTTCATCAAATCTGGCTCTCTTTATTTTAAAATCAGCGAACATGGTGTTCAGTATTTTCCATCGCCATGCACCTTTTGAAATTGTTCTTTTAGTTTTGCCGGTGCTAAGCAACAATTGCTCAACCTGGCGTAGCAAATCATGTAGCCTACTGAGAACGCTGACACCCATCACTTTTTGTGATATACGTAAATCCATATTGTACATATTTTTCTGGCCACTCCTTTTTTTATCAACATAGTTAGTATGAAAAGATCAAAATACTATAAAAAGGTAAATGTCTAGAACAGATTAAACTTAAATATTAAAGGAAAAAAATTGCATATTTAGTGCCTAATTATGGTTATTTAACTTCAAACAAAATTACAGAAGATTAAAACCCTGCATTATAACACAACAACTAAAAAATTATGACAAAATAATGTCAAAAACTAATTGCTCAATATATAAATCGATAAAGCTTGCGCTCTAAACTTGATAGACTTGATCTGGTGAGGTCGGCAAAATACAGCATGATCTCCAAGAGAAAGAAGGAGAGATTGTGCTACGTCACAATGAGCAAGAACTGCGGCTCAAGTAAAGAGGACATTGTGGTCGCCACACATACACATAACGTGTATACTTATCCTAATCTCCGCCGAACCCCTGATACTGACTCATCGAACCCAGTTTAAGAACCACTGGTCTAAAGAGCTAAAGACAACTCGCAGTTTCCAGCAATTACATATTATTACGTACACTGTAACATTAAGCAGTGATGACCTTACAAAACAGAAGGTCCGGTGAAAGAAAAATAGGGGGGCCACTTGTTCGTGTTCCAAATGTTGTTGGTCTTAAAAAGTCATCACTTTAGGGAGGCCGTCATAATGCTACTATATAGAAACAAAGCAATATTTTGCTTAAGGAGATACTTTTTGACGTTTTTTAGGGGGACCCGTGTGGCCGCCTCGTTTGGTCCGAACTAAAGCCATCACTGACATCATGCATACGGTATTATTCATTTATTTTTATGTTTTCTTCTTTTATCTTTTCCTCAAATAAAATCTGTTAATTGATTAATTAAAAATTAAAGCAATAAACTTATATCTTTTTGTGCAGTATTTTCGTTCAATACGTGAAAGTTTTTGTCCTACTTTGTGCTCGTTACCTACTTAGGGCTTCACTCTAGACACTTGATGTTTGCGTTCGGCTCGGCCTCTGTTGCTCTTATGGAACTTACGTATATGTTTTATTGAATCAAACATCATTTTTATTCTTTCCAATTAAATGTAATACTTTGGGACAAAATAATTGCCATCACAAGATTTCACTTGTTGCAACACGCTCACTTTCATTTTAAATTTGCCGGCAGCTTAGCTAGAACTACACAGCAAAAGTGAATATCGTTATTTGATTGGCTTGAGCAAAAGCGCGCAAAAGCAAATGTCAGGAGGCAGCAAAACTACAGTAACAGCGAAGACTAAGGAGCAGCTAGTACAGTAAACGAAAAGTAAAAAGTAAAGCACTAGCTTCTAGCCTTTGCAGGATATTACAGTACCGCTTAATTAAACTGCTGAAGGCGGGCAGTATGCTTTAGTACGTGTTTAAACTAGCCTATGCTGACGAGTCATCAGCGCGCCTGACTACAAATCCATTATCAAAGCGGAGCCCAAAAGAGACCAGCTAAAAGAAGAAAAATAGCAGAGGCATTTAGAAACTCTCAGCAATTGAATTCGTGGTTAATTCAACCATAAACATTCGAGCATAGAGATGCTATTAGCAGCAGCCGAGCAAGTGATTTCGTTGAATTGTATAAGTGACGATAACAATTACACTACGCAAAATTTTGGCCATAGTATAGAAACCATTTCCGTCAATTTTGTTCAAGAAAATTCTGATACTAATATAAACAATAGATCAAATGGAAGCAAGAATAATGACTTTCCCGCCATTATCGCAACTCAGAAATCAAGATAGCAACTATAGAAGCAGGTTCCAAATAACCTAAAGGACCTTAATTTCCCTAAAGATCCGCCAAATATGGTTATGGTATTCACCAAAAAGTGTGGTCGAGTGGTTAAAGCGCCGTGTTTATGTTCAACTTGGTCTCGGTTCAAAACCCACTCACGCCATTTCGTTGTGTTCTTGGGAAAGACACTCCCAAGGACACAACAACCCTAACCCTAACCCTTACGGCATTTTCCCCTACTTAGTGGTCTTGGAAAGCAGTTCTAAATTACAGTCATATCTTTATTAAATTACAAAAGGGCAACAATATTTTGGCATCTCCTGAAATAGGTTGGGGTAATTGCTTATCCTATGTATTAGCGCTTCCGTCGTTTTCCTGCGAGTCAGGAAGATAAATATAGAGATAAAATAAAAACAAGCATTGACCGTATTTACTGCCAGCCAGCTGGTTACTTTCTCATGAGAATGTCTCTCCTGGGACTTCTTATGCACTTCAAAACCCATGGGATACACTTATGCACTTCAAAACCCAGGTTTAAAGGACTGGAGGTATTTATCGCAACAAATTCAAGGTTATGAAAGTAGCGCACGTCATGCAGAGGGGGGTGTTATATATAAACAATCGAGAAACAGCAAGACAATAGTCGAAGCGTTGCACGAGTCTTTACTGGAGAAAACAAACTATTGGCAAAATATTTTGGAAAAACTGTTAAAAGTTACATTGATGTTAGCAATGTGCAACTTACCTTTTCGCGGATCCAGTGAAGAACTTTTGAGGGACAACTAGGGATCTTCTAACTCCGGGATTGCTAACTCCGGTTTGGAACAATTTATCCTATGCACGGAAAAGGGTCGTTTTTAGTCTTAAGTTTCAGCTAAACTATAGAGCTTTTAAATGTTTTTTAAGTAAAATAGTCCATATCGCGTAAAGAAAACGTTTTAATTTTAAAGTTTTGGTGATACAAAAATTATAAGGTCTTTTTTAATAAGATATGGTGTATCGGTTTGTTGAGATACGTTAGATCCAGTATTTATAATAGCATGAATTGCTACTGGTACCAGTAACTTTTTTATTTTTGCTTGTGATAAATAACTGTAACAAATACTTGTAAGTTATATTTTTTGTGGCTGATAGCTTTGTTTAGACAGTCTATAAATGTTTTTTTTAATAAGTTTGTATGAATTATTTACATACCTTTTTTTATAATTGCAATTAGCTAAATGCAAAAAGCAGTTTGAATACATTTTTTTAGTCAATAAAATTGAGTTGAGATGCAATAATAATTGAAGTTAAGTTGAATCATTTTAATTACAGCTTTTGTTGTTAAAAATCTTGCTACAAATAACCTCATCTTTGCACCAGAAATTAGAAGAAAGTTTACCAGATTTTATCAAAATTTTAGTGCATTTTTTAGGTACCTAAAGTTTTATTTTTTGAAAGCTTTAAATTAAGTAATTTCTTTTAAATTAAGTAATTTTCTTTTGAATCAGCTATTCCTTTTAAATTAACTGTTAAAATTTTACTCATTGAGAACACTAAAAAAAACAATTGAAAGCTATGCAGTTCAGGTCAAATACAACAAGAAATGAAAAATAGCTTCAAAGATGAAAACTGTTTTATTTTAAATTATTTTTTCAAAGTTTAAGTGTCTTGCAAGTAATCACTAAAATTATGAAATTTCTTTTAGTTTCTTGAACAAAATATCTTCAAAAACTATTTTAAAGATAGATGTAATAAGTTTATATCTAAAAATGTTAAAGTTGTCTTTTTGATTAAAAATCACATTTGTTTTTACCAGGGCTGGGGAGCCACTGTAGAAGAGCACTAGCTCCGGCTCCAGCTCCGGAGCTATCAAGTACGCATTCACTAGCTCCGGCTCCGGCTCCGGAGCTCGTCGTCATCGTTTGAAGGGCATCCACTCCAGGCCAGACACAAACAGAACTGGGGCCGAGGGTTTATCCTTTTACTACCCCAGACTGCTGCACTGCCTGGGTCAGATGCTGGCAGTGATGTTATTAAGCCAGCATCGAGTTTCGTCATCCAAAACCGTCAGACCACGTGCTCCATGTGGTGCCCGATGTACAGGGCACGCTGTTAGTACATGGTCTGCGGTTTGCTCTGAGGCGCCACACTCGCAATTCGGTGAAGGAGCGAGACCCCATTTGTGCATGGACGAATGGAATCGCCCAACACCAGTCCGCAGGCGGTTGAGCTTAACCCAAGCTGCTCGGGGTAAGCCCATCCCAACAGGCCTGACACTGGTCCCGGGCACAAAAGCACGGAGCCTGGAAGCACTTTCACAGTACTCCGCGTTCCATTTGTGATTTGTCCATTCAGAGGCGCGGATGCCAAGTCTGGCAAGATTGTCCAAGAGATTCCGCGCACCTGGCACAAACGGGCGTCTGGATCTTAGTCTCACTTGGCCAGTATCTGAGGACCCATTTAACAGACCATGCAAAATATGATCAGGGTCCAGAGATCCACGGTAAGCCAAGGAGAGTGTCGCTCCCAGTCGGCGAAGCTCAGCTGGCTGGATGCCTGAAAGTACAGGTAGGTGGTCCGTTGGAGTGGGACGCAGGCATCCAGTAACTATGCGCAAGGCGTCGTTCAAGACACTGTCGATGAGGCGAGTGTGAGCACTGCGACACCAGACTGGCGCACAGTACTCAGCTGTTGAGTAGACTAGAGACAAGGTGGCTATGCGTAGTGTTTTAGCACCAGCACCCCATCCCGAGCCCACGAGTCGCCTCAACAGTGTGACGCGCGAAGATAGTTTTTTGCGCAATGCCACTAAATGGTGACGAAACGTGAGCGATCTGTCCAGTTTTACCCCAAGGTATGTAGGGGTTGGACAGAACGGTAAAAGTCTACTATTGTTGTAGACCTTTAGCTCACGTTTGGCCTCTCGGTTGTTTAAGTGAAAGGCTGTCGTCACCGTCTTAGTGTGACTGAGCTTCAACCTCCAAGTCTGGAGATACGCTGACAGTGTGGACATGTCTTGGCTTAATGTCCCCTCCAAGTCCTTCCAGTTTCCAGAAGAGTGCAACAATGCTAAATCATCAGCATAAGCAAACCTCCTGGAAATCATGGAAGGAAGATCGTACGTATAGATGTTAAATAGGAGGGGAGCCAAGACCGATCCCTGAGGAACGCCGTTTTTAAGACGGCGTAGCCTGCTTTGCTTGCTGTCACCGGTGGTAAGGGTGAAACTTCGATTTCGGACAAGCTCCATGATCATTTTGACCATGTGCTTATCCGAAAGTAGTCTCAGCAGCTTGCAGGTAAGGCCACGGTGCCAGACAGTGTCATAAGCAGCTGTCAGATCGACAAATACGGCACCGGCCTTCTTTTTAGCCTCGAAAGAATCCTCGATGTTCTGGGTTAGCAGAACAACTTGATCTACGGTTGACTTCCCGCGTCGGAACCCAGCCTGCTCTTTAGGGAGCAGTGGATCGATTAATGGTTCAACGCGGGCGTAGATAAGCCTCTGGAGGATCTTGTAGGGGACACAGAGCAGAGATATCGGTCGATAACTCTTTGGGTCCCCCACGGGCTTTCCTGGTTTTGGGATCGCGACCACAAGCGCTCTTCTCCAGATCTTGGGAATTTTGAGTCGGCGCAAACAGGAAGAAAGGAAGTCACGTAACCAGGACTTCAAAGCAGCTCCAGCATGGAGTATAAGCTCGGGGCAGATGGAATCAGGTCCCGGAGCTTTGCCTGGTTTTAAATGTTGAAGGGCAGCAGCAAATTCTCTCTGTGAAAAATTGTCAGAGATATTTACTGCGTCTGGTGTTGTGGCCCTCCAAAGGTCAGACACTTCTTGAAAGACAAGTCGAGATGACTTGCGGTCAACAGCCTCGTATTTCCCATTTCTAACCAGCTGAGATGCAATAGCATCGGCTGAAACGGGACAATGACGAGGAGAGTGTCGTGACGTACCAGTAAGGTTGTTCAAAATACTCCACGCTTTTCGACTAGAGTGTGAGAAGTCAATGCTCCGAACTGCTTCGGACCATCGATCCCTCCGTTTTCTGTCAAGCTTGGCAAGCAGAGTTGTAGCAGCCAAACTTGAGTCGTCTCCCTGAGGAGACTGCAGAAAGGTTTTATAGAGGGATTCACACTCTGCATCCCAACACGGAATATAGTTGTTTCGATACCCGTGTGGGATAGTCTTCTTGGCTGCTTTCTTAATGATGTTACAGAAGTCCTGGTAAGCTGCATCCACATCAAGTGAATCAGGCGGCAACAAAGTCTTTGCGAATTTATTCGTCAAAGCAATGTAGTGACTCCATTTGGCCTTGCGGAAGTTCCATCGCTTAACAGGCATGCTTGGCACTGCCATAGCAAACCTTGGTCGTGTAATAAGCGAGGGTCGATGTTGTGACCTGGGAAACTTCTCAAGGACACGTCTATCCGGTAAGCGACTGTTTGGACCTACGCTAGCGAAAGCTAGGTCTGGATTGGTGCCAGTGTTCCAGCGGCCGGAATAAAAACTGGCAGCGTCCTTGGCATTATATAGGAGGGCAAGACAATTAATACTTGCCCATCCAGCCAAGCACTCACCATCCGGACTGTTGTCATCATAACCCCAGTCAGCATGACGACAGTTAAAATCGCCAGCGTACAGACAGGGGTGAGGAAACACTGGGAGATCCAGGGTTCGCAATCGCGTTGGCGGTGGTTTGTAGACGTTGACTATTTTATAGCCATCAACGTCCACACACAGCCACTCGATCTCCGATGTCGGTGGAGATTGGTCCAAAAGCGTGTATCTCAGTCGCTCGTGAACAAACGTGGCAAGGCCATGCTTCCTGCTTAAAGAAGACCCAGCTAGTTGGTAGTGTGGTAGCACCAACTTCTCTGCATCAGTGCAGTGGGTCTCCTGCAGTAGGATGACGAGTGCCTCAGACTGCATAGCGAGGTGATGAAGAACATTCATCTTGCTTGCAGTGAGGCCTTCGATGTTCAGCTGAAGAATAGTGGGTCTTCGGAACTTGTTGGCAATGTGCCCTGAAAAGGGCAGTTTTATCCTGACATTGCCCCGTCCTGAAAAGGACGTTTGCCGATTAACAGACCCACACTGAACATCGGAATGGGTGGATACCCTTCCGTTTTGGTAGGTTCGGTTTCGGTCTGTCATTTTAAAATCAATGAGCAGACTTACTCACGGCCCAGGCTGCGTGAAAGCACCTACCATCTGGGCCATCAAGCACTAAGCACTAATCAACCATCAAGCTCCGGAGCTATCAAGCACTTATCCACTAGCTCAGGCTCCGGCTCCCCAGCTCCGGATCCGGCTCTCCAACTCTTTAATAAACGAGTAGTTTATCATTTAGTGTTTAAATCTTTTTGCGATAAACTATTCTATTTGAACAAGAATCACGACTTCTGATCTTTACAATTATATTAATCAAATCTGAAAGCGAGTACCAAGAAATATAACTAAATGAAAATCAATTGTGGCGTTATCTAAACCTTGAAAAGGTTAAATCCCCGCTATTATGAATTGCAAACTCCGCACTGAAAAATAGCTAAACTTTATCTTTTTAGTGGAAAACTTTAGAAGCACATGTGCGCGAAACAAAAACCTCCCAAGAGATTTAACGCACGAGGAAATAAACGAGAACGTTTGTGATGAAACATTAAGGCAATAAATAAGATTGAGTCAGCCAAATCTTCACTCTACAATTTTAAGAGATAAATTTACGACGTAACAATCATGCGAAAATTGAACCAAATAAAAAATTTAAGTTATCCAATTCTCACGGCTACATTATGTTTTAGTCATATTAAATTTTGATATTTATTTACTCTTAATCATTGAGTGTTTAAATTAGTGATGAGATGATGCCAATTTTTTTTTTCAACTCCGACGCCGATTTCAACAACATTTTTCGATTCCGATTCTTCTTAGTCAGAATTCACTTTGTTTTTTATATGAGGCTAACAATTTTTTTAAAAGCACCTAGTTTAATTAGTTGCATAATTGATTTACAGTGCCTCTTCCTTAATTGTTTTAAATTGTTCACCATCAGCCATTGTAAATTAAAGATTATATGTACCGGTATATTAAAAAGTGAATCAATAGTCCAGGCAGAGTGCAAAAGAATATGAGCAATATTTTAATACAAAATTTGTTTCATCACTGTTTTGAAAAAACCACAAACATCTGTTGCTTCTTTATTTAAATAGAATCTTGATCCTTATTCAATTAGAAAGATCCTATTTGAAAAAGAATATTTAAATATATTATACAAAATTTATTTAACTACTTTTTAAAAAACCAAAACAGTCTGTTTCATTCTATTGAATCTTCCTGTGTTTACAGGAAAAATAAAGAATGGGCTATAATCATTAGTAAACATAGTACTATGTTTTCATAACATCATTAAGAAAACATGATACGATAAGTCAATCTTGTCCAATAAATAATACTTAGTTCTACAAAACATAATTTATAAGAGGTCGTTTCAAAATTTTAAAATATTTTAACAATAGAAATATTATTAAAGCTTTTTAAATTTTATGCTTCGAAATATGTAGTTTGTTAAACTACAAAAATAATTCAAAGCTGTCGAAAACTAAAACAGGTCCAAACTTGCAAAGAGTGGTATATTTGTTGTAGGATACATAGACTTAGAAAATTATTTTAAAAAATTATTCTAAACAAAAAATCTTAGCTAAATACCATTCGGCTCTATAAGCTTTTTTCATTCAATTTTTTCAGATAACTATATATAAAAACAAGTAATTAAACAGCTGATGAAGAACAGGTTTTATTCTTTTTATTTCTTTTAATATCTCATAATAACAAAAATTTTTTACGTTCAATCATCATCTGTTTTTTTTTATTTATATTTATTTGAAAAAATTGAACAAACGAAAGTTTATAGAGCTGAGTACTATTTAGCGGAGATTTTTTGTTAAGAATAATTTGTTAAACTAATCAAGCAAATAATGCAATTCCTGTGATGTCATATAGGAAAAAATGACTCAGATTATGCATTCATATTAAGATGACCTGACTCCCCTTTTCTTACCTTAATATGAATAAAAAAAATGATTTTGTTGGATGAAATAGACTGTTGAGATTTTTTAAAATAGAGTTTAAATAAATTTTGTACGAAATTGCTTTCATCTTTTCTTTGAGCACTTTGCAATGAAGATCGATTCACTCTTGCTCTCTCTCTCTCTGTCTACATACCGTATATATATATATTGTAATATTATATGAAACTTAAGCAATATATATAAATTAGGAAAAAATTAATTGACGTGTTTTTGTAGAGCGCTTAATGAAAGTCGGAACAAATACAATAATTTTTGATTTATTAAAAAACGACCCGACAGCCTGTTTCATCTATCTCTTAATTTCTTAATCAGATAAAATAGGCTGTAGAGACGTTTTTGCTTAATAAATGAAAAGAAAGATATCTATATAACACAAAACTTATTTTTATATTAATGTTTAAAAATCCACAACAGTCCATTTCATTCTGTGAAGTTGATCCTATGAACCATTACTGGAGCCGGAGCTAATAAAATTTTTGTGGCTCCAGCTCCGGTTCCGGCTCCGCAGAAATATTTAAAAAGGCTCCGGCTCCAGCTCCGGCTCCTCCAAAATTGGCTGGCTCCATGGCTCCGCGCTCCGGCTCCGGCTCCGGCTCCCCAGCCCTGGTTTTTACTATAGGTTATTTAACATTGTACCCAAAAAATGAACTTTTCTAAAATAGAAATCTGAGATTGTTTTTATAAGTTGCAATAATTAGCGACATTTTTATTCCACAGCTAAATACAAAAATTAAGGTTTACATAAATTTGCAAGGTTTTTGTAACTGTGCAGAAAATTTATAAATCTTTTTTAGTAGTGCTTGTCATGGTTAATACATGCTGTGTGCCAGGGTGTAAAACTGGTTACAAATCTCACAAAAATCATCCAAAAATTGCTTTATTTCAGTTTCCATCAGAAGAGGTTTTGAAAAGTAAATGGTTAAATCAATTCCACGAAAAAATTGGACTTTGTCAAGCTTTCACAGAGTATATGCAAAGCATTTTTATGAAAGTGATTTAATATCAAAATCTACAAACAAACGTCATAAAAAGAGTGATTTGCCCAATCAATGCAGTTTGGCACGAATTCGCGGAAAGAAAAATGCTGTTCCATCAGTACTCCTAACACTTACCACATAGGCCTACTTGACATCTCTACCAAACCCAAATCAACGTGCTGGTACAGGTACTGCTTGTGCCAGACTGGAAAAAGAAAATGCTCAAATTGTAAAACTTAATTAACAAATTTTAAATTAAGATTATTTCACTACCTTTCATGAATTCAATGAAAAATTAAGAAATGCTGTTTTACCGAAAGGTTTTGTTACTGCTCACGAAGAAAGTTCCACTTGTTTTCATTACTTTCAGTATAACGACGGTAAGGATATTGCACCGACTTTGCTTGTATCCGTCATTATAAATGAACATTTGCATATTAAAGTCTTTGTTTCCTCAGTTTTTATTCCCCAAACTGAATATGGTTATTTCAGAAAAAATTCAATTTATATCTGAAATATCTAATATACTGGCTTGCTACAAAGCTCATGCAGAACTATCAACATCTGCCTTAAATAATCATCAAAAGCTGCTTAACTTAATTGTTGTTCTATTAGAGTCTTATACATCATCATATGCTAAAGAAATCTCTGATAAAACCGAAAATGGTTTGTCATTGCTACATTTTATTTTTGAACAATTGGAAATGTTTCATCCTTCAAAAACTGGCTGACGGTATTCTACTCTTTTAACTTCTACTTTATTTTTTTGACACTTAACCAGTTCAAATTTGTATGCTAAACTTCGTGACATTTTTATTCTACCTTCATGCAGTAGATTACGACAATTATCTTGCGGGACATGAAACTTTCTTCCAACAGTTAGTTTAATCTAATTCTTCTTAATTCAGAAATTACTGAATTATTTGTCAATTTTTATTTGATTTTTTTATTGAATTCAGTTATTTTTAAACATTGTTTTGCCTTTTTTTCATTTCTGTGTCAAAAATTTTTATTTGCAAATTGCATTTGTGTTTAATCTGACTCGTAGAAAATTGACAGCCGCAGCATAAAAAAAATTAGCAAAAATTTGCTTCAGTTAGCTTATGTAAAATATTTCATTTGATGTTTTGTTAGGTGGCATTACAGCGCTTGTACTTGTGCTTATTTTTATCTACAACCGAAACATAGGAGTTTTTTAAATCCTAAGAATATACAGTCTGGTATTTCCTGCTATAATAAGTCTTTGGCGACTTTTATTACTATTAATCTACCTGGGATTTGAACTCGAATCTTTAAGATCTACATGCGGATATACTCGTTCCCGCACTTTCTTGAATATGATAGGCAATATTTAGGAATAAAGTCAAAAAATAGGTAAAACACATTAAATTAGGCATTTGCATTTTTGACCCTTCTATGAATACATGTAAAATGAAGTTAGCAATCCCGGAGTTAGAAAATCCCTAGGAATAACAAAGGCAATTTTCTCTCTATTATTCAGCTTCTTGCCAAATAGGACACTGTTTTAGACAAGCTTCTACAACTACCTAAAAGTTCTCTAAAATATTTAAGTCCTTCGACACAAAATGAACTAATATTATTGCTGATTAAAGAAGTTTTCCGTGACATAAAAAGCAAACACCAAAGCACTCCTTTTTTGCTATTACTCTTGATACCATCTAAGATGTCAGCAAAGAAGATCATGATGATGTATTTCTTTACATCAAAACCGCTTATCATGACGATGGAACGCCATCAGAACCGAAAGTTGTTGAAGCGTTTATCTCATTTACTAAGTTGAGGATTTATTTACAATCAGATCGTACAAACTAATAACGGATTCTATTCAGCGGAAAGGGCTTGACATAAAAAATTGCCGCGGACAAGGATATGATGGCGCTGCAGTGATGAGTGGGAAGTACTCCGCTTTACAAAAGAAAATGCAAATGTGGCTCCACATGCTTGCTACTTGCATTGCACTTCGCACAATTTAAATTTGGTATTCAAAGATGCCATAGAAACCCTGACTAAGACACGTCATTTTTACGACACCCTTGAGTTGGTATACATATTTTTTTCGGACATAGCATTGTGCGGTGGCAAAAGCTTCAGAATGTCGATGATGGTTTTTTCTCAAATCCTACGTTAAAAACGTTAAATTCAACTCGGTGGTCTGCCCGATATGATGATGTCTATGCTTTGAAGAAAAGATTTTATGACCTTATGAAATGCTTGATTTACATTATACTTACAAGAAATACAAAAAGAAAAAATGAAGCTATAATGGCAATAAAAAACAGATGGAAAACTTTGACTTTATGTTTATGCTAATTGTCTAGTGCAAAATTTTGCAGGTCGTCAATATTCCATCGAAAGCTATGCAATGTAAAACATTTAACTTAATTTCTTCTCATAAACTTTTGGAAACTGCTGCTCAAGACATTTTTCAACTCAGAACGAGCTTTGACGCCGTAGTAAAAGAAGCTTCTACTAATGCTTCTAAATAGGATTTGCCAAACCAGTTTTTAAACAAGAGAGTAAAAAAACAGAAACTTACTTTGATGAAATATCCGAAGGAATAATATTAAGCGATTCCAAGATGCAATTTCGCGTAAATGTGTTTCTTTTAATGAGCGACACACTATCTTGCCAACTTATTAATCGCTTTGAAGGAATGAAATCAGTGGTAACGATATATCAAGTTTTGGAATCATGTTTTCTATCATGTGCTTCTCTTTTGGATATTGAGATGGAAACAAAAATTTTTTTTGACAAATGTGCTGATAACGTCTCTTCTTCGTTTTCAGGCCAAATGCTTTCAATCAAGACGTCGTTCAAAGGTAAGTCGTACATTAATAAACAGTACTGTATATGAGATCGTATAATATGCAGCAACTTGTTTATTCAACCACAAAAACCTTTTTTGCTCTATTTTTTCTCACGAGCCAAATGGGAAATAAAAATAGATAAGGTTGCATGCATGTGAAAACTAAAAAAAATTAGCGAAACAAGTTTTATAAGCTGTGAAGCTGCAACTATAAAGGACTTGCCAATTTTTGTTATTACTTAATAACTTTGAATCAACTTACATTTTATTTAAATTTCTATCTTAACAATTATTTCCTTCCTAGATTATAAATTTCTCCTTAGAGAGCCAAGTGGCTCTTTCAAAAACACTGGGCTGAATCAGGGATACCTAAACAACATTAATAGTTTAGGTATCCCTGGGCTAAATATTGTTAATTTCAGTTGCAATACAGTGTGCTCGAGAAGCAGCTAGAATTAAATATTTCTGAATCAAAATATCATGCAATTAAAATACAACTTATTAAAAATTCAACAGTCTATTTCACCAACGACTTATACAGTATACGTTGGTTTCACCAAGTGCGATCATCAGGGTATTTCATTCAAATAGAGTTTAATGTAGCTATACAGTACATTCAAATTGAGTTTCATTTATTATTATTTTTTTTATGCTATTTTATCTATGTATTTATCCTTCTGACTCGAAGGAAAGCGACAGAGGCGCTAATACATAGGGTAGACACTTACCCCCACCTGCTTCCGGAGATATATACAAAGATATTGCTGTCCGCTTGTGAATTAATAGAGATATGACTGTAATTTAGAACTGCTTGCCAAGACCACCAAGCAGGGGAATGTGCCGTAAAATGTCTTTTCTAAGGACACAACAGAATGGCGCGAGTGGGTTTTGAACCGAGACCGTGTTAGCATACCCGTACCAGGCCAAAAAATTTTGGGGGGGCAATGAAGTTTTGCCCAAATTTTGTGACGTTTGCCCAAATCATGATTTTAGAGTACATTTCGGATATGACAAAAAAATTGTCTGAGTTTCTCAGACAAAAACCAATTTTGTCCTAAAATCATGGTGATCTCTAAAAAAAAAAAAAAAAAAGGTCTTCACCTAAATTTGGATTATTATTTCTTGCAGTTCCTCATCATCACCTCTCTAAATTTCCTGACTTTGCCCAAATTTTTCATATCGCTGCCCGAAAAACTATGGTTTTGCCCAAATATTTTCTTCTCACTGCCCGAAAAATCTTAATTTTGCCCAAATCTTCGAAACTTGGGGGGGCAATTGCCCCCCCTGCACCCCCGGCAGGTACGGCTATGCGTGTTAGTCACGAGCCCGGGCTTTAACGGCTTGACCACGCTGCCGACACATATAGCTACAATGTGATTTTATATGATTTCAAATAGCTACAACCTGAGTTGTTTATATATTAATACTTTAATTGTAGCCTACTGCTTTGTGATTGTAACCATTACTGAAATTGAGTTCGTTTTCTGCTGAATTAATTTATTCATATCAGCTTGCTTAACTCAAGGAAACTTTCATTAATGATTAGTAGTTGCGTTTACGGTTACCACAAATTTATTTTTATTTATTTATTTATTTATTTATTTAAATCAGACTCACAGTCCATAACAGAAAAAAACCAAAACAAAAACAAAACAGCAAAAACTACACAGAATAAGATACACATACAAAAAAACAACACTTAAAAAAAATGACCAAGAATCTATTAATTCAATAATTCAAGCAACTGCAAGATGCTTTAAAAACCATAATAGGCCTACTTTACTTTTTGAATGTAACTTCGGAAAGGTTTTGACCAGAGCCGTTTAAAGTAACTGTGCTTTTGGCTTGCAAAACTTCCGTCCCCATGAAAAATTTCTGTGTGTGCCACTGGAGTTCCCTCAACAAACGACTTGAACACGACTCGAGTTTTCTAATTAACAATTGACTTGGAATTAATTCGAGTCCCTAAATAAATAATACAGGTCAAAAAAATTTTTGATTTTCTTTAATTGACTCCTATTCGCAAACAAATAACTCCCCATCATAAGAAAGTATATCATATTTTGAAAGTTTGGTATTTTTACTTCACTTTATAGAAGAAAAAAGTTGTTAAAAATCAATCTGAAGACCAAAAAAAAGCCTGCAGTCTTTAAATAAACAGAATATAAAAACTGTTGGATTTTATAATGGACTGATTAGATTTCTTCAAATATTGAAATCGTTACAACTGTGCTTTAAAAAATCTTAGCCTACTGGGCCTAGTCCTAAATATTTATTTACTCAACTTAACCCTTTTTCGGTCACTATTTAAAATAGTTCGATTTTTTTGTGTCCTTTAACTTCCAAGTTCTTTTAATTTCCAAAAGAGGCAACAATGCTAGATCGTTTGCAAAAGCAAACTTTCTAGAAATTGCGGAAAGTACGTCGTACGTATATTAAAAAGAAGGAAAATCAAAACTGATCGCCGAGAAACGCGCGTAAAAAGCAATTTAAAAAGCGTTTAAAAAGATTTAAAAAGATAAAATAACCGGACAACAATATCTTGGAATTTCCGAAAACAGGTCGGGGTAATTGTTTGCCGTATATGTCGCTTTCCTGCAAGTCAGAAGGATAAATGTGCAAAATAAAACAAAAACATTTACCTCTAGTGGTTCTAATTTGTTGTTATGGCAACAACCGCAAAAAGTTTTTTCAGAATGGATGTTGCCCAAATTGTTGCTGAATTGGAGAAACATTTAAACATACTTTTAATAAGTTTATTAGGTAGGCAAGTAGATTTAAGCAAACTCGTTTTTTAGAAAAACATTTTTTAAAAATTGAGTATATATATATGTTTATGGACTATACTTACGTCTGTTTTAGATTATAGGCCTACATACTTTACCCAGGAATCTGGACTAGACCATGTTTTTTCAGGTATGCAATATTAATGTGCAATATCAATGCATTCAATAAAGATAATTCTACATTTTTGTGTGTGCTTAAAATATTTCAAATTACGTTGCCTACAATAAAAATTACCAAATCATTTTTATGTTTTGCTGCATATTAGTTAGCCCATGTTATAAGCCCATGTAAAATCTCAAATAGAAATTTTTGATTGTATTGGTAATGTACAAAAACATTCAATTAAGAAGACAGGTTTTATTCAATTGAATTTTTAAAAATTATCTTTTACATATAATATATTATTTTGGCTGCTTTAAAATTGAACTAATGTTATTAGCTTGTAAGCCTATAACTTATGGTATAATATTAAACTATTCTACTCAGTGACGCAACTAGAAAAGAACAAAGGGGCCCGGAACTACTTTATTAATAACTCCAGTTTTTTGCTCCCATTGAGATTGCATTTGATTTGTGCAATTGGTGTGATGTCCTGATCATTGTGTTTTACATAAAAAGACTAGAAAAACCAGAATCTTGTCTAGTGGAGATGTGCTTGACTTTTATTTTAAATTAACTGATGCAAATACTTGCTAACGTGATGTAATTCTTAAGAATAGCAGTTAAGAAACTTATAAATGCAATCTTCTCTAATGAGGTCTTTTTTAAAAATAACTGTTTAAAATAGCAACTAAAAAAAATACTTCTAAACATTTTTAAGGGAACAATTAGATGCTAAAGACTAGAAAAAAGTCAAAATTACTGCTACTGCTTTCCTTAGTAAAAATCAACTGGTGTAGAAAGTGTAAGCATAAAAACAGCTTGCTTAACAGATATGTTACAGCACACTGTTCTAAAATTCACATCTTGTTTTATTAATATAGTGTTTCAGACTTGAATTAATTTGTAGATAGGCTTACCATGCATTCAATTTAGCTAGGACAGTTCTGATTTTTTGAACCTTGTCCAGGCATACTGCCCAGTTAACCATTATGTCCTGGTATTTCCAATTTTAAGTGAAGACCTTTTTTTTAAAGATCATTATTTTTAGCAATAAAATCAAGAAATCTGAGACAGATTCAAAGTAAAGACCTTTTTTTTGAGAACACTGGTTTTTAAAGACAATTTTTTTTTAACGAACATCCTTGTTTACCACTTTGAAAATATGGTATGCCTATTATAGAGGTAAGTTTTATTTTTAGTCATGATGACACCTTCAGAAAAAATATAAAAAATATCGTTTTATTTTTAAAAATCAAACTCAACAAGGCTTTCAAAAAAAGCAAGCTTTTGTGATACTGATCTTACAGAAGATGTCAGCAGGGTGGTCAAGTGGTTAGAGCACTGAGATTGTGATTGACATTGTCTTGATTAAAAATTTACTTGTACCATTCTGTTGTGTCCTTGGGAAAGACACTTTATGGCACTTTCCCCTGCTTGGTGGTCTTGACAAGCAATTTAAATTTCTGTCATATTTTTATTAGATTTCAAGCAGATAGCAATATCTTGGCATCCCTGGAAGAAGGTCAGGGTAATTGTTTACCTTATGTATTAGTGCCTCAGTCACTTTCCTGCAAGTCAGGAGGATAAATATAGAGATAAAATAAAATGAATAAAAATAAATGATGCTATAATACAGTTAGTCATTATTTTTTTGAAGGCATTGACAAAAGGGACCTGCTGATAAACCAGTCCCCTAGTTGTGCCTCTTTTTAATTTAAGGTAAAGCAAGCCAGTTATTGAAACAGTAATTGAATAGCAATTTTGCAGATATTAAAAGGTTTTAGTATTGCTGTAATGTATTTTGAATGGCATTTATGGTTTGTTTAATGGCAAGCAAAATTATTATAGAAAGGTAAGCAGAGAATCACTTCTAACTCTGCCATTCTTTATTGAATATGACCAAAATTGATTGTAGTTAACCCAATTGAAAAAAATGCACACAAAGATAATTTGACCTAAAAAAGCATATTATAGTGCAAAAGTACAAAAATAAATTTAATTTTAGTCAACCAACTGGTATTTCACTGCTTTGTTTATTTTCAACAGCTAAAATAAATAAAAAAAAATCCCTGCTTGCCTTTCTCTATTTTTTATTTAGTTAATCAAATGTTTTTGCATAATTTCTTAATTTCTCTTAATTTGTATGAAATTTTAAAAAATAGACCAATACCTAATTGAAGAAATTTAATTGTAATTTTTACATATATAATTGTATTTCATAACACAATAATGTTTAACATCTCTGCATAGGTAAAATTAAGAAATATCAAAAAATTATTGTAACACAACATTATTAATGCTTTTTAAAGCATGAGTCGGCAAGCTGCAAATAAATCTCGTGGTGGTGATAAAACAAGCAGTCGTGGTGCTCCTGGAGGGCAATCAGTGGTTACAGCAGCACCTGTTAGCAATGACATTATTCCTGGAAGACTGACTGAAGCTGATTGGATACAATTGGTTATAGAAGAAGATGACATAAATTTTCTTGGTTCTATTACTGATGAAATTTTAGACAAAGCATTGGATGAATGTTATAACAAATATATTTCCAATCAGGTATATAACTCATTTTATTTTTACAGTATAGTTCTCTTAAATACAATGATGTTTTTATTATCAGTTTTTGTATTGTTTTGGCAAAAAAATTTTAATCTATGTTGTCATATCTTTTTGTTTTTGTTTTGTAGACTCATTGCTTTTTCTGTTTCTATATTTTAAATTTACTGTATTATGTTTCAATGCTTGCAATTGTTTTTGTAACAGTAAGAACCAATTGTTGATGCCATATTTCTATATTAAAAATTGTTTCCAATTAAGAAAAAAATTTTTATATAGTTGTAAAAACTGAAATCCTATTGGGTTTACTAAATTATTTTTTTAATAATCAAAAAACTAAACATTTTCACACATTATTATTACCTATATAAAAATTTTCGTCAAAAATTAATAAAAATTATCTTTCAAAAAATTTTCAGTTGCCTTTTTTATATATATTTTTAGTAATTATTTATTTAAAAACATATTATAATCTTAAGAAATTTGAAAGTGGATCAGTTTAGTCAGGAATAGACAAAGAATGTAAGATACTGCTGGAAAATAAGTTTTGATTTTGTTCACTGTGTAGTGTTACTAGCATTGCCGGCTTTGGAGATTTTCCAAAATTGAAAAGTTTATAATGTTGGCTCAATAAATAACGAATGAGAACCAGAAATTTTGCTGCATTTATTTTAATATGCAACATGCCATTTAATCCTTTTCCTGCCTTCAGCTGAAACCCCAGCCATGGTTGTGTTACATGTAAATTGCCCTTGGCCAAATTTTTTTCAAGCTCTACTCTATTGACACTCTGGTGGTACTTTGTATTTATTAGTATGTACATTAGTATGTTTGCAAACATCTTGCTCAAAATTGTGAAAATCTTACTTATTTTCAAGATTTAAGTAATTTAGATTAACCAAGTTGGGCTTACCAGCTTTAACTCTTACATTATTATTTTTGGTCAGAGTGAGCTGGGGGTTAATGCCAGAGGTGTGCAATGATATTGTTTCTCCTCAACTCATATTATTCTTTTTAAATATACTGCAACTTTTTTATACAGATCATTGTAAATATTTGACAATAAACTTTTAATTTCAACCTTCTTTTTCATAAATTGCTCAAGTTTGTAAAATCATTTAGTACTCAACAAATTCAATAAGTTTTTTGCATGTTTCCTTTTCAAAATCTTTGGTACACAAATAGATTTTTGTCTTCTGTTAATTATTATATTTTGATGCTGTTTAATACACTTTAATCTTGTTTGGGTAAATAATTGTTATTGGTCATCTCTTTTAGGACTGGCTTCAATCATGGTCATGGTCTTATTCTAATGCATCTCTTATAAATCTATGGTAACTACCATCTTTATCAAGTATTTCTATTCCACCCCAAGGTATTTTTCCCCATAACTTTTTCCTCTGGAATACTGCATTGGTTCTCCCTGTTTAATTGTATTCCTGATCCATTTTTTTCAATTTTGGATGCTTTGCATCAGTTTCTATAAACCTTGTCTTAATCTTTTGTAATAGGTCTTCATTACTGATTCTATCCTGCTATTATATCCCTTCTCAGTTTTCTTTATAATCACTTTTCAAAACATCCAACCTTCCTTTTTTCTTCCATCTTTTATGTTTGTGTTTCAGATGCATATGTACCTATGCTCAAAATATAACACTTATCTAACCTATATTTAAGTTCAATTTCTATTTTTTGAGAATCAAATAAATTAGATGTATAAATTTTAATGTTGTTTAGAAAAATTGACTGATAATACTTTTAAGATATATTTAGTGTAAGTTGACATTATGTCTCTTTATTTTGTAATTTTCGTATAAATATTTTAATACATTAAGTCAACAACAATTACTTGTAGTTCATTCTTCAATTTGTTGAAAGGCATACAGGCTAAAATAAAATTTTAAAATGAAGATGCAAATACAAGTTTGTAGATAATTTTAATGAATCCATTTAAAAGATGTTATATTTTTATTTTCATGGCATGTATGGATTTCCATAACTCGGCAACATCCCAAGGGCTGGTAAAACACTTTGTTGAACTTCTTAGCAATAAACTCCTATTATAAATGTTCATGTTTACTGCAATTTATTTATCTGAGTAAATTCAAATGGAATCTAAAAAAACATGACTTGTTTGAAGTCTTTGTAATAATTTTAGAGACACATTTAATGTATTAAAAGTTTAACACTAAAACATTTGAGGATTCAAATAAGTTACATGGTTTTTAGCTAATTTACTATTTTATTCTGTATTCTTTTCTTTTGTATTCTTAATTTAAAGCTAGGATTAATGTGTTTTTGCTTTATTTTTTTGTATACAAGTTTGCCTGTTTAATCATTGCAATTATTTTTTTATTGTTGGAATAACTTCTTTCTTGTAGCTTATTCCTTTCACGGTAAATCATGCAAGGCTGTCCATTCTTCAACTTGTTGATTGGCATTTTCTAAGTCGTGATGTTGGTGAAGTAAATATCACAAATGATGAAGGATGGAAAGAAGATTCGGTCAGAAAAAAATTTGTTATGCTAGTTACTAGTGAAATAAATTTAATGTTTTTTTTGCTGAATATTTTTTAAAAGTTAAGTATAGTAGTCAATTAGCTTGCTATGCAAGCAACAATCTTGGTTTAGTCTTGTTAAAAATCAGTTGAGCTCTATTTTAGCTGACAGGGTTTTCGATGCTTTGTGCATAGTTGAGATCTGTGTTAGTCAACTCAATTTTTCCTTTTTTTTTTTGATAACTTTAAAAAGCCCACTTTAAAAGTTTTCAAAATTGCCCTTAAGAAAGTTTTTTTTTTCTTAAAGTTTCTTTTTTTGTTCTTACTTTTTATTATTTTACAAAAAAGACAAATAAATCAAGATGCTACCAATGTGAGCACAAAACAGAATAATGAATAATGACTTTGTTGTTGTCCACCATTATACAAACACACAATTACCTGAGGCACAGCTGTAAATGAAATAAACACAGATTACTGCACCATGGTACAATAGTCAACAAACGCTGTTGGTTCGATTCCTATCGTAACATCCTTTTTTCTTTTAAATGTTTTAAGAATTTTACCATCTTTAAAATACTTGCACAAGCACATTAGTTCATTATGTAATCTTGAAATCTAATAAGAGGCTTTATTATTCTAGTATGAGTACATTTAACATTGGAAAATTCATTACTTTAATTATGCATAGGCGGATCAGTCACATTGACATTACGACCTTGGCAATTGCTACTATCATCAAAATTAAAGTTATCAAGTGCAGGCAAAACAATATGAGATTTAGAATTTGCAGTTATGAGTAATTAATTTTCCATCTACTTCTACCACATATGAATGGGGAGTGTATTGCAAAAGTACCTTACCCAACTTCCACACATGCTTAGAATTTAGCGATTGCACACAAACAGTTTTATTTATACGTAAATCACGCAACCAATGAAAATTTCTACCATAATAATATTTCGCTTTTTTACGTTTGTTATTCTGCAATTTAGTTACATTTTCTCCTTTTTCAATTTTAGGAGTGAGCAATTCAGATGTAGTGGGAAAAACAGTTTTAGTTTGTCTGGAAAACAATTCTTGTACAGAACTAGTATTCATACATTTAGAGGAGTATTACACCAATCAAGTATAGACAACCAAAGATCTCTTTTGTCTCGTTGAGACTTTTTTATGATACTTTTTACAATTTTAACGGCGGATTCTACTTTTTTATTTGATTGACTGTGATACGGGGATGTTGTGACATGAGTAAATTGCCAAGTTCTAGCAAATTCTGTAAACTCAGAACTTTTCAATTGAGAACCATTATCAGAAATTAAAATATCAGGAATACCATAATGTGAAAATTGTTGTTTACAAAACTCGATTATCAACATCAACATAGTATTGTTTAGCATTGCAACTTCCCAAAAATCAGAAAAGTAATCAACCAAAACAACATAGTTTACACTGTCATACACAAATAAGTCAATAGCTCACTTGCTCCATGGACATGAGGGAATGGGATGGCTTAACAAAGGTTTTTTACATTGCCTATGCAAGTATTCTTTAGAAGTAGAACATTTCGAAATAAAATCTTTAACTTGTGCCGACATACCAGGCCAAAATAACACATCTTGAGCATGTCATAAACATGATGCAATACCTAGATGACTATAGAGAATAGCTTCAAGCATTTCATGCCTCATAGAGATAAGAATTATAACAGTTTGGTTGTTGTATAAAATACCATTCTGAGTGGTGATCTCGCCTTGAAATGGCCAGTATTGATGAATTAACTTAGGACAATCACATTTCAACTCAGGCCAACCATTTATAACGGTGGCTTTTAAAATTTAATCAATAGCATAATGTTTCATCAAAAGCAGTACAAATTTCAATTTGATTATATCGTTTCATAGTAACTGCTAAATCTTCAGAAAAATTAACATTATCAAATGAATCACACACACACTTTATCATGATCATTGTTAACAAACACAAAACTAGTATTATTGTTAGTTCAGCTATTTTGCTCTCTGTTTAAAGGTAGAGCAGAGCGATATAAAAAATCAGCAATATACATTTTACAACCTTGTTTGTACTTAACATCTAATGAGTAACCTTGTAAATGTAACAGCATATGTTAAAGTCATCTAGGTGCTAAAAAAATGTTTTTTTAAAAGTAGTCTCCAGTGGCTTATGATTGCTTTAGACAGTAATTTTATTTCTGCCTAACAGATATTGAGAAAAACGTTCACATGAAAATACAATCACTAAACACTCTTTTTCTATTTGAGCATATCTTTGCTCAGTTTTAGTCAACAATCGCAAAGCATATGCGACCAATTGGCTGTTTTGAAGTAGCATGGTACCTAGTCCTATTTGACTAGCATCACATTATATGGTAACTTTGTCTTCTAGTCGGTAGTACTGCAAAAGTGGTGCACAGGATATTAAATGTTTGATCATTTCAATAATGTCATCAAGGACTTTTGTCCATTTCCACTCTGCATTTTTATCAGTCATATGACGAAGTGGTTTGCAAAGATCTGATAATTGAGGCAGAAAATGCAATAAATAATTCACAAAATCAATAAATCGTTGCACATCATTAACATTAACCAACTTAGGCATTTTTTGGACAGCTTCCACTTTAGAAGGATCTGATTTTAACCCCTGAGAAGTGAGTAAACGTCCCATGTAAGCTACAGATTTTTGACATAACTTTTACTTCTTTTAAATTAAATTTCAAATTGTTTTCTTTAGCACTCTGTTAACAAACTTATTAAGTTTTGGTCATGGTCAGCACTTGCTTGTTCATCAGTATTGCTAGCACCATAAATGAGTATATCATCTACTATAACTTTGACACCAGCTAGACCAACTGTGATTTTGTGAAGTCATCTCTGAAACTCTTTCAGTGCAGACGAAATACCAAAGGGCATCCTTAACCATCTATATCTTCCAAAGGAAGTCCTAAAAATAGTAAAAAAACTACCAGATTCTGTCAGTTTAACTTGCCAAAACTCATCTTTACAATCAACAACCGAAAATAATTTAGCTTTAGATAACTTTACTAAAATATTGTCAATATTAGGAATCAGGTAATTTGGTTGTTTAATAGTTTATTTAAATCTTTTGGATCAAGACAAATACCATACGTAGTTTGTTAGGTTTCTTTACACAAATCATACTACTTATCCATTCAGTCAGTTCTTTGACTGGAGTAATCACTTCCAAGTTCACCAGTTTGTCAAGTTCTTCTTTGACTCTTGTCTTTATGGCAACAGGAACCTTTCTTGGTGCATTTTTAACAGGAGATACAAGATGATCAATTGCAATCTCATAAGATCCAGGTAAACAACCTAAACCTTCAAACACATCAGGAAACTTTGAAATTATATTATCATTACACATAGCAAAACGCAAAATTAATTTGCAACAAACCAAGCTGCTTACATGCTTCAGCTGATAGTAAAGCAACTAAAGGATCTTCTACAACTTGAAATAGTAGATTGAGTAATTTATCTTTATATCAACATTGAATTTCACTCTGTTCTCGTGGTGTCAAAATGGTACCATCATATAATTTTAGTTTAACATTAGAGCTTTCCAATTCTCATCAAAACAAATTTTGCAAAAATCTGTATAAGAAATAGTGTTACATGTTGAACCAGTGTCCAACTGACAGTTAATTAACTGAGATTCACAATTTGGCATTTCCATTTGAGACTGACAAACCAACACTTTTCTTTGGAACTTACAGTGCCAATTTCATGTGTTAAACCAAATAATTTACCAATCTCTGAATGTTCAGTATCATTACAAACAGCATCCAAAGATTTTGCTGACAATTTAGCTTTTGTTTTACAAACATCGGCAAAATGTTTTTTTTTATTGCATTTATGACAAATTTTGCCATATGCTGGAAATTTGCGCTTGGCATGTTTAAAACCACTGTACTCACAGTTCCTTTGTTCATGTTTCCATTCTCTTTCTTTTTGTAGGACATTCTGTAAAGATTTTACTTTTAAAGTTGAATTATTATTGATTTTCAGCAGGTGTTGTTCAGTTAATTCACTGCTGCGATATACTGATAAAGCTTTGTCTAGAGTTAATTCCTTTTGATTTAGCAATGTAACTTGAACTTGTTTATTTTTCGTTCCCAGCACGATGCAATCTTTTATTAAACTGTCTCTTAGAGTTCCAAATTCACAGGTTTCACTCAAGCCTCTTAATTTGTTTACATATTCATCTATTGTTTCATAACTTTGCTGATCACAAGTATTGAAAATAAATCTTTTGTATGTAATGTTTACTGCTGGCTTGAAGTATTTCTCCAGACCGTCAAGAATGCTTATAACTCTTTCTTTTTCTTCTTCCAATTCTTTTATAAATGTTATAGCAATCTTTGCCCATAATTCCTTTCAAAGTTGCAACATGAATTTTTTTTGTCTTTTTTGTTTAACCTTAGTTTTGTTGAAAAGAACTATTCCCAGTAAAAATTTTAATATAAATTTTTTAACTAAACTATTTTTGGAAAGTATAAAACAATAACTTTAACCCATTAAAACCTGTTGGCAACTAAAGTTGCCTTGGCATTTAATGGGTTAAACTGGTAGCAATTTCATACTCGTTCCACTGCTCTCTGAAGTAGCTCCAATTTTCTTGTATGTTGCCTGACGTCACATTTATGGGCTCTGGTACCAGTAAGTTGTTCATTTCTTTTCCAATTGCTATCTTTTCTTCAAAAAAAAATTTCGATTCTATCTTCACTTCTGATACCGTGTTTCTTTTTTTGTTCTTTTTATTATTTTACAAAAAAGACAAATAAATCAAGATGCTACCAATGCAAGCACATAACAGAATAATGAATAATGACTTTGTTGTTGTCCACCATTACACAAATGCACAATTAATCGAGGCACGGCAACAAACAAAATAAATACAGATTACCACACCATGGTACAATAGTCAACAAACACTGATGGTCTGATCCCTATCATAACACTTAATACTTACAAAATTTTATCACTAGAACTAAACTGCAAATATGCTAAGTTTTCTTTTAAAAAAATTTTCAGCTGAATCAAATAACCTTTAAATGGGGGTAAGTTTATAAAATGTTGCATGAAAAGCAAACAAAATGTAATGGATATAATGATTAACATCATGCCACAACTAGGGATGTACCGATACCACATTTTAAGCCGATACCGATACTGCCGATACCACCGATACTTTTTTATCTATTGAGCACCATCAGTAAAAGCTTTTGTAAGTAACACCAAAGAATGTATTTACTAAATCTAGCTTGTTATTGGATTTTGAATTTTTTCCAGGTATATATATATCTATCATTATCATTACAATATTATTACAAATCTTTAAAAAGAAATCATTAATTATGTTAGAAACAGTGGTGGATATTCCAATTTAGGGGCCCAAGGCAAGAATTTTCAAAAATTGATGTAGTCTGAGAAAAAAAAGAGGTCTGATCTGGGCTTGCATATTTTTCTCCCAAAATCAAAGTGTTCTCTAAAAAAAAAAAAAAGGTCTTCACTTCAATTTCATCTCCAATTTCTCTATTTTTCTCCCAAAATCAAGGTGTTCTCTAAAAAAAAAAAAAAGGTCTTCACTTCAAATTGTCCTCTGAGCAAACATCTGCAGCAAATCCAAAACTGCGCAGTTAACAATGCAACACTCAATATTGGGTGAGGCGACTGCCTCATTCACCTCACCCAATATCCACCACTGGTTAGAAATCCAATCCAGTTCCTGGGGGCAACAAAAATTTTTTATATTTATACAACAAAAAAATAAAAAAATATTTTATATTTATTTTGTGCTTAAAAAGTATCGGCAGGTATCGGCTATATTTACCGATACCAATACTACTAGCTGATACCACAAAAATAGGCCGATACCACCGATACCGATACTCAAGTATCGGTACATCACTAGCCACAACACAACTTAATGTACAGTTTTTATAAGAAAAATGTCATAAAATAAAAATAAAATGCAACAAATCCAACATCATAGAACACAAGGTTTGTTAAGGTTATTTGCATAGGCATCACAAGAGTTTAATTGCAGTAGCCTAATTGTGCAATAAAATGCACCCAATTCAAGCATTTTGGTTCAATCTGAAGCTCAAAACTTTGTCTCAAAGGTGAACATTTGCCACAGCCACTGCAAGGGCATTGATTCCAAGTTTCTTCAGGTTTATTCTACTATTTTTTCACATGTCACCTCATTTAAAAAAAATTAATTGTCTTCTACAAGACTAAAAATCAGAAGTGTCACCATCACCATATAAAGAATGTTTCATTCATTTATTTGAGCTAAAAGACATAATTGCATCTTCTAAAAAGCATCAGTTTTTTTTAAATTATTTTATTATTTTTGGTGATTCAAATACCTTTTTTATTTTGTCTTTTAAGCTCTTTAAGCAATGCTTTTTCTGGTCTTGCATTGAATTTATTAAATCATCATCTTTTCTACTTTTGTTTGATTTGAGTGAACCAACTATGCCTCAGTCACCTGAATCAACTATGCCCCATTTCAAGATTAAAGTATATGGTCTGTGGTATGAGTTTTATCTTGTATTGGCAAAGAGCTATTTTATATCACACTGGTGGTTTATCACAGACTTAACAACTCTCATCAAAACAAAGTAAACAGGACAGTGCACTATGACATCACATAATATAATAGTCTGCCCCTCACTTGCTGGTTAAAGAAAACAATTCTTAATTAAAAATTTTTTTTTCTCATTAGTGCTTTGGGTACCTATAGGTTTTCTGCATAAAAATATCCTATATTTTAAAGAAATAAAAAAATATTCTCACACCCTCAAACAATTTTTTAGTCCAAAAATGAACAGTTTGCTCTACTTTAGGTTTGACTGATATGATAGCCATTGTTTGTGCTCAGATAAGATCAATAGTCTTAATGCCAAAAATTTATGCTTGATTGATTAGATGAAAATGGTGAATCCATTAACCCTCTGAATTAACTAATCTACTTCTCTACAATAAAAATTTTTGAAGAGTTTTTATTGAATACAGTGTTGACAGGTACTTTTAATCAGGGTTGGGTAAATTTAAATTTTAGTTGTAAACCCATTCAAATTTATTCAATATATTCCTACAGTTTTTAAAGAAAGTTTTAAAAAAATTTTAAAGTATATTTAATAAAAAAATTGAGATTTAATTTAATTTTACTCTTTTGTATCTGCTGATTTTAAATTTGAGTTTTTTTAAAAAAAATCAACCTTTGAATTGAAATGTAAAATATATTTTTACAACATAATGTGATATTTACAAAGTTTTGATGTGCATAATAGACAAGTCACAACATTTAAAAAAAGTTTACAATATTTTTTTTGATTTTAATCAAAATGTGTACATTTATGTTTTAAGCAGACAAGCCATTCCATGTTAACTCATTTAAAAAAGTTATTCATGGTCTTAAAATTTTCTGAAAACTTCTGGAAAAGATGTAATCATTTTTTCTGTTAGCTGTGCCAAATATCAAGTCATTCCGTACTTAATTTCTTAGTTATGGGGGTTTGTTTTTCAACATTTAGTGACACTATTTTTGCATTTTTTTTGCTTATATCTTATTCAATTTTGGACCAATTTTTTAATTAAAACTTCAATAAAAAAATCTTGGTGAACTGGATCTGAATCAAGTTTGTAGTAGGTAAAATCTATAAATAAAAGGAAAAAATACTTGCTCAACTTCAATCAAAAGTAACAAAAAAGTATGTAAAAAAAATTTTTTTTTAAATTTACTTAAATCTTTACTTTAATAGTCTTTAAAAATCTACTGTGTTTTTTTTGATTTTACAAAAAAGTTAAGTTTACCTCTTGAACATAATATTTCTGAACATAACAAAGCAAGGAGCATTTTAATTATGCACTGAGAAACAGTTTGTGAAATTTTAATTGCACAGTTAACGGTTAATCTTCACTAGTCTCTAAAAAAAAGTATGATAAAGTTTTTACAATTTGCAAAATTAATTTTACCTCTTGAACATAATATTTTTGAATTTATTCATTGCTCATTCACTGTAAATGCTATTTATTCTTGAATTGAAAAAATGAATCTGTCTGATCTGCTAATTATGTAGCATAATATATACCTTAATCATTAGATGGAAAACTTGTATATCTGATTCATTTAATGATTTCTAATTCTTCAATAAAATAATAGACATAAATCAAACAATTCTTAGCTTGATATAAATGCTATAACTAGTTGGTTAATTGATTTTAAAGTTAACAAAAAATAGGTTATTTAAAGTTACTTCAGCAGGTCTAACTTACTCTTACCATGAATTGTGATGTTGGAAAATATTTGAAAGATAATTGTTTATCTAGGCTACATTTTAAATCACATTTGTCCCTTCATCAAATAACAATACTCTATTGACTTCTCTGCAATCTAGATGTCTAGTAGTCAATAATGTTTCTCAGAAGCATTTTAAACTACAGATGAAAATGTTTAAATGAAATAAAAAGAACTGTTGTGATCTGTTTTCTTATCACATGTTGGCTCATTGTAAAAAAACATCATGGTTTAAATAATATTTTTTTAGCAATGTCACCACTTCAAAGGTTTGAATTTAACAATATTCTTGTAGTTAGTGTTGAGGTTTTTGTGTTGGAAGAAATATAGGTACAGTACTAAACTTGTTTTAATCACCACCAACCACACATACAATTAATGAGAATAAGATAAACATGAATCAAAATACTAAACTTCAATCAAGTTACTGCTTACCTATAATGTTTTTATAATATATATATTTTTTTTTGAGACAAATTTTCAAGTTTTAATAGGAGTCTTATTTATGACTTTCAAAGATTTAATTTCCTTATTTCCATCTGTAAATTCTTCACTGTTATGGTGTGCTAGTGATTGTGAACTAGTACTGCTATTTGAATTTTTTACTATTTTGATAAGCATACATTCTGAAACTGCAAAACAACATTTTGAAAACAATTTTGTTGCTGGTTAAGTATGCGGTCTACCTAACCCTAACCCTCTACCATCTTGTTGAGTATAGTCTACAATTTTTACGTGGTTTACTATCTGATTTAGTAGGTTATGGTAAGGTTAGGATTAGATAGACTGCATACTTAACCAGTACCAATTTTTTTTCTCTATTAACTTCAGATCTTGAAGTTTGAAGTAGTGATTTTGCTCAGTTTTTTGAAATGAGCTGAGTGTTATAAGAAAACAGATCACAACAGTTCTTTTTATTTCATTTAAACATTTTCATCTGTAGTTTAAAATGCTTCTGAGAAACATTATTGACTACTAGACATCTAGATTGCAGAGAAGTCAATAGAGTATTGTTATTTGATGAAGGGACAAATGTGATTTAAAATGTAGCCTAGATAAACAATTATCTTTCAAATATTTTCCAACATCACAATTCATGGTAAGAGTAAGTTAGACCTGCTGAAGTAACTTTAAATAACCTATTTTTTGTTAACTTTAAAATCAATTAACCAACTAGTTATAGCATTTATATCAAGCTAAGAATTGTTTGATTTATGTCTATTATTTTATTGAAGAATTAGAAATCATTAAATGAATCAGATATACAAGTTTTCCATCTAATGATTAAGGTATATATTATGCTACATAATTAGCAGATCAGACAGATTCATTTTTTCAATTCAAGAATAAATAGCATTTACAGTGAATGAGCAATGAATAAATTCAAAAATATTATGTTCAAGAGGTAAAATTAATTTTGCAAATTGTAAAAACTTTATCATACTTTTTTTTAGAGACTAGTGAAGATTAACCGTTAACTGTGCAATTAAAATTTCACAAACTGTTTCTCAGTGCATAATTAAAATGCTCCTTGCTTTGTAAAGTAAAGTTTGAACAAAAAAATTTTTTTTACAGGGTGTCAAGAAAGTTTCCGATCGATTTTTAAATTTAATGTAATTCAAAAACTTCAATGAATTATGATAAGTTCTGTACGTCATTTTTCCACTTAATCCTCCTTTTCAGTGTTTCAGATACACTTTTCAAATTTTTTTGGCTAAAATAATAATAAAATGAGTAGAAGAGCTGCAATCATTCAACTTCATCGTGCAGGACATTCAAATTCTAAAATTATGAAATTGCTAAAAGCACCAAAATCAACTGTTTGCGATACAATCTTGCACTTCCAAGAACTTGGAACCATGGAGGATCGGGATAGGAGTGGACGACCTCAATCCGCTTGCACTCCAGCGAAGATCAAGGCCCTCAGGGAGAGAATTCGGAGGAACCCCAAACGATCCTTGAGGAAAACGGCTAAAGACATGAATATCAGCCATGAGTCTGTCAGAACAATTGTTGAACAGGATCTCAAAATGTCCCCGTACAAAATCAGGACAAGACAACTCCTAACTGTCCTCCAGAAGCGAAAAAGAAAGGAGAGGGCCAAAATTCTGCTGAACCGTCTGAAGGGAGGCATGGAGAAAGGCGAAATCGTTTTTTCAGATGAAAAACTCTTCTCGGTGGAGGCGAAGTTTTTTTCAACACCCAGAATGACAGGATTCTCGGAAAGTTGCCCAAGGACCTCCCTGATCATCTTCGATTCGTTTCACGCCGACAGAAACCCTCGTCTGTGATGGTATGGGGTGCGATCTCCAAATCTTGGAAATCTCCCCTCATTTTTGTTAAAGAGGGAGTCAAAGTGAATACAGATTCGTATGTCAATGATATTTTAACCCCTGCCCTTGCATCAATGAAGGAAAAGTTCAAAAATAAGTCCTTCAGCTTCCAACAAGACGGCGCGCCTTCTCACACATCAAAGAAGACGCAGAAGTGGTGCGAAGATGTGGTGCGAAGAGCACTTTTCTTCATTCTGGACCAAAGATTTGTGGCCACCATCTTCGCCCGATCTCAATCCTATGGATTTCTGTGTGTGGGGTATTCTGGAAAAAGAAGCCTGTTCTTCACCCCATAACAATCTGGAGGATCTTCGAGCTTCCCTGAAATGAGCATGGGAGAAAATTCCTCAAGATGCCCTTCATGCTGCTTGTCAGAATTTCCGACAGAGGCTCCAACGTGTTATTGATACAGATGGGGGTCATTTTGAATAAACCAGATTTTTTTATGTTCATGGAGCTTTGTTCTATCACCACAATAAACCTTTTGTTGATTTAACCTTCTGTCATTAGCCCTATATAATTTTGTGTAGGATCGGGAACTTTCTTGACACCCTGTACATACTTTTTTAAATTTTTTATTGAAGTTGAATAAATATTTCTTCTGTTTATTAATAGATTTTACCAACTACAAACTTTAGATTTTTTGTTCAGATACATTTCACAGAGGTCTTTCTACTGAGGTCTTAATAAAACAAAATTGGTCCAAAATTGAATAAAATGTAAGCAAAAATGCCACAAAAATAAGCATCACTTAGTGTTGAAAAATGCAATTTTTTGAAACTCCTTCAAGTAAGATATTAAATATGGGAGTGACTTGATATTTGGCAAAGCTGATATAAAAGATGATTACATTTTTTCCAAAAGTTTTCAAAAAATTTCAAAACCATTAATAATTTTTTTGGATAATTTGATATGAAATGGCTTATATGTCTTATTAAACTCTTCTTCTAGGAACCAGAAGCAGCAGCTATCGATTCTTGGGCACAAGGTTCAGTTCCTGTTGTTGTGCGTCCTCAATCATCATTGGCACTTTCTGTTAGTGCTACCAGTGGAGGACACACATTTGTGCCAGGTCTATACTAATGGCTTAATTGATTGCTTAAGTATTATAATTTTTATGAGAGAAAACGAAAACTGCTATGCTTTTTCTTTATTTAATTTTTGAAATGCAATTGTAGTCTAAAGCAAATAATTGAAGTTACAATTGAAATTTCATTTTGGGCAATCAAAAAACTAATAAAATTGATATGAACCAGTGATGTAGTCAAGACCAAGATTGAGACCGAGACTGGCAAATTTTGAGACCTAAGGTTCAAGATCAAGACCGAGACTAAAAAATTTTACAAATATATAGTACATTTTTAATTATTGAAAAAAACTATAAATGTTTTTATATAAATTATATTAACAAGCATTTTTACATGTTAGAAAGTGCTTTGCTCTGTGTGGTTGCATCATTAAACCATTTGCTTTAAATAAAACTCAACTAGAGCAGAAAAAAGTGAAACAAGCAAGAAATGTTGTAACAATGTTGAAAAAAGCAGGATATTCATTAAAAATTTTTTGAAAACTCAAAAATGCTAAAGACACTATAGTCATTACAACAATAGTTGAAACTTCATTCAAATATTTGATTAGCTCAGCTATCTGTGTTGGCATGTTGCAGTTATTCAATTTGTTGACAAATTTTGGCTTACATAGAATAGGATTTGTCTTATTAATCAACTCAAAAAGATTAAAAATAATTACAAATTATGCAAAGTAAAAACTGTTAAACTATTTGCTGGTTTTTCTTTTGGTATTACCTCTGTTTATTTTTTGTGTATCTTTGACTAGGTTATTTGGAGTAGTTTTTAAAACTTTGTTCTTTTTTACCTTGTCATATTAACACATGTTTAAATTTAAAGCAATTTAGTATTCTGTTTTAAACAATTAGATTCATGTAGTGCCATATGCAAAAATTTGTTTGAGGGAGTGATTGAGAGCCAAAAACACAATCCTTATTTTCGATAATGTCTTTCACAAAAAGAAGGCTTGGTGCAACAAATAAAAGATAGCCACTTTTAAAGATGAACTTTTAAAGAAATTAAATTATTTATTTTTAATATATTTATTTTCTCTTTATTTGTATCCTCAAGACTCCTTGACTTGCAGGAAATCCTCAGAAACGCTATACAAGAAAAACTACCAAGCTATTATATTGAACTGCTTCTGGAGAAGCCAAGATATTGCAGTTCAGAGTTACTATACCTAAGTTGAAATTTTTTATTTTTTGGCTATATTTAGAAGTATAATCAAATATTAGGACTGCTTACTATGACTGCAAAACAGGGGAAAGTGTCATGAAGTGTTTTTCCAAGGGCATAACCAAATGGGAAGAGCTGGCTTTGAACAACAATGGTGTTGATCACATTTGCCAAAAATCACAGCACTTTTAACCACTTAATCATGCCTCCAACAAATGTAAAATAAAGGTGAAGACTTTTCTTGCCCTTTACTCTTTTTAAGCCTAATTTTCTTTTAATTGAAAACAAACCTTCACTTCAATTTAACAATTTTTAAGCTGCCTTAGTGCTACTATGAACCTTTGACCATCAATCTTTATGGAGGTTTTTTAACCCTCAACCTTCCCCCTTCCATGCATGCCTACTTTTTAATCAGTTGTTAAATGGGTTGTCAGAAACGTGGCTGAGTGTTTAGAGCATTGTGATTGTGATCAAAACAACTATGGTTTGAAACTTACTTGTGCCATTCAGGTGTGTCCTTGGGAAAGACATTTTACAGCACTTTCCCCAGCTTGGTGATTTTGGTTAGCAGTTTTAAATTTCAGTCACATCTCTTAAAAAATTAAAAAATCAAAATAAAAAAATTTCAACTCGACAGCAATATCTTGGCTCTTTGGAAGCAGGTAGGGGTAATTGTTTGTGCTAAGTATAGCGCCTCTGACGATTTCCTGCAAGGCAGGAGGATAAATATAAAGATGAAAATAAAAAAATAAATAAATAAATTTAGGGATGGGCAAATATTGTGACCAGGTATGTGGACTTTCACAATTTTGAAGCAAGTTGAGTCCCAAGTCTGGGTTAAAATAACAAGTCCAAGACCTAGCTCAAGTCCACAAATTTGTCTAAAACTAAAAATTATCTCTTTTGACTTTTATGGGAAAAGCCATCCAAAAACTGACATAAATCACAAAAAAATCTAACACACAATATTTTTGTTCCGTTTAAGTATTGAACATCAGGGGCACCAGAAGTGGAAAGGAAGGGGGAAGTTTCACTCTTTGCCCTTTTAAATTTCCACCTACTCTTTTTAAAAAGGGAAGGTACAGGTGCACAGATACAGAAGCATTGGGTCAAATTTTTTCCTATCATCAATAAAACTTGACCAAAATAGTAGATCAATTGAAGGTGAATGCTATTATTTAGGTCAGTGTTTCCCAATCGGTGTGCCGCGGCACACTAGTGTACCGTGAGAGGTTTCCAGGTATGCCGCAAAAGATTTCGGAAAAAAATTATTTAGCAACGTCGAATTTTTCGGTTTTTGTATTTTGAAATAAGTGAGATTCGGAGCGAAGACGGTTTTTTTAAAAGGAACCAATTTTGGGAAGGAAATTGACAAGAAAGAGCGTGAATTCAGGTGAAGATTTTTTTTGTTTAGAGCAGGGGGGTCCAAACCGCGAAGTGAAGACTTTTTTTTTTTAGAGATCACTATGATTTTGAGATGAAATCGAAGTGAAAACCTTTTTTTTTAGAGATCACCTAATTTTGGGAACACAAATTAATGAAAACGGTCTGAAAGTGCCGCGATTTTTGATGGTGTTAATTACAAAAGTTTAATGTAGACCGCACAGCGAATCCCTCTCTTCTTAGCTTCAATTTCTTCAACTATGGAGAAGCTATCCGAGCCTTCCCCAATCACACCGCTGGCTTTCACACACGTCTTATGGTTTATAAGATATATTAACGTTGAAATTCTATATGACAATACAACAACACGCTTCCACAAGCCAACGACCAATTATTTACTAAACACTACAGCTCAAACGGTGCAGCCAACGTGCCACCAACGTTTAGCCAACGATGCAGCCAACGATGCAATCGCAAAACGAAATTTTCCCAAGTTTCGCTTGCGATCTACAAACTCACTCTTCAAACCAAACCAAATCACCGAACCACTTGATCACCAGCGACTGAAAGGAATTAAATTTACCAACATCTCAATTTATAGTGTGCTCGCCACGTGTGAGTGAGCCAATCAGATTTCATTAAGATCGCTGCACGTGATCTGCCTATAAAGCAGTGAACGCAAACAATAGAATTAACTAAGAGGTTTCAAAAAAGACTTCTATTCAGTTATCAACTTTTTCAATTTCAGTGCGAGTTCTATTTTTATGATTTTAACAGATGGGTTTCAAAAATGTGCCGCAAAAGGAAAAAGGTTGAAAAACACTGATTTAGGTTATGATCTGCACCTTAATTTAGGATGAAAGTAGGGATTATGTAGCTTTTTTATTTTTTTGGCCTAAAATTTTGGACAAAACTGAAGATTTTGGATAGTGATTGGAAGTGATGACCTTTTTTTTAGTCATCATTAGGTTTTTGCAGTGAAAACGGTCGTAATACAAAATGGCAACTTAGTAAAAACAACTGTGTAACAATATATATATATATATATATTGCAGGAGTGAATCGATCTTCCCCGCAGAGTGCTCAATGAAAAAAATCAGAGCAATTTAATACAAAATTTATTTAATCACTGTTTAAAAATCATAACGGTCCGTTTCATCCTAAGATTCGTCAGGTGGTTACTTATTCAAATGATTCTATTTGAATAAGTAACCACCTGACGAATCTTAGGATGAAACGGACCGTTATGGTTTTTAAACAGTGATTAAATAAATTTTGTATTATATATATATATATATATGTAAATATGGTGTTCAAATTATTGCGTGGAAAAATTTCGTTGCAACAAGAATTTGTTCGTTTTATTTAGGAAAAAAATACCTAGGATCAAAGCAGGTCTAGAGACCTTCATCAATTATACGAACTGATTTCGAGTAAATTAAGTTTGTTGTTGCAAAAAGAAAAAGGTTTTAATTTGAGAATACTGTTTTCTTTCTATTTGATCGTAGACCCGGTCCTACCACACGGTGATGACCCGACCGGTTTACCAAATGGCACAGGTGTCCCTGAGGAAGGAGCAACCACCGACGGAGAAACTGCTGACAAAATTGGTTTGCTGTCAAACTACTTTTCTGACATTTTCTTTTATTTTTAGACCTTTTTTTTTATTAGAAAGAAAAACACCAGCCAAAGAATTTATTGTTAAACCTCCTGATGAAGCGAAATACAGTCAGAAATCAATTGATCCAACGAAGAAAAAGAGACGAACTTATAAAGTTTGTTGAGTTTTGTTTTTTAGTGTTTTTATCTTATCTAGCTTTAAGTTCGGTTTGTAGCTGACTAGGTAACCTATCTTTTTGTGCTCTTTTGTTGTAACCCTGTTGTAGTAGGCTATTGCGTGATATTTTTTTATAATTTTTACTTGGTTTTATATGTATATTGGCAATTTACCATGAATAAACAAAGACTGATGGAGTGATTTGACTGTTGACATGTTAGAAACACACTGGTCGGTTGCCTCCTCTTCCTGCTTCAGACTCCCAAGTCACCGCTTCTAAGGAAGAAGAACCAGAAGAAGCTTCTCAAGACGGTTTGTTTTTTTTTAAGTAAACTTTAGTTTTTGATTTAAAAACCAAAATTTATTGCATGTTGCTTTTTATTTCTTATTGTGTCTATATCAATAAACTGTTTTCTTTCAATTAACAGTATAAAATAAATCGTGCAGCTTTGTTTCAAAATATTTATGTCGAAATTTCACTAGAGAAATCTGCCTTCCCCTTTTAAAAATATTTTGATTGTATTTCAGGCATGCATTTATCGCCGTCCCAGAAGAGCTTAATAAAGTCTCAAGCCGGAAGACCCCCAGGAAACCGTGAAGTTACATTCGACGAACGTGGAAACGTCATCGGAGTCATGAAGCTAAACGTTCACACCTTACCAAGTCACAGGGTAAGATTACGTTACTCTAATGTAGGTTGTTGCTCAAATATAAAAAAGAATAAATTACTTTGGTTCCAGTCTTTGTGCCGTCGTTACAATTAAGCAAGCGATGAAAAAGTTGGTTTTGAAAAAGTTTTTTTCTGCATGATTTAGAAGTGATTTTTGATCTTTCGTTAGGTTCGTGTACAATATAGCGTCATCGATCCAATCGCCGATGCAAACGCACAAAAACTTACGGGAGTTCCCAATCTGCGTTTGAGAAAAGCCACACAAAGTGCACATGATAGAAAATCGACTGTCACAAAGTATGTCGACTGTGGTCGTTATAACTTGTGTTTTTCTGTTTTGATAGTTATTTATTCTTTTTTAATTTATAGCCTGCGAACTTTTTTTTAAAGCTGTCACGAGTAAAGTTTTGTAGAATTGTACTTAAACCAGTACTTAATGTAATTAAACTGATTAATTATACAGAGATGTTTTAACAAGTTCAGTAGATTAAAACTGAAAGATGAGATAAGAATCAAATACGAACAACATAACAAAAAATTAAATAAAAGGGTTTAAGTAAGAGGGTTGTAGGTTTTGTACAAAACTTCACTCATATCTTTGCTCGCGTCTAGACAACTTTGAAGCGCAAATAAATTATGGACTTCATAAATTTTTTTTATAATTCTTAAAAGAGTTAGTAAACCTAAAGAAGTTAGTAAAGTTTGGTTTGAAAACTGCTATCCTAAACGATAAAAAATTTTTCATACAAAAAGCTTTTATCTTTTTTTCTTTCATGGTGCTTTGGAGATTTTTTTATATCTTTTTTATTGAAACGTTTCAAATTTGGCAGCTTGGTTGAGGGGTTAAGAGCGCCATGATTGTGATCAACATGGTCTTGATTCAAAACCTACTCGCGCCATTCTGTTTTGTCCTTAAAAAAAACAATTTATGGCATGCTCACTTGTTTGGTGGTCTTGGCAAGCAGTTCTAAATTTCTGTCATATCTCTATAAAAACTAAAAAACCAAAATAACAAAGTTCCACCAGAGAGGAATATATTGACATCTCCGGAAGCAGGTCAGGGTAATTGCTTGCCCTATGTATTACCGCCTCCGTTGCTTTCCTGCAAATTAGCAGAATAAATATAAAGATTTTAAAAAATTTATAAAAGTAAAAGCGTATCAACGAAATTCTCTTTAAAATTTTGTACTTGTAAAATGTCCAATTTTAGAAAAAAATCCATGCTTACGGTATTTTGTAGAAAAAGATTTCATAACATAAAGAAAAGACGCATCTTAATTTTTGATGAACATGGATTTTACTGTTTAGAAGCACTGTTGTGCAGAAGTCGAAACCTTCCGTTTCACGAGTGAAGTCTGAATCTTCTGCTTCATATAAAACAAGAGAGTTAGCTATTTCTGCTCCGCAATTTCCTCCGAGTAAGAAGAAATTTTATTGCTTGAGTTACGGAGTGCTTAAATCATTAAATCATCATTTCGTTTACTCTTGAGTTAATGTTAATATGATCTAAGACTTTATAGCTAAAGATTTAAATCTTTTTTCTTCTCCACTTAAAATTCTCATTGTTCTATTTCAACTTGGATCTTTCACAGCAAACAATTTGGACCAAACCGCCAAGCTTTTTTCGTAAGCATCATCCTGGGCGACTTAGATCATTTTTTGTCGTGTTCCCAGCATTTTTTTTAAAAAACATTTTTTTGTATATGCGCAACAATGCCTTTTCACTTTTAAATATATAAATATTGTTAAACTTTTAACTTTTTTTAGTTATCTGATTTTATCAAAAGTTATTTTTTAACTGTATTTTACTTTTTTCAAAAAGTTACATGGGTTTTTTCAGTAAAGCCACACTATTTTATTTTGAAAAAAGATTATTGATCAAACAGGGCCTTGTCGTGTAATGAAATACGTTTTACACTCTCATAATGTAGTTGTTGAATGTCCTTTGACTTGAAAAAAGATTATCTATGTTTTCTGATAATATTCTAATGTCCTGATAACAACAAAAATGTCTAAGAAAATTTTAAAAAATTCAGCTCATTTTGAAATTAGTTAAGTTTTTCAAATTTTGTGCTCCTAATAATTCCTAATTATCTACAGATGGATGCTATCTAATAAAAATATAATCGGTTTGTTAGACAGTATTCACCTATCGATAAAGTTATTGGGAGATTTTTTTTTGTAGAATTAGTTACTTGCTTTTTGATCCATGCTTCCTCATCAAGTTTTACGCTTCTGCTTGCTGCTTGATTATTGAAAAATGACGTCAATGAATTCCCAACGTAATCAATTTACACATAAAATTTTTAGATCAACCCCTTGTACGGAGTCAAATACGGAGTTCGTCTGTTCGTGAAAAGCAGGTATTGGGAACTCGTTTCGATCCATTACCGCCTCTTCTAATCGACACCATCGACGTGGCTCCTGGCGTGGTCATACACGAAGGAGATCACATAAAGAAAGGTCCCAAAGAAAAGTATCCATTTAAAGTTGTGCGCTCTCTGCACAAGAAAATGTCTGGTCCCGAATCGAATTTCCGCGTTTTGGGCGACAAGTCAGCTCAAACACAATTCCGACCCGTCATCGACCCGCGCGATCTTGTTAAAACAGTTTGCGGTGCACCAGACCAAACCATATTTGCAGTTTCTCCTGGCATTCAACAAGTGCCTATTGTTAAAACTGCTGAAACGTAATATCTTTTATAAAAGTTTAAGCTTAATATGACTTATCTTAAATATTGTTTATTCAGAAAGTAAATTGATTTAATAACCTTGAAGTTTCTTTGATGCTTCCTGACCTTTGCACGGCTAAATAGCTTGTAATCTAAAAAAAATATTTCTCAATTTTTTTGGTAATTTAAAAAAAATATTTCTCAATTTCAATTTGTAATTAAAAAAAAAATTTCTCAATTTCAAAAAACAAATTTTTTTCTAATGTATACGAGGTGAAATAAAATGTCTCACCGCCTCCCTCTCCCGCTCTCTCTCTATAATCCTAGAATAAACTGCAGGTTTTTTGTTCGCTTGTTTTATCTATTTCTGGAATTACTTATCGAAAAAGAAACTGTTCACGTATTAAAAGTTTACAACCTTTATTGACAGACCTGATATTTGGGCTGAGATTTTTGTTCTAATAATGTCGCTATTCACTGACTTCCGATAATTATTTTTATTGCACTTTTAAAACGTTTGTTCATTTTATTTTATTATTAGTATTAAATAATTCAGTGATATATCCCAGCAATCTTGGTAACAAACTGTACCTAAAGAGTCCCAGTAGCGGCCAGGCTTACTTTAATAGCCCGTGGTAGCGCTTCGTTTTTTTAGAGACTAAGTCCGATTTTTTTCCTGTAAATCAAATAGAGACTCTTGATTTCACGTGATACTCGATAGTAGCATTGTAAATATGTGGATTCTTTTTTTATTATTTATTTTTTTGAAAAACAGAAACAAACGTTTGCATTAAAAACTATAGGGCATCCAGAAATAAAATAGGTTAGCCAGAATTTCGTTAAGGTTTGTTTTTAAAATTAATAAAAGAAATTTTTATGGTAATTTTTTATTCGAATTGATAACCGTGTTTTTAAAGCTTAATTTTAGTCATCAAAGCATCGCTTTCAATTATCAAACTACATATATTAACACTTTAATCCAGCGCACAATTAGCTGTCATCTCAATCAAAAGAAGAATTGATAATTAGGTGGCATACAAAATTTTAAAAACTGACTCGCTAACACCACTTACTGCCAACTGGCAACAAACCCAACCAAGATGACAATAAATGAGGCGTGGTCTACAGCTTGTTCTTCCACACTCACAGGTTGAACTGATACCTTATTTTACCTGTGCAAGTGTATTGTTGAGTGGAAGTAACCAACACCAGTTGAAAGGCAGTTAAACCTTACCAAAACAACAAAAAATCATGCTCGGTGGTAAGGTGCTGACGTGGCAATGAAGGCGTGAAGTCTGGAAGAACTTTTTTGCCACTCTTTATTCCATTTGGAGCCGGCCCAGTGTGCTCATTCAGTTTCTGCCTGATAAAAATTGGCCAGCAACTCCAGTGTATCAAGCATACTGATAGCCTTACAAAAAGGGAGCCACTTTTTAGTGCGCCAAGTTTTTTTTGTCCCAAAATAAAGTAATCCCAAGCTGTTCACTTTCAATTGATGTCCAAAATCTTAATTTCTGTCCCAAATTTATAGTAATCTCAAAAAAAAAGGTCATCACTATCAATCGAGTACATTATTTCCTACTTTTATCCCAAAGTTAAAGTGCAGAAAGGGGAGCCACCGTCATGGTTCTACTACGAAGAAATAGAGCAATATTTTGCTTAGGTTCAGCCACTTTTTGACGTCTTTAGGGGGGCCCGGTGGGGCCGCTTTGTTCGCACTCCATATTAAAGCCATTACTGATCAGACACTAGACTCGAGCAGAGGGCGTTCTCTTTGAAGAGATCACTTAATTTTTGGGAAGAAAACAAAGATTTTGAACATTGATTGAAAGTGATAACCTTTTAGAGATCATCATATTTCTGGGACGAAAATTTTACTTTGGACATTAATTAAAAGTGATGACTATTTTAGAGATTACCATGCTTAGGAAGCAAAAAGCTTAAAAAATAGCCCCCTACTTTTCTTGCATTGAATTTAACCTTCTGTAATACCATCACTGCTCACACATACAAGTTTTTCTGTTGCTGTGGAATGTAGCATTTAGTTACTACGATCAAAGCAAGTAATTTGGCTTTGTGACCACACAAATGCGCAGTAGGATTACTCAGCAGATGGTTGTTTCTTCATAAGAGCTGGTCATAAAACAACTAGGCACAAAAGAGTTGGGGGCCATAAAAGATCTAGCTACACAAAAGCTATAAATTAAAAAAGCTTGTAGCTAGAATTTTTTTGTTTTGTACTTAATTTTTATTATTGTATTCATTACTAATAATGTAAATAAAAAAAATCTGTGCTAAAATATCGTTTCAATTTAAGTTGAAGTGTTATTATAAAATTTATTGTTCTTATATAGCTTTTTTTGTGCCTTTGGACCTATTATGACTATAGCTATTTTGTAACACCAACTCTTTTGTTGAACTAGCTTTTTTGACGGCAAGCTATTTTTAGCTTTGTCGTTTTGTGGCATTCCAGGAGCAGAATGGACCAATACCAGGGAAACTGTTGTGGCATCTGCACCCCAACTCGATCGAGCCAGTCGATTCAGTAGCTTGGCTCGTGTTGTTAGTTTTTGCCTAGTGACTCCTGTAGCTGACAAAACACGAAGTGAATAAGTTCGATTAGGACCAATACATGTAGGATTCTGTAATGGCTTTATCGGTTTTGGGATAGCAATGGTTTTTTCCAGATTTTCGGAAACTTGAATGTATAAATGCAGAAAAATAGGGCTTAGTCTGAAATTAAGAGAAGATCTGTAATTATTACCGACTCCAGGTAAATGGAGTCCCAGATAGCCAAAAACCTGGCCCCAGTCTGGGAAAAACCTGGCAAAGTCTGGCTTAATCTGGGCTCGATATTACCAGAACAAAACAGATCTTTTTCAGATCTGGAAAAATAGATTAAATTTTGATCTGTTTGGTCTGATCATTACCAGGTCTTTACCAGATCTGGTGTGATACATATGTTTCTAAATTATTTAAACCGATAACCAGATCATTACCATGGCCCTACCAGATCTGTTATTCCCAGTTCAGATCAGGATCCGATCTGGTAAGTGATTAGGCGTGCTAAACTGGCCCCGACCTGGCAGTTACATCAGGTCCAGATCATAATTTTAAGATCAGGGCCCGTTTAGCACCCCCGATGTTTTACCAGATCTGAATCAAATCGGATAGATCTGTATTGTCAGATAAATTGTGATCTGGCCCAGATAGAAATGGCTATCAGGGGTCAGGCCCGGCGCTTATATGAAGTTGAGCAGCTTGAGAGCATTCACAAACTTTTTCTGGGGTAATTCTCCGAAGATTTATATCTGCAAATTGTGTTGGCTAATGTCGAAACTCGAGATCATAAAGGTATAGGCTACTTTTGATAGAAAATTTAATGCAGATTCCGAAAATGTAATTACTTGTTTTAATTTCTAACTATTTCCATTTGAAAACCGCAATTTCTTGCCCTCAAACAATTTGCATCATGTTTTCGAATAAGCATGTGATTTGTGTGTATGTACTCTTTCTGTGAAAACGCTCCATTTCTAATAAATTCTTTTTATCATAAAAGCTTGAATTGAATTGTTGCAGACCAAGTGAACAACAGTAGGATAGGACTTTTAAATATCTACTAGAATCATTTAAAATTTAAAATTTTTAAGCTTTTGGTTAAATTTTATCTTAAATTTTTAAACAACCTACTTTTCCTCTGTTATGGTGTTTAGGTTGCTGTTGCCGAGCATGAATTAATGTATTTTAAAAAGTTTCGCGGCACACTTAGAAATCTCTCACGGCACAGTAGTGTGCCGCAGCACACAGTTTGAGAAACACTGCTTCAAATAATCGCTATCAATTTTCGCTACAAGCAAGCGCTGCTTTGGATTCTTAGGTTGTAGATTTTCTAAAAGTGATAGTGCCGTAGTTCGGTAGTTAATCAGACTGAGGTTCTCTGCGGGGGTTGTGACGTCTTCGCATTAAAACCATATTATGATTAAAACTCGTCTTGCCGAAACCGAAGTCAAACCAGAGAGAAAACGCGTTGATGTATTAAGGTACTTTGAAAGTTGATGTTTCGTGATATTTACGGTAGTCGATAAATTGATAACTTAAAGAAAGTGGCCTTGAAAAAATAATTCGGGATGTAGAATGTTTTTATAGACGTTTTTAATTGGCAGTAAATAATTAGTGTTTTAATTGGTTAATTGATTTGGTTTGTTGTTATTTACAAAATTTAAATGATTGTCGTGTTCATTTTAATAAGCGTATTTTATTTGGATTCTATTTGCACATGAATGCACGTAATTTGTTGCAGATAAACTACATTAACATCAGAATTACATCGGTTCTAATGAAAAGAAAGGTGTAAAGCCTATAAATCGCGCGTTGTCGAAAGGAAATCTAACAATTTATCAACCACAACCTATTTTACTTATGTTCTTTACTTGGGTGTTCAAGGCCATCCAGTTGAAGTAACTAATATATTGACTTTGTTGTATAAGTTTGTTATCTTTTTTTATTTTTTAAAATAATGCGCTGGCAATGCTGATACAAAGTCAACGCCGAGAGTGTATGTGCGATGTGAGATTATCAATTTCACCAGCTGCGTCGTATATATCATTAAATTATTTATATAAAGTGAAATGAATTATTTGAATTATTTTTATCATTTAATTGTTTGTATGAAGTGAAATGCATAACTATGTTATTGAAGATATTTTGAGAAATAAATTTTCCAAAAGAGATTTCGAAGGGAAGCAGTTAATAGTGAATAACGGTAGGCCAATGCCAAAACTGGTTAATTTACGAAGCTCCAACAAGAAGTATGTTCGACATTTTCAAAATAACTGGTACGAAAAGAAAAAATGGTTAACAGGAAGTGCTAAACTAAATAAATTATTTTGCTGGCCATGCTTACTTTTCAATTTAGAAAAGATTTTTTGGAATGAAAAAGGTTATGATGATTTAAATAATCTACATATGTCAATACTAAACATGAGCGTTCCCAGAGACACATAAGATCTTTGATAGACCTTAAAACATTTGGAAAAGTTCGCATAGATTTGCAGTTAGATGCAAGTAAAAAACTGAGCATTCAGCACCATAACGAGAAAGTTAAAGAAAACAGAGCCATAATATGAAGATTGATGGATGCAGTTATATTTTTGGGCCTCCAGGAATTATCATTTCGTGATCATTTTGAATCTGAAGTATCCATTAATTGTGGAAATTATGAAGAACTTCTGCATTTGATCAGCAAGTACGATGTAAAATTAGCAAACCATCTAGCCACAGCTTCTGTTTTCTCGGGGGTCTCAAATCGAATTCAAAATAACTTAATTAATGCCATTCAAATAAGCATGTTAAATGAAATAGAAAAAGGACTTACTGAGGCTAATTTTGTTGCAATTCTCCTCGATGAAACTAGTGATGTATCAAACTTCGCCCAACTTTCTACTGTTTTCCGTTATGTCACAAAAGATAACGCTGTTAAAGGGGTTTATTAATTTATAGGGTTTACTGATGTCAGTGGTGACCGCACAGCAGAAGCTTTATCTGAATATGTCTTTAAATGCATTGAAAGTTGGAAGTGTAAAAATAAATTAATTGCGCAAACCTACAATGGTGCTGGTACGATGGCAGGAGAATTGAATGGATTGCAGGCAAAGGTTAGGGCAAAACATGAATCGGCGCTCTTTGTTCGTTGTTGCGCTCATGTACTAAACTTAGTTCTTTCACAAGCCTGCTCCGCACGAAAAGAATGCAAAATATTTTTTAGTACAATAAATGGACTGGGTACTTTTTTTACCAAATCTTCCAAACGAACCAATGCGTTAGATAATATAGTTAAAAAAAGATTCCCCAAAGCAGCACCAACTCGGAGGAATTACTCATCACATCTGGTTAATACCGTGAAAGAAAATCTTGATAATTTAAAACAACTTTTTGAAAATATTATTGAGAATCCTGATGCATGGGATGGACCCACTATAAATTCTGCTATTGGATTTTGCCAACACTTGGAACAAACAAAATTTTTGTTTTTAGTAGAATTATTTAGCGAAATATTTTCCTTCACTGATGTTCTATTTAACATTCTCCAGATTAAAAGTATTGATATTCTGTATTGCAAAGAGCAACTTGATAAAACCAGAGCTGTATTGGAGAAAAAACTGGATGAATTTGCAGCATTTTATGAGATGTTCGAAGAAAAATATGGTATAGATACGACAGGTCTGACTAGAAGAGGTAACAATAAATCTGTCGACCCACAGCAGCATTATAGATATTTCTGTGCGGCACAAATTAGCCGATTTCGGGGCAAAGAAACCCTTGGTGCGGTGTTAAACTTGTTCAAATAGAAACAAATAAAGACATCATTTATGCTACTTAAAATATCCCAATTTTATTCAAACAGAATTCAATCAAAATTATCGAACTTATTCAACTTATTCAAATAGAATGAAACAAATAAAGAATAAGAATTAATTGTTAAACATAGTTATCACAAACAAGTTAATTATTACAAAAACCCTAACCCTATTCTAACTGAATTAACATATTAATATAAACGAGTAAAAACGCTGACCTAATCCTAAGCTAGCTAAGCTAAACGACCATGTTTAATAACGAATGAATCAGAACACAATGGATTATTACGTCACTAAATTGTTTTCAAATGCTAACGAAGAAAAAAAGTGAAACGACGGGAGTAGCTTAAGCGAGAACGAAATGAAGCCAAAAAAAGAAAGTTAAGAAAGAGAGAGAGAGAGAGAGAGAGGGTTTACCAACGAATTCTTTGAAATCAGTCGCGGTAGCGAAGCGGAAGTTTGATAAGGCGACCGCGCCTGGACAATGTGGCGGGTCCGTCTGCTGCTGGAACAATAAAATGCTCTAAAATGAAATTCTTGTTGCAATAATTGAACAACTAAAAGTAAGATACGCATCATTGGAAGAGCTCAAATTCATAGAACTCCTTAATTTTAGAAACGCCGAAGAGTATCGCAAAAAATTTTCGGTTCATGCTCTAAACTCTTTGAAGACAGTTTATGGGAATTATTTTGACACGCCCCGTCTTCAGAGTGAACTATGTATTGTATATTCAATGGAAGATTATATGAAGAAAAGTGTATCTGAATCAATGGAGTTCATAAATGTCAATGATCTTTCTGATGCTATGCCAGAACTTTTTAGACTTTGCGCTCTGATTTTGACAATCCTTCTACTACTGCTTCGGTAGAACGTTCCTTTTCTGCACTCAAAAGAATTAAAACTTACCAGAGAAATACTACGGGAGAAAATCGAATTTCGGGATTATCTCTTATGTCAATTGAAGCAGATCTACTAAAACATTTAATGCAAACAGAAGAGTTCTATGAAAAAGTCATAAATCTTTTTGCTGAAAAGAATAGAAGAATAGAATTAATATATAAATAATGTAAGTAATTCTGTTGTTTTTGAATTTATAATTTTCGATTTACTGAACAGTGAACAAGTTATCTTTATGAACTGGACACGTGTTTCAACAAACTATTAATATACGTATATATATATTTCAGAGCTTAATTTTATATTTTTTGAACATTTTACTTTAGATTTGTTTAGGAGGAGTTAACATAGCATAGTTAGGGATGAGACAGACAAGTAAAATTAAAAAAATGATAATAGATATGAAAAAGGATCTCTATCATTCGCCTGAAAGCCATTTTACAACTTCTTTAATACATTCGATGAATAGGCATACCAATTGCATTACCATCTCAAAAGTCACTGCACGCCACTGGTCTCCATATAGGATCTCCGATAGGTATATATACCTATCTATATATACATTATAAAGACTATATTATAGAAACATAATTATAGAGACTATAGATTATGGAGACCTAATACAGAGACCCCATATTATTTATATACGTATATAGACCCTATCGGGAGACCCTATACAAAGATATTGTATATATACATAAAAGTTTTTGCAAAACGAATTTGATTGCAAAAAAACGAATTTGATTGCAAAAACAACAAATTAGATCGAAAAACCCTGTAAATTCTTTGAGGTATTCTACAAAATTATGATATTCTTACAGTATTTGTTTTTGAAAATGCAGTAATTGTAAAACTTTAATTAACAAAAAAACTTACAGTAAAAATTATATCTCAAAATTGTTTACATGTATTTACCAATAAAAATAAAGTTTGTCGACATAACTATTTTTGGTCGGTACACGATTAAAATTGATCGACACAAGATTAAATTTGATCGGCACATGACTAAAATTGGTCGACACAGAACTAAATTTGATCGGTAGTGACTAAAATTGATCGACAAATGATTACAACTGATCGGTAGAAGACTAAAGTAGATCGAAAAACACTGTATGATCTTTTATTTTGGTTTTGATTGAAGAACCTAAATTTAAGTGAGGAGCAAATGAGCAAAGGAACACTTAAATTTAGGTTCTTCAGTCAAAAGCAAAATAAAAGATCATATTATTGAATGCAATTTGTGTAATAAAAAAGGTATGGATAGCTTAATACATCGTTTTAGTGTTATAAAGAAATGTTCATCAGATTACGACTATAAAATTCACGAAGCGTTACTAATTAAAAAACATCAACCAAAATTAAATAAACAACTGTATGAAAATGACTCGTCTATCTTGCTACAACTATTCTAATTTATAGTAAATATCATCTTTTCATAGTAAATATTCGAATTTAGTCATATGATTTGTATTATTTTTTCTCTTTTTTTCCTCTATGATTCTGACGTTGTTTTGCGTAATAGTCATTGTTTTTAAATTGAATTAGTGATAACAGTGACAGCATAAAGTTGAGAAAATTATTGTTTATATAGTTTAATTGAATGTATTTATCGTTTATGGTTAAAAAAATTTTTAAATGACTTTAAACAATTTTTAGATGCTTTGATAAGGACTGATGATAGTCGAAAACGTTCAGCTTTTTTAATAAAAAAAATTTACAAATTGAATGAGATGTTGGATTTTGCTTGCTATTATTTTCAAATGAATTTTAAAAATTACCTCTCTTCCTAAATTAAATTATTTAGTTTTACGCAGTCGATAATGGAATGTGTTATAATTCTGAAACGTCCTAAATAAAACTATTTTTTAAAATATATTTTAATATTTTAATACGAAATTGTTTGCAGATGACACAGCTCTCACACTGACAAACTCTTGTCCAAAACTGTTGAACAAAAATGTCAACTCTGAACTGGTCAAAATTGACGAATGGTTGAAACTAAACAAATTATCATTAATTTTTTTTTTTTTTTTTTTATTTTTTTATCTCTATATTTATCCTCCTGACTCGCAGGAAAGCGACGGAGGCGCTATACATAGGGTAAGCAATTACCCCGACCTGCTTCCGGAGATGCCAAGATATTGCTGTCCGCTAGTAAGTTAGTAGAGATATGACTGCAATTTAGAACTGCTTGTCAAGACCACCAAGCAGGGGAAAGTGCCGTAAAGTGTCTTTCCCAAGGACACAACAGAATGGCGCACGTGGGTTTTGAACCTAGACCATGCTGATCATCAGTCCGGTGCTTTAACCACTCGACCACGCTGCCGACTAAATACTAATAAAAGAAAATTTATGGTATTAAACAAACAAAGATCAGCCTGGCACTTTGATATTAGAATAGGAAAGACAAATATAGAACAAGTAAATGAAATAAAATATTTGGGTGTAATTTTTACTGATAAGCTTTCTTGGAAGTCTCATATAGCCTACAGTACAACATGTTTGCTCTAAGCTCTCCAATGGTTTCTGGGCACTGCTCAAACTGAGGAGTTATGCTGACACTACAACACTAAAAACAGTATACTATGCTTTAATTTACTCTTGTCTTCAATATTGTGTCTCAACGTGGGGACTGGCCTCGACTACTGCCCTGAATCCACTGGTAAGAATACACGAACGCATAATAGGAATTATTACCAATAGTCCTTTTTTGTCACATACAAATCCTCTTTTTCAAAAATTGAATTTCTTAAAAATAAAGGTATTGTTAACTTGAAATGGCAAAAACAATGTTTTGCTTTAATAAAAGTTCAGCAAAAAATGTGTCCCAAACTATTATAAGTATAACCCAAAAACATCATTATAAAACAAGACTGGCAACGCAACAAAATTATTTTCAACGTAGAAAGAGAACAGAATCAGGTAAAAAGACGTTTTCTTACATTGGACCTAAAATATGGCAAGAAGTACCCTTCGAGCAAAAGTCACTTTCTTATAATCAGTTAAAAAAGAAATTTAAACTTTTTTTAACTAGTCAATATTAGATAAGATGCCACAACAATTTGATGAAGTCAGCTGGCACGTGGAAATTTATTTAATAACAACTAATATTGCTATTAAATCTTTATTGTTTTTCTAAATGTACTGTGTTTTTGTAAGTGTACTGTTGTATTTTCTTTTTGTCCCACTATTTAGAGGAAGGCAGTTGACTAGAAGACCGTATGGTCATTCCGCTGCCTTCCTGTGCTTTCGAAAACTTTTTTCCCATACATTGGTGTATTTTTCGTTTTGAAGCACAAAACAAATAAATTGAATTGAATTGAATATATTGGCTATTTATTCTGAAATTAATTAAGCGTTCCAATGCTTTGAGATTTACACAGAGATATTATGGAACAGAGGCTAAAGTAGTTTTTAAAAAAGTCAGAGAGAGGCTAGTTTGCAAAATAGAAAAAAGGAAAGCAGAAATAAAATTTTTGAGATTTTATCTAATTTATCAGCTTTGTCCTAAGTTCACCAAATTCAAGTTGCATAAATCTTTAAGACAATCTTTAACTCAAGCGTCAGCTCTAAAAAAATCTTTAGTTACGGCAGAAATAAAATCACATTTAAAGTGAGTAAATTCTTTAAAAAGTGAGTTTTTAACATTAAATCTACAGTTGTCTCAAAATATTGGCAGGTTCTCATTTATGAACAGTACATTAATCGATTTTTAGAAGAACAAAAGAAAGAGTGTGAAATAAAATGTTTTAAAATACACCAAAAGAAACTCTGGAATTTAGGTTTAGATATTTTAGCAATGTACTTAGAAAATACAAGGACTATTCGCAATTTATCTGCGCGCTTCGTCACAGACTCTGAAAAGAAACTACTTATGTAATAGATTTTGTTATTTTGCTGTTTAGCTTTTGCAATACTTAAATATTCTTAATGTTCAAGCTGAGTTTGAAAATTTATATTAATATTACGATGTTCGATCAAGCTTGAGGCAACCTCAACGCACTGAGTTTAAACGTATGCTTATCAATATGTATTGGCAATATTTTATTCTGTTACAACATAAATTATCTAAATTTAAAAGCTTAACATTGTTGTGTCAATGGAATGATAAAATTATCTGTCATCTTAAGCACAATAAAAAAAGTGTTAAAATGCGCCTTTTAGCTAACCATTTACGTAAAGATTGCCAAAAATTGTTGACAATTTTTGGCAATCTCTTATGCGTTTTCTAATAATGCTGTTTGAACTTATTTTCCTTTTTTCAAAAATTTTAGCACACACTGTGCACAGGTACGCACCTTGTAATGAAATAGGGACAGCTGTTGGCACAGTACTATGTCAAACCGGGGATTAGAAAAATTCAATAGAATGTTGATATTTTGTTCTAACCTTTTAATAATTTAACCTTTGATGCACTTTTGTATAACAAAAAATTTATAAAAGTCCAATATTAAAAATTTTAAAACAATTAATTCTAATTTAGATTATTGTTATTTTTTTTAAGCATCCTATAAAGCTGTAAAGAAGCTGTAAAGAAGCTAGAAGCTGTAAAGAAACATCCTATTTCGAAAAATGCTAAAAGGAACGAAATTGAAAAAAGCGTTGCAAAGTGGCTTCGCGGCAGCCGTGACCGCGACGGCAGAAGAACAAAATGATCAAAAGCAAATTCAGACTGTTCATATTTTGTCATAATTTTTGAATGTTTAAATTTAAAAATAAAAAAGTGACTTTTGATTTTTCAAAAATTTAAAAAATAAAAAATATCAAAAAATTGGATCATCAACGTTCCCTTTAAGCTGTGCGGCTGCGCGGCCGCACAGCCAGGTAATCCATTAAACAAAGCATGGTAGGTCTATAAATTAGTTTATAGTTTTTTAGTCTTGTCTTTAACATTGTGTAAAATATTGTAATTTTTCAAGCAAGATTATTTAAAATCAGCATAAAATTCGCGCAGAAAGTTGCATTAAGCCACGGTAAAGATCCTTACAGGAAATCGGCATCAAACTTTATTTTCTTTCTTTTTCTCTTTCTATTTTTTTAAATAACTTTATAATGAGGTGAAGCAACCTTGCTTCTATATTATACAACAAGTCACACCTTTCATCGCTAATTAGCAAGTCACAACGTCAACTCGTTTTGTTGCTTCTTCCTTTTTCTAACCCCGTCTTTAACAACACACAAACTTCTCAACATTTTGTTATTTTGTTCATGTGGCGGAGCAGAAATAAAAGAAAACTGAACTGAACTGAACTGAACCATCATGAAAACCATGCAGAAAATTGGCATTAAGCCACCATGAAAACCGTGCTAAAAATTGGTATTAATCCACCATGAAACCCGTGCAGGAAGTCGGCATTAAACCACCATGAAAACCGTGCAGGAAATTGGCTTTAACCACCATGAAAACCATGCAAGAAATCGGCATTAATCCAACATGAAAACCGCGCAGGAAATCAGCATTAAACCACAATTAAAACCGTGCAGGAAATCGAGATTAAACCATCGTGAAAACCGTACAGACAGCTGGTCTTAAACCAGCATGAAAACCATGCAGAAAATCAGCATTAAACCACTATTAAAACCGTGCAGAAAATCAGCATTAAACCACTATTAAAACCGTGCAGAAAATCGGGATTAAACCACCGTGAAAATAGTAGAGACAGCCGGTCTTAAACCACCATGAAACCCGTGCAGAAAATCGGCATCAAACCATCATGAAAACCGTGCAGGAAGTCGACATTAAACCGCCAAAAAACGTTGTGCAGGATATCGGCATTAAGTCACCACAAAACCCGTACGGTTAAACTCATGTGGGGCCACTGCAGAGCCCGCGGCTAAATCGGTACGGGTCCTACACGGGCTGCCCTCACAGGGCCCGCACAGTTGCCCGTACAGGGTCCTGCATTGCATTGTTGGCTGAGCAGTTGCTCGCGCACCTCTACGAACCTTTCACGCCCCCCAGTTTAAGAAGCTAGACTCTAGTCTAGATGTTGTCGTTCAAATTTGGAGAATAAAATAGAATAAATGTGATAATCCCAGAGAGTAGCAGGAGCAGTCTTTGGTTGTACAGTGTTTAGTAAAACAACAGTTACAGAAATTCGTTGCATTTTTTAAAACGTTTTTATCAAAGTTTGAATAGCATCTCAGTTGGTGGTGTCGTTACCGGTATTTGTTATATTAGTTAACTTGCGTAAGACTAGCTATGTACAAATATTTTTGAAACGTAAGGGGAATTGGATTCAGAAAAAGAATAAATAATATCGAAAAATAATGAAAAACTTGAACTATGCAACAATCTTATTCAGTAGGCCTACTTCATTATAGTAGCCTATAAATTTGTGTTTTGCTCTTTTATCAACATTTTTTGCATCATAATAGAGGTATAAATGTTATTAATACTTCTGGCTACAAATGTATTGATTATTGTTGAAACACAGAGGAAAAATGGGTCTCTTCAAAAAGTTATCGTAAACGATTTTTTTGAGTGAAATTAACCCAGAATTCCTCCACAGCATTAGGTTGGAATAAAAAAGAAACTAAAAAGAAAAGAATCTCTTCAAAAAGCTATAGTAATGACAGGGAGAATCCAGGGTAGTTTCACAAACAAAAATCGCTTATAGTGACTTCTTCAAGAGACCCAGAAAAATTTATTTTCTTTTTTGTGCCACATAATAAAAAGAGACAAATCAACATTAACATAGTTATTATGTATAAAGTTTACAGTCAGATATATTTAGAGTAGAGGAGATATATTAGTATACTTTGCAGGGGTCTTCAACCTTTTTTATGAAATCGCCCCTTTTCAAAAAATGTTGGTCCGAATCGCCCCCCATAAAAACGATTACTGTACTTTCATTTGAAAGTTTTCCCGAAATATATCTAAGAAGCTTTTAAAAGGAAAACACAAATAAAAGCAATGGCAATTTATTAAAATGCAACAGTTCATGAAACTAATGCGACCCTTGCGGCTGATGTTGCTCGGCAAGATTAGAAAAAGCTGGCATCAAGCTAGTCAGCTTCGGTCGAATTGAATCTCCCCCAGTCGCATTCATGTCGAGTCTATTGCGATATTTATTTCGCATGTAGAGCACTTCACTAAATCCTTGTTCAGCAATATATGTGGTTGGAAAGGCCAAAATAAAGAGCTTTACTTTCTCCCACAGTTGCGGAAATCGGTTTTTCCACTTAATCCAGAAGGCTGCCCATCCATGTGCCCTGAAGATTGCGCGCGCTTCTTCGTCACTTTGCAGGTCTATCAGCATTTCTTGCATGGTGGAATCGCAGTCATTGATGTTAGTGGCGAATGGTTCCACTAGCCACGGAAAAACTTCAAGGTCAAGCAGATCTTTAAAGCGAACCTTCATGTCTTCTATCACAGCTTTCAGGTGTTCAACGTAAACAAGCAAATGTTCGTCAGTGACACTATCAGACATTTTTGACAGACGAGAGAAGTGATCGAACTTTCTTCTGCTCAAACTTTGCTGGTAGAGCTCAAGTTTGTTGATTAGGCCACGTATTATAGTTTTGCTTTGAACCAAAGTAATCTTTTTACCTTGGAGTTTGTCCGTTGCTGTATTAATTTTTTCATAAAAATCAGCTAGATAACTGTTATCTTGATGGCAGGCAATTACATCTTTGGCAAGGTCAGAATCTTCACCAAGGAACTCCACCACGCTGTTTTTAAGTTTGCAATACCTTGCCAGAAATATGCCTTTCGACAGCCAACGAACTTCCGTATGGAGAAGGAGATGCTCGAACTCTTCATCGTTTACCTCGCATAGCTGTCGAAACAATCGGTCATTTTTAGCGTTGGCTTTTATCTTGTTAACTGCTTTGATAGCAACTCCCAAACATTCTTGCAGACGTGGAGAAAGACGCTTTGCTACCAAATGTTGACGGTGAAGCACACAGTGCACAGTAAATAGATTGGGTATATTTTCTTTGAGTAATGAAGCAAAACCATACCTGCCTACCATGGCTGGAGCTCCATCAGTAGCACATGCTATTATGTTGGTAAGGGAGATGGATTTGTTTCGCAAGTAGTCTGACAAAGTCTGAAATATTGTTAGACCTTTAGTGTCTGTTTCCAAACACTTGCAAAATAGAAGCTCCTCCATAATATTTCCATCAGTTATGTAACGGACGTAAACCATTAATAAAGCGTTATTGTCTGATGTGGTAGTTTCGTCTAATTGTAAGCTGAAAGAAGTGTTTCGTAAGATTTCACAGAGTTGATCTTCAATATTCGTACCCATTTCGTTAATTCGTCGGGTTACTGTGGTATCACTCAGTGGAACAGCTCGTAGTACAGGTGTGGGATCTTTCTCCATTACAGTAGAAATAATTTCTTTCACAGCAGGTGCTACCAAACTTTCCCCAACGTTTAATGGTAAACCCTTTTTCGCAATCAAAAAAGCAATCTTGTACGAGGCTATAAGTCCTTTGACATTTGGGCAAGCATTTTTAGCATAGGCCTTGTTTATAGAACTTTGAGCTTCACGCTCTTTCAATGCTTGAAAAAATTCAATAGATTTGTCTGCTTTATCAGGATGAAGCCTGGTTAGGTGATCTTTCAGCCTTGACGGTTTCATTGCCTCATTTGTAAGAATTTTCTTGCACAAGAGACACATTGGAAGTTGAATATTGGATGGGCATGGCACAAAGCCAAACCTGATATAATCCACAAGATATGTACGACACTTTTTTTTGGAATTAGAAGCCATTACTCTTTCAATACGATTAGTCGATTACCATATAAAATTTACTCTTAAAAAGAAACTGAAAGTAGCCTGCGGCACATAAAATAATATAATGACAATCCTAAATTTTTAGAAATTACGATCATTTTCTTGAAAGCCTACTGTTAAAAATTCTGTCCTTCCCTGGACTACTGAAAAAGATTGTATGAAAGCAAGTGCTATAGATCGCTATCTCTCTCTGAAGACAGAAACGTTTTTTCTGCTCATCGCATGTGACACGTTAATTTATTAATTAATAATTATTTTACTTATTTTACATATTCTGGATTACTTATCACGCGTTACCTCGTCGCTCCTAGCCACGACCAAAGTAAGACACCGGTTTCAATTCTGGCCTTTATAGCGATGAGTCACATGAGGTCCCATGATTTTTGGTCATGTGTACCTCGTGCGGTCTTGTGACCATCGCGCGATCCCATGACAGTGACGTAGCCAAATTTATAGGACGAATTAAGATTTGTCGTAGCGATTTCCGAAAGGCCAATCAAATTGCCAGTTCACGTAACAGTTGGTGTTTAGCGATGTGTAAAGTCTATGACTTATGATCACTTATGAAAAAAGTCTTGCTTGACTGCGCAGTCAAATAAAAATTTTGGCATATCTGGAAACTCGTGTCAACTACCATTTCATTCGTTGTTCGGTCATAACGTTTTTTTCACTTGCATAGGTGTACGTCATTGCATGTGTGTGCATGTGCAATTGTGCATACATGAGCATGAGGAGAACCCAAAACTGTTTGAAGAAGTGAAGAACAATAACAAAAGAAATAATGAAATCAGCGAGAACGTTTTCAACGTATCCATTTTTAGTTATCGTTTTATAACAATATTTGTAATTGTGAAATCGCCCCCCAATTGTTTAAAATCGCCCCCCAATTTTTCAAATTGTTTAAATCGCCCCTAATCGCCCCCTGGGGGGCGATATCGCCCCCGTTGAAGAACCCTACTTTAGAGCAAGGTAATCTAAATCAGTATTTCCTAATGTGTGGGACTGTGGGTTACCTTAAAAATTTGTATCTTTTCAAGAAGTCACTGTAAGCAATTTTTTTCAAAGATACTAACCTAGATCCCCCTGCAGTTACTATTGTTTCTTGAAAAAAGATCCTTTTCCTCTTGGTTTCTTTTTTATTCTATTCTGGTGCCATAGGGGGTTCCAGGTTTCAGCAAAAAATTGCTTATAGTGACTTTTTAAAGAGATCCTAAAATTTCAGGATGTTTTCAAGAAGTCATTATAAGCAATTTTTTTGTTCAAACTAACCCAGATTTCCTCCTACAGCACTCAGATAGAATAAAAAAGAAACCAAGTGGAAAAAGATTGATCCTCAAAAAGTGATAGTAACCACAAGGGGGATTCGGGTTAGTTTTACAAACAAAATTTACTTACAGTGACTTTTTTAAGAGACTCAAGTTTCTTAACAGCACCAGGAAGAAATGAAAAAGCAACCAAGAGAAAAACAATCTATTCAAGAAGTGATAGTAACTGCAGGGGGTTCCAGGGCATCTTCAAAAAGCGATTGTCAATAGCTGTCTGTTAACAAAAATTTATTGTTGCTAGAATTATTGTTCTTTTTTTTTTAATTATGGGATTGCTTGATTTTGAAGGAGAACCACTTACTTGGCTTGAAGTAAAACCATTTGCACAACATGTGAAAAAGCATGGAATTCTTCAGTTTATTAATAACTACAATCGCTTGATGAAAAGGCCATGTGATATTTTGAAATGGGGAGATGAGGTACTTAAATTAATTTATTAAACTCTTTTTTTAGACCTAAATCTAAATGAATCAATAAGCATATATAAAGCTGTAATTCTCATTGTTGAATTTATTATTCTAGATGTTAGATCTTGGATGTAGATATTTTTTTTGTATTGTTGTAACATATCAAATGTTGCATTAGTGTCAATTGTTGCAACCTAGACCACTGTTATTTTTTTATTAGTTTTTAAAATGTCTAAAGAATTTTCCTGGCACTTTTAAATAACTGTGTCAACAGCAAATAATTTTAGCACATTTTTTTCATTTCAAACAATTTAAAACAATAGGTCTACCAAGTCAAAATCTTAATTGGACATTAAGAAAGATACCAATCTTATTAAATCTCTTTAAAAAATTCACCATTATTAGATTATTGAAATTTTCATTGATTAAAAACCAATTAGCATTATTTTCACTCTTTGCTTATGATGCTGTCAAAGCTAATTAATGTATTCGAATGAAATACAATCTGAGCTCTGTGCTAATAGCCAATTACAATGAACTTGGTATACTACTTTTATTCTTTTTTGTCTCCAGAATGCAATAACATTTGCAACTGTGCACTAAAAATTCATGGTGTTTGCAATAAATTTTTTAAATCTAATTAAATAAAACTAGTCAAAAAAACAGGCTAATTGATACTTGTATATCTTTGCTGTTCAAATTTGGAACTGCAAAAACTTTTTAACCTTATGTTGAAAAACTATCTATACAAAAAAATGTGATGCCATGCATCCAGACAGAACTATTATACATACTAAAGTTTTAAAAAAGTTATGTAAGACGTCAAAAACTGGCTTAATGTCTTGGTTTGCAGCTCTCAATCCCATTATGCTATAAATGCAGCTTTCATTGACTCACAAGTTTTACATGCATGGCTAAAAGCCTGGTATCAAATTTTTTTGTTTTCAAACTTAAAAGTTTGGTGATGACTTTTCTTGCCTTAATCTTTTATAATATACTTCAATCTTTATTTTATTCTGGCAAAGTTCTACAGTTAAAACAATAATATGCAAAGTACTAATGTCAGCTTTTACTCTGCTAAAGTCTTTTTTTTGTTACTCTTAAACTATATTCTTCTTAACATAACTTTAATCTGTATCCTTAACTTTATCCTAAAACCCTTTTGAAAAGTGCCCTCTCTTGGAAAAATTTTGTATTTGAACAAAATTATTTGGATAGCAGCAAATCAAACCCAAACTTTGTGCTTTTTAATGCAATGCCCTAACATGCCATAAAAGCAATGATAAAATGCACAAATAGTAATAGTAATATAATACTGCACCAGGAAAAGCTGTATCATTTAACCTTCTCACCACATTTTTAAATGCACTTCAAGGGAGCTGTGAAGAAAAAATTGGTGGCAAGAAGGTTATGTGATCCAAAAAAATTCTTTCTACACTTTCAACTTAAAAAAAATTAAAGATCTGGTACTAAACCTCTAGACACAAAATTATTACTAATAGAATATATATTGGTGTTTTGAAAATATAAAAAATTGAAGTTTGTGAAAAGATTTATTTATGCTCAGATTGATGTTAAATTTTTTTTATTATATCAACCTGGTATTACTAAAAATATCCTTTACTAGAATTATTATTTATATTTATAGGTTGAATATATGATCTTAAAGTTTGATGATAAAAATCGCAAAGTTCAACTATCACTGAAAGGTGAAAATATATGTAGCACTTTACAAGAAAAAGAACAAAAGGGTGGCAAAAAGTAAATATTTTAGACCTTATTTTTGTAAAAGATAATTTCTTTTAGATAAGTATAGTACTTGATGAATAAAAATGTTTATATATTTTCTATATTTGTTTGTGATTAATTAGAGTCTATTTGTAAAAATATTCATAAAAGCATTTTTTATATTGTTTCTATTTGTCTGATTGCCATTTGATCTTGATAATTTTTTATATACAACTGTTTGATTGAAGTCAGGTAAAACTTGATTTATGTTAATGATTATGCAATTTCAATTGCTCATATCCTTTATTTATTATAGTCCTGACTTGCCAGACAATGTTAAAGATGTTTGCTTTTTTAAGTGATTACCTTGACCTACTTTTAAATATGCCAAAATATGCTGTTTATTCTTTAGTTTTATCTTAGTTTTTTTGGTTTTTATACATGATGGCCTACGAAATTCGTTTAGTATGTGGAGGTAGGCCACTTACTAAACCGGCACCCAATGATGTTATTAAAATATGAAGCTACTTGCTAAGGCTGTTAAGCAGAAGAAAGAAGGCTGTTTCTAAAATAATTTTTAGAAGTCCATGGTTGACCAATAACCAAACAAAAGCTAAATATTAAACCACTACAAAGTAGCTTTGGATTATTCAGCAATTTTCTCGTCCATGACAAATAATTGTCACGTGCACCGTGATTGCGTTCACGCATCTCAAAAGGTCGGACGAGCGGATGATTTAACAAAACAATTTTAGGGCAATTTATAAGTAGTTACTCTGCACTATTTTCTTTAATAACAAAATTGTGAACCAGCAAATACAAACAAATTTTACAATGGCCAGTGTAAAAACCAAAGATCAAACCAAAGTTATTTGCTCATTTTGTCATATAATAGTTTACAAAAGCTTTATAGAATGTTAATGAAAAACTTTTTCAAGTTGTCAGTATTTAGAAACAATTTTAAAATTTAGTTATGACAACCAAATACTGTTAATTTAGATTATTAAAATTCAATTTAACCGGTTAATATCAGAAAGCAATAAGCATTTCAAGTTGCAATAAGCACAGTGCAGTGTAAGTAAAAATTTGGATGTTTATTACTATTATAAAAATAGATAATTGTTTTCACAATTTTTTTAAAATTTCAGTTTAACTTCGTTGTGGAGACAGGAATATGCCAGATATATGGTTGAAGGAACTCCGGGAGTACCCTATCTCGGTTACATGGCCCAATTTAATGTTGTTGAAGCCAATATGAAAATGAGGTGATTTTTTCAGGTTGATTAACTAGTTGAACATTCCAAACAAACAATTCTGCTGGAACTCCAACAGTTTTATTCTTATTGTAGAAGAAAAGAAGTACAAGAACATCTTGAACCAGACGAAAGAATCATGAGTTTGACAGTTTTTCCGAGGTAAATTCCATTGTTAATGTAATTTCTTAACTCCAAGATCAAATTTCTAGTGATATTTGATAATAAAAAATATAAGTTGACAACACAGTTGCATGCCTCGGTGTTTTTTTTTTTTTTTTTCTAATTACAACTTCATCATGATTATAACGTAATTTGGTGCGGGGAAGTTGGTGCGAGGGACGGACGTTAAAAACATGACGGTTTGGAGAAAGATGATACGCTGTGGCTACCCCTGATTGAAGGGAAAGGCCGAAAGAAGAAGAAGACAACTTTATCAATTAATCCAGCTATATTTTAGGGTTACTCCACGAAAGTGGATACTGGTGGACGTAATAATTATTATCTAACTGTTAATAGAAAACCGCAAATTTTTCATTACACTTGTTTTGTATACCGAATCTTATGAGTTTGTCAATGTCATAAATCATGTCATGAATTTGCAGTGATCGTCTCTACAACATTACTCCTGTACAACATAGCCACATATGTGATTTTGTTGCAGTAGTGGCGACCTATTAAGAATTTTGCATCTAATGCAATGTAGGAATTGAACCTCAACTTTTCTGACAAAATTTCAAAATTTTAGTTAAAAACCAATATTTTTTACTCTACTCACAGTAGTAACAGTTGCAAAATGCGACAAAACAGCAGCCATATTTAAAAGATTATTTTCTTAAGAAATATTTTTTATCGCATTAATATGATTTGCAGCCCAATGACGATTATTATTGTTGTAATAGATTAGGTTGTTTGAACTTCACCCATCCGAGTCGCGTGATCCGTAATCCTGAATGTAACCCCGTTTCGCGATCACTTTTCTTTCCAGACGAAGCTATCAGCAGCCATCCACGTTTCCCGTATGTTTTGCTTCTGCTGAACCTTTTCGAAATTTTTATTTTCCAGTTTTTTTTTAGACTTCTAACAAAGAACATTCGAGAGCGACGTGGAGAAAAAATCGCCATTAACATTCCAAGTCAGTAGCAAAACTTTGAAGGACTGGGGCTTAAATTCGTTTGTCATGCAAAATTGCAAGTCCAGCCTAAATTTGGCGATTGTGATTCGCGCGTCGCCTCACTCAGCGGCCGACTGTTACTGTTTTCGTTTCTTTTGTTAGCGTTGATTCGAGTTTAATAGCGTTAGCGCTGACTGCCCTATTACCCATAGTATTACTGTCAAAGCCTTACTATTGATAAAACTATGGCTTACTATTAATAAAAAGTTCGATGACGGATTGTTTTCATTTTTGTTCATCTCGCCCGATCAATTTTGTTCGATTGTTCACCTGCCACTTGACTGCCAGCGAAAGCAAACACTTTCTTGCTTTGAGTGCATTCGATAATTATTGATCGAAAAAAAGCGTATTTTAAAACTCACTTTTTAAACAGAATGTTTTACAAAATTTTAGTTGATGAAATTACCCTTTATTAGATCTTTGTTATTCTTTTAGTCTCGTTATAGTACCCAGGGTTGGTTATTCCGATTTCATTTGTTTAGCGAACGTATTTAAGATCGATAAAAGAAATTTTTTGAAAGCGAAAAGGTTTTTAAATTGTCAATTATAAGTATGCCGCAAATATCTTTTTTATAATTTTATCGTGTGATTCAGATGTCTTCCATTTCAAGCCAGGATACCTTGATAAACGGACAAAGTCCACATGGTGTACAATGTTTGACGCTACAAAGAATTTAGCCTTAAGTGTCTTCTCTCGATGTACAATCACCATTTCCAATATCGGAACAAGAAGCAGCTCGTCTTGCAAACAGAACTGCTTCTCCACCAGCTTTAACTAAAGCTTTAGTATTGAAGCTTCTACGAGCTTTTACAATAACTTTTAAAAGCGAATAAGAGCAAAATGTTAACTGATCAGATATGTGCGATTCTAACTTGAAGCAAACAATTTGGTTTCAGTCTTTAAAGACAAATTCACTCCCTCGCCGTTCGTTGAACATTTCGACGATCCCGAAGCAGATGCCGCTTCGAAACCGGATCATATTTACATGGATTGTATGGGATTCGGGATGGGAAACTCCTGCCTTCAACTCACTTTTCAAGCTTGCAATATTGACGAAGCAAAACTTTTATACGATCAACTCGCTCCTGTCTGTCCTATCATGGTGAGCCCGTTGAAATAATTTACCTGGTTTTCTAACTGACACAATTTACTGAATATATTTCTACGATTTTAAAGGTGTATGAATGATGATCTCTTGTTTTACTTTAATTGAATTGGAACCAGTTTGGTCCGATTCAGCCTGATAAATATATAAAACAAAAAGGCGAAATTCTGTTTCTTTTTAATTCGTGCTTAGCGTATTTCTGACAATGCTTTGGCAGACTAAAAAATGGTCAATGAAATTTTCAGAGCAAATCTATAGATGTAAACTGTCAACTTGTTTAGGAGTTCATCACCGAGAGCTTTTTGATATCGTTAAAGTAATGTCTCGTATCTGCATCTATTGTGACGTATGAACAGTTTTCGTTTTTTCACCTGATAATACATAAGTATAATCATTTATAACAGACAAAGCGCTCTTTCTAATCCTAATAAGTTCAATTATTTCTCAGCTCGCTCTAAGCGCTGCAGCTCCCATCTACAAAGGATATTTGTCCGATATTGACGCTAGATGGCAAGTTATAGCCGCCAGTGTTGATGACAGAACATCTGACGAACGTGATGTCAACAGTGAAAAGTATGTTTGTCTTGTTTTTGGTTGTATTGGGTTAGCCAATACATTCTTATATTCATGTATTTTGTTGTGCGATGAAATTCCTTGTTGATGTTAATTTTGGCAAGGGGTGCACTGCTAAAAACAAAACATTCATGTAAAAAGCAAAGTAATGTTTCAAAATTTAAATAACTAGACTAACGGTTTTTTCAAAGTTTTGTTATCCTAAACTGGAATCGAATTGTCCTCCGCCGAATATTGACGTACTGCTAGAAGAAAACCGTTAATTTGCTTCGGGAGACAGTCCTTTCCCGTTCCCTTCAAAAAATCCCATACAATCCATGTAAATGTGATTCCTGACTTAAGTAAATAATCGAGGAACGGACATCGAACTTCTCGCGCGCCGAAATCGCATGGACCGCGCAAGACAACGTTGAAGGCGTTAATCTCACTGTTCCGCTACGCACCTGACTAGAGCTCTTATAGCATCTTTCAATGGTTTATCTTCAAAATACTTTTTCAGGAAAAGTTTGAAATTTTGTGCTTGGTCAAAACAAAGTAAACCTTTATTCTGATGTTTGTGTTTTAAAAAACGTGATGTGAGCTTCGCATTTGATTGACATTGCTGGCGGAAAGTTTCTTAGAAACTTTGCTAAACGAACGCAACTCGCATTCTGCTTTATTGAGTTTGGCTGAAATTTAACCAAAAATGTTTTAATTACTTCACATGCCAATTGACATGACCAAACAAGTAGCTTTGTTGCCAAAATAGTTACCACATAGCTCATTGAGAAGAACCACAAATTTGTCAATTTTCCACGCACTTGCTTTGTGCCAATAGTTCTTAAATTCCAATCTTTAGTGTTTCTCATCAAGCTATGCTTTTTTAATATTGGCCAGTCGATAAAAGAGTTCCGATCAGAGGTTCTCAAAGGAGCCCCGGGGCCCCGAGCAGAAGCCTTTTTTGGGCCTTCGTAAGTCCTTTGGGAAAAAAAAATGAAGAAATCAGAGGCAGTTTCAAAGTGATGGCTTTTTTTTTGCTCTTCACTTGAATTTCGGAACAATGTTCTAAGCAGGAGGCAAACGGGAGTTTCAAAAATTTGAAAAGGGACCACGGACCTAAAGACTCCGAAAAGTTCGAGAACCACTGGTTTAGATCGACCTGTCGCGCTGGAAGCGGAGAGAAGTGACAAAAAGACATTTTTGCGCTTCATAACCAGTGTGACGCAGGACAATGCTAGGTGTGCGGCGGATAATGGTAATCGAAACATATTTTTAAGCGGACAATTACTTCTGTTTATTTTTGAAATTTAAGCTTTACAACTGCTTAAACCAGTGTTTTCCGAACTTTCCGGGCTACGGATCCCTATTTGCGAATCTTTTTTTCACGCATCTTATGTAACATCAATTTTTGCCCAACCAACGAGGAAAGTTAATACTAACCTAAAAAGAAATAACACAAAATCCGTTAAAAAAATAAATCGTTATAAAACAACTTTTCGATAAGATGGCGCAACAATAATTTATCATTACAATAACTTACAAATCAATGCGGCAATTATCTGTGACAATGGAGATACTTTACCAAATATATATGATTGACAAATTTTGTCATAAAGTTTGCGCACCCATTGTGCAGTCATTACGGACCCAAGTTTGGGAAACCCTGTGCAAAACTATTTGCTGAATCTCAAGCACGGCTTTTTTTATTTTTATTCAAACAAACCATAAAGTTTATTTCGTGTCAAAATTGATTAATTTTTTACGTTTTTGTTCAAGTCTGACCGAAAAACTATTTAAGTTTGTAAGTGTGCCGTGAGTGAAAAAGGCTTCGTGATACTGGCATGATACTGCCGTGAGTGAAAACGGCTTCGTGATACTGGATAGACTATCATCATCTCTGGCCAGGTTTTCAAACAGCGCTTTTAAGTTCTATCCGGTTTGTGATCGAATTGAATTACTCAAATTAATTATTAGTTTCACGTTTGTAAAAGGTTTATTTATGATCGATTGTTTACTGAATTAATGCATATCATTCACTCTTATAGTTTATAGATTATTACCCTAACGGTTATAGACGAAAAGCTTCTTGTATTTTATTATGAGCTGTTTATAAATTTGTCCTTACGTGTTGTTCAAACTTCTTTGGTTATATTTAAATCGCTGTAAAAGATTTTTTACGTTTAATAATATCATCCGCAAAAAAAGAACGAAAAATGAAAGTCGTTGTTTTTATTATGGTCTGCTTTATTGAACTGCTCGGCTAGTAAAATAAATTTCTAATTTTCAAGGCACATTCGCAAATCCCGCTACGACTCGATAGACAGCTACCTTGAAAGTCAGTCGAAGGAGTACAATGACGTCAAGCTCGAGATCAATGAAACCGCCAAATCGATGCTTCTAGAAGCAGGTGTTTGTGGTTGCAACGTCTTTGCTGCGAATCATCGGCCCCGATTTCTAATGCCGGGTACTTTTTGGATTTTAGGTGTTGACGAGCTCTTGTCGGATCACATCGCTCATTTGTGGATCCGGGATCCCCTGACACTTTTCTCAAAGAGGATCGATCTAGACGACCAAGAAACCGCTGAGCACTTTGAGGTTTGCCTTATTTAACGTATGAACTGTCGCGTTTGTGACAGATTTTAACGTTGCGAAGGCGATCTTGGTTGAGAAAGTGGAGGCACGATCGTGATTGAGTCGAATTCGGTTTTTAGTATCATTTCATAGATTGATCAATACAAATTTATTATACGTATATCATAATCTAAATCTAGCTACGATTGGATGATTAGTTTCAATTTTAAAGCAACCATTCAGTGTTTGTTGAAAACGTGGACTTTTGAGATTGCTTAGAAGTTTTGAAAGACCAAAATCTACTGTTGAAATAGCTGCGTTCAAAGAAAAGTATTTTGAATGTCTCTTGGAACTTTTAAAAAGTGGTTTTGGACTCTCAAAACATCTTTAAAAAAAATTGCAACTTGTGTTTCGATAACGATTTTTTTGAAATTCATTTAAGAAAATTGTGTTTTCGATTAAAAGCTCATCGTATCATGTATTTAACCCTTAGTATACCAAGCTCAAGTTCGAAAATATTTAACCAAATTGGGTGCTCGGAGGACACAATTTTTTTTAATTATTAACTTTTTGATAAAAATAATAGTCAAAGTAGCTTTTAGAGGGAATAGAACAATAATTTATTTTAGACTATAATCTTTATTGGAAACTAAAAATAATTTTATTGCTTCATTTAAAATAACACTCTAATCTGGGTCTTTCAAGGACCCCACTTGGTATACTAAGGGTTAACTAAAAAAATACCATATTTAAATTCTTAAACAACTTAAAAACTATGATGTTAGTTTACGCTGACGTGTAATTTTTTTCCTTTAGAATATCCAATCAACTAACTGGCAGTCGATGCGTTTTAAACCTCCACCCCCCGGGTCTCCAATTGGCTGGCGAGTTGAGTTTCGAGTTTGCGAAGCTCAGCTTACTGACTTCGAAAACGCGGCCTTCGTCGTCTTCATTGTGTTGCTGACGCGAGTCATTCTCACGTACAAAGTCGACTTCCTCATGCCTATAACATGTGTGAGTGGTTTCGTCGCTTACAATTGGACGCAACTGATGTTGCTGTCGTTGTTATTTCGTCATTGCCATTGCCTTGTCATAAACTTGTGGGTTCTGTGGCGGATAACTTTTGAATTATCGTTCAGTGCAAACGCTACGCGACAGCAATGACGCGATTCGTTGAATTGACGTTTCAGGTTGACGAGAACATGAAGCGAGCGCAGAAGAACAACGCAGTGCTCAAGGAGAAGTTCTACTTCCGCCGGAACATCACAACCAGCAGCACCCCGGCCTTCTGCGTGCAGATGTGCTCTGCCAACAACGACCAGCCTTCCACCAACGGAATGGAACCTGGCACCGGTTGGTTGAGAAGATTTTTTATGAGAAGAGCAAATACTTAATAAGAAAGATTTCTGTTTTTAAGATTGATTACTTTTATTTTTAATCTGGCAATCTTAGTGGGACGAGCAAAGATGAAAATCAACGTTTTGGGCATTTGAGCAACAATAAAATCGAGCATCATACATTTTATTGTGTATTTCACTGCAGTCTCATTTTTTATTGCAAATCAAAGTTAACGACCTTGCATGCTTTGAATAAGATCAAGTTGAACAAAAATAAAAGGATCGGCAGTGCGAACAAAGCTGTCGTTTATCGATTTGTGTCGAGTCATGCGTCGATGACGAGATGCTATTTGAGTAGCCACGTCAATTGTTTACTGTAAACCTCGGCAGACGGTTTTGAAGTTTTGTCAACACAAAAAGCGATCGTCGCCGGCATTGTAAGAAACTCGATCTTTTACAAAGTATGCTTTAACCTGTGAACTCGGGAGACAATAAATGAAACCAAGAAGCAGTTTGATAAAGAAACGAATGCGTTCTATTCTGGGCGTGGTTTTGATGTAGTAAGAGCCAAACAGGTTTTTTTAAGAATTACTTAAATGTGACTAATACCTTGTGTCATTGGATTGCTTCCAATCATTTTATGGTTGTAGAAACGAATTATGCATTTCCCATAATCTACATTGAAAATATTGAAAAATTCGTATTTTCTGCGAACGGGTTGGTTTGCATGGTTATTAATTAAAACGAAGAGAATTGTAGGTTATGATTTGTTAATTCGGTGATGAAATTTATGGCAAACAGTCGCACGGGGCGAAAGCAAATTTGATAAAAAGAGAACGTTATACTGTATTTTCGCATTGCGTTGCAAAAGAAGGACACCGCTGTTGTTATCTAGAGCAGAACTTCTCAAACTGTGGGTCGCGTAAAAAAGTTTGGGGGTTGCGAAACAAATTAGCTTTTTGTGCTTTTGAAATTGGCTTTTTTATAATAATATTTATTGACAATCAAAAACTAGAACAGGTAAAGTGTCATTACACCATTGTTGTTTAAGGTTAAAGGTATTTAATCGACAAAATAAAGCCAGAATCAGAGCGAAGATTTTTTTTTTAGAGAACACTTGGTTTTTGTAATTATGTTAATTCGCTTTAGGTTACTATTTCCATTTCTCGTTGTTACCGCATGGTTTTCCATAGGAAAAAACTAACGTAAAATTAGCCTACACATATTGGGGTCACACAAAAATTTATTTTTAAAAATGGGGTTGCAGAACAAAAAAGTTTGACAAGCCCTGATCTAGAGAACCCTGCATTTTGAGTGGCAGATTACTTATTTTTTTCTTAACCTCTCCTCTCAAAATCCAAAAACTTTAAGAGTTCGCTAAGCGATATTAAGGTTGAAAAAACTTATTTTAGAACAACTATCAATGGTTAACAAGCTGAAAATTTTTTATCGCTGTGCTTTACTAACATTGAGTCTTTGCTAATCCGCTTTGCTAAACTTTTCTTCAAAACCTTTTTCGTTGTTTTTAGTAGTTGAAATTGTTTTTATTGGCTCCGATTTAACATCACCTTTTACTTAAGCGTTATTTATCATGATTTTAAAATTTCTAAGCAAAAAAATTTTGTTTTTACAGAACCACGGGCAGATGGAAGTGAAGTTTGTTGTCAAGAAATGACAATCGACACCATCATCAACGGAAAGGTTGATTATTTTATTGTAAACGGGTTTGACTTTCACGACCGACTCGAACGTTTTTTCAAGGATTTATAAAGCAGCAAAATACAATGACACGATGCAATTAATCTTCAACGTTCACGCAAGTTTTAGCTCGATTTTACCGTTCCTTGTTCGCTTTTTATCAATCACGTGCGTGCCATGGCCTTTTACTTGATGTCAAAACAAAATCACTGAGTAAAAAGAAGCTAGATGGAACAAAGTCGGGCGTGACATTCGTCGTTTTTTAACACTTGGCTGTGATCCCATCGCATTTTCTTTCGCCGCAAAGAGTCTCGTGATCTGATAAATCTGTTTGTAATCACGAGTTCTATTAATCGCCTTGAGGCTGACTTAATATCTCCAGTTTTCGATGTTATGATTATTTATCCTGACTTGGAGCATGATCATATTGCAGTTGATATTAAAAATACGCTATTACTATTCTATGGATTTCTTTGAGTTCAGTAAATTTTGGTTTTTGTATTTTATTAAAATAATATTTAGTACCAACCAAAATGAACAAGAGAAAAATATTGCTACAAATATTCTAATTCAAAGTTCTTTTCCTTTACTTTTTGAAAAATTTCATACGGTCCTCCAAATAAAATTACTGTTTAAAATGACATTTTTTGCTTGGCTTCACGTTTGCAGTTTAAAGTTTATTGGTCACACGCTTGTTTAATGCGCATTGCGTGTGTGTTGTGCGCGATGGGGTTATATGGGTTTGGGTAACTGTTAACAACTGTCGGTTTGTTGGCGTAAAATTTTTCGTGTTTTGCCGTCTGTTTGTCATTTGCAAAATGACCCTTCATTACACTTCTACATAAAAGCGTGTGTTCGTTCCGGGGCAATTTGATAAAATAAAATTATATTTTCGAGACAAAAATTCGATTCGACGAACGCGAAGTGAAGCCGTCGTCTATTTCAGGACGAAATCTTTCCCGGATTCATCCCCCTCATCCGGCGGTATTTGGACAGCGTTGAGATCAGTGTTCAAGCGAGATGTAGCATCAGCGAGTACTTGAACTTGCTCAGCAAGCGAGCTTCAGGTAAGACTGAATTTTCACTGCTTTTTCAAGCTGCTCGTCAGTTGAATCTTGTTCAGAGTAACGTAATGCTTATTAATGTTTTGCTTTATAAAATGAAATAAAGCAATCTTGCAAGGTTCACTTCCACAAAGTAAATCTTTTGTAGATTTTTGAAATGGTTGGTTTCAATTTCTTTGCGTAAAAAGTCTTTGTTTTAAAACTATAAGAAGGGTGCGCTATTTCAATTGAATTGCCGAGTCATAGTGATTCTTTTGTTGCTTTTGCACAAAATGTTTATGTGACAAAACTTTTTCATCAGACTCGAGACACAAACACTCAACACCTACATGACGAAACCAGTGTCCTTCCAACGTGCACCCATTTCAACCTTTATATTACTCAACTTAAACAACTAACTCAAATACAAACACAACCTTTACATGACTTTAATGCACATTCAGATCCACCCAGAAACAAGGAAGCTACAATCTTTTGTTACAATGATCACACTAACATCATCATCATCTCAAAGACAAGACACGTAAGGAATGCACATTCACCTACCATCACATTACATTACAATGTTTGAGTTCCAGAAAAACAACAAAGCCACTAATACCACACCGTATGACATTCATTCACATTACCACGTCATATGCATCACCACATACGAAAAAGACACAGCTCAGAGCCAACAAATCACTCTTGCAAAGTTGCCAACATACAGTGAACCCTGATACTTGCACGTCACAATGCCCACTGTGGTTAACACACACGTATGACACCAATCATCTCTTTAACTGTAGCCAAGTTTTAACTAGTCTATGGAAAAAGCCTTTGAAAGCAGTAGAGGTAATCCAAGTGTGGGAATCTAGATTGGTTTCTCTGAGGGTTTAATACAGTGGTTTTCAACGTGGAGCCTGGCAAAATTTTGGTAGGGCACTGAAATTGAAGACATTACGAACCAATTTTGGTGTAAAAATACAAGGAGGCCAGGAGCAGAAGCGTTCGCTAAAGGCTCTTGGAAAATGAAACAATCAGTGGCAGCTTCAAAGTGATGCCCTTTTTTGTCATTTGGGGTAAAATAAAGAAATCAAAGGCAGTTTCAAAGTGGTAATCTTTTCTTTTTAGTCTTCACTAGTCTTTTGGGCAAACTGTATTGCCCCTCCAAATATTTTTCGGCTGTTACCACTATGTATCACCAAATGGGGGACATCAAAATTTTAGAAATGATTAGGTGGGGCATGGCCAAAAAAAGGTTGAGAACACTGGTTTAGAAGATGGCTCCTCCAACATATTCTTGTAGAAGGAATAACAACAATGTTTTGAGTGTGTTTAGATTTAAATTGACCAATGATCCTAAAACAAAGAACAACTCTTGAATCGTGTGATTACCGATTGCAAAAAAAACAAGTCCAATTTGGATGCTCTATGTTTTTACATTTCCCGCTTGGTCTAGCGGTTATCGTTTGTGTTCTTAGTGCAGGAGGCTTGGGTTCGATTCTCTGACCTTTCAAACTTGACGCAGCTGTTGCAAATAGTTCTCCACAATTAACCAGTTCCATGTAAAGTGACTGTGTTGACCAAGCGCAATGTAGATGGGCATCTTGAACAAGGCATGAAGTGAAGTCGCTTTTGCTCTATTTACGCCATTGCTGCTTTCGCGTTAAATATGTATTTTTTCTGTACCGGGAGTGAGATATCTGCGGCTGATTTCTACCTCTTTTCCGCACCATGTTTCAACTAGCAGTGAGTTAATTGCAAGTTAATCGGATCGAGTAAAAATCATTTGATAGCGTGCCGCGTGATATTGAATTTTTCCAACGCGAAATTTGAGTGTGTGATGACAAAGCAAATTAATGAACCTTAAGCTGTCTGTCACTTGATCGCTTTTCATCAGTCCTGTGCGTTCTCGTTGTTTCAGGTGAGTACATGACGACCGCGCAGTGGATGCGACACTTTGTGAGGAGTCATCCGGAATACAAGCACGACTCCGTTGTGTCGGATTCGATCGCTTACGATCTGCTCTTGCGATGCGACAAGATCGAAAAAGGCGAGGTTAAGTGTCACCAGCTTTTTGGCGTGCCCAAACACAAGAGCGAGTACGTCTCTCCCGTGTTAGCGAGTTCATCCAAAAGCAGTTAGCTGATCGGGAGTCAACTGAAACGCGGTTCCGTGTGTTCGTTCTTCCTCACTGATTACATTAAAATTATTTTTGTTTGTTGTTTTGCAATGTTAACTTGCTTTTTGTACTCCAGTTTTTTAATAATGTTTAACGGTCTGGTATTTAAAAAACGATGAACCAAGAAGCTTCTTTTTCCCCGGATTTTTATATGACTATGGTTAAGCTTGATTTGCTGTTTAATATTTTTATTGGATTGTTTACTGCAATTATTTTTGAATGTTCTTTCGTCCTATTTGCTATTTATTGTAAAGGGAGAAATATATCTGAAAATTTGCTGAAGCATGGACGTGTTTTAGTATTTTTTAAAGGTTAGAATAAATTGCTGATCTGTTTTGATTGCTTGGAAAACTTTCTATTTCTGTGTTTTGTCTTTTTTATATTTTCTGGTGAGTTCGCAATTGCTTTAATAACAGTAGACAGTTTAGAAAATTTTTGTAATTGTGCATCAAACCTTGACGGCCGTGCTCACTTTTGTCATTATGTTGACAATTGTGATGTGCTGTTTTTGATGCAACCACTTTGGCTTTTGAAATCGCGCAATTTTTTCCATAAACTGTAAAAGCCCACTGAAACAACTCGATTTCATGTGTTGAAAATAAATATGTTAATTTTTAGGCGTAATGTCTCAAACAAAAACTTTAGTTTTGAAAACATTGGAACAAACTTAAAACATCTTGTGTCTGAATCAAATTAACTCCTCGCGTTAATCAAATTTAAGATACATCTGTACGATGTTTATCGGACAAAAAAATGCAACAGATTTATATCGGGATTCCTTAAAATGTTAATTATTTCAACTTTGCTTAAAATGTTCGATTCCACTTGCTTTCTCGTCACGGCAAATATTGATTTCCTTATGAACAAAATGTTTCAATAACGAGATAAAAGTTATTTTTCTTTATTACTGCTACATGAGCTGGACAACACGTTTACTGCCAGGATACCATAACTGGTGTTTGTCGTCCCGGGTTGGACACTTTTATAGTTCTTTGAAGGAATGTTTACTGTCGTATCAAGTTGTGCTGTATTTAATATTCGGAACTATTATGTTTACTTTAGTTACAGTATTTTTCGTAAAACTTCATCAAAGAACGTTGCTTGGTTTAAAGATGCCCCTTCAAAAACTGTGATGATTGTTTGTGTTCTGGTAAAAAGTTAGTGCCAAGCAACATAGTTATGTCACGGGACGCTCGGTATGAGGCTGCCTGATATGCGGCTGTACGTTTACTTTTTTGCCGTTGGAAGCTGATGCTTTTTCTAGAAAAGATGTTGGTAACTTTCAAGTTCGTATGGTGTGACTGCTGAGCAAATTCGATGACGCGCAGCTGTTTCCTCCAATCAATTGCTCCTTGGTTTTTGTATTTGTTACGCAACATATTAGCTCCAGGCCACGTTAGTCGATAGAAAACTAATTTCTTGTATATTATTTAATATGTATTTGAGGGCGTATCATTTAACCGAGCGTTTCGCGTTGTATCGCACGCTGTTGTTCCAATTCTAATGCCATTTGTTTAAATTAAAGAAAACTAACGGTCTTTTATTAAATTAGATATACGCGTATTTGGCACCATTTGTTTATGATATTTTCTATTGTTGCTTTTTTGGCCAATTGATACTGTATTCCTACGATGCCTGATTTGCGGAAATGTGTCTTTAAATTGTTCGAACCTTGTGCATTATCTGATTTGCTCTTTTAATTTATGATTATTACGTGAGTCTTCTCACTCTGGTTGAAAAGTAATTTTAAAAGATACTTGGTACTTTGTTGCTTAGGTAATATGCTTGTATAAACCAAAAACTTCGTATCTTGTTAATGCAATCCTTACATAATAAACTTGTATTTATCTTGTGCAAATAGTAGTGCGACAGGCAGTCTTCCTACAGTTTTTGTTGCAGCAGCAGCAGATACAGCTAGAGAGGTTTTATGATAGCCATAAGTTTTTTTGTTGATTATTCTTAGATTATTCTTCCATCTGCTTCATTAGAGCAGTAAGCGTGATTTGGCAAGTAAAGAAGTCGATTAATGAGGTACTAGAGCAATGTACTAGTCTATTTTTGATAAGATTTCAAACTGGCGTTTCAGCATCGAAAACTGCTAGACTGCAAATTTTTTTAGAATTCACACTGTTTATTGAAAAGATTTCGACGCGCACCATATATAAAACCTTCTAACACAAATCTGCGATTATCATTGATATAACTTTAAATCCGGTCAAATTACTACCGGTAATTGTTATTATGATTTACGGGCATTTTATAAATTCAGATTCATCAATTTCTACGAAATCGGATTTCAGATTGAATTTAGATTTATATAGGCTTAATTTCTTCGTCGTATTCCACCGATTAATCAAGTTAATCTAATTGCACAAGCCTTTTACAGAACTTCAGTAATTAGGTCAGAACCTCTTTGCATCTCCGACGGTAAGTCCGAATAATCGCTTGATCTTTGTCCCAAGTGTAAAGCTTCCTACGTTTTCGTGCAGTCTGAAGAAAATGAAGATGAAAATAAGTATGACCACATTTTATAGTTTGGATTAAAATTAAATAGCTTATTAAGTCCATCTCGGGACCGAACGATTTTGGACTTATTAACATACAGCTAAAAATTTCTAAATTTAATAACATTCTACAACGAAATCACACATATGGATCAAGTATTATTGTTTATTAAAGATCAAAAAATATTAAATTTCCGTGCAAAGGCATCAAGAGTAAGTTGCCTCATAGGTTGTTGATGGCGTAAAAATGCCTACATGATTATTGAACTTCTCAAAAATCCGTTTCCGCTCAAGACCAATTTGCAAACGATTTCATTCTAGTGCTTGAAAGACGCTGCTTCTTCCACGGTTTCATCATTTCCATCATCTTCTTAATAGTTTACCTCAATCCCATCAGAATTTTTTAAAACAATTTGTTGCGTTATTTCTGCTTCTTCTTCTAATGCAAATTTGGCACACACCCTGTCATCTTTTTCAATGGCTACCCACTTTTCAAACATCTCTTCTAAAATGACATAGGGAATTGAAATGACTTCTTCGAGCTCCAAATATCGTTTTTCTGCTGCTGCAACAAAGTTAGCCGTTTCATCATGTAGGAGGTTTTGTAAGCAGCCACGAGAAATATCAAGTTGTTTGGCGGCAGCAACGTTGACTGCATTTTGGCAGCGTTCGGTAATTTTTAAAAATCTAAAGTTTTTTTAGACAAAGTCACATCTGCACGTCTCTTCTCCATTTCGTAAATAAAATCCCAATCAATCAGAACGGTGGTTCTCAACCTTTTTCCGCCTACGGCATATTTTTGGACTTTTTCAAAATTTGTGGCACACTTGGACCAAATTTCTTGATTTTCGTCCCTAAAAAATAGAGTTCTTAAAAAAAAGGTCTTTACTTTGAATCTGTCTCGAATTTTTGTCCCTAAGAAATAGTTTTTTTTTCTTCGTTTGGCGGAGGTGGATGGGAGATAGTCCACTAAATGGCCGGACATGTTTCTTTCAGCCAAGTCACCAGGCTCTTGTCGACATCTGAGACAACACGGGCTCCATTTGGATGGTGATAGATGGGACAAGATACTATAACATGCTTAGCTGTCTGTTCCTTTTGTGCCACATTTACAGGCCGCCGTAGAAGCCATATCCCATTTGTGCGTTTCCGAGCGGAATAGACCAACGCCGGTTCGGAGGTGGTTAAGCTTGACCCATGCGGGTCTAGGAAAGCTAATTCCCCGTGGCGTTAGGCTAACATTTTATCATCTCTGTCATACTCTGCAGATTGGCTGGCAGTTTAAAGTCTTCATGTTGCTTGTTTATTGGATTTCGTGGCCTAAGCATAAAAATTTTAAAACAAATCCTTGCCAAGCCTGGAAAATTTTACTAACATGTTTACGGTTCTCAGGCATTTTGAAAGTCGTAGTGTCCGTGAATTTTAATAGGCTTACTTTTATTTTGAGAAATATTAATAAAATATAGCTTCGGGTGAGAGATTACTTTTTAATAGGCCTCCTATACATTGCTATAAAAAGCAGCCATATTGGATTAACTTTTTCAGGGGCAGCAAAATGCGAAAAAAATATGCTTAAAATGCACAAAAAATTTGTACGTGGGTTCTTTTGTTTTGCAATTAAAACGAATTACTTCGTGGTCAGAAAAAGACAAATTAACAAAAATAGCTGAAAATTTGCATCATTTCTATAAAAAGAATGACGTCAAATTTTTGTTCAAAATTTGTCCCACTATGCAGAATCGCTTAAGTCAAGCATTAAAAGTAAAACACAAAGAAAGAATAAAACCGTTTGTTTTACTCTTGTATAACAAATTTCACTGCGTATCCTGACTTGTCAGCTAGCATCCAGACTTAGAAACCTCTTTTTATAGATTTTTTGGGCATGTACTTTTTTAACTCACTTCGGACCTTTAAATTTTATCATCGATAGCCATAACTTCAAATTAGTCGGCAGCGTGGTCGAGTGGTTAAAGCACCGGACTGATGATCGGCATGGTCTAGGTTCAAAACCCACTTACGCCATTCTGTTGTGTCCTTGGGAAAGACACTTTACGGCACTTTCCCCTGCTTGGTGGTCTTGACAAGCAGTACTAAATTGCAGTAATATCTCTACTAACTTACTAGCGGACAGCAATATCTTGGCATCTCCGGAAGCAGGTCGGGGTAATTGCTTACCCTATGTATAGCGCCTCCGTCGCTTTCCTGCGAGTCAGGAGGATAAATATAGAGATTAAAATAAAAAAAATAAAAATAAAAAAAAAAACTTCACCAGGAATAAAGCAAGCTTCAAAATTGTTTTTGATTACTGTCACAAATGGTCGAAGTCTGTCAAGTTTATTATACGTATAAGAAGTTGATGAAAGCATAAGTGAGATATCATTTAAATGCAAATGGGCCAAAATGTAATCATATCTATGGAGGGCATCAAAGTAGACACGTATAAATCTTGCAGCATTGTATTTGTACTCCAGTGATCTTGGTAAGATGGATACTTTTTCGCTTTCATAAGCAAATTTATTCAAATAAAAATGTTTATTTCAGCTGCGGTGATAAATGGTTTTGTTTGTTTGTCGGCAATAGAGATTAACAAGTACAATGTATTTTCTAAAGAAATCAAAATGTAACCGATCAAATGTAATTTCAACGAGTTAAATAGGAACAGTAAAAAAGCGACTAAAACAAATTAGCGAAGAGGACGATTATTATGCGACAGACCTGTTTCGGTCTTATGGACCTCATCAGGCATATGTTATCGTAACCTCTAAGTCGAGACGGTAGCGCGAAAAATCAAGGTCAGAATTTTATGAAGTGACTCTTTTGGAAATAGGAATCCTAATTAATAATCTGCAATTCCAAGGTTAAACATCAACAGTCAACATCAAAAAAGCACTAATCAAAAAGAGAGTTGGAAAATTGAATTTTTGACGGCATCGAGCCATTGGAAATAGACTTCATTAAAAAGAACCTTGAAGCAGCATCGAAAAGATTTAATAATATTTGAATTTCGGACTTCGTCGAATTAAAATTCATAGAATTCATCACTTCAAAATTCGTACACTATGAATTTTTGAAATCATTGAAATTTTAAAGTTTTTCAAATTTGTCTTTTCTAGTCCGAAATTTATTTTCTATCAGCTCTTCTCCGATTAGTTTTTTTCGATGTTGGCTACTGTAAATTTTTCCGATGTAACTTATTCCTTTTAATTCGACAAAGTCCGAAATTCAAAAAATGCAGCAGATTTATATCGGGATTACTAAAAATGTCAAGTATTCCAACTCTGCTCAAAATGTTCAATCAATCAATCAATCAATCAATCTATTTATTTGTTTTGTGCTTCAAAACGAAAAATACACTAATATATGTGAAAAAAAGTTTTCGAAAGCACAAGAAGGCAGCAAAATGACCATACGGTCTTCTAGTCCAGTGGTTCTCAACCTTTGGTACGCGTACCACTAGTGGTACGCGAAGCTATTTTTGGTGGTACGCGAGACATTTGTTCAACTCTTAGTTTTTAAAATATCATAATTAAGCTTAGCTGCACAAGTGCATTACTTAACAAAAACTTAATTTTAAAATTGGTATATTTAAAAGTTTAATTTTAAAATCAGAGTGTAATTATTCCCATTAACTTATTACGTCATAATCAGGGCATATATTCTCTTGTAATTTTGAAAAATTTGTTAGCCTAGCCTAGCCCTGAAATATCGAAAAGTTAGTTATTGCTTGTTATGTATTTCGTCTAATGAGGGCTTATGTTAGCCGAAAACGTTCACTTTAATGATTTTTTTGTTAATAAAAAATTTTTGCTAAATGAATGCCGTTGTACTGCTAAGCTTAATTACAATATGGATAAAAAAAGTTACTTCTCTACCTAAATTGTAATTTTTAAAATGTATTTTACTATTTTCCAAAAAGCATTTTTTATAAATTTTTATAAATTTTAGCTGTGCAAACATGTCGACGAGAAAGTATGATACGGAATACATAAAATATGGTTTCGTTTCTGTACTACACAGAGGAGAATGCCTTCCTCAATGTGTGATCTACATGAAAACTCTGTCTAATTCAGCAATGAAACCCAGTCTTCTCAAGCGTCACCTTGAGTCAAACCACTCAAACAAGAAAGATCGAGATAAGAGTTACTTTCAAAGATTAGGTGAAAACGTGAAGAAACAGCATTTGGACCAGACTGGCCAGAGCTACCAGAAGAGTGCTGAAATTCTCCATGCTTCTTATGAAGTATTTTTACTAATTGCCAAAAATATAAAGCTCACACTATTCCCGAAAATCTTGTTCTACCAGCAGCAAAAATACTTGTATGGAACTTCATTGGAGAAAAGGAGGTTGAAAAGTTAAATTCTGTGTCGCTTTCTAATGATGCGGTAAGACGTCGGATCCATGACATGTTCGACGACATTTCTGATCAAGTGATTATCACGGTAAGAGCTTCAAAATATGGGTTTGCCATGCAACTCGATGAGTCGACCGATGTCACCAACTGCGGTCAATTGCTTGTCTATGTCAGGTTCACAGAAAATGGCATAGTTAAAACTGAACTGCTTACGAGTAAGGAGTTGTCTGGTACAACAAAGGGAAAAGATATTTTTAACATCGTGGATGAATTCTTCAAGAGAAATATTTTAGAATGGTCAAAATTGGTTGGCTGTACAACCGATGGTGCTCCATCTATGCTTGGGAGAAATCAGGATTTCAGTCTTACGTAAAAGCTGTTTCACCAGAGATCATTTTTACTCACTGTTTCATCCACAAATTCGCACTTTGTCCCAAGGTGTTACCTCCTGAACTACTTTCATGCTTACAGCAAATCGTCAAGATCGTTAATTTTGTGAAAATGTCAGCGTTGGATACAAGACTTTTCGCAAACCTTTGTGCTGATCTTGGTTCTGATCACAAATGTTTGCTTTTTTATACAGAGGTGCGCTGGCTGTCACGCGGAAATATGACAAGAAGAGTTTTTGAACTGAGGAATGAGTTACTCGAATTGTATGAAGAAAGAAATCATAATTTTAAAAACGATTTGGCGATTTGGAATTTCTCTTGAGACTGGCTTACCTATCGAATATTTTTGACACTCTCAACCACATGAACATGTTTTTTCAAGGTCTAAACAGCACCATTGCAGATTTTGTCACGGAAGCAACACTTGTGGACAACAAACATTGAGCCAAGCAGTATCACATGTTCAAAGATCTTTTTTCGCTTCAATCTCAACACAGCGAAAAGTTATTTCAAGAAATTTGCTGCCATTTAAAACTGCTAAAAATGGAGTTGATGCATTATTTTCCGAACATAGATAGTAGTCCGTATGTTTCAAATCTGTTCTTTGTGGATCCATCCGTTCTACTTGTTGGAACAGGAGAACAAGAGGAAATCATTGACATCCAGTCTGACGAGGCACTTAAAATATAGCATAAAGAATGCTGTTCTATAAATTTCTGGCTAACGATGTCCTCTACATGCCCTACTTTGACTCAAAAAGCTTTTCCTCAGTTGCTAATATTCCCCAGTACATGGGAATGTGAACAGGGCTTTTCTGCCATGATGAATATTAAATGTAAAGCAGGAATCGTCTTACTTTGATCTCTCACGACTTCCGATGTGCAGTAAGCACGGTGGCTCCCCGCATAAATCAGCTTGTGCAAGAAAAACAGATGCAACCATCACATTAAATAATACTGTCATTTTTAAGTTAATTTTAATAAATACATTTCTTATTGAACTCAGTGGTACGCGGGTGTAACAAAAAATTGCCAGGTGGTACGCGGTAGCGAAAAGGTTGAGAATCACTGGGCTAATTAATATTGTATTCGTATGATGCCTGAATCGCGGAAATGTGTGTTTAAATTGCTCGAACCTTGTATATTATCTAATTGGCTCTTTTTTAATTTATCATTAATTATGTGAGTCTTGTCACTCTAGTTGAAAAGTAAATTTATAACATACTAGGTTAGGGTTGCCATACGTCCGGTTTTTCCCGGGCATCTCCAGGATTTTAGTGGTAAAATCCCCGTCAGGAAAAATTGTTAAAAAGAGCTTAAATGTCCGAAATTTTAGCGTCAACTGAAAACAATGTGCAATTTTTTAAGGAAATACGTTCATTTTGGAACGAAAATAGGAAAATCCGAGATCAATTTAAAGGAAAGACCTTTTTTTTTTTTTTTAGGGAACACCATGATTTTGGGACGAACATAGGAAAATCTGAGATTGATTGGAAGTGAAGACCTTTTTTTTTATTAGTCTTCGTCCTAGATTTGGAAACAAATTTATTTTGTCCGCCTCTTCAAAAATTTTTTATTGGTGCGCCTATGTCCGTCCGGAATTCCGCCTATTCAGATATTGCAACCCTTATACTAGGTACTAATCTTTTGCATAGTGGGACAGGCAGTTTTCTCTACATTTTTTTTTATATTTATTGTTGCAACAGCAGCAGATATAGCGGGAGAAGTTGTGCAAACTAAACGAACTTCTTTGCCACTTCTCGATGTTGTCTGTTTGTATGTCTATTATTTCCGCTCCTGAACAGAAAGTTTAATAAAAAGTAAAAAACATAAGCATAGCTTATAGCCTACAGGGTCGGTGTAAACTTAATCGCGCCCCCCTTACATCTGGAATTGGGGTTCTAGAAAACTAGGTGAAAACCAAGAAAATATCTTTACAGCTTAAATGTAGATTTTCAACTAACATAGGTATTTTTTTTGGTCTTTACCTAGTTTTCTGGTTCCAATTCCAGGTTTTAAGGCAAAAACCTTTCTATAATGTTCAAATTTATTCCTACAATCAGACTTTCTTTTTGTATTCACCTGATTTTGCAGAAAAGTTTGCATTTATTGACAATGACTTTTCAACTCAGATGGCGTTTTTTCCTTCCAAGCTTAAGTTTGAGGTCCTCTTGGATAAACGAATCTTTATACTTGGGCTGCTATTTCCGTCCTGCTTATTAGTATCTTATCGAACATTTCAATTTCGAAAACATTTTTTTAAATTGTCGGACTACTGATAATCATCGAAGGATTGAAAGGAATAAAATTTGGGAAAGCCGTGTTAATTATTAAAATCAATCAGAAAAAACAAAAAATGTAGACTAAAGTTGACTTAGTTTTTAGTAATGGCACAAGCTTTCTTGAGCTACAGCTCATTTCGTCAAAACGGAATAAATGTAATAATGAAATGAAAACAAAATTTACACCAACGGTATTCAACGTAATAAATATAGAAATGTGTGACATAATGAAATACAAAAATATGGGATAAAGAAAACTGTGGTTAGAAGGATACGGCAGTACGGTACAGTAAATTACAATAATTCAAACAAGATACAAATGTGAAAAAATGGTATGCAAACATAAAACGGTGCGGACTAAAAAATAAAAATTACATGTATAAATGACCCTTGCGTTTATGGAAATAGACATAATGAGATATGAACAAATAATCTCTATTTAAACCTTTAATGACGCAACCAAGTTTAAAAATAGTTTTTTGTTCTTCTATTTCCGTTGTTGTTTTGTTGTATCTTTGACTTTTTTGATCACTGCTAATCTGAGATTTTCCAAAGTGTGATCCGATTTATTAAAATTTTCGGCTAGAGGTTTGTCTCTAGTGTGTTTAATGTGGCTCTCATTAAATATCATTAAATTATTAAAAAACTGGCGTACAAAAAGCAAGTTAACATTGCAAAACAACAAACAAAAATAATTTTAATGTAATCAGTGAGGAAGAACGAACACACGGAACCGCGCTTCAGTTGACTCCCGATCAGCTAACTGCTTTTGGATGAACTCGCTAACACGGGAGAGACGTACTCGCTCTTGTGTTTGGGCACGCCAAAAAGCTGGTGACACTTAACCTCGCCTTTTTCGATCTTGTCGCATCGCAAGAGCAGATCGTAAGCGATCGAATCCGACACAACGGAGTCGTGCTTGTATTCCGGATGACTCCTCACGAAGTGTCGCATCCACTGCGCGGTCGTCATGTACTCACCTGAAACAACGAGAACGCACAGGACTGATGAAAAGCGATCAAGTGACAGACAGCTTAAGGTTCATTAATTTGCTTTGTCATCACACACTCAAATTTCGCGTTGGAAAAGTTCAAGTTTTCGCTCCTGTATTCAAAATTTTATAAAGTGAAGTCAGACCGCCAAATAAAGTAATAAAAGGAGAGCTCAAAGGAAATTCTCAATTACGCTGCTTGTACAAAACAAGCCCAATCTTATTCGAAGGACTCCTTAAAGTAGGAGGACGACTAGAGTATGCTATAATTGAATTTTTAGCAAAGCATTTTGCAATCCTGCCGTGTCAACATCACCTTACAAACCTATTGATTCGTCATCACCACGTCAAATGTGGTCATTCTGGAACTTCCTTTACCTGGACTTCAATACGTCAAAAATATTGGATTTTAAAGGGAGGAGCAGCCGTTCACAGAGAATTGAATCAGTGTGTCATATGCCGGAGGGAGAAAAGTGTACCTCGCGGTCAGCAACAGATGACCGACTCGCCCCGCTCCCGCCTAGTTTCGAACGAGCCGCCGTTTCTTTATGTGGGAATTGACTATTTTGGGCCGATCTTGGTAAAAAGACCCGGAGTCAACTTAAGAGATAATATTGGGTCCCCATAATATTGGGTCTTCCCCATAATATTGGGTCTCCATAGAGGATCTCCGATAGGTATATATACCTATCTATATATACATTATGGAAACTATATTATAGAAACATTATTATAGAGACTATAGATTATGGAGACCTAATACAGAGACCCCATATTATTTATATATGTATATAGACCCTATCGGGAGACCCTATACAAAGATACAGTATATTTATAAAAGTTTTTGCAAAACAAATTTGATTGCAAAAAAAAAACGAATTTGATTGCAAAAACAACGAATTAGATCGAAAAACCCTATAAATTCTTTGAGGTATTCTACAAAATTATGATATTCTTACAGTATTTGTTTTTGAAAATGCAGTAATTGTAAAACTTTAATTAACAAAAAAACTTATAGTAAAAATTATATCTCAAAACTGTTTACATGTATTTATCAATAAAAATAAAGTTATCGACATAACTATTTTTGGTCGGCACACGATTAAAATTGATCGACACAAGATTAAATTTGATCGGCACATGACTAAAATTGATCGACACAGAACTAAATTTGATCGGTAGTGACTAAAATTGATCGACACATGATTAAAATTGATCGGTAGAGGACTGAAATAGATCGAAAAACACTGCAAGTTACAAACTCCATTGTTTAACCTTTTTCTTTAAACGTGAAAATTTAAGAAACGTCCGTGTAATTTGTTCACTTAAAGGCATAGAGTTGAATTTAAATAAGAAGCTGCCTTAGGTAGCTAGTTGAGTTTTTGTAGGGTTTTAATTTTCTATTGTGTTTATATTCTGATATGTTTTGTGTTTTGTGTTCTATTTAAATAAGGTTTGTTAATGCTTTCTGATTAAGTTTTGTTAATTCTGTCGAATAAGATTAAGCGAATATTCTATATCAGTCACATCGACTGCAGCGGTATCGTGGCCCAACAAGCCTGGTACGTTTATTGTTATTGTATATTTTTGTATAAAATTATCACAGCTAAATAATTATTTCATTGATATTAAGTACTTCTGTGCTTACAGAAGGACCATCCACATCGTGCTGTATCGTGCGTAGCATATCGTGCCGTATCGTGTGTAAGAACCATTCGTTCATTCATTTTATGAACCGTACGAGCGTGCGTGTGGTTCAACAAGAAGGTCAGTCGCAGTTTGTGTTGATTGTTATCGCTTATTCAAATAGAGTCACACCGACGGTGTAGTTGGCGTTTGGGCCAACGCCGTTAGTTCATTTAAAAAACTACAGGCGTATAGATCTTATTATTTTTAGTCTCTCTTGACGAGCATCTGAGGACCCACTTAAAAGACCATACAAGATATGATCAAGGTTCAGAGATCTAAGGTCAGCCAAAGAGTGTCGCTCCCAGTCAGCAAAGCTCAGCTGGCTGGATGCCTGAAAGTATGGGTAAGTGGTCCGTTGGAGTGAGACGCATGCATCCAGTGACTGTGCGCAAGGCATCATTCAAGACACTGTCTATGAGGCGAGTATGAGCGCTGCAACACCAGACTGGTGCGCAGTACTCGGCTGTTGAGTAGACCAGAACACACTCAACATGTTTACAAAAACATGAAAACGTTGTTGTTGCCCCTTCTTAGGGATATGTTAGAGGAGCCATCTTCTAACCCTCAGAGAAACCAATCTAGATTCCTACTCTTGGATTAATTATCTCCGGTGCTTTTAAAGATTTTTTCCATAGACTATTAATACTTAAAACTTGGCTACAGTTAAAGAAATGATTTGTGTCATGTATGTGCGTGTTAACCATAGTTGGCATTGTGGTGTGCAAGTATCAGGGTTTACCGGATGTAGATAATTTAGCAAGAGTAATGATTTGTTGGCTCTGAGCTGTGCCAGTTTTGGACGCATATGACGTGGTAATGTTTGTTCTTATGAATGAATGTCATACGGTGTGGTATTAGTGGTTTTGTTGTTTTTCTGGAACTCAAACGTTGTAAGGTGATGGTAGGTGAATGTGCTTGAGGTTTTCTTTACATTCCTCACTTGTTCTGTCTTTGAGATGATGATGATGTTAGTGTGATCATTGTTACGAAAGATTGTAGCTTTCATGTTTCTGGGTAGATCTGAATGTGCATTAAAGTCATGTAAAAGTTGTGTTTGTACTCGTATTTGAGTCAGTTGTTTAAATTGAGTAGGTGCACATTGGCAGGACACTGGTTTCGTCATGTAGGTGTTGAGTGTTTGTGTCTCGAGTCTGATGAAAAAGTTTTGTCACATAAACATTTTGTGCGAAAGCAACAAAAGAATCACTATGACTCGGCAATTCAATTGAAATAGCGCACCCTTCTTATAGTTTTAAAACAAAGACTTTTTACGCAAAGAAATTGAAACCAACCATTTCAAAAATCTACAAAAGATTTACTTTGTGGAAGTGAACCTTGCAAGATTGCTTTATTTCATTTTATAAAGCAAAACATTAATAAGCATTACGTTACTCTGAACAAGATTCAACTGACGAGCAGCTTGCAAAAGCAGTGAAAATTCAGTCTTACCTGAAGCTCGCTTGCTGAGCAAGTTCAAGTACTCGCTGATGCTACATCTCGCTTGAACACTGATCTCAACGCTGTCCAAATACCGCCGGATGAGGGGGATGAATCCGGGAAAGATTTCGTCCTGAAATAGACGACGGCTTTACTTCGCGTTCGTCGAATCGAATTTTTGTCTCGAAAATATAATTTTATTTTATTAAATTGCCCCGGAACGAACACACGCTTTTATGTAGAAGTTTAATAAAGGATCATTTTGCAAATGACAAACAGAATGCAAAACACGAAAAATTTTACGCCAACAAACCGACAGTTGTTAGCAGTTACCTAAACCCATATAACCCCATCGCGCACAACACACACGCAATGCGCATTAAACAAGCGTGTGACCAATAAATTTTAAACTACAAACGTAAAGCCAAGCAAAAAATGTCATTTTAAACAGTAATTTTATTTGGAGGACTGTATGAAATTTTTTAAAAAGTAGAGGAAAAGAACTTTGAATTAGAATATTTGTAGCAATATTTTTCTCTTGTTCATTTTGGTTGGTACTAAATATTATTTTAATAAAATACAAAAACCAAAATTTACTGAACTCAAAGAAATCCGTAGAGTAGTAATAACGTATTTTTAATATCAACTGCAATATGATCATGCTCTAAGTCAGGATAAATAATCATAACATCGAAAACTGGAGACATTAAGTCGGCCTCAAGGCGATTAATAGAACTCGTGATTACAAACAGATTTATCAGATCACGAGACTCTTTGCGGCAAAAGAAAATGCGATGGGATCATAGCCAAGTGTTAAAAAACGACGAATGTCACGCCCGACTTTGTTCCATCTAGCTTCTTTTTACTCGGTGATTTTGTTTTGACACCAAGTAAAAGGCCATGGCACGCACGTGATTGATAAAAAGCGAACAAGGAACGGTAAAATCGAGCTAAAACTTGCGTGAACGTTGAAGATTAATTGCATCGTGTCATTGTATTTTGCTGCTTTAAAAATGCTTGAAAAAACGTTCGAGTCGGTCGTGAAAGTCAAACCCGTTTACAATAAAATAATCAACCTTTCCGTTGATGATGGTGTCGATTGTCATTTCTTGACAACAAACTTCACTTCCATCTGCCCGCGGTTCTATAAAAACAAAATTTTTTTGCTTAAAAATTTCAAACTCGTGAAAAATAATGCTTAAGTAAAAGGAAATGTTAAATTGAAAACAAAAAACACAAGGTAAACTTTTACAAAAAGAAAAAGATTTCGAAGAAAAGTTTAGCAAAGCGGATTTGCGGCATAAAGACTCAATGTTAATAAAGCACGGCGATAAAAATTTTAAACTCGAAAGCTCTAAAATAAGTTTTTTCAACCCTAATATCGCTTATCGAACTTTTTTAAGGTTTTTTGGATTTTGAAAGAGGTCAATAAAAAAAATTGTTTGTGTATAACTATCACTCACAAAGCGGGCCTTCTCTAGATTACAACAGTGTTGTCCCTATTTTGCAACACAATGCGAAAACATGACGTTCTTTTTTTATCAAGTTTGCTTTCACCTCGTGGGACTGTTTGCCATAAATTTCATCACCGAATTAACATATCACATCTCGTATATACAACTCGCAGTTTATTCATTCGTTCTAGCCGAGTCATCATAATGGTCAGAAATCGTTTGTATTACTGTTGCCTGTGTCGGCGTTAAGTATTTAAGTAGTCAAGGGTCAGGTTGACGCTTTGCAAGTTAATTCTACATAGACAAAATTGTTAGAACGAACTATTAAGTGTAATATTAGCCATCGGGGTGCTAATTTATCTTAAAAGTCAGTTAGCACGAAGTTGTAAGTGATTCTTCGCAATTGTGGCCTTGAAAATTTGTGAAGCTTGAAAGATAAGTTTTACGATAGTTGATCAAGTTTGTTCGATTTTGTGAATAATAGTTTTAAAAATTGTGATTTCTTGCTATCTGATTTTGTAAATAACAGTTTTTGAAACTGTGGTTTTTTGCTATCTGCTGCGAGAAGTTTTCCAGAGAATTCATCGTATTTAGCCAGAACTTACTGTACATGTAAGTAGTGAAGAGGTTGGAAGTGCAAGAAATGAGAGACATAGGGCGATAGGAGAATGAGTCAGAGAATTTACCTGATTTAAGAATTGGAATGATGATCAATTGTTTCTAGGATGATGGGAAGGTGCATGTGAACCAAGACAAGTTGAAGATATGCAGGAGAAATTGTAGATCAGGTTGAGAAAGGTGGGTTAAAAGTGGGTAGTTGATATGAACAGGGCTCGGTGAAGTTGAGTTTGAAAGATGGGAGATAGCTGAGGAAAGTTCTTGGGAGGTGAAAGGTGAGCAGAAAGTAGGGTGAAGAAGACTAAAGTGTTCTAATTTCATTCATATGGCGTTTTTCAAAAATTCAAAAGGATTTTGGGGTTTGGGAAGAGAAGTGGGATATTAGATGTGCGGAAAGTTGGTTTGCACAGTCTATGACACTTTGGGAAATTAGGGAGATCAGATGAAAGTAAAGAGGAAGAGGAACCTGAGATGGAGCGGAGTAGAGAAAAGACTTCACTGGGATGGGTTTTAGGAGAAAAGCTAGGGCAAGTTTTCTGCCAGGAAATCACAGCGGAGATATACCTGAGATAGAGATATAGTTCTGAAAGTCTTCTTCAGAACAGTGCGCTCTTGCAAATGCCTTACGGCGCTTTGCAACAGCTTCTGCAATTTCAGGAGACCACCAAGCTTTAGTAGGGCGATTGATGTTGCCGAAGGGAATGGCAAAAGTGGCAGCATCATTTAGGAGTTTGGTGAGCGTGTGGGTGGCTTCTGAAAGAAAGAGTGTAGTAAAGATTGAAGAAAGTAGTCAGTGGGTGTCGATATAAGAGAAGTATTCGTCCCATCGGGCTTTATTTTAGTTAAATGAGGGAAAGCGAGAGGTTGAATTAGTTATAAGGGAGATAGGAATAGTAATAAAATTAGAGAGATGATCGGAGCCCAGCTTTGGAAGGACATACCATGTACATTTAGAGGCTATGGGGGCAGGAACAAGAGAGAGATCAGAAAAAGAGCAGTTTTCAGTGGGGTTGTGTAATAAGGTTGGCCAGGGTTGTTGAGAGATAATAGATCAGAGGAGAGATGCAAGTTAAACAAATCTTTGCCTAATTGGTCCTCCGGGCTGTGAGAGTCCTAGGATGAGTAATCAGCAGTTAAAATTGCCAAAAATGAAGGTTGTAGGGGACGAGGGTAAGAAGAAGGGTGAGAAAGATTCAGGACAAAAGTCAAAGGAAGAGCGGATAGGTGGGAGATAGAGATTGAAAAAGTAAACCGGAGAAGACCCTTTTATTTTTACTATGATACGGAGCAGGGATCAAACGAGGAAGGTGTTGGGCAGCGAGAGGGGAGTAGGTTAAACCGTTTTTGACAAGTATAAGGACGCCACCTCCTCGGTTTCTCGTAATGTTGGGGGTTACTCTCCTCGCAATAGAGCGTTTTATAACCAGGAATAAGGAAAATGGAGTCAGAAAAGAAGTACAACTTCTGCACAAAAATGAGATCGCAAGGGATGAATTTAGTACGACGAGGGCGAAGAATGATGAAAAGTACAATTATGTAAGAAGTAGAGGGTTGGGGTTGAGAAGGTAGAGATGAAACTGAAGGGCACATTGTACCGACCTGTTTCCCCAGGTGACCCAACGGGTGCAGATAGAGCAGGAATCTATAGGGCAAGGGGTTAGGCTGAGTGTTGCCGCTTATAAGGAGCATGAGAATGAGCAGTCGTAACAGAATAGATATACAGTATAGGAAGGATATTTTGAATAGAGGGGGTCGTTGAGAGCGGTAAGTAGGTAGACATGAAAGGGGGGCGGTCATTTAAAATTAAAAATGCTGTCCGTCTGTGACCGTCAAGTAGACAGTCGGGAAAAAAACAAAGAAAAATATCCAAAAGGAGTCGACCGAGAACGAGACCCTCGGGGAATCGAACAGCCATTTCGGCCCTCGCCTGGTGCAGGGAAGGGGACTGCACCACCACGTTGAGGTGGCTTGTCGTTGGTGCAAATAAATGACAGTTTTGTTCGCACTGCCAATTAATTTTGTTCAAGTAAGCCAACTCGATCTTATTCAAAGCATGCAAGGTTGTTAACTTCGGTTTGCAATGAAAAAACTTAAATGAAACTGCAATGAAATACACAATAAAATGTATGATGCTCGATTTTATTGTTGCTCAAATGCCCAAAATGTTGATTTTTATCTTTGCTCTTCCCACTAAGATTGCCAGATTAGAAATAAAAGTAATCAATCTTAAAAACAGAAATCTTTCTTATTTGCTCTTCTCATAAAAAATCTTCTCAACCAACCGGTGCCAGGTTCCATTCCGTTGGTGGAAGGCTGGTCGTTGTTGGCAGAGCACATCTGCACGCAGAAGGCCGGGGTGCTGCTGGTTGTGATGTTCCGGCGGAAGTAGAACTTCTCCTTGAGCACTGCGTTGTTCTTCTGCGCTCGCTTCATGTTCTCGTCAACCTGAAACGTCAATTCAACGAATCGAGTCATTGCTGTCGCGTAACGTTCACACTGAACGATAACTCAAAAGTTATCCGCCACAGAACCCATTGGTTTATGACAAAGCAATGGCAATGACGAAATAGCAACGATAGCAACATCAGTTGCGTCCAATTGTAAGCGACGAAACCACTCACACATGTTATAGGCATGAGGAAGTCGACTTTGTACGTGAGAATGACTCGCGTCAGCAACATAACAAAAACGACAAAGGCCGCGTTTTCGAAGTCAGTAAGCTGAACATCGCAAGCTCGAAACTCAACTCGCCAGCCAATTGGAGACCCGGGGGGTGGAGGTTTAAAACGCAGCGACTGCCAATTAGTTGATTGGATATTCTAAAGGAAAAAAATTACACGTCAGCGTATACTAACATCATAGTTTTTAAGTTGTTTAAGAGTTTTAATATGATATTTTTTTAGTTAAATACATGATACGATGAGCTTTTAATCGAAAACACAATTTTCTTAAATGAATTTTTAAATTATTATCGAAACAAGTAACCTATAGGTTGCAACTTTTTTTTAAAGGTGTTTTGAGAGTCCAAAACCGTCTTTCAAAAATTCCAATAGACATTCAAAATACTTTTCTTTGAACGCAGCTATTTCTATACAGTAGATTTTGGTCTTTCAAAACTTCTAAGTAATCTCTTAAGTACACGTTTTCAAAAAACACTGAATGGATGTTTTAAAATTGAAACTAATCATCCAATCGTAGCTAGATTTAGATTATGATATACGTATAATAAATTTGTATCGATCAATCTATGAAATGATACTAAAAACTGAATTCGACTCAATCACGATCGTGCCTCCACTTTCTCAACCAAGATCGTCTTCCCAACGTTAAAATCTGTCACAAACGCGACAGTTCATACGTTAGATAAGGCAAACCTCAAAGTGCTCAGCGGTTTCTTGGTCGTCTAGATCGATCCTCTTTGAGAAAAGTGTCAGGGGATCCCGGATCCACAAATGGGCGATGTGATCCGACAAGAGCTCGTCAACACCTAAAATCCAAAAAGTACCCGGCATTAGAAATCGGGGCCGATGATTCGTAGCAAAGACGTTGCAACCACAAATCACCTGCTTCTAGAAGCATCGATTTGGCGGTTTCATTGATCTCGAGCTTGACGTCATTGTACTCCTTCGACTGACTTTCAAGGTAGCTGTCTATCGAGTCGAAACGGGATTTGCGAATGTATCTTGAAAATTAGAAATTTATTTTACTTGCTGAGCAGTTCAATAAAGCAGACCATAATAAAAACAACGACTTTTATGTTTCGTTCTGTTTTTACAGATGATATTATTAAACGTAAAGAATCTTTTACAGCGATTTAAATATAACCAAAGAAGTTTAAACACTCGTAAGGACAAATTTATAAAGAGCTCATAATAATATACAAGAAGTTTTTCGTCCATAACTTTTAGGGTAATAATCTATAAACTATAAGAGTGATATTCATTAATTCAGAAATCAATCAATCATAAATCAACCTTTTACAAACGTGAAACTATGAGTAATTCAATTTGATCACAAACCGGATAGAACTTAAAAGCGCTGTTTAAAAATCTGGCCAGAGATGATGATAGTCTATGCCAGTGTCACGAAACAATCACGTGATAAAAACGTCTCGTCGTTAAATGAAATGTGATACGCGTCAAAGTTCGATGCTAAAGTAAAAATACACAACACGCATGAAGGCAATCTAGTGCATTTACAAATACTCATTAACAAAACAATGATTACAAATGTAATCACTCTGTTGAATAAAAACTCGGTAATTAATGGCAACATCTACAAAACAATATCATTAAGATGGCTCGTGTTGCATCTTGGGAAAAAGTTTTCTCTGCATAATGCTGTTGTTGCCAAAGCACACCATAAATCTGGCTCTTCTATTGTTTTATTATTGGTCTTCTTTAATTTCAGCAATGCAGAAAAGCCCGTTTCATAGAGCCACTTGATGGAAAAGGCATCAGAAGGTGAATGACTGCACTTACAGCTCTGGTATATGAAGGAGCGATGGCTAGTCAATACACAAAGTCTTCTCTTGAAAAACATCTTTCGTAGCTTTTCTGGAGTTTCAGCCTTATCTCGGTTCAACATGCTAACAAAGTCTGTGACTGCGTTATTCACCAACAAGGCATTCCTACCTATTCAATCATGCTGCCGAAATTAACTTTTGCTAGATTACATTTGTATGAGTAGGGACGCCATATTGGTGGCAAACACGACTGACGCAATCTGGGTTTAACTCCTACTTTCGTCCTTCGATTATTTTACTCTCCGTCTTGGGATATGCTTGGCGGTCCCAACAAGCAGCTTTACATTTAATTTATGGCACTGCATAAAAACTAAAAATACAAATAAAAATATTTTAGTATTTCCAAACGCAAGTTGAGTTGATCGCTTGATGGTTTCTTTAAGATTAACACCTTCCACATTTCCAGCAAGTTAGGAGGGTAAATAACAACAACAATAATCCTTTTTAATCAAAATGTAGTTATAAAGCTAATATGTACAAGCTGGTATAATATTATAATAAAAAGCCAATTTAATAAGCAATTTAGGGGGCAACAAGTATATCTCTTGTCAGAGTTAAGTTTTGTTAGATGCATATTGCTACGATTTTTTTACATTCTTTTTACATTGTAGTCAGTAGCGTATTTAGAGGGAGGGGGAATTGTGCCATGGCTCCACCCTTGAAGACCTCTAAGAGAAATCAGAGACAGATGCAAAGGGAAGACTTTTTTTAGAGTTTACTAAGTTTTTGAGACGAAAACTCGACAAAATGGGGACAGATTCCAAGTTGTAAATTTTCTCTTTCATTATTTGATCAAATGTTGTTTCGATCAAGTGTCAGTTCAATCAACTGTCGGGTCATAAATATATACTGTATATATAACATTAAAATCCGTGCTCGAGTTTGATTCAGCGAATAGTTTAGCAGTAAACAGAATTGCCTATTAAAAAAAAGTTTCGATTACTGTTATCCACGGCACACTGCATAGTTATGAAGCACTGGTCTATTCAAAGAAAAATACCTTTTTGTCACTTCTTACCGCTTCAGCACGACAGATCTATTTAAACTTTTTAATCGACAGGAAAATATTAAAAAAACATAGCTTGATGAGAAATGCTAAAGACTGGAATTTAAGAACTATTGGCACAAAGCATGGAAGTGGAAAACTGACAAGTTTTGTTGTTCTTTTCAATGAGCTATGCGGTAACTATTTTGGCAACAAAGCTACTTGTTTGGTCATGTCAATTGTTATGTCACGTAATCAAAATATTTTTGTTGATTGGTCTTTGTTAAATTTCAGCCAAACTCAATACAGCAGAATGCGAGTTGCGTTCGTTTAGCAAAGTTTCTAAGAAACTTCCGCTAGTAATGTCAATCAAATGCGAAGCTGACATCACGTTTTTTAAAACACAAACATCTGAATAAAGGTTTGCTTTGTTTTGACCAAACACAAAATTTCAAACTTTTCCTGAAAAAGGATTTTGAAGATAAACCATTGAAAAATGCTATAAAAGCTCTTGTCGAGTGCGTAGCGGAACAGTGAGGAGCGCGTTGCCTTAAATTTAACGCCTTCAACGTTGTCTTGCGCGGTCCGTGCGATTTCGGCGCGCGAGAGTTCAATGTTCGACTTTGATTAAGCCTATTTACTTAAGTCAGGAATCACATTTACATGAATTGAATAGGATTTTTAGAAAGGAACGGAAAAGGACTGTCTCCCGAAACAAATTAACGGTTTGCTTCTGGCGGTACGTCAATATTCGGCGGGAGACAATTTGGTTCCAGTTTAGGATAACAAAACTTTGAAAAATCGTTGGTCTAGTTCAGTGGTTCTTAAACTGGGGGGCGCGAAAGTGTCACAGAGGGGGCGTGAGAGATGACAAACTTTTTGTTCAGTGATGCAAATCTGCCGCTAATTGGCGAATTTCGTCGAATTTGCCTCTTTTTTACTAAATATTTTTTGAAACTTATGATGTAACAATTGCTCGTTTTTTTTCATGTTTTCGTTGTAGTCGTGGTTACAAGAACGCCTGTATTTCTTGCTGCTCAATTGTAGGCTAACTGGTACAATTCACTGTGTTATGTTGTTTAAACAATTACATAATTATGTTTATGGTAAAATTTTCATTCTTTCTCACGCCGGTATTACTTAGGACAGACACCTGCTGCTTCGGTTGTGCTATTGGACGTTAAAGTTCGCAGCATGTGGGCCTTTGCGGGAAATCAGCATGTGGTTAGAGTGCTTTTATGTCGAGTGCTAAAGAGAAACAGGGAAAATGGAAGCATCTAGCTATGTTTTCTGTTACTAACACAGTATATATCTATTCATATTTGTGGAAAGGCGTTAAGAGTTAGACAGGTGAAAACTGAAAACATAGATGTGAGTCGTAACAGAGAAAGATGGCTTTGATAATGAAAACATTAGGGCAAATACTGTTTGATTTATGTTAAAAGTAATATTGATCTTTTTAAAACCTGTTTGCATGACTGATTAACTTTGTAAATATGTTTTAGCATTGATTTAACTAGGTAAAATGAGTAAAAAAAAGAGAAAGTATGACAAAGATTATCTGAAATATGGTTTTATAGATACCACAGTGAATGGTCAAGTCGTGCCACAGTGCGTGATATGTTTTGAAAATCTCAGCAACGATGCTTTGAGACCAAGTCGTTTGCAGCGCCATCTTCAAAGAAAACACCCTTGCCATCAGGATAAACCTTTGGCTTTTTTTCAAAGCAAAAAGGACTCTTTTAAAAGAATGAAAATGGCAAGTAGTGAGTGCTTCCGCCAATCGTCATCAGCGGATGTAGTAGAAGCGTCATTTGAAATTGCTCACATGATAGCTCAAGCGAAGATACCCCACAACATTGGTGAAACATTGATAAAACCCTGCATGCTAAAAGCAGCCAGTCTTGTGTTGGGGGAGTCGAACAGCAAGAAGCTTGCGACAATTTCACTTTCAGATTCTACTATTAAAACACGTATCGATGATCTCGCAAAGGATATTGAGCTTCAGGTTCTCGGAAAGATACACGCATCACCTTTCTTCGCAATTCAATGTGATGAGACAACAGATGTTGCCCAATTGTCTCAGTTGTTGGTCTATGTTCGTTTCGTTGGATCTTCTACAATTGAAGAGGAAATGCTGTTTTGCAGACCCCTAGAAACGACGACTAAAGCAGAAGATGTATTTAAATTGGTCGCCACGTTCTTTGACAACAATGGTATGAAATGGAAGAAACTTGTAGGCGTCTGTACTGACGGTGCCCCGGCAATGCTTGGATCTCGAAGTGGATTTATTGCCAGGATGAAGCAGAGAAGTCCCAGTGCAGTTGGGTCTCACTGCGTGATCCACCGACAAGCTCTGGCTGCCAAGACTTTATCTGCCGGTATGAAAGATAAGCTGACAGTAATCATACGAGCCGTCAACTTTGTCAAAACAAGTGCTGCCAACACAAGGTTGTTTGCCAAGCTCTGCAAGGACATGGATTCCGATCATGAGACTCTGCTATTTCATACATCTGTTCGGTGGTTATCAAAGGGTAATATGCTAGCCCGTGTGTATGAAATGAGAGATGAGCTGAACCTTTTTCTTGAAGCCCATGGGAAACTGGATCTACTTACGTCTTTCACATCAGAAGGATTTCAATTGGCGTTGGCATACCTTGTGGATATTTTTGAAGTCCTCAATAACTTAAACAAGAAGTTGCAAGGCAAGAATACTAACCGCATCAATGACTACGATGCCATCCATGCTTTCGTAGCAAAGCTGGGGCTATGGCAACGCCGAGTTGCAAAAGGAAATGCAGCTTCATTTCCCAACCTGGATATTGCCCTCGCGGAAAGCCGAATTGAACTGGAGGGTGAACTTAAGACCGAAGTGGAAGCCCACCTTCGACTTTTGAAACAGGAATTTGAACGCTATTTTCCTGACTTGGTTGACACTGAACTGGCGGAATGGAAGATGACAAGGAATCCCTTTCGCCTTAACGAGGACATTCTTCCTGATGATTTGCAAGAGGAATTCGTGGAGATGAAGTGTAACTCTGTTGCTAAAGATGACTTCGAAGCAATGTCATTAACCGATTTCTGGACGAAATATGTACACATCTACAAGAGTGTGGGTAGTGTGGCTCTACGAACTCTTCTTCCTTTCTCATCCACTTATCTATGTGAAAGTGGCTTTTCTGCACTCGTAAATATAAAAACAAAACACAGGAACAAACTTAACTGTGAAGCGGACCTGAGATGTGTTCTTTCTGCTACAAAGCCACGAATTAAGCTTTTGGTATCACAAAAACAGCTACATCCTTCCCATTGATGACATGTAATTGCAATTAAATTGTTGTTCTTTGAATTTTTTTGATTTTGCTTTAAACTGGGGCGCGGATTTTGCTGGCATCGTCAAAGGGGGGCGCGTCTCAAAAAGTTTAAGAACCCCTGGTCTAGTTATTTAAATCTTTAAACATTACTTTGCTTTTTACATGAATGTTTTGTTTTTAGCAGTGCACCTCTTGCCAAAATTAACATCAACAAGGAATTTCATCGCACAACAAAATACATGAATATAAGAATGTATTGGCTAACCCAATACAACCAAAAACAAGACAAACATACTTTTCACTGTTGACATCACGTTCGTCAGATGTTCTGTCATCAACACTGGCAGCTATAACTTGCCATCTCACGTCAATATCGGACAAATATCCTCTGTAGGTGGGAGCTGCAGCGCTTAGAGCGAGCTGAGAAATAATTGAATTTATTAGGATTAGAAAGAGCGCTTTGTCTGTTATAAATGATTATACTTATTGATTATATATATTTTTTGATTACGTTTTCCTGTTGCCATTGCTATTTCTGCAAGAGCAAAAATGCTATTTTTCTCTCATTGTACAGGCCTATAACAGCTTAAGTGACAAAATAGAATATACAGTATTTTTAAACTTATGTGTGTATAAATGACATGGCTACCTTGAACATTTAAACAGTAATTATCCCAGAAAGAAGTAAATATATTATTATTAGATTTTTTATTGAGCTTCCCCAAAATATTTTGTCTCATCAATGCATATTGTCTAATAGTACACTGTGTAAATGAACAAGCTTATGGTTTAGATCAGTGGTCCTCCAAGTGGTCAATTGGAACATCTAAGAGGTCGAATAGGGTTCAATAAATAAAAGTTAGAGTTTACTCGAGCAATAAAGCGACAGTGTCAAAATTCACCAACAGTCAAATTTAAGTAAGATTGCCAAGCTTCAGGCGCAGTAGTGTAAGCTTAAGTGATTTTTCTGAAATCTGTTTTGAGGCATGAAAAGTTTTCAACTTAAAGATTGAAGAAAGTGATAATGCATAGGTTACCTATTGAGAACTAAGTGGATAAACATTGGTAAAGCACAAAAACTGGAAACCATTTAAATTAAATCTGTTATCTTACTTTATTTTATTTGAATAAGATTTTATAGCCTATATTTGTAATAATTAGCAAAATTCCCATTTCATTTAGGGCTTTGATGACGCAGCTCAGAATTATTCATGCTTGCTAAAAAAATATCTGCGCAGTGTAAAGTTTTTTTTTAGAGGGAACACTGCTTGATAGATTTTTATTAGATCGAGTCTAATTCCAAGAAAAACTGATTGGACAGAGAGTTAGTTTTAGGGAGAAACAGAATTAATTTTAGAAAGAAAGTAGTAGGTTTAAAAGAAACTAAGTTCTTTTTGAGCATCTTAATAAATTTTTAAAAAATTTAAAAAATTTTGGGCTCGTTTTGGGCCCGCAAGAACAATTTGCGTGGCGTGTTTTTCTTTTTTTAAATCTTGTAGCAGCTAGTTTTGTTTCTTTTTTAATCTCACTCCAATCGGTTTTTCTTCGAATTAGATTTGACTTTTTATTATTCAACTTCTTGTTCGAACTCACGGAAACTTTGCAAATTCCAATTTTTCATCACTAAATTTTCGAGTTCAGAAAGGGTCATGTTAATTTTTGTTTTAATTCCCACTTTTGTATGTATTAGTATGTGCTGGGGCGCTGGAAGCAAGGAGAAATGAAAACAAGGAAGGAAGCAGGGGGACCCTGCCCTTTCGCCCTCTCCAAATTACCCCCTTCCTTTTCGAAAAAAGAAGGTACAGGTGGGCAGATACAGGAGCATTTGGAAACTCTACCAAAATATCAGATCGATTGAAGGTGAAGGCTATTATTTTGGTTTTTATCTGTACCTTAAATTTAGGACAAAAGCAGGGATCATTGTCTCGATTGGATATAACCTACGCAATCAATAGATATAACCTATTCAATCGATCATATAGCTTATCTGAAAAAACATATCTTAAACTGGGGTAACTTTTTATACCATACAAGCTAAAGCTTATTATGTCTTCTCAGAAAAAGTTCTTGATGTTTATTTTGTTTCCAAAAATTAAGTCTATACAAAAAAAGTTTCCATATCAATTCAAAGGTTATTTCATTATGAAATTAATGTAAAAGTAATTTTTTAATCTTTAATGAAATTTTGAAGAACAGTCACTGAAACGAAGATAAGTTTATATTTTTGAAAGAAAATTTACTCTTTGGTCCGTCAATTTAAAGAGAAAAACCATTCTTTATTTATTTCAAATTTTGGGCCAAAAAGCGACACTGTCTTCGAAAAATTATTCACCGTGTATGCGCATGCTTGTTTGCTGGTTTGGTACATTTGACTAGCTGTAGCGGACTTTTAAGCGTAACGTACCCTGAAGCGGAATTGGAATCGCAAAAAACAATAATAACTCCAACTCCGACACATCTAAAAAGATATGTAGAAAGAATTGTTCTTAGTAGTAGAAAACACCTTCCTCTTATCGCCCCATCTCTCTCACTTCTTACACCTGCAAACTCTTCGAAAGAATGGTTTTAGGACAACTCACCTATTTTCTTGAATACCACAACATCCTTTCACCTGTGCAAGCTGGTTCTAGACCTGGTAGATCGACTGTGGATGAAGTCCTCCTCTCACAGTCAATCGCAGATTCTTTTCACTCGTCTAAACCAGGCGCATGTACTGCCCTCGTTACTGTGGATTTTGCGAAAGCTTTTACTCATTCTGGCATTCTGCCCTCTTTTGTAAACTCCTCTCTTTGGGTCTTCCGCTCTGCTTTGTCAAATGGGTGCGATCTTATCTCTCAGATGGCTGTTTGAAAGTCCGCATTTGTAATTCCTATAGTCGTCCTTTCCGTCTTTGAAGAGTTGTTTCCCAAGGTTCAGTTCTTGAACCAGTCCTTTTTTCTCTATTTATTAATGATCTTCCTGCCTTTCTTCCTATATCTGCTAAGATCTCACTCTATACGCAGATGACTTTGCCATTTGGGCCTCTTCCCCAAGTGTTGAGTGTGCAACTTCCACTGTCCAAACTGCCCTCAACAGACTGGTGGAATGGTCTTTTAAATGGCGTCTACCTCTCAACCCTATCAAGTGTGAGTCATCCTTCTTTAGCCTAGACCCCTACCAGTCTCATATTAAACCCTCTCTTTCTATTCTTAGCACCCCGCTCAATTTCAACCCAAACCCGACTTTTCTTGGTGTAACCTGCAACCGCACTCTTTCGTTTAAGCATAATACAGGGTGTTTCAAAAAATTTGACATTATTTGACATGTAAATATTACAGAAACTACACAGTCAAATCAACTGAAATTCAACAGGGTTAATGTTGAGCTAAACAAGATTTATTCCTGTAAATTTGAATAAGAAATTTAAAGGCACGTGAATTCCATGAAAGGTTTCGCAAATGTTCAATATGCGCACCGCCTGTAACGTGGCACACGTGAAGTCGGTACTCTGGCTCCTCCTGAACATGCTGAGCATGTCTCGGGTAACAATCTCAAGTTTGACTTTCGTGCAAGACAGGTAGTTAACAAAGAAGCACCACCGCACTGGAGAATATTACCCAAGATATGCTGCAGCATGCTTAGGAGGAGCCAGAGTACCGACTTTACGTGTGCCGCGTTACAAACGGTGCGCATATTGAACATTTGCGAAACCTTTTATGGAATTCACGTGTCTTTGAATTTCTTATTTAAATTTACAGGAATAAATTTTGTTTAACTCAACATTAACCCTGTTGAATTTCAGTTGATTTGACTGTGTAGTTTCTGTAACATTTACATGTCAAATTTTTTGAAGCACCCTGTATTGCTTACGGAAAAAGTTTCATAACCGATTCTGTGCCTTCCAATCTATTGCCTCTTCCTCCTGGGGCCCCTCAAAAGAATCTTTATGTACTCTATAAAAACCTTAATTGCCCCACCCTCACCTATGCTTCCCCAGGCTGGTTTCTTTTTTCACCTCCCACCCACATCACCTCTGTGGAGAGGATGCATAGATCCTCCTGTAGAATAATCACAGGCTGTCTATCGTCTACTTCTATCCCCCTGCTTCACGTGCTTCACGTAGAAGCGCTTCTTCCTCCACTTTGTGTCACCCTTACCCACCAATCTCTCTCTTTCTTTGAATGAGCTCTCAGGCTACCTTCATCCTTTCCTCTAGCCTCTCTCGCAAATTCTAACCCCGCACATGTTTTAAAAAAGTATTATGAAGATCCTTCTCCCAATCACATAACCTTACCCCTAACCTACAACTACTGTATCTCGCAAAAACCTCTAATCCTTTGTCCTCCTAAACCTCTCTGGTTTACCCCTTCTTCTTCTTACACTATCTCACATCAACTCTCTTCTCCATGCTCTCGTAATGACCCTCCCTCTTTTCGCAACTCCGTCGCCACTTCCCACTTGTCTTTCCTGCCCAAGAGCGACATCACTGCCTGGACTGATGGCTCGATTCCTGGCAGGCTGGGGTAGGATGGTGCAAGGATCCACATTAAGTGTACAAAGTGTCTCACTGCTACCTCCCTCTCCTTCTCGGCTGGACTCTGGGCCACCAGCTACACTGCCGAGACCTATGTCATTCTTTATCTCTTGAGTGGTGTATCTTTCACTCTAAGACATGTGCTTTTGAATCTGTCACCTTGTTCTATGACTCTCTATCTGTCTTGTCAAACCTCTCGGCTCCTTTACCTTACTTAACTCCCAAGTCCCTCTTCGGCACCCAATCTCTCCTTAATACTTTATCCGACTCTAAGGTAATCTATTTCCAATGAATACCTGGTCATTTTTTCTTCCCAGGAAATGACTTAGCAAACTCTCTCGCTAAAGTTGGAGCCTCTCTTGATCTCTCCACGATATCACTGTCTCTCTCACCGCTTATTTCCTTCCAACGACTATCATTTTACACCAGTTGGAGACGCAGTATCTAATCCTCTTTCGGTATCAAATCCCTCGAGTGTCTTTTGAGAAGCTTACTCTCCCTCGCTCCGCTCGTTGTGCTCTCTCTCGTTAACGCTGCAACAGGCATAGCACTCTTCTCGGTACATATCTTCACAGGATTGGTCAAGCTGAGACTCCTTCATGCAGCAACTGTGGTTCTGAATCACAGAACCTTTTTCATCTTGTGCTAAACTGCCCTGTACTTGACCTTACACGTCTAACCATCTTCGGCCACTCCCTCTCTAATCTGGATCTCTGGTCCCGTTCGTGGGGAGTTGCCCGATTATTGGGATTCCACAGAGTTAATCTGCAACCCCATCCCCAGGAATGGGTCGGGTAACCCTACCACCACTACCATACATCTAAAAAAAACGACTACCTCCGGCTCCGACTCCACAACCCTGATAAAAAAGTTCTCGGTAATAAAATCCTAAACAAATTGATAGTGTACATCTATAGATTTGCTCTGAAAATTTCACTGACCATTTTTTAGTTTGCCAAAGTATTGTCAGAAATACGCTAAGCACGAACTAAAAAGAAACAGAATTTTGCCTTTTTGTTTTATATATTTATCAGGCTGAATCGGACCAAACTGGTTCCAATTCAATTAATGTAAAACAAGAGATCATCATTCATACACGTTTAAAATCGTAGAAATACATTCAGTAAATTGTAAGTCAGTTAGAAAACCAGGTAAATTATTTTAACGGGCTCACCATGATAGGACAGACAGGAATGAGTTGATCGTATAAAAGTTTTGCTTCGTCAATATTGTAAGCTTGAAAAGTGACTTGAAGGCTGGGGTTTCCCATCCCGAATCCCATACAATCCATGTAAATGTGATCCGGTTTCGAAGCGGCATCTGCTTCGGAATCGTCGAAATGTTCAACGAACGGCGAGGGAGTGAACTTGTCTTTAAAGACTGAAACCAAATTGTTTGCTTCAAGTTAGAATCGCACATATCTGATCAGTTAACATTTTGCTCTTATTCGCTTTTAAAAGTTATTGTAAAAGCTCGTAGAAGCTTCAATACTAAAGCTTTAGTTAAAGCTGGTGGAGAAGCAGTTCTGTTTGCAAGACGAGCTGCTTCTTGTTCCGATATTGGAAATGGTGATTGTACATCGAGAGAAGACACTTAAGGCTAAATTCTTTGTAGCGTCAAACATTGTACACCATGTGGACTTTGTCCTTTTATCAAGATATCCTGGCTTGAAATGGAAGACATCTGAATCACACGATAAAATTATAAAAAAGATATTTGCGGCATACTTATAATTGACAATTTGAAATCATTTCGCTTTGAAAAAATTTCTTTTATTGATCTTAAATAAGTTTGCTAAACAAATGAAATCGGAATAACCAACCCTGGGCACTATAAAGAGATTAACAGAATAACAAAGATCTAATAAAGGGTGATTTCATCAACTAAAATTTTGTAAAACATTCTGTTTAAAAAGAGAGTTTTAAAATACGCTTTTTTCGGTCACAATCGCCAAATTCAGACTGGACTTGTGATTTCGCATAACAAACAAAAGTAGTAGGGGATGCGTCATTTGGTGACCTCCTCAATGAGGCAAGTGAAGAGGTGAGGATCCAAATCCAAATCCTAACCCTAATCCGAATTTGAATTCTAATCCTAATGCTAATCTAAACTTAAACCTAACCATACCTGTATATTGGTAAGGAGGGAGGAGGACCCTAACCCTAAGAAAAACAGTGGTTGCAAGTTTGATCCCCAGCCAAGACAGCCGTCGACAGCGAAGCTGTAAATCCTAACCTGATCCTCAGAAAAACAGTGGTCCTGAGTTTGATTCCTGCCCAAGACAACGAAGCTGTAAATCCTAACCTTAACCCTAAGAATGACAATAGTCCTGATTTTAGTCCCCACCCAAGATTTTAAAACATGGCATAAGACTATTTTAAAACATTGTGCAAGATTTTAAAGCAATAAAGTCAACCAGTTTCCTGTTTTAAGCACACGCGAAAAGAACCTGTCAATACCATTTCCTGTTTTTAGGCACACGCGAAACGAACCTGTCAAACCAGTTTCTTGTTTTTAAGCACTCATGAAACAAACCTGTCAAACCTCTTCCTGCTTTTAGGCACACAATCGAAAAGTCTTTCGATCAGTTTCGTGCTTTTAAGTGCACGTGAAACGAATCTGTCAAACCATTTCCTGATTTCAGGCACACAATAAAAAAGTCTTTCAACCAGTTGCCTGCTTTTAGGCACACAATAAAAAAACCTGTCAAAATATTTCCTGGTTTTAGGCACACAATAGAAAAGTCTTTCAACCAGTTTCCTGCTTTTAGGCACACAATAAAAAAACCTGTCAAAATATTTCCTGGTTTTAGGCACACAATAGAAAAGTCTTTCAACCAGTTTCCTGATCTTAAGCACACAATAAAAAAAACCTGTCAAAATATTTCCTGAGAAGGGCGGGTTTGTTGTGCAATAGTTTTTTTGCATGTGTATAAGCAGATGGTTCTAAACACTCAGCTATTCTAGTGTCAAAGATTTATACTGTGCAAAGTCAATTTTGCTGATAATCTTTTGTCAAGATGGCGTTATACGAATGTGATGTTTTCTAAAAATCTTTCAAGCATTTAGACAATTTACATCACCATCAAGAAAATATTCATGAAAAAGAAGCCAGGGTTCAATGTCAAAAGTGCAAAAAACTTTTAGCGGAGCTGATAATTTAAAAAGACACCAAAAAGTTTGTGGTAAGTGTTATTTTCTCAACAATTTGATCTTAAAATAAAATATTTTTCTCATATTTTTGTCCAAAATTTGTCCGAAATTCCGATTGAAAATAACAATTTGGTCGAGGTCGCAAATGATAAGTTCATTTATTTTTACAATTTAATTTTAAATTAATACAATTGTTCTTCATAGATGATGCAGAAGCACCCCCAAGCAAAAAAGTAAAAATTATTTCTTCTGAGAATACCAATGGTAAGTTTTTATGGAAAGTGAATTAATGTTTAAACAATTCTTGTCTTTTCGTAGAGCCCCAAAATTCCAGTAAAACTTCGATTAAAGTTGGGGAGCTAAACCCAAACGGTAAGTTTTTATATAAAAATTTTTGATTTAAAAATAGTTTTAGTTTTTCTTAGAACGATCGCAAACTAATATCTCCCCGGAAAATTCGTCAAAAATTCGAGCTGAAAATAGCAATTCCGTGAAGGTTTCACACGGTTAATCTATTTATTGTAACAGTTTGATCTTGAGTAAATATTTAATTCTCTACAGATGCGGTATAACCAATTAACCATTGCAAACCAAAAACCAACCCAATCCCGTTGAAATTATCAACGGTGAGTTTTTTATAAAAAGAATGTGATTTGAAATTGATTTTGGTTTTTCTTGAAACGGTCCGAAGCTGAAGAGTTTTTGGAAAAAGTAGCAGAACCAGATGGGGAGATCAACACTTTCATACAAAAATACTTTTTTAACGTCCGGACTTTTTTCAAAAAAGGGAAAGTTAAATCTACTTTTAATTTTTGTTATAATGAAGATTTGAAACTACTAAATCCAAAAATCATCAATCGTATTTTACAACTGCAAAAAAACCGCTTTAAATCAAAATATAGTTTCGCTTATATTTTGAAAAACATCGGTAATGGGCAATTGCGTTATTACCATGCATCCTATAACAACAACGTAATGATGGAATCCGCTTGTTTGATAAACAACTGAGTTTTTTAATTCGATGGCTGAAGAATCGTTTTTTTGATGAAATTAATCGTCCCGACACCAAATGGAAAATCGTAAATATCCCCAATATTACGTTTTATGCAAACCATATAAAAGATGCGCCACTTGGTGCCCCAATTTCTCTACCTGATTATATAAAAACAACCATGGCTTGAGAAATGTAAGTGCTGATGATAATTTGTGTTTTTTTGTTGTTTGACAGTGCACCAAGGTGCAAACCCTCACAAATTTGAGCAACCTCCCAAAAATTGTTTCGTAAATATTGTACTCATTTTGATGTCGCGCTTGAACATTTTACGGTTTCAACTTTTTGATTTTATAAACTTAGAGGATTTTTTTAAATTCAATCTCATTGCGTATGAGCTTGACTGCAAGGTTGCCAAACTTGTCCAGCATAGCCGCGAGTTCTACAAGGATACAATGCGATGAAACGTTTACGAAAACCATCTAAGTGTTATTGTGGATTTTGAACAGTATTGTGGTGTGTACAAATGCGTCCACTGCGATAAGCTGTGGTATCAAAACTGCAACTATTATCGCCATACCAAAAGCTGCACCACCACGGTGCGTGAGGTTTTTCCGGGGGTATTCACAAAAATCCTGCTATGATTTTCAAAAAATTAGAGGAAATAGGAATCATTGTGCCCCACTGTGACCGTCATTTTCCATTCTTTGCTTGTTACGATTTTGAAGCATACTTTTTGAAGCGTACGATCTTTGAAGCGTACTTGACTTAAAAAACAGATTTCTAATAGTTCCATGTTGACTTTAGATGCTTGTCATATCCCTTTGAGCGTTGCAGTAGCGAGCAATGTTTCTTATTACAAATCTGGCGTTTGTTTTGTCATGGAAGGGAGTGAAGAAGAGTTGGTTCAAAAGTTAGTAGATTAGATTTGGATTTGTAGATTTGGAGGTCGTATCAGAAGTTTCTTACAAGCTGCTTTTACAAAAATTTGATTATGTATTTGAACAATCGGAAATGAGTGAAAATGTACAAAAAAAAAATTTTTTGAATGAATTTAACTCTATTGCAAGGAATTGGTTGTGCTTGGTTTTAATTCGGTTTCCTTTGATTTAAATCTTATCAAACCTACGTTAATTCAAATTCTTTTAAAAGACATTCAATTTGTGATCGAAAATTTTTGATAGCTTATGGGGCAGAACTCAGAAAATTTTATTTTTCGTACAAATTTGTGACTGATCTTGATAAATTAAAATGTGGATTGCCCGAACACAGTGCTTTTTATTCTTCTTTATCCAAATCGAATATCACCCAAAAAGAATACAATCTTGTGGTAAAAACGTGGATGGAAAAAGGTTGGAGCTCCTACGTGACATGCTTATTTACTATAATGTACTAGATTGTGTACCTTTTGTGTAACTAGTTCAAAACTTACTCGAACCTTATCTTCAACAATATTTAAAACGTGTTTTTTTGTTAGTAGAGTGGCCTAGTTACAAATAATGAAGAAAATTCAAAAAATGCCTTCTTTGTTTGTTTCCCAAGCGCTATGGAGATCTGTACAAAAACCTTCGATCCCAATAGACACTAGGTGGGTTAAGTTTAATTTTCTGCCGCCTTGCAATTTTCGGAGAAACCAAAATCTGCAGCCATGAGATTGAGAATCTCGAAACCGTCAAAAAGTTCTCGGTGTAGACGCCAATTCTCTTTACCTTCACGCTATTGCTTACAATAATCCCATTGGTTATTTTTGTCGCTATACAGAAGATTTTTGGGCTGATTCTTGTTCTAAATTTGGTTATCATTCCTACCAGTGGTTAAGTTATATTGCTTCAAGCAAAACATGTTTTTGCAAACTCGTTTCAATATGGGAGAAAGAAAAGTTAGGAAATATACAGTGGACGGTTATTCTGAGCAACAAAACACTGTGTCAATTTCTTGGTTGTTTTTTCCATTTTCGTGACCAATGTAATACCAACCGATATACCGACGGTACTCTGCAAGAGACGCATCCCGTTAAAAAATTCCCCATGAGGATTTCGGAAGGAAACAGAGGACAACAGAAAAAAGTTGGAAAAAGGATTTCGTGTGGCGGAGATGAGGAAGTGTGAATGGTTGCAAATAAAAAAACAACCAGAAGTTTCTTGTTTTTTGAAAACGCTAAAATCAGTAAACCCCAAACGGAAGTTATGTTTTGAAAAAGTATTAAAAGGTGTCTAAAACGAAACATCTACGGTTTTCGTCGACATTGACACTCCCGACGAATTAAAAAAAAAATTTAAAGATTTTCCCTTGATTATAAAAAACAGTTTTATCTCTTGGGAAGACATTGGTCCATACATACAAACGTGGCAAAGGAGCATAGGATTTTTAAGAAACGGCAAAAATATTTAATAAATAATTATTTTGTAGAAAAATTTTTAATTAATTCGGAAATGGCCAAATTTTACCTGGAAATGAGTTTGAAAATCACCAAAATTTACGGATTCATAGAGTTTTCCCGGAAAAATGTTTTGCTCCTCTGGCACAAGAAATTGTGAATTCCAGAAGATTGGCAGACACTGATAAATTTAAAACGGTAATTGCTCTTACCAATAAATTAACTGGAAATTCTTTTTATTCCGCTTGTTGCGACGGATGATGCGCCAAGCTGTGAGGTCCCCTCAAGAAGGCGAACAATAAAACCTCCAGCTTGGCAAAAGGACTATTCATTGTTTTAATTTACTGCACATTTTTGTTCTTAAAAGATTTGTTTTAGTAGCCTTTCTTTAACTGTTTAATTTAAAATTTTCTTTCGTTTAGCATTTCAAAACAGTTTATAGTGACGTAATAATGCGTTGTAATTTGAATTTTTCATTCATTTAATGTGGTCATTTTAGCTTAGCTAGCTTAGGGTTAGGTTAGTGTTTGTTTATATGCTAATTTAGCTAGAGTAGGGTTAGGTATGTTTTGTAATAAGTAATTTATTTGCATTAGTGATGTTTTTCTAATTAATTCTTTTGTATTTATTTTTTTATTCTATTTGAATAAGGTTTAGATCATTTGGTAAATTTAGATAAATTGTTTCTGCTTTCAAATAGTTTTGTGGTTAAACATTGTGTAGCCGGAATTGTTTTGTATCACTATTAAATCATTTGTTGATTCAAAACAATCAAATTTTTGAATCCCTGACTGCGCAGGTTTGGACGAGTTATTCCCCTCATCCCATAGAAACACCGCTAGTTTGCTAAATAAGGAAAAGCACAGAAATATTACTTACCATTCGAAGAAAACAGTAAACAAACCTATCAACAACCCCGCTTTATTCATTTGGACGAAATTAAAAAGGATATTTATGAAGTAAAAAGTTTAAAAAACAAAATTGTTAACGATTTCCCTATTCAAATTAGACTTAATGTATACCTCAATTCAAAACTGCACATGTTAAAATTTTTTATCTATTTCTAAAAAAATACATTCGGGATCGTCATTTTGAGCTGTTAAAAACCGACTCTATTTATTTTAGCATTAGCAAAAAAATTTGGATGACTGTGCTCCTCCCCATTTAAAACCCAATTATTTTTGTGACAAGATAAAGTGGCTGACTTTGGAAGTGTGTCCTGAACACCAGGAATCCAGTGTAAAATCGAAGGCAAAGAGTGGGTTACCCGACCTTGTTGCTCTTCCTTTGAAACCTTTGATAAAAGAACATTAGGTAAAATGAAGGTAGAGCATGAAGGGAAAAACCAAGTTCGCCTTCTTTGAAATTGTATTTTTGTCAAGGAGAAACGAATAAATAAGTCTGTAGGGAGTGTCCATTGCCCAGAACCTTCTCACCTTTGACTAATACTTGAATGTTTTAAAGACCAACAAGCCACTTCTAGTAGAAAACATTGGATTTCCTACAAAAAAACACGAAATTTTTAGCTATGTACAGAAGAAAAAAAGATTACCATAAGTAATTTCTATCCCAAGAGAAAAGTGTTAAGTGATGGGGTTCACACAGAGCCCTTAGACTTGTAAGAGATTTCCGTTTTGCCAAGTTTTTCTCACGCACCGATGTGATTCAAAAATTGTATTTTTTGTGATGTTTTCCGTGAATTTTTCAGCCAGCGAATTTTTTCATTGTATTTTCCGTGAATTTTCATTGCATTACAAAAGTTGTATGTTATGACGTTTGCTTTCATTTTGTTACATGACCAACTAGCGTATTGTCTTTTCGATTTCAAAATCCAACTAGCTTTGTGGTAAGCGGACCTTCCGGAGTTGGAAAGTCTTATTGGGTCCTACATTTTATAGACAGTCTAAAACAACTCTGTCCTGAAATAAAACAGGTTGCTTATTATTATGAGGTATGGCAGGAAATGTTTGATCGTTACACCGATAAAGTAAACTTTAAAGAAGGCATGCTGAGTCTTGAAAACCTAAAAAAAGTTAAGATGCGTTTCTGGTACTGGACGATTTGATGTTTGCCAATTCCGAATTTTTATCCAAAATCTACAGCTTCTGCTCCCATCATTTTCATTTCAGTATTCTCATGACCATGCAAAACTTGTTTTATAAAGGTTTGCATGAAATAAGTCTCAACGCGCAAATTATGGTTCTCTTTAAAAGTTGTAGGGAGGTGAATCAAATTGCACATTTTTTATGATAGGTCTACCCCAAAACGTATGAAAACGCTCTTGAGGCATATAAAGACGCTGTATCTTCCGAAAGAGATTATTTGGTGATTGACTTACGATGCGAAATACACGAGAACCAACGTCTTCGTTCAGGAATTTTTCCAGAAGATATGCATTATCTTTATCAATGAATCGCTTGCTAAAGAATGGACCCACCCTGCGCTTGCTACAAAAGGCCCCCACACCTTTGCAAAAGCGCATTCTATACAAAGCATCGTCCAAGTTAATACGTTGTCTTTGTGACTGCGCTCACAACGTGCTGTAAGGAAACGTCCACATATCGCATCACCACAAGCAAAAATTAAGAGCAAACTTCAAAAGTCGGCGACCGTAAGGTAGCATTAAAAACAAAACAAAGAATTATACAAAAAGGTGGATTTTTAGCCCTTTTGAGATGCTGTTCAATGTTCATTACATTTTGAGCTGAGTTGTTGCTGTAGTTTAATTCCAAAGAATTGCCATACAAAAGCTCTTCTTTAACATCCTCCTTATGTATGTATCGAACAAATGCCAAGAGCTGCAAGCATAATGCAACATCTGTTGATTCGTCGAATTGCACAGCGAACATGGGAAAAAATCTGATTTCCGCTATAACTTGCTGTTTGACGTCTGTTGACATAAGCGAAATACGCCTCTTAATTGTGTCGTTGGATAAAGGCACTTGTTTCTCCTAAAAGCAACTTCACAATATATCTACCGCACATGGTTTTACAAGGATTACTCCGATGGTATGGGGCTTTTTATGCTTAACTATATGTAATGCCACTTCAAAAGAAGCCGTCAGGCTTGCAGTGCTCTGTTCCTAAAAATGTCCACTAGCATCTAATTTTTGCCGTTTCAATAAGAGTTTTTGTCTTTGAAAAAGTTTTTTTCTACAAGCTCTTGGTGCTTCTGCTGCAGGTAACGCTTAAGCTTTGATGGCTTTATTGCTTCGCTGCTGAGGACAGAACAAATATAAAACGCATTGCAGTTTTTCATTGCTATTGTCAAACACAGAGGTAAATGCCATTTTAAGGTAACTATCTGAAAACTTTCTAGATTGGTCATGCTGTTTCAGTTCAAATATTAAACCTTTCTCACAACAACTATGTGCTACCAACTGAGAAAAAGACTATTTTGCTTTCTTGAATCATTTAGTGTAATAGTATCCACTGCGTTCTATTGTATATCCTAAGTGGCAATAGGTTTTTTGGCGACATCAAAAAACAGTAATTAAGCAAATATTTCTAAATTTCATAAATATTTTAAAAAACAAATGATGATTAACACGCCATTTTAAAAAAGAGCACTAAAAAAATTCAGTTTAGCGGTTGGAAATTTATATCCTTTCACGGAGCCCCGGTTGAGAACCACTGGCTTAAACTATTATCACCCTAAAAAAAAAGCTTTTTTCTCGGGAGCACATCGTTTTCCAAAAGCCACCTAACAATGTTTGCAACCGCAAGATACTTATACACTTCACAAACCGGTAAGAAAAATTCCAAACGCAAAAAAACGATTGTGCCTTGTGCCAACCTTTAAATGCAAGTTGATCTTATCAATTTTTCTTTGCTCAAGATGTTATTAAACACAGAAGGGTTGTTCATACTCTCGCACCTTTGATCGGTGTTCTTCCGGTAACAGGAAAGCCAGGTGCTTATTCATTCATTCATTTTTATTCTCGATTATTATTGTACAGTTTAACACAAAAATTATAAATATTGAAAAGATCAAGAAAAGAAAAAAGCAGCACAACGTCAGACATCATAAGATAATCAGAAAGTGAAAGTACAAAGCAGTAGAATGCATGGCCATATGTTTCCAAAAGGTACAACAAAATACAATATTATCTTAAAGAAAAATCTCAGCGACATTCACATCTCGCTTCGTGACGATCAAGCAAAACTGATTCGTTTTCACAGGAAAAAATGATGGTGACTTTGCATTTACGACCAAAAAAACTAAATTCGTTATAAAAACTAGGTACAAAGGAAAAACTTGTTATTGCAAGAAATCAATGGTAACAGAAGCATGCGGGTCAAATATTGTTGTGATGCAGAAGCATACGAAAACTACTATTTATCTCAAGTCAGTTATGGTACGCCTTATTTTGCTGGGGCACGAGTGCAGCAAGGTTATGGACTAGGCAATCGGTTTAGCTCCATTGCCAAAAGCGTTTTTTTTGGTCAAAAAAGGTGCCAAAACCCTTGGGAAACAAGTTTTGCAAAGCGGTGCCCAATTTCCTTCCGATATCTTACATGGTAAAAATGCCAAACAAGCTGCCATTGACCAAGCAAGAGCTGCTGGACAATCAGCATCGGGCCATATTCGGCCACACCCTCTCGCTTCTAAACCTCTGGTCCCGTCCGTGGGGAATCGCCCGATTACTGGGACTCTGCGGAGTTGATCCGCGCTCCCCATCCCTAGGAATGGGTCAGGTAAATCCACCACCACCACCACCACCACCATGACAGGCTCATCCCATCATGAGCTTAGCAAGTGGTTAGCAAGCCTTTTGGAACCGAGAGGCTTGCTAACCGGTATTAAAGCGTTTCTCGACCCATTGCATTCGTGACTCATTTATGTTTGCTGATGCTATTCAAAACTCTAAAGATTCTAATAATCTTTTCATGTGCTCCTTCGACATCTCAAGCCTTTTTACAAACGTCCCACTTGAAGAGACCATAAACATTTGTGCAGATGCCTTACATTGCGATGATTCGGATGCACAACCACTTATTTCTAAGGCTGTGTTCATTGAACTGATGAAAAGTGCCACATTTGGAGTAGAGTTTAGCTTCAACGACATCATGTAAAAGCAAACTGATGGGATTGCAATGGGTTCACCACTAGGCCCAGCCTTAGCTATCATCTTTGTTGGATTTTATGAAGAAAAACTCTCCTCTTAAAAATCAAAACCTTCCACATATTTTAGGTACGTTGATGATACATTTGCTATGTTTTGCAATGAAGAAGAGTCGGAAAACTTTTTTAAACAACTAAACTATCTCCATCTTTCTCTCAAATTTACCTTTGAGAAAGAGAAAAATAATTGTTTACCGTTTCTCGACGTTAACGTGGAACGAACAGTTACCAATTTTGAAACTAGTGTGTATAGAAAACCTACCTTTACTGGACAGTACTTACGTTGGGAATCTTTCAGTCCCACTAAACAAAAACAAACCTTATATCAACTTTGGTACACCGGACACTAATGATATGCACGAAATCTAAACTAAACGAAGAAATTAAGCATATCAAGAACATTCTATTGGACAATGGTTATCCTGAATCGATTATATTAAATGCAACATTTCCAAGAAAATTGCTCTGTTCTTTATACCCAAACGATTTGACCCTGAAAAGTCCTCCATGTATTTGAGAGTTCCTTGGATAGGGAAAGCTTCCATTGGTCTTGATAAAAATGTCAAAACGGCTGTTGAAAGCTGCTATGGCTCCGTTACCACCAGAGTGGTATTTACATCCAAACGCATGTTGCCTGTAGCCCGCAAAGATGTTTTACTTACTACGCTGAAAAGCTCCGTTGTTTATGAATATTCGTGCCACTGTGACAGTACGTACGTAGGACGAACATCACAGCGACTACAAGATAAAATCAAGCAGCATGTTCCTACAACAGCAAGCGAAGCGCCCTACACGATCTCAACCCGGCAGATCCTGTAAGCTAAAACGTAATAATCCAGATTGCGACTCTGTCGTAGGACAACACTAGCTTGATAACGAGCAATGCACTGCAAACTATAATGACAAACGTTTTAAAATTCTTGCTGTGGCACGCAACTCGTTCCATCTGTGTCTACTCGAGGCAACTTTTATCAAAACCAGACATCCGGTTTTATTTAAACAAAAGGAATTTGTTTACACATTAAAACTTTTCAAATAACCTAAGTTGCGAGTAACAGTGTTTCTCCTGGGTAATTGCACATAGTGCGTTTCTCCTTTCCGAGATTACACTGTATTGCACCACACTTCTTTGATTTTGTGCAATTGTGCCTTTCTTTCCGAGACTACAGCACCTTTGTCCCAACTGTTGAGACTATAAATACCTTGATTTTTTCTGGTTCGTCCCATTTTGACGCGATTGCCACTGATAAGAGCGTCACGAAAAGCTTATGGCTTTGATAAAATCGACTTTGTTTAAAGCGATATTAAAATTCTGTACCATATAGAAGCTCTTTAAAAAAGTCTGTGCTTTGGATCAGTTGGAAAAACCTATTTTTCTGTCTGCTTACGTCATCAACTCGGACCCGAGTAGTGAACCAGGAGAACATTGGGTTGCGGTTTATTTTGACAAGCGCAGTCGAGGAGAATATTTTGACAGTTATGGATCATCCCCTTATACTTGTTTGGTCTCATGCCTTACTGGGACAGTGGACACCTACTCCTTATCGGGTTGGATTTACAATCACAAAACCTTACAAGCGTACTTTTTAAGTTTTTGTGGTCATTACTGTCTATTTTATTTTATTTCGTTGTCGTGGCATACCTCTGCATGTTATTGTATCTAATTTTACGTCAAATCTAACTGAAAACGATTGCTCTATCTCTCGCTTTATTTGCGATTTATCACAACATTGATTCTACATGTATCGTTTATTAATAAAATACAAAAAAAAACACGTCAAGACGTGCTTGTAAGAATGTCAACTTTCCGCTTTTTCATCAGTTCAGGGTTAGTCAAGAATTTGACAAAGGTCTCCAGTTGTTCATGATTGTCTGGTGGCAGGTGGCAAACATCATCTTTTTGCACTTTCAAAAAGATGTAGTTGTTGAGCAGATATAGGAATTGATGTCTTGCAGCTGGTACGTTTTCCACCACACAATGCAGTTGGAACTGATCTACTGCTATTTCTCACGTAATGATTTTCATGTTTTTTTGCACTTCACATGCAGCATCGTCCATGTTGATGGACCAGAATAGTAAGACAACATATTTTTTCGTTTTAGATTTGGGACGAAAAAGGTTGTAAGGAAGATTCCCCATCATTACATCAACGACTTGAACAAGTTGATCCATCAAAAATACAACTTTTCCTCTTTTTACATTAATAATTACTTTTTTTAATAGCGATAAGAGGATATCAGCAGTCTGGATGAGGCAATTTCTTGCAACTTTTTTCGAAGTCTCTTGCTGCACTTTCCATTTCTCTTGCTTCGGTGATAATCTCTTCAAACTCCGACTAGGGATTTTAGAGATCGGGATGTACAACTCGTTTTGAAGGCTTACGTTAGAAGGGCTACCGCGGTAAAAAAGCAATCGCTAATTAGAGAATGAATAAAAATATTCTAAGGTTTTCTTACAATTCAAATCATAGTTTTGTTCATAATAGTTTTACAATGAACGCATCGGCTTCCGGCGCGGGAGGTCTGGGTTCGATTCCCGGGCTAGCCAAATCTCACACAGTTGTTGCCAACGGTTCGCCACAGCAGCAACATTTTCATGTAAGTGGCTGTGTTGCAGAGATGAGCTCCGCAAAAACTCGTAGCACAACTCGGTGTATTACGCGAGTCTAACAAAAGGTTTGTTTTTTTTTGTTTTTGGATTTATGAGTGCCATGTTTGTACAACAATACCGGATATCAAAAATAAACAAAATTTCAAATGTATATAACTAATGTAATGAAGAAAAATTAGCGACAATAAGACAAATTAAAAACAATTAAATAAACACAAGTTTTATGTCCTTGAAGCAAGCTTTCAAAGTTTTTTAGAGGAACTTTCTGAAAGTTCTTTTCTATCATTGATGCGTTTAAGTTCATTCTTAGCAAAGCAATTAAAAGTTGTTTCAATAATTGAATGAAAATTAGAACAGCCGACAGAACATGTTTTGTTTCAGCAAAATAGAAAAAAAACGAAGAAGACTCGGCGCATTTCACAAGTGCAAAAATAAAAACAAATCGTTGATTTCGTAACGAAAAAAAATTGGTTTTCTAGCTTCATAACACATAAGCGCTGTATAGCATTGCACCGCTAGCGCTGTTGTTGCAAAGTATAATTCCGAAGGCTCTGACAACCCGCCACGATTAGCATTTGCAAACAAACGTTTGTAATCTTTTGCTACACATTCATGCAATGACGGAGGATTATGTCCTGAAACAAGCAATGACTTGCAAGAAGGACATTTTCGGCGACAAGATACACTTCTTCCAACGTAGCCACTCACAAAATACGTCACGTTGCATCAGTACTAGACAGCTCATCGGTGAATTACGTGGTGAATTACTTAAAAATTCGACAAGCCAGAGCAAGTCTTCACTGGCGATGTTGCACATCTCAACGTGCTTTAAAGAAATGTAGCAAGATTTATTAGGTTTGAACCACACAACAAAGTACATGAAATTTCTTTTCAGCTTCCAAGAGTTGTTTAACGGACATAAAATACTTGCCACCATTCACCTGCCGGTAGCAACCGAATCGACCTTCGATTGGATTGGAGGTAAATTTTCCTGGAAGAATGTATAAAAATCCGTGTCTGCTCTGCAAATGTTTCAAAACCTCAAGAAAAGCACTCATTGTTTGAATGCATGCAATGAAGGTTTGACTGGCAAGGCCTTTATTTCTTGAATTTCTCCACTTTTGAAATATTTCAGTGGCAGTTAGGAGATACTTCAAGTTTACTGCTCCTGCTTGATCTGACCCCATAGGCGCACATATCTCATCTCTCGTTCGATGTTCTACAAAAAACAATTTGCGAGTAGAATAGGTTTGGCATTACTAACATCTTTGTGGTAAAATAAAATAATATTTCTTTTGAGCAGCATTACGATCAATAAAGACCACACAAAAAGCCATTGCAGCTCCCCAAACTTTTTAATTGGGAGCCGAGACTACCAAAAAACCTAATCACAAAACTGATGAATCAAGTGCAAGAAGTTATTTTTAGAAATTAAGTGCAAGAAATAATAAGTAATTATTTTTGTATCATGAGGGGGCGCAACTGGGATCGAGCTACGGCACTGAGTAACTATTTACACAAGGAATGCTGTACAAATATTGGTTTGCTTATTGCTTGCTTTGCTTATTGCAATGCTAATAAATACCACATTACCTTTAAATTTCGACTTAACAGATAATATTTTCCAAATATTGCCAATAAATTTTCATAAAAGTGAAGGTTGTAAAAATGCTGGATTCTCATCTGAATGTATCTCCAAAGGAAGTATAGTTGATTGATGGAAAATTCCTGCACAAATTACTAATTTTAATAGGATGCATTGGCAATGATTCACTATTTTCAAATTTCAAAAACAACATTGAATTATTTTACGCTAAAGCCAAAATAGAAATAGATTTCTTGTAATGGAAAAGTATTCATTTTTAACTTTAAGAATAACTTCAATAAACTCTTTGTCATATAAAACTTAAAAATGGCAAAAAATGGTGATACAACATATAAACTCTTGCTATTACTTTCGTAGTATTTAAAAATACTGTTTCTTGAAATTACTGAAAAGAGGCTTTTCAAAGACTACTAAATGTCACAACAATAGCAACTGAAAGTCAGAACAGCTTACTTACCAAAAGCATGTTGTGGTGAGGTTCGTGATATTCCACTAGAATTTAAGGAGTGTTTTTTCAATGCATAAGCCACTTTTAAAGTGTTATGCTCCTCGAGAGCATGCAAATGCTTAATATGAGAAAAGTAAGGAGTGCAACTTTTTTTCAAAACATCTTCATAACCAGTTGTGGGGATTTTAATTCATCCTTTGTCATTAAAAATATTGAGTATGTTTTTAAAATTAACCATTTCATGAAGTGACCATTCCAAAATCAACAGTTTCATTTAAAATTGATAAAAAATAAAAAGTCAATTTATTTTTAATTCTTCTTTTAAGCTATAGATTTGTTGTATATGGTATTCTAAAAATTAAAAACTGTAATGTTTCATATTATGCAGTTTGAATGTTCTGCAAAAATAACTCTCTGAATTATAATGAAATATAACTCTATGAATTATAAAATACACTCTGAATTATAAAAGCATTTAAAAATCAATAGTTTAAATTAAAAGCTAAATTTAATTTTTAAACATGTTTGTTGACTTCTAAACTTTCATTTTATTTACATATATACTGATTTAAGAAAATGAACAATAGAACTGTGTTCAAGTATGTGGGAAAGTTTACCAGTATACACTTTCTTTTAGAATAATACAATTTGCAGCACTTGTCAACAGACTGCCTAATATGAACCAATTTTGGAAAATACTTTGTCTTTCTGGTACTTGACATAGGTTATTGACAAGTTCCCAATTGGCTTAACCCTGGCACTGGTATTGAAAGAACTGTATAATTGCAATTCTTTGAAAAGTAATGTTTTTATAAACTTATCAGTATTAAATAATTGCTTTTAACAAAAACAGTATTTTGATGTTTGAAACTATGTGAAAAACAAATTACAATTTGTCCAAGAATTAAAAAAAATTTACAATGTTTAAGTGTTTAAAAATTAACACCTTGCAAAATATATATTGCTATATTTACAATAACCAATAAGTATCAAATAAAAACATAATTTGAACGTTATCAGACCTTCGTATGTCTTTCATCAGAAACAACAAATTTTCAGGTACATTTTGTAAAATTAAATAATTCAAATGAATATTGCATGAAGCAAATAAGTTATTTTGAAGAAAAAAAGCAAATAAAGACAAATGTTATGTCACACAGCAACGAGTTAGTTAAGTAAATTAAAGGTTGGTGGCACAACAATCAATTAGTAAAGATTCAGAAGAAATGAAGAACTATTTTCATACAATTGTTTATTCAAGCTGGGATTCAGGTTTTTATTTGAGAGTGCAACATGAATTTTGGTATCATAATCTTGTTTATATTTCTTAATTATTTAAAAATTTTAGTGATTTATTTGTTCATATTACAGCTATTACAATTTTCAATATGTTTTATAGCTGTAGTTTTGTTAATTTTTGTGGGATATGTTATGTACCTGAATTCTTGTCATTAAGTGATGGCTTTTTTGTTTGCTAACTACCTAAAACTTTTCTCAGTAATTTTTTTACAATAAAAAACTTTTTCACATTAAATCTACAAAATTGCTCAATTTATGATTATTTGTCTAACTTATTTTACTAACTTTTTACGTAGATTTACTAATTAAACACACAACATTTCAAAAAATCAATTGCTGGCTATTATAACTGAATTCCAAAAATAAATGAATTTTTGAAAAGTTTTTACAATAGGGAAAACAAGTTATATTTAAACTCACTACTTTTCAAAGCTTGATAAAATTTTCATTGCTACACTTCTTTTCATTTTAATCAAAATGTTTAAAATTTATTTGCTCGATTTTTTATAATTTTGGTAACTGCCCTGAAAACTTTTTTTTAGTAATTTTTTGAAAATTAATAATAACTATAAATTATAAAAACATCCTTCGCTTTATAAAGCTTTTTATTTACAGTAATACATCATTTCACGGCTAGTAGAAACTTTCTATTAATTCGCTCAATTACTATTAGAACTTTTTTGTACCGTTTTGACAAAATACTTGAAACCCTTCTTACTTAACCATAAACCGGATCCAAACAGGAGTTGTACATCCCGATATCTAAAATCCCTAACTCCGACAAACTTTTGTAACAACTTATATAAGGAGAAATGTAATCAGGGTACTAGATTTCGTTTGCTTCTTGATACAGATCGTCTGCTTGACTCGTACACGTTTCCAAAATGTGAGGTTCTGCAAATGCGCCTCTTTTATAAGCACCAAAACGGATATTGCGCAACGTTTTAAAATACTCTTATGCCACACTTTGAAATATTGCGCAACTTTTTGAAATAGTTTTATGTCACACTTTAAAATCTTGTGCAATCAACATTGGAAGACGCAAATTTTTTCAGAGATCTTTTGTGTACACAACAAGAGGAGGTGTCTTGAACGCATGTCCAGCAAAGTACCATGTGTCCACAGAGCATGCATACTGCAATTTTTTCTGTATTCTTACATTTCATACATTTGTTGTCTTTTTTTAAATCTAAAATAGCCTTTAGTAATTCTTGACAATTGGGAAAATGGCAGTTGTTTTTTTCATTTGTTTCAATAGTGAATAACGGATCTTGGTGTCCTCTACCCCAATACTTTTTGCGTATTTTACATGAGGATCAAACCACACAATGTTTTCCAATGTTTAATTCTTTTGCTCTGCTGCAACTGTGTTTTGCATTTGATGGAACAACATGCTACGTAAGCGGTTTGCTGCAATGGATCAAGTTGGGTTTTTATGTTCGATTGATGCAAATCCGAATGTTTTTGACAAAATTTCTCCACATAGTTTACTCCTTGTTTTTCCAAAACAAATTCACATATAGGGAACCACTTCGCGTGTTTATACCAAGGATTGTCACGCGGTTTCCAGTAAAACAAACCCTTATCACAATAAAAACAAAGGACACGGTCACCAGAACCTTTATAATAAAAACCAGCATCCACCATTTCTCGTGGCGTTGGGTGCTCCTGATCGTATTAAGATTGAGGAAAGTTTCTCATGTGATCCTCTTCATCACACATAAGTGGATTTTGCAGAGACAAACAACAAAACAATTGAGCTTCCAACTCTCTTTCGATAGCTTCAGCGTTTTGGCATCAGACATCACTGCAGCATCAACACAATCTTGATCCATATTTTTTACACTGATAGAAAAAACAAACAAACTCTGCTTTATATAACCAACATTGTGGACTGAACCAAAGTTTTGCAAGCACCCACAAATAAACCTACAAAAACAAACCCAGTAAAAAAAAACCTCGGGAATTTCCCATGGGAAAACTGAGTATTGCACAACAAACCTAACTTGTCCAAACCTGCCCTACTCAGGAAATATTTTTGTCAAGCTTTTTCTATTGTGTGCTTTAAATCAGGAAATGGTTTGACAAGTTTGTTTCACATGCCCTTAAAAACAGGAAATGGTATTGACAGGTTTGTTTCACGTGTGCTTAAAACAGGAAACCAGTTGACTTTATTACTTTAAAATCTTGCACAATGTTTTGAAATAGTCTTATGTCATGTTTTGAAATCTTGGGTGGGGATCAAACTCAGAACCATTGTTATTCTTAGGGTTACAATTAGAATTTATAGCTTTGCTGTCTTGGGCAGAAATCAAACTCAGGACTACTGTTATTCTTAGGGTTATGGTTAGGATTTACAACTTCGCTGCCTTGGGCAGGAATCAAACTCAGGACTACTGTCATTGTTAAGGTTAGGATTTACAGCTTCACTGTCTTGGGCAGGAATCAAACTCAGGACTACTGTCATTCTTAGGGTTAGGTTAGGATTTACAGCTTTGCTGTAAACAGCTGTCTTGGATGGGGATCAAACTCGCAACCACTGTTTTCTTAGTGTTAGGGTCCTCCTCCCTCTTTACCAGTATACAGGAATGATTAGGTTTCGGTTTAGGGTTAGAATTAGGTTTCGAATTAGAATTAAGATTAGGATTGGGACTGGGATTGCGATTTGGATTAGGATTCTCACCTGCCTCATTGAGGAGGTCATCATTCGACGCATTTCCTACTACTAACGAATTTCAGCCCTAATCCTTCAAAGTTTTGCTACTGACTTGGAACGTTAATGGCGATTTTTTCTCCACGTCGCTCTCGAATGTTCTTTGTTAGAAGTCTAAAAAAAAACTGGAAAATAAAAATTTCGAAAAAGGTTCAGCAGAAGCAAAACATACGGGAAACGTGGATGGCTGCTGATAGCTTCGTCTGGAAAGAAAAGTGATCGCGAAACGGGGTTAGATTCAGGATTACGGATCACGCGACTCGGATGGGTGAAGTTCAAACAACCTAATCTATTACAACAATAATAATCGTCATTGGGCTGCAAATCATATTAATGCGATAAAAAATATTTCTTAAGAAAATAATCTTTTAAATATGGCTGCTGTTTTGTCGCATTTTGCAACTGTTAGTACTATGAGTAGAGTAAAAAAAATATTGGTTTTTAACTAAAATTTTGAAATTTTGTCAGAAAAGTCGAAGTTCAATTCCCACATTGAATTAGACACAAAGTTTTTAATGGGTCACTACTATTGCAACAAAATCACATATGTGGCTACGTTGCACAGGAGTAATGTTGCAGAGACGGGCACTGCAAATTCATGACATGATTAAGATATTGATAAACTCATAAGATTTGGCATACAGAACATGTGCAATGAAAAATTTATGGTTTGCTATGAACAGTTAGACAATTTATTACGTCATACCAGTATTCATTACACTTTCGTGGAGTAACCCTAAAGTATAGCTAGATGAATTGATAAAGTTGTAATTAGAAAAAACTCTTGAGGCATACAACTGTGTTGTCAAATAAAATTTTGTATTATCAAATATCACTAGAAATGTGATTTTGGAGTTAAGAAATTACATTAACAATCGAATTTACCTAGGAAAAACTGTCACAGTCATAATTCTTTCGTCTGGTTCAAGATGTTCTTGCACTTCCTTTCTTCTACAATAAGAATAGAAATGTTGGGGTTTCAGCAGAATTGTTTGCTTGGAATGTTTAGCTAGTTAATCAATATGAAAAATCACCTCATTTTCATATTGGCTTCAACAACATTAAATTGGGCCATGTAACCGAGATAGGGTACTCCGGGAGTTCCTTCCACCATATAGCTGGCATACTCTTGTGTCCACGAAGTTAAACTAAAAATAAAAAAAATTGTAAGAAACAATATATAAAAAAAGCAAAAACTTTATAGTTATTTATTTGCATTTTAAGTGATACAAATCAAGAATAATTTCAAAATAAACAATTGAAACATAATAAGCTGTTTACAAAGGTAAAATAATTTATTCAATTAGTCCGCCTTTGGCTTCAATGCATGCCTCTAGTCGTGGTCTGAACTTGGGGATACTTTGATCACAACGCCTTCGTTCATGTTGCGCCAGGCATGGTTTACTGACCTCTTGAGGGCAGTCACACTGCTGTGACGTTTAGAGCAGGCCATGCTCTCGATGTGCCCCCAGATAGAAAAATTGAGGGGGCTGAGACCAGGGGATGATGGCGGCCACATATTCTTTTGCCAGAAATCAATGCCAGCCTCCCTCAGGCAGACCTCTGTGTCAATCGTGCTGTGTGGGCTGGTGTGCCATCCTGTTGGAACATAAAGTCCTTGTTGTGCTCCTCTGCAACTTCTTTCATCCACCGGATCAAAATTTTTCGGAGAACTTCCTGGTAGTTGGACGCAGAAAGGCAAAATCCGGTGGGGAACCAAATCTGCAGCGAAGTTTCACACATACTTGCCACAGCACCGAGGAACATCAGCGAGGCCGGGTGTTTCGTTTTTGTGATAAACTTAGCAGCTGTGGGAACATCCTCATCAACTTCTGAGCCCTTCCAAACAGATGTATATTACGACCGTTACGAACTGGGTCAACGCAAAAAATTTTCTCATTGGAAAAGATGATCCTGCCTGAATGTGCATGCTTCAGGTGATTCACGAGGCTTCTGCATCGCTTCAGACGGGCCGTAATGTTCTTCTCTGAGAGCAAGGGGACGCACTTTTTCACGAGGGACTGGCCATTAAGGTCGTTGCGCACTGCATGTTGAACAGAATTAAGGGAGATGCCCAGATCCTCGGCATGCGCTCTCATTGACTTGGTTGGTGTCACTTTAATGCTTTTTTGAGGCGAGAAAGGAGTCCAGGGGTCCTGAAAGTGCGTGTTCTAGGTTTTTTGGACCTCTTGTCAAATGGAGCACCAGTTTCTAGAAGTTTTTTTACGGTGTCGACGAGGCTGCGAGACACGCCAGCGAAAGCAATGATGTCATTAGTCTTGTGTCCGGCGTATAGAAGAACGGCCACCTTTTCTCTTTTGGGTGTTACGACCATTATTCTAAGAATAATTACTAACTGTTTGTAACAATTAGACAGTCAAGATAAGGATATTCTGGAAATAGAAAAAACGAGAAGAATTAGGTTGAACTCCTATCAAGATATGCGGAAATGTTTTGCTTTTTTTTTTATCTGAAACAAACGGTTTTTTTATAAGAGTAATAAATATCCAAGTTTTACTTACATTGCTCTGCCTTATTGCAATTTTAAATGCTTACTGCTTTCTGATGTTAATCTTTTCATGCCCAATGGTCATTTGAAGGACAATTTTCTATTTTTTAATATTGTACTTCATAAAAAAATTGAATTAACGACAAATTTATTTATAACTGATGCATTTAAGTTTAATTAAACATTGAAAATTTATAAAATTCGTGTTTAAGTATGAGGGGCGTTCAGAAAGTAATACAACTGATTTAATTTCTTGCAGCATTTATTTAACTAACATCTGATTCTTTTACAGATTATAGATTGGTAACTTCAGATTTATAGATTTTGTAAAAAAATAAAGGTTTGAATTACTGCAATCTGCAATCCAAATTTTAAGCAACCTCTTTACGTCTTCTTCATTAGAAGGTAAACTGGCATGATTGCCCCAAAGCAATCTGGGCAAAAGCAAAGAGTTGTATTGAATTTCTACTGTGGGAGGGAGAAACAGCTCAGAACATAAGCAGAAGGCCAAAGCAAGTGTATGGTGACAATGTGATAGACTACAGCACAGTGATGAGGTGGGTGAAGTAAATCAATGATAAACAGGAAGAACCTGCTGAAAGCAATCTTTGCGATGGCCAAGAAGTGGTAAGCCATCTTCTGCTCATAGTTCTGCTAACATTGATCAGGCATAACTATTAATGAGCTTGTTGAGTCATTAGGAGTAAGTGCAGAGAGTGCTGAAAAGATCATGAACACCCTGGGGTATTCAAAAGTGTGTGCAAGGTGGGTCCCAAGGTAGCTCACAGAGGCTCATAAACAATCCCGCCTAAAAGCTTGTTCTGAACTTCTGGAGTATTGCCATAGTGACAAAACCTTTTTGCAGTGAACAGTCAACAGAGATAAGACTTGGGTTCACCACTTCAAACCAGAGTCAAAGAGAGCATCAAAGGAGTGGCGTCATCCCACCTCACCACGCTCGAAGAAGTTCAAATCTCAGCAGTTTGCAGGAAAAGTGATGGTGACTGTGTTCTGAGATAGTGTTGGTGTGACACTGGCAGACTTCATGTCCAAAGGAGCAACAATCAATTTAGATGTTTACATCAATACATTAAAAAAGTTGAAAGCAAGAATACAAAAAGTTCGACCTGCTTTGGAAATGTCTAAGGTTTTATTGCAACATGACAACACTAGGCCTCACACCAGCCTCAAAACCCATGAGGTCATCAGCTCCTTTGGCTGGACAACAATTTCACATCTCCCATATTCGCCAGACCTGGCACCGTCTGACTTCCATTTGTTTGAGCCTCTTAAAAAAAGTTTTGAGGGGGCGACATTTCTCCAGTAATGAAGAGGTCAAAACTGCTGTTAAGAAGTGGTTAAAAATGCAGCCTGTAAAATTTTACAATGAAGGAATATGTGCACTCATTAAAAGGTGGGAAAAGGCAGTTTGGAAAGCAGGAGATTACATCAAGAAGTAACAATAAAATGCTCATACTATATACTTTCTTGTGATGCACGATTTGTGTACCTTTAAAACTCAATGTCATGAAAAGAAACCTGGTTGCATTACTTTCTGAACACCCTCGTACTTTTGGGCATGATAGAATTAACTGTTGAAAATGAATTTTAATAATCTAAATTTGCAGTATTTGCTTGTCAATAATTCTAAATTTTATAATTGTTTCTAATTCTGTTCTAAATCTTTGTTGGCAGCACGGTCAAGTGGTAAGAGCACCAGGATTGTGATGGATATGATCTCCATTCAAAACCTACTTGCGCCATTCTGTTGTGTCCTTGGGAAAAACACTTCCTAGCAGTTTCCCCTGCTTGGTGGTCTTGGCAAGCAGTTATAAATTTTAGTTATATCTCTTTTAAATTTCAAGCAGACAGTAATATCTTGGCATCTCCAAAAACAGATCAGGTTAATTACCCTGCATATCTGCACCTTCTTTGCTTTCCTGCAATAAAAAAATAAATAACACTGGGGAACACAATTTTTGTTGCATTAATACCAACACTTTCTTTTACCTAATTTTGTGGTGCTGAATTCAAATATGCAGTTAGTTTTTTTTAAAGCTACAGATTTTTGTAAATGAGTGTTTTTATTTTTAACGAATTTTGCACTCTTAACATAAAATGACAGTCATTATTTCTTAATAGCCATTTGCATTTAGGGCCACATAAGAAATTTTGAGTACACCAGGCATCAATATTTAAGTCTCAAACATTTAATCAATTTGCAAATAAGAATATGTGCAAATCAATGTATACTGTCAATACAGACAAAATACAAGATCAAATTTGGCCCTGTTAAGGCAAGACTTTGCGCTTGTAGCCCCTGCATTTGAAGACTTCCTTTGGGCAATCTTGCCTGATTGTCGTTGTCGTCGTTTGAAGGGCATCCACTCCAGGTCAGACACAAACAGGACTGAGGCCAAGGGTTTATCCTTTTACTACATCAGACTGTTGCACTGCCTGAATCAGATGCTGGCAGTGGTGTTATTAAGCCAGCATTAAGTTTTGTCATCCAAATTCAGAAATTGAATTCAGATTCAGAAACCATCTTGTCATTGCAGTCTTCTGCTCTCCCTGATCATCATCACTGTCTTTACATGAGGAAAAAACACTAAAAACGAGAACTGGAAGTTCTTTACAATGTGGAATAAGTCGAATGACTGTACAATATGCTGATTTTTCTTGCCAACACCTTTCATGTTGACCATGCAAAAATACCAGTAAGTTATGTGATCTTGAGGTTCCTTCCAAACCATGGGAATTTGAAAAGACAGTTTCTTTCATTTTCCTTTTGTCCAATCGCAAAGCATTACCTCATAATTATGAGTATGACACATGATATGAGATGATCATTTTTTGTCTTGGTCACAAATGAGAATGTAAAAATATGCTTTGTAGGCATGCTTCACAAACGCCTTTGACAAAGCAGTATATAGTGCCCACATACATAACAAAAAGAATCAGGCTTATTTTTACATTTACATCTACAAGAAGCTATGTTTACACCTAATATAGCAAAACGTTTTGAAAGTCAAACAACTCAAGAAAAAACTATAGCCCAGCAATATATAAGTAAATTAATGTATAAGTTTAAAAAATTTAAGATCGTAACTGCTGACCTTTGCTAAAGAGTCTAGATTAGCTAACAACGTGCAGTGCTATGCACACTCTTGACTGCTAATTCAAAAAGTTTACAACAATTCCATGCTTTTTGGCTGCTTCATAGCCTGGTGGTCCTACATGATCGCTCACATTCAGTACTTCTTACCGTTGTTTTATCTGTATAGCTGCTGGGCCTTATAAACAGACTGTATTGATGCTCTGGTTTGACTTTTTTAATTGCATTTCCAGCACTTCTTGCAGTCACTAATTGCACATGCTTCACTACAGCAAGATTTCTGACCTTTGTTTACACCAATTGCATACTTCACTGATTGTATTGAAGGTACCACAGCTAGAAAATCTGCTGGTTTGTAATGGGGACAAAAATTGAGCATTTGTGACTGTCACCTGGGGCACCTGCACTACCTGTGATTTCGAGACCAAGGTTAAGTTAATTACAGTGACGTGCAGTGAGGCTTTTGGTTGGTGAGGCACAAATAATTTTTAATCAACAACAAATAACAGTTACCTACTAAATAAAATAAAAACCAGCATGCTTCCACATTTATTTGAAAATAAAATCCATTCACCTATCCTTTTGGACAAAAATATCTATAACATTGTTGTAGAAATCCTCTTTATTTTGTTGCAACTTTTGTAGTTGCTTCTTCTCAATTGCGATTATTGCCAACGATAAAAAGTGCTTTTCCTCAGTTTGATTTCTATTATACATTTTGATTTTCTTCAGTGCAGAAAAGGATCTTTCCACCAATGATGTTGTAGCAGGTACTGTGTGCACTAGCTTCAGTAACTTTGTCACCTCTGGAACTGTCTGAATTAAATTGTTCTGGTACAAAAAAGTGAGAAGTTGTGCTGGAGTTTTACATTCATTTCTAACTGTTTGTGAGCTGTAGAGTCCAATAAGATCTGCCTTTAGTTTTACATAGTCAAAAAATTTAGCATACTTTTCTGACAGGCTCTGTAATTTGTTGTCATTAAACTCTTGAGCCATTTTGGAAAATTTTGAACCATTGACCAAACCTAAAAAGGACAGTTCACTGAAATTTTTAAACCTCGATTTTAGTTGAACAATAATATCATCCAAAATATAGTAAAATGTTTGTTTTCCTTTGTCTTTTATTTAATGCATATCGCCGGTTTCAGTAAGATGAAGTGTTGCACATTTCTGCTCAAATTGGTGATAGAAACTGTCAAACTCTTGTCTCTGTCGTTCAACATAATCAAAGCATATTTTAAACAAAACATAACTTTAATGCAAAGCAACCAAAATAACTGAAACTTCAAGAAATGATGGTACAGAGATTAAAGTTTAAGTCTACAAAGTTTCTTGAAATTTTATGAATGTTGATACAATTTAATAAAATTTATATGGGTTCTGTTTTTTTTTTTTTTGAGTCACTCTGTATTTGTCTGATTCTGTTTTTTTGGGTGACCATGTAGAAATAATATAAAATTGCATTTATCAATCACAGACAAATATTGAAAATACATAAACTTTTTTTTTCAACAAGCATTATACATAGTTAAAAGAAATTATCCTTTATAAAATTAAGGTTTAAAATATTTACTTTTTGCCACTCTTTTGTTTTTTTTCTTGTAAACTGTTACATATGTTTTCACCTTTCAGTGATACTTGAACTTTGCGATTTTTATGATCAAACTTTACAATCATATATTCAACCTATAAATATAAATGTTAATTCTAGTAAAGAATATTTTTAGTAATACCAGGTTCATATGATAAAAAAAAATTCAACATCAATCAAAGTGTAAATAAATCTTCTCACAAACTTCAATTTTTTTTATATTTTCAAAAAACCAATTTATATTCAATTAGTAATAATTTTGTGTCTGGAGGTTTGGTACCACATCTTCAATATTTTTTTAAATTAAAAGTGTAGGAAGAATTTTTGAGTCTCAACAAGAAGTCACTGAAAATGATGCTTTTCGGTGAAACTAACCCAGAATACCCCTTTCAACACCAGGGTGGAGTAAAGAAGAAACCAAGAAAAAAAGGATCTCACAAGAAGCAATGTTAACCACAGGAACATTCAGGTTAGTTTCACAAACAAAATTCGCCTAGAGTGACTTCCTGAAGAGACCTGAATTTTTTGGGATCACATAACCTTCTTGCCATCAATTTTTCTTCACAACTCCATGGAATTGCATTTAAAAAGTGTGGCTAGAAGGTTAAATGATACAACTTTTCTTGCTTCAATATTATATAATTATTTTGCCACATTTTGGTGTTGCTTAACTTGCTTCTACAGCATTTTAAGACATTGCAACATAAAGCACAAAATTTGGATTTGATTTGCTGCTGGTCAAGTAATTAATTTAATTCAAATACTAAATTTTTTCAAATGAGGGCACTTTTCAGAAGGGTTTTAGGATGAGGTTAGGGTTACAGATTAGAGTAAGTTAAGTAAAATACAGTTTAGGAGTAACAAAAAAAGACTTTAGGGGAAATAAAGCTGACAGTTAATGCTTTGCATTTTATTGTTTTAACTGGAGAACTTTGCCAAAATAAAATAAAGATTGAAATATACTATAAATATTTAAACAAGAAAAGTCATCACCAAACCTTCAATTTCAAAAAATTAAAAATCTGATACCAGGCTTTTAGCCATGCATGTAAAACTTGTGAGTTAATGAAGGCTGTGTTTATGGCATAAATGGGATTGTGGGCTGCAAACCCAGATGCTAAACCAGTTTTTGACATCTTATGAAATTTTTGTAACACTTTAGTATGTATAACTGTTCTGTCTGGATGCATGGCATCATTTATTTGCATATTTAGTTTTTTAATACAAGATTTAAAAGTTTTTGCAGTTCCAAATTTGAACAGCAAAGATAAATGAAAATCAATCAGCCTGCTCTTTTGACTAAGATTAATTAATTTGATTTACAAAAATTTTTTGGAAGCACCCTGATTTTAAATGCACAGTTGCAAATGTTATTACATTCTGAAGGCAAAAATAAAAGTAGTATTCCAACTTCATTGTAATTGATTTTAGCAGAGAGCCCAGACTGTATTTCATTTGAATACCTTAATTAGCTTTGACAGCATCATAAACAAAGAGAGTGAAAATAATGCCAATTGGTTTTGTGTTGATAAAAAATTCAATGATCTAAAAATTGTGAATTTTTTCAAGAAATTTAATAAGATTGGTATATTTCTTAATGTCCAATTAAGATTTTGACTTGGTAGACCTATTGTTTTGAATTGGTTAAAATCAGTAAAATGTGCAAAAATTATGTAAATCTGTTGACACAGTTATTTAAAGTTCAGGCAAATTTGAAACATTTCAAAAAATAATAAAAAAATAACAGTGATTCAGGTTGCAACAATTGAGATCAATGCAACATGCACCTTAAGCCACAAGTTTGATATACTACAGCTATACAAAAAATATCAGGTCTCTTCAAGAAATCATTGTAATTGACTTTTGTTCATGAAACTAACCCGAATCCCCCTGTGGTTACCATTGCTTTTGGAAGAAACCCTTTTCTTAATTTCTTTTTTATTCTATCTTAGTGCTATGGGGGGGATTCTATGCTAGTTTCACCAAAAAAAATTGCTTACAGTCACTTCTGGAAGAGACCAAAAATATCTGGGTCTAATCAAGAAGTCACTGTAAGTGATTTTTGTTTGTAAAATTAACCTGGATTCTTCTGTGTTTACTATTACTTCTTGAAAGATCCATTTTCTCTTGGTTTCTTTTTTCTTCAAACCTGTTGCTGAAAAGAGAATTCCAGGTTAGTTTCACCAAAAAATTGCTTACACTGACTTCTTGAAGAGACCTAAGTATTTACATCTAAGATCTAAAATTTAGAATAATAAACTCAAAAATTAAAATTACGGTTTTGCATATGCTTATTGACTCATTTAGATTTAGATTTTAAAAAAAGTTCAATAAATTATTTTAAGTACCTCATCTCCCCATTTCAAAATATCACATGGCCTTTTCATCAAGCGAGTATAGTTATTGATAAACTGAAGAATTCCATGCTTTTTCACATGTTCTGCAAATGGTTTTAGATCAACCCAAGAAAGTGGTTCTCCTTCAAAATCAAGCAATCCCATAATCTAAGAAAAAAAAGAATAATAATTCCAGCAACAATAAATTTTTGTTAGCAGACAGCTATTGTCAATTGCTTCTTGAAGATCCCCAAAAATCTCCCTGTGGTTATTATTGCTTCTTGAAAAGATCTTTTTTCTCTTGGTTTTTTATTTATTTGTTTTTGGTGGTGTTAAAGGGACTTGAGTTTCTTAAAAGAAGTCATTGTAAATAACTTTTATTTGCAAAACCAACCTGGATTGCACCTGTAATACTATTGCTTTTTGAAGAGTTGGCTTTTGTTCACTATTCACCATGCAAAAAATAATGTATAACCAAGTAATTTCATTTCTTAACAAACTGGATTTTTTTTACAAACACCAATATGGGTTCAGGAAAAAATATTCCACATACCATACAACCTTTGTTTTGACAGAAAGTATAACAGATGCCTTTAAAAAGAACACGTCTTAGGGATTTTCTTAGACTTATCAAAGGCTTTTGACACAATTGATCGCACTTTACTTTTAGATAAACTTTGGCATTATGGTATAAAAGGCCTACCTCATCAGTGGTTTAATAGTTATTAAAGTGAAAGAAAACAATTAATACATATTAATAGAATTCACTAAAATATCCAAACAGTTGAATACGGTGTTTTTAAGAGTCTATTCTTAGACCCCTCTTGTTCCTAATTTATGTAAATGATTTCCCAAGTTGTACAACATCAGGTGAGAGTATTACGTATGCTGATGATCCCAATATATTTCTAAAACATAAATCTTATGAAATCTATATCTTGAAGCTAATCAACAGCTATCAAATATTGAAAAGTGGTTAAACTGTAATAAGTTAACTCCCAATATTTAAAAAACCTTTTATATAGTTTTTCGAAAGCTAAACACTGTACTCCCTCCAAATTCACTTACACTCATTTAAAAATAATTACATCACTTGTAAATCTGAAGCAAATTCTCTAGGTGTTATCTTTAATGAATTCTTAAGCTGGAAACCCCACATGGGCCAGGTACTACAAAAAACAACCATGAACTTGGCTGTAGTTAAAAAATGGGTTTCTTCAAGAAGTCACCATATACGATTTTTGTTTGTCAAACTAACCCAGATGCCCTTGCAGTTACTATTGCTTCTTCTGAGAGCCTTTTTCTTTTAGTTTTTTCTGTATTCCACTCTGGTGCTGAAAAGAGTATTCCGGGTTAGTTGCACTAAAAAAAATCGCTCACAGTGACTTTTTGGAAAGACCCAAAAAATTTACCCCACCTAAACAAAAAATCACTGGATACGTTCTACCATTCTATGATTGTTATTCACATAAGGTACTGTATAACAACTTGGTTTAATGGCAATAAAACAACATTATTAAAAATTTAATGAATTGCCAATAAGTTTATAAGAATGATACATGGAATACATTTTAAAGGCAGTGTGAAAAATACAATGTGTATAAATGGTCTAATGACAGAATAAATACAACTAGAGACGGCCTGTTATATGTTATACTTGCTGCCTAATAGCTTTGCCCACTTCTTTTCAAACAATCTTATTGACCTTAACAACAAAAAAAAGACAAAAAGTAACTCCACTTATTTTCCATCATTTTGTAGACTAACTGTTACACAACAATGTCTTTAATACAGAGGACGAGTTGTCTGAAACAAAATTTTTTTAAAAATTAAAAAATTAAAAACTTACAAAAAATTCTGAAACGAGTTGAACGTCTTTAGTTTGTGGCCTACATAGATCTACTATTTTTTTTCTTGTTGTTTTTTAAGTTATATTAATTATTGTTCTGTTGTTTCTGCTGGTTTTCTTTGTTGATGCAGACACGAAAGTATATCTGAATTTAATTCTAAAACCAAACATAAGAAAAATAGCAAGCAACCTCAAAATCAATTAAACTGTATTTTTTCATTCTATTTAATCAGAGTTTTGATAAGTGATAATTTTCACTCTTGTACAGTTCATCCTACCAACTTAGAGTCACACCCAGCTCACCAGTTATTGAAATGGTCTTTGACCCACAGCAGGACTTCTTTTGGTGGGTTTCTTTGCCTGCCTGATTCTTTAGGGTCATCAGTGCTTGCACTCCCACCCCTGATTATGCAATGCACTTTTGACTTGTGACCTAAAAAAGTGTATTGTAACTTTTTAAGAATTTTTTTGTATATGTGCTTTTTAAATCTTCAATGTTAACACACAGGTGCAGTGATCATGCACAGTTTTTTTGTGTATGTTAAAACGTATATCGTTTAGTTGCCGTCTCCCTATTTGCAACCTTTGCTCTATTTTGTTTTCAATTATTACCAATTGTTCTTTCGAATGCAAATAAAAACAAACTACTACTATTACTACTATTACATGCTTGCTATATAAACTTTTAAATTTTGGGGATTCCCCAAAGCTTTTTTAGGTTAGTGAAGACCCGCTTCCACTACGAGCGTGGGCAAGATTATTCTTTGTTTGTTTTATTAATTTTTTGTTTTTCTTAGCGCTCGCTTCAATTTTAAGCGCAAAACGATCAATAAAAGAAACAAAGAATGCTCTATTCCACGATTGTAGTGGAAACGAGCCTCAACGACGAAGAGCGAAAAAGACCCGAGAATACTCCATTCCACGCTTGTAGTTGAAACAAGCCCTTAAAGTTGCAGCCGTGTTGTTTCACTGGGAGTGCAATCAATTAGCAATTGATTGCAGTCTCAGTGAAAACAATCAGTGCAATAATCTTAATTTATGTAAATGATTTAAATAATTGCTTGACCTTAGGAAAATGCATTGGCTTACCCAAGGATTGCTAAAATCGATTAAACTCAAAAATAAAATGTATAAACAATTTCTTATGCTCCCTAGCAATTATCAATTCGACAAATATAAAAAATATCGCAATGTTCTAAACAGAGCAATTGAAGGTGCAAAACGAAACTACTATAATAAAATTGTTACTGAAGAAAAGCATAACTCTGAAAAATTATATCAAATAATCAATAAAATATGCAAACAGAAAAATTCAAAACATATTTTTCCTACAAATCTTTTAAATGATAAAGGTAATGTAACAACGAAACCTGAAGAAATTGCCTGCGTTTTAAACGAGTACTTTGCAAGCGTTGGGTACAAAATGGCACAAGATATTCCTGTACCTCCTTCACATATAAAAATGACCAAACCCAATAGTTGTAATTTCAACTCAATATTCTTATCTCCATCCACAAACGCCGAAGTATGTTCAATAAATGATCAACTAAAAAATAAGAAAGCTCAAAGGTACACTGATATTAAAACTAAATTTATTAAATATGGCAAGTTGATTATTTCTCCAATAATAAGTAACTTATTTAACTTATGTATCGAAACAGGTGTGTTTCCAAACTGCTTAAAAATAGCTGAGGTTATTCACATTTATAAAAAAGGTGATCAAAATATGCCTACTAATTATAGACCCATTTCGTTATTATCGCAATTTGACAAAATTTTTGAAAAAATATTATTTTCCAGACTGTTTTCGTATCTTGATAAAAATAAACTTCTCAACAAAAATCAATTTGGCTTTCGACCTAACTCCTCAATACAATTTGCTATAAGCACAATACATGATAAACTAATCAAAAACATCGATAATGGTCTATATACTTGCTGCATATTTTTAGACCTATCAAAAGCGTTTGATACGGTTAACCATACGATTCTGTTATGGAAGTTGTATCACTATTTTGGTATTCGAGGCACAGCTCTTCATCTTATAGAAAGTTATTTGAGCAATCGTTATCAATACACAAACGTCCAAGGTCATTACTCGAACAAATTAAAAATAACAACAGGGGTTCCTCAAGGACTTGTCTTCGACCTCTATTGTTTTTGCTTTATATCAATGACTTACCTCTTGCCTCCGAATTTGATATCACACTTTATGCAGATGATACTGCTCTAATGCTATCGGATAGGGACTTAAACTCGTTAAAATATAAAGCTAATAATGAATTTAAAAAAGTTGATTTTTGGCTCCGAATGAATAAATTGTCTCTAAATTATTCTAAAACTAACTACATCATCTACAATAACCAACCACACAAAACCTGTAAAGATGAGTTTACTATAATTATGAACAAAACCCGCTTGCAAAGAGAAAATTCCAATAAGTATTTAGGTGTAATTTTTGATGACAAGTTGTGCTGGGCAAACCACATTGACAATTTATCTAGTCAACTTGCCAGATGTCTGGTCTGTTCTGTAGATTGCGCAATTATGTCCCGAGAAAAACTCTTTGCCTGCTCTATTATAACCTAGTTTACTCACGAATTCAATATGGCATATTAACTTGGGGTACTGCTACAAAACTGTTAACAAAAAAAATAGAAGTTCGTCTAAATCGCATTATCAGAATTGCAACATTCAGCTCTATCTACACACCAATCAACACAATGTACAAGCAATTAAATATTTTGAAAATCTCAGATATATATATCATCTTGAATTAGGAAAATTTATGTATCAGCTATACTCTGACAGATTACCTGCTATTTTTGCTCAACTATTCAAAAAAATAAAAGAAATACACTCTCACAACACTAGACAAAAAGAAAAATCAACTTATTTTGTTCCACGTGTATATAAAACAATTGGACAGTGTTATAGTATGTGACGTCATAGCGCACGGCTCTACTGCCTTCTTCTCTCTGGTTTGTTAAGTGTGGTTAACTGCGTGATAAATTATTATTATAACTTACAGATTCAGTCGTATAACTATCGTGTAACTCCGTATAAATAAAAGAGCTAACTGCAGATACTAGTGGAACTCATAACATGGCGTCGTCGACAGTCAGCTTATAAATTTGTTTGAATAAAATAAGCTTACGAACCAATATAGAAGTATACTGCAAGTTTGTGATCGGAGATTTGTAAAAGATTGAAGATAAAAGAAATATGGCAAAAAATAAACGAGAGCTGCAAGCAGAATTAGAAGCAGCAAACAAACGTATAGCCGAATTATCTCAATCTAATCAAAACGCGAATAGTAATATTAATAATGATGAACCTCCTTCTTGGTTAAAAACTTTTTTAGAAGCACAGTTGTCAATGCAAAGACAAACACAAGAACAGAATGTCGAAAATCAGAGACAAATGCAACTTGAAAGTCAGCGACAAATGCAACAAATAATCGAACGATTTTCGCAACAGCAGCTGCCTCAAAGCGCGAATAGTGAAGAAGCGAATCACGTAAGCAAACCATTGACGTCAACAATTCTAACAACGAGGCAAGGCGAACCAAAGCGGACGCACAAAAGCCTTCCACACTGCAGGTGGGAATTTCGTTAGCTGAATTTGCGAAATGGCGTAAATCGTACAACGATTATACTACGGTCTCGCTTGCAACAGAGCTGCCATTGAGCAGTCAGTTGGCATTGCTTCGAGGTTTTTTTTCGATGGAAATGCGAGAAGCCGTAGAACACGTACTTCTTATCCCGGATAATACGACACTTAAACCAGACGACGTGTTAGACAAAATTAAAAATTACATCCGGAGTCAAAGAAATATAGCGTTAGATTGCGTCGCATTTGAAGAGAAAAAGCAAGCGGCTGGCGAAAACTTCGATTCGTTTTTAATCGCGATTAAAACTTTGGCGAGAGACGCAGACTTGTGCAATGAATGTTTAAATCGCCGTTTAGTCACAAAAATCATGTCGGGAATATATGACAAAGAGACTCGAACAAAGCTCCTAGCCATATCCTCATTACCTGATCTTCAAACCGTCACTGATTTATGCAGATCGGAAGAGTCAGCAAAACTAGACGACGCGCGAATAAGCCGACAGCTAAATGAGAGAAGAGCGTACCAAAGCAAATTTCGTCGAAATTTCTCTAAATCTAAAGAGCGCAATAAAAAGCCCTGTACAAAATGCGGTAAAAAGACCTGCCCACCAAAAGGTCAAACCCACTGTCCCGCAAAGGATACAGAGTGCTTAATATGTCGCAAAAAAGGTCACTTTACATCAGTGTGCTTTCACAATAAACCCGGGTTTAACAGACGCGAAGAAATGAAGAAAAAGTTAACGGGACAAATAAAGCGTAGATGCAATGCTTATGCAAATTTTGCTAACTCCGCGGCGCCCAAAATAACTGTTAATCTTTTTTCTCTTAAACATCGTAACCCGTTAGGTTCCACGAAGCTACACCAGACACAGGTGCTGAAGCAAGTCTTGTTGGGGTAAACATCATTCAACGGCTCGGAATAGACCTTGATAATTTAATGCCGCCAAGTCAAGACACTCTTAGTGCAGTAAATCGGCAGACCGTAACATGCGTGGGGACCTTCCCATGCATCATCGAATACTGCGGCCGATTCGTGGAAGAAACCATTTACGTCTGTCCTGAGGTAGAAGATTTTTTGCTTGCTTGGTACGTATGTCAACAGGTTAACATTCTACCTGACACGTATCCTCAACCGATAAATTCGTCAAAAACATCTCGAAAATTAGCAAGCATATTAAAAGCAGAGAACACAAGATTCATTATATCAGAGAACCCAACTGAAGCAGAAATTAGTAAAATTGAGAACAAGTTGATAAAATCGTACAGCGATGTGTTTTCTGAAGACACAACATTACGGGAAATGAACAGTAAACCCATGAAAATTTCCTTGAAAAATGATGCTGTCCCATTTGCTTTACCTGTTCCACGCCAAATACCTTTAGCTTTCAGAAGGATGGTGAAGACAGAGCTTGACCAACTTGTACAAGCCGGAGTCATTGCACCAGTTACAGAAGCAACTGACTGGGTGCACCCCATGGTCGTTGTACAAAAACCCAATGGTGGAATTCGGCTCTGTATTGATTTGCAGAAATTGAACAAATACTTACGCCGTCCATATCATCCATCTAAATCACCTGCTGAAGCTATTTCGAATATTTCTTCTTCGTCTAAATTTTTCTCAACATTAGACGCCACTAAAGAATACTGGCAAGTACCTTTAGAAAAAGAAAGTCAAGACTTTACCACATTCATTACGCCGTTCGGAAGATTTAAATTCCTTCGAGCTCCGGTGGGACTAGCTTCTTCTCAAGATGAATATTGCGCAAAAGGCGATGAAGCTCTGCAAGGCGTCGAAAAAATGGTAGATGACATTCTTATTCAAGGCGAAACCGCACAGGAGCACTTGAATACCATAGTGGCTGTACTAAACAGATGTCGAGAACACGGTATTACTCTTAATCCGAAGAAAGTGCAGTTACTACAAAGTGCTGTGAGATATGTCGGATATATAGTGAGCAGCGACGGTATTAAAGCAGACCCCACAAAAATTGAAGCAATCTCTGAATTCCCTGCTCCAACAAACATAACTGAATTACGATCTTTTATGGGTATGGCAAACCAGCTGGGCGGATTTACTCACCTACTCAGTGAAGCAGCAGGCCCACTTCGGGACTTGCTCAAACCAAAAAATGCTTTTCTCTGGTCACCCCAGCATGAAGAAGCATTTACAAAGACAAAAGAAATTCTTTGTAGCCCCCATATTTTGGTTGCATTCGACCCCAATCTGGAAACGATGCTGCAAACAGATGCATCTCGATTAAAAGGTCTAGGTTTTGCACTTTTGCAAAAACATCAAGAAACGTGGAAATTGGTTCAAGCAGGATCACGTTTTATAACTGAGACTGAGTCCAACTACGCTATGGTTGAACTGGAATTGCTCGCTGTTGTTTGGGCTATGCGTAAATGCCGCATATATCTGCAAGGCTTACCCAATTTCGAGCTGATAGTAGATCACAAGCCATTAGAATCAATCCTGAATATCCAGACAGTCGATATGGTGGATAATCCCAGGATTCAGAGACTTAAAGAAAAACTCAGCGCTTTTATATTCCACACCACCTGGAGAAAAGGCAAAGACCATGTGATCCCCGACGCGTTGTCACGAGCACCGTGCCGCGACCCAGAACCAGAAGATATCATAAACGTAGACACAACCAGAATGATCTGCAAAAACGTTTCTACAATTCTGCGAGGAAAAGACCCAGAAGCTACAAAAGAAACATTTATCGATCCAATGCTGGAAGACTTAAAAGAAAGTACTCAGCAGGACGAAGCAGCACAACAATTAATCACTGCTATTAAAAGCAACTTTTCAAAAGGAAACGAATATCCATTAGCTCAACCTTTCAAAAAGCTGAAAGATCAGCTTACTTTCGAAGATGGATTAATTCTCCTGAACAGCCATCGCATTGTGGTGCCAGTACAGAAAAGAAAAGAAATACTTACAAAGCTACATGCCTCACATCAAGGCATCGAAAGAACAAAACAAAGAGCGCGTCAAATAGTGTACTGGCCAGGAATCAATAGCGACATCAAAAATACCGTTGAAGCCTGCACGAAATGCCAAGAGCACCAGCCAAGCTTGCAACAGGAACCATTACAACGCGATCCCCTCCCATCAAGACCCTTTGAAGACGTATCTGCAGATTTATTTTATTATGCCGGTAAGACTTATCTGGTTTATGTAGACCGTCTGTCGGGATGGATTAAGCTCAGCGAGTTCTCTCATGACCCTAGTTCACATCAGATAATCAGCACTATAAGAAAATTTTTCGTGGACACAGGGGTACCAGTACGAATCAGAACTGATGGAGGACCGCAATTCACATCAAGCAAGTTTCAACAGTTTCTCAAGAAATGGGGAGTAACTTCCACCATAAGTACTCCACATTAACCACAGTCAAACGGACACGCAGAAGCAGCAGTGAAAGCCATGAAGCACCTTGTTGCCAAAACTGCTGAGCATGGTAGTCTCGACTGCGATGAATTTAGCAGCGGCCTAATCGAATGGGTTAACACACCCAAGGCCCATGGGTTATCACCAGCCAAAATTTTATACGGCGCCCCGCTACGTTCAATCGTCCCAGCTAAACTGAAATATTTCAAGAAAGATTGGCAAAACAAATTCGACAAGTGGGACGCAGCTTTATCAAATCTACAAGTGGCTGCAGAAACCGAATACAATAAACGAGCAAAACACCTCAACCCACTAAAAATCGGACAACATGTTCGAATTCAAGACCATATTACAAAAAAATGGTTGCGATCGGGACTCATCATCGGCGTCGGGAGAAACCGCGACTATTACATAAAACTACCGAGCGGTTGAGTCTGTTGGCGCAATAGACGTTTTATTCGCCCTCTCCCCACCGAAGGGGGAGACCCCAAAGAGGAAATGATGACATCAGACGAACGTCACGTCCATTTTGAAGATGAAGTCTTCCCACCATCTCCAACCTCGCGGCGAAGCGTGAGACAAAAGCGCTTTCCTGATCATTTAAGGGATTTTGTATGAAGTAGCGTAAAACTCATAGCGCTTGTGCCGTATTGTATATAGTTTGTTGCATGTTTATTAATCGGGCTCGTACAACGTACTAATATTTTTCTTAGACAACCTTTTCGCTAAAAAGCTTCTTAAAAGGGGGTTGTTATAGTATGTGACGTCATAGCGCACGGCTCTACTGCCTTTTTCTCTCTGGTTTGTTAAGTGTGGTTAACCTCGTGATAAATTATTATTATAACTTACAGATTCAGTCGTATAACTATCGTGTAACTCCGTATAAATAAAAGAGCTAACTGCAGATACTAGTGGAACTCATAACAGACAGCAGCTCCTCACCTTCCGTGGAGTCAAACTTTGGTATTCGATGGACGACACAATAAAAGACAGGCATTGGGTTTCTTTCAAAAAAGCGTACAAACAGCACCTAATAGATCAGTACTAAATTTTACTCTTTTCATTGTCGCCTTTTTCTGAGTTGTTCTTTTTCTCTGTCGTTATTTTTCAACAATTTGTTTCGTTTTTACTGCATTGGTTTTACATCAAAAGATTTGTATCAGTTTATGTATTATGTATTAAAATACTTAATTAATATATATGTAAATTTTGTTTTTTGACTGTATTCGATGTGGGGGCACTTGACTTGATAACGTATGTTCTTCAGTGCCCCCCGCCTTCACACATATTTCAATTTTCTTTTAACATTATCGTGTGTCTGTATCATAAAATTTATGTTTGTGTGTTTGGCAAAATAAATATATTCGTTATTCGTTATTCGACACTAACATATTTTTTAAAAAGTAATTGCTATGAAACCTTATATGAAGCTGCAAACAAGGAGTTAGTAAACATAGATAAGTGGCTTCTAGCAAATCGACTATTTCTAAACACTGACGAAACACATTATGTGATCTTTCGCACACCCAAAACAAAGCCTCCATCAAAAAAACTGACAATTTCAATTAGAAATAAATTTATTTCTCAGCAACCAAAAACGAAATTTTTGGGAATAATATTTCATGAACATTTAAGTTGGAAATTGCATATGGACTTGTTCTACGAAAAATCTGCGTAAGTTATGGTACTATCAAAAAAATTTCAAAATACTTTGACAAAAAAACTTTGCTTGTATTGTACAACTCCCTGATAATCAGTCATATAAGATATTGCATTACAACTTGGCATATTGGTAATAAAACCACAGCCTCAAAAATTCAACGAATCGCTAATAAATTTATACGATTGACATTTGGATTACATCACAGAGCTAACGTTACTGACATCTTGCGAAACAACAACATAATGACAATTGATCAAATAACCGAATTAGAAATAACTTGTTTCATTCTTATAAATATATAAAAGGCAAGTTACCACCATGCTTTAATCATTTTTTTCAAAATAACCTGGTAAGCGACAATTTCACCAAATGTAAAAGAAGCCAGTCCAAATTCTATCCCTCATTTTGTAGATTAAATATAACTAAACAATCTTTAAGATACAGAGGTCCTCTTGCTTGGAATAAAGTCTCATCAAGCATTAAACAGATAGTAAATTTCGAATAGAATTTCAAAAGCACCTTATAGCAACGTAATTTTTAATGGTAATAGACTTTACAAATTTTAAAACATCTGCAGCTGGTTTTTATTATTACAGGACTCCACCTAATTGGACAAAGAAATTGAAGGTGATAAAAGCCCGATGCAACTTCAAAGGCAACATCCAGATCATTACGGCCCGTCCAGTTCAACGAAAGTTCAAATAATTTACTTCTTTTGCACCTATTCTTGTTTGCTATTTGTATGTTTTATTTTACGTATATAAATTTTTGTCCAGCCATATGCTTTTGAAATGGTCCTTTTGACCCGTGGCAGGATTTTTTTTGGTGGGTTTCTTTGCATGACCCTTTTTGGTCCAGACCCTTTTGGTCTTTGAGTTTGTTGTTTCTCCCACCCATGATTATACAACATTCTCTGAATATGGCTCGGATGTGTGTATTAATTGTCTTCTTTTCGCTTTTCTTTTCTTATTAACATCACATCGCTTTGTTCAAAAATAAGGCGACCATGCACAACTGCGGTTGTGCATGTAATAACGTATTTTGTTTAGTCGTTGCTTCCTTATTCACAATCTTTATTTCTACATGCACTGATTAATTTCAAGTTGATTGTGAGTAAAAATGAAAATAAATAAAAAAAAAAAAAAAGATTTATTATTGAGTGGGTGAGGCAAGAAAAAAAAACGTTTTAATGAGCTCGTTAATTGTGACGTATAGTGAAACAAACGAACCTAAACAAATGAATTTTACAACTACAGTAAATCTCGCCTAATTTGAATAAAACTGAAGGTACGAACAATTTCTAATGGTTTTGGTAGAGAGCTTCGGATATTCCGGATTATTTAATCCGAATCTTTGCCTATTTCGGATAAAAATTGTTCTTTTTATATTTATAATTCGGATTTTCTCGCTTCATAAAAAAAAAAAACATTTGTATGGCGTTATGTTCCACCCACGCCGATTTGCTGCTTTCTGTGAATAAACCGCGGTCACCATTGAAGGTAAGCAGCTTGACCACATTTCTCGGAATGTTCGTGAAGTGCCTTTCCGAAAGGCACAACGAGTATCACTCAGTCGACGTTACGGAGAATCGAACCAGGTCGTTCTGCAAGTGAGTCGCGGATGTTATGTCTTTTGTTAACGTCATAAACCTTATTTCATGTTATGGTTTACAAGCGTTGGCTATGTTGCTTGTTGCTTGAAATTTATATCAGTTTAACTTAGGGAGTGTGTTCGTTGATTTTCTATAGTTGTGTCGTATATAAGTGGGCTATAATTGTGTTGCATAGCTAAGCTAATAAAGTACACTAACTTTGTTAGTTCTCTACAAGTGTGTTATGTAAGTAAGCTAAATTAATGACGTTGAATATTTGTTTCAGTAACCCAGCCTCTAAGGTTGTTCAAATCAGAGCAGCCTTGGTGCCGATCCCAAGCCCGGATAAATGGGGAGGGTTGCGAAAGGAAGGGCATCCGGCATAAAACATAGCCAAATATTTTTCGATGCGCGTTATAAAATCTGACTTTATACCGGATTGGTCGAGGCCCGGAAAACAACAACCGTTACCAGTGACTGGGCACCAAGGGTCACTGGTGGACATGCTACTTGGATGCAAAGAAGAGGTGGAAAGCAGTGGAGAAGAAGGAAGGAGAGAAATGAAGAGAGGAAGAAAGCTAAGAAGATCAAGCTGAGGGTTGCTATATTAAATGTTGGAACCATGACCGGTAAAGAAAGAGAAGTGCCGGATCTTATGGAACGAAGAGGAGTGGACATACTGTGTGTGCAGGAAACCCGCTGGAAGGGGGAGAGAGCAAGTGCATAAGTGGAGGATATAAAATGTGGTACTGTGGAAGTGGAAACAAAAAGAATGGTGTAGGAATCATATTAAAAAAGGAGCATGTGAACAGGGTAGTGGAATTGTGGAGGGTAACAGACAGGATAATCTCCTTGAAGATGGAGCTTGATGGTGTTCTGTTGAATGTCATCAGTGCATATTCGCCACAGGTGGGGTATATACGTGAAAAAAAGGAAACATTCTGGCTGGACCTAGATGAGACAGTGGAAAAATACCAAGAAATGAAAGAATTGTAGTGGGAACAGACCTGAATGGGCACATAGGAGAAAGGGAATAATGGTGATGAAGAATGCATGGGCAGACACGGATTAGGGAAAAGAAATAACGAAAGACAAGCAGTGGTGGATTTTGCTAAGAGAAGGGAACTAGCGATCACTAACACATATTTTGTAAAGAAACCAGCACATAGAGTCACCTACAGCAGTGGCGGACGCAATTCGTAAGTGGATTACATTATGGTGAGAAGACGAAGGATAAAGGAGGAGGTGAAAGTGTAGCAAAATAGCAAAGAATAGTGGTTAGTGCGATAATCATCTGGACAAAGTGGAGGAATGCAGAAAATTAATGAAGAGAATAAAATGGTGGAAACTAAAGGACTTGAAAGTGAACAATAAATTCAAAATGGAAGTGATTGAAAGCGGAATACTTGGTGGACAGGAAGACTGGCAAAGAATAGCTCAGATGACACGAAGCATTGTCAGAAGGAAACTGGGTAAAACATCGGAAAAAGTTAGCACGGCAGGTAGACGGGAGACATGGTGGTGGAACCAGGAAGTCCAGGAGAAGCTGAAGGAGAAAAAAAAACTAAAAAGGCTTGAAGAAAGCAAGCTGAAAGAAAAAACTGCAAGAAAGCAAGCTAAGAGATAAGTGGCAAAGGCAAGAAACAAGGCATATGAGGAACTGTACGAAAAACAGGAAACAAAGGAGGGGGAAAATGAGTTGTTCAAAATAGCAAAGCAGAGAAAAAGACAAAACAAGGATGTTCAACAAGTAAGAGTAATCAAGAGTAAAACTGGGGAAATTTTGATGGAAGGAGAGAAAGTGAAACAGAGATGGAAGGAGTATTTCGACAACTTACTCAATCATGAAAAAGAAGAGAAAGAAGAGAAACGAGAAAAGAAGGGAGAGAAAGGGACGTGGAAGATATCTCTGGAGAAGAAATCAGGACTGGGTTGAGGAAGATGAAGAAGGGAAAGGCTTAAGGACCTGATGACATACCAGTGGAAGCATTGATTGCCTAGGCAATAAAGGTGTGGAGTTTTTAGTAAACTTCTTCAACAGACTCTTGGAGGAGAGAAGATGCCAGATGAATGGAGGAAGAGCGTGCTTGTACCTTTGTACAAAGGTAAAGGAGACATCAAGAAATGCGGAAACTACCGGGGGATCAAGTTGATGAGCCACACTATGAAATTGTGGGAGGGGATAATAGAAGCAAGGATAAGGAAGGAGGTGACGATCGCTGAGCAATAATTTGGGTTCATGCTAGGAAGGACTACCACAGACGCAATCTTTTGTCTAAGGATGCTTTTGGAAAAGTGGACTGCAGGGCAGAAGGCAGTGCATCATACCTTTACTGACTTGGAGAAAGCATACGACAGGGTACCCAGAGAGAAACTGTGGGAATGCTTGTGGTTAGCTGAAACATCAGAGTGCTACATAAAGATTATCAAGGATATGTATGACGGAGCGATAACAACTGTGAGAAGTGCAGCAGGGTTGACTGAAGAATTTCAGGTAGGTGTTGGACTCCACTAAAGATCAGCACTCAGCCCATTTCTTTTTTCCATCATCACAAACAGGCTGATGGAGGACATCAGGAAGGACGCACCATGAGATATGCTGTTTGCAGATGACATAGTCCTGTCTAGACAAAATCATTGGGAGCTAGAGGAGGATCTGGAGATTTGGAGAAATGCACTGGAGAGAAGAGGCCCGAAAGTGAGCCGGAGCAAGACCGAATATATGAGGGTTGAGGGTGTGGATGATGGAGAAGAGTTGAAGCTGCAAGGAGAAAAGGTAAAGAGAGCAAAAAACTTCAAATACCTGGGTTCGACAATTAGTAGCAATGGAAGATGTGAAGAAGAAGTAAGGAGAAGGATCCAAGCAGGATATATGAATTGGAGGAAGGTGTCTGGAGTTCTGTGCAACAGGAAGTTATCAGCAAAGGTTAAGGGTAAATTGTACAAGAGTGTTGTTAGACCAACCATGCTTTACGGAATGGAAACGGTGGCAGTGACGGAAAGACAGATGGGAAAAATGGAAATTGCAGAGTTGAAAATGGTGAGATGGGCACTGGGAGTGACAAGAAAGGACAAGATAAGAAACAAATACGTGGGAGGGACCGCAAAAATTGCAAAGCTGGGAGACAAACTTCGGAATGCAAGGCTACGTTGGTATGGACACGTAAAAAGGAGAGAAGAAGACTACGTGGGGAAAAGGATGATGGAGATGGCGGTGACAGGCAGAAGGAAAAGAGGAAGGCCAAGGAGAAGGTGGATGGATTTGGTGAGAGAAGACCGGGAAAGGGTTGGAGCTAGGGAAGGAGATGAAATAGATCGATTGAAATGGACAATACTATTGCGCTGTGGCGACCCCGAGTAGGAGAAGCCGAAAGAAGAAGAAGAAGAAGAATGTTTGTTTCAGTGTTTAAGTAAGCTCATTGCTTATAACAACTGCTTTGTGTTTTGCAAGATGTCTATAGACTATTGATGTCTATTGAGGCACAAGTTCAGTTCAGTTCAATTCGGTTTCTTTTATTTCTGCTCCTCCACATGATCAAAATATAACAGAATTTTAAAAGGTTTGTGAATTGCTGAAAGAGGGTGTCAGAAAAAACGAAGAAGCAACAAAACGAGTTGACGTTGTAACTTGCTAATTTTTTTGAATTTCTCAAGATGCTCAAGAAGAACTTAGTTTCTTTTGAGCCAACTACTTTCTCTCTAAAGCTAACTCTGTGTTCTCCTTAAAACTAACTCTCACTCCAATCGGTTTTTCTTCAAATTAGACTCAACCAAATAGAACGGCATGGCGAGGTTGCCTTCCCAAAATCAATATAACACATCTCCCTTCAAGTTTATTTAAAAATGATTTTTAACTATGATACATAACTGCATTTTAATTTTAGTTTAGTCAGGGTCTTCAATTAATCTGCGAGGAGGATGCATTTTTTTATGGAGTCTTTCATTACGCGTGGGTTTAGAGACATGTCTTTAGCGAGCAGGGACATACCGTCAGGGGAGGCAAGTGAGGCAGTCCCTCACCTGTAGAAATACAATAAAGCAAAAATAAAATATTAAACTCACAGTCTTTTTTCAGAATTGATGCAACTTGCTATTGGTTGAAAAAAAATTAATAAAAATTATACCGTAGTTTTAGTAATTTAATTAGTTTTGCTCTTTAACCCTAATTTTTGACCGCTTAATCGTTGTATTTTCAGCGCTTTTGTCATTTTGCCTAGCGTTTTGTCAATAAATTGCTAACACACGCTAGTGAGGCAGCTTCAAAATTGCCTCCATTCTGATAAAAAAAAAGAAACAAAAGTAAAACAACTAGCGCTTTTTTTCTTTTAGTGAAAATATCTGTTGAAATGAGAGAGATTTGAGGCATGCCGTAATTGTGACCTTGGAGAAAAAAAGGTTTTTCTCAAGGCGCGTTTACAGTACTTTTGTGCTTGAGCATAGTTTAGTTTAGTTTAGTTAATTTATGTGAAAAATCGTTTTCAGTACAAATTTTTGCAAGCGTAATTCAGTTACTTTGGTAAAGTCTAAGCGTTGTCCATGGCTTGGTCGTAGATTGCTCCATTTATAAACAAATGTTTATTTGATTATTGAAATAATGTTTCACAAACAATTGTGATTTTATAGGTCTTAAATACAGAGTTTTGCACGAAATAAAAACGAGTCGTAAAAATTTAATTGAAACTTGAAAAATTAAGTCAATTAAAAAAGTAATAAAATGCTAACATTATGGAATGTTGTAAGATGTTACTTCAACATCGTATACGCAATTAAAGGGTGTTCGGAAAGTCACTGTGTACTTAGGGTTAGGGTTAGGGTTAGGGTTATAGCTAACCTTAAAAGGTTAACCTTAACCCTAACCTAGGTTAGCGCTAACCCTAACCCTAAGTGCACCGTGACTTTCCGAACACCCTTTAATTGTGTATATGACGTTGAAGAAACATCTTACTACATTCCATAATGTTAGCATTTTATTACTTTTTTAGTTGCCTTAATTTTATATATTTAGTAGCCCTTAAAGTATAATAAGAGATTAAAATAATTTTTTTCCTGCTGTTCCGTGGGAAAAGCATGCAGCTTAAAAAGACTAATAACTTGGTTGCAGGCTATCCCTGATCCAATTTTTCAACCTCTCCCTGATTCCAATACTTGATCAACTTTTATTTACATGTCTAAAAATTAATAAGAGGCCTATTTAATTTATAATTTTTTTAGCCTACATCAATGGTTTCTAGTCTTTTAATATGGCGGCACACTATTAAATAAATATTATTTTCTGTTTTTTCTCAACCGTTAAAAGATAAAAATTTGTAAAAGCTAAAAACTTTTCTAAACTATTGTAACTTACTTCGTCATGGAGGATATATTTGTTTTGTGAATCAATTGTAGAGAAGTGTAGCCGAAAAGTTACTATTTTGCATTAAAATATAATAGTTTTTTTTCCATTTGCTTGCTTTCCTAACTGCGTACTTTCGCTCAGAAAAGCTTCTTAATAATGAATGATCAAATGTCTTTGATAAGTTTTTATTCTATTTCTTTATTTTTTTCGTCTCTTTTTGAATAAGGTTAATTAGGAATTTTAATTTGATTCGAATTTTGTTAAACGAACACATTGTTGTTCACCTATCTATAGACATGTTTTACGTAAATGTCTATGTAAATTTCTTGCGTAAATCTTGGCTAAATTCTGTATGTAAATGTTTATGTTAATTTCTATGCTTTCTGTCATTCTGCTGCGCATGTTTCCTTGTGTTACTTTTAATTAACTGATTGTATTGGGGAGTATCTGACTCGATAACGCATGTTCTTCGATGCTCCCGACCATTGCGCTAATTTTGTTGCTTGCTGTTTATATTTATATGTATTGTTTTGTGCGTATTGGTGAATAAACTATCTATCTCAGTGGTTCTCAAACTGGGGTCCGAGAGACCATTTTTTGGGACCGCGAAGCACCTTCCAAAAAAACCAACACAACGCTCCTGAAGAAAAAAATTTTGTGTAAAATAAAATTTTCAGGCAACGTATTTTTCCAAACCAAACTTAACAAACACAATTTTTCATGAAACCTACAGGCTCCATACACATCTATGATAACACAAGAAGCTATATGACGTCACATTAATGCAATGGCTCTTTTAGCGTGAAGTCTGCAAGTGAAGGAGAATGTTTAGCAAAAAGAATCAAGTTTGTTTTGCAGATGGCCTAAAAGTAGAAACCTGGTGAGTGGCGGCAGCAGCGTTGGTTTCAGACAAAGTTACTGTAATGTGTAATTTCAGTATAATGAATTGTTCATTCTCCTTGAATAAGTTTGCAGAATCCAAATATTAGTAAATAATAAATCCAAAAGTATGTGGAGCTATGGTAGCCTAATTCTATTGCGGAACCAAACAGTCACGCTTGTAAAAGTGGGCATTATATAGGATGCAGATTAAGAGGTGAGTTCTCAAAAGTTTTTCAGAAATTGGAGTCAGAGTTTAAAAAATTTGGAAGTCAAGGATAAAAGATATTTGAGTAAGTCACAAGTCAGAATCAAAGTTTCAAAAGTACCAGCAAGCTTATCTGATACTGCAGAAGTCCTAGTCCGAGTTAAAATTTTAAAAAATTGCCAGGCCAGAGGCGTCTCCTTTTTTCTTAAACCACGCATCCCAGTTTAATATTTTTGTTTTAGAATTTTTTAACTTTGCTATTAAATTTGAGTACAAAAAGTGAAAATGACTCAGCCTCAAAAAAATTAAAATACAATGATTCCTATATTCAATTTGGTTTTATACTGTGATAAATTCAGGAGAAGAAAAGCCGCAGTGCGTGCTGTGCTGCAAAGTTTTAGCAAGTTTTGCTCTAAAGCCTAGCAAGCTGAAAAGACATTTGGTAACACATCATCCAGATTTTCAAAACAAAGATGCAGATTTTTTTAAACATCGAACTGATAGTTTAGTTAGGTCAAGGTTTGATATCACTGGTGATCAATGGAAGGAAAATACTGCAGGATTAAAAGCCTTCTACGAAGTTGCAAGAAAAATAGCTATCGCAAAGAAGCCCCACATTATCGGAGAACAACTGATCTTGCCTTGTTGCCAAATTATTGTATCAAACGTTTTCGGAGAATCTGAAGTTCAAAATCTGAAGCAAGTGTCTCTGTCAAACGACACTGTGAATAAGAGAATACCTGAGCTATCGGAAAACATTTTGTTGCAGGTGGTGTCAAAGATACAGAAGTCAATGTTTGGCTTCTTTGCAATTCAGCTTGATGAAACAACGGATGTTGCAAATTTAGCTGAACTATGTGTTTATGTACGCTACATACACGAAAGGCATTTGGAGGATGAATTTTTGTTTTGCAGTCCCCTCACCACAAGAACAACTGCTAAAGAAATTTTTAATTTCGTGAACAAGTTTTTCGACGAACACAACCTGAAATGGAAACATGTTATCGGCGTTTGCACAGACGGTGCTCCAGCTATGCTTGGCTGCCGTTCCGGTTTTCAGATTTTGGTTAAGGAAAAATATCTTGATATTGCTGGTATGCATTGTACTATTCATTGCCAAGCACTCATGGCATAAACTTCGCCTGATCAGCTGAAAAATTGACGATGTGTTTAAACTTCATCAAAGCAAATGCACTCAATTCTCGTCTATTTGCAGAATTGTGCAAGGAAAGTAATTCCGAATTTGTAACTCTCTTGTTGCACTCTCTTGTGAGATGGCTGTCCAAGGGTAAAGTGCTCAAACGAGTTTTCATTTTTCGGCAAGAAATGAAAGATTTCATTTTTCTAAGGCCTAAAACCAGAATTGCATCAGAAATTTTCAGATGATTGTTTTTGGATGTGTTTGTCGTTTTTGGTGGACATTTTCAAATCTATTAATTTTGTCAATCCGGCGTACAAGGAAAGGAGATTAATTTCATTTATTGTCAGGAAAAGTTGTCGGCATTCAACATGAAGCTGACCTTGTGGCATTCCAAATTGCAAAATAAAAACTTTGCTCCATTTCCGCATCTCAATGCTTTTCTTGATGAAAATGAAATTGACGTCAAGAAAGAAAAAAGGCGTTCTCGAGGTCATTAAACACTACATTTCCATTCTTGGTGAAGAAATTCGGCACTACTTCCCTGACTTGAAAGATTTTCAAAATTATTGTCGTTTTGTAAACCCTTTTGGAACGAGTGTTGGAGATCTGCCTTCACAAGATAATTTACTTCAAGAACAGTTTATTGATTTGGTGAATGATGGAAAAGCGAGACGCTTATTTAGTGAAAAGTCTTGCAGTGACTTTTGGATTGAAATGGCACAAACCTACCCTGACATTTCGAAGATGGCCTTGAAAGTACTAATTCCATTCCCAACAACATATGAGTGTGAATCTGCATTTTCGGCACTACTTGCCATCAAGCCAAAAGCTTGAAACCGGTTGGATGCGATTCACGATACGAGGGTTGCGTTGTCCAAAACGGAATCAAACATAGCGGAACTGATAGCACAGAAGCAAGTTCACCCGTCACATTGATACCATAAAAGAAAGAACCAACGTGTTGTTTTGTGTTTATTTGTGTTGATTTTTTAAGGGGACCGTTGCGTAATTTTTTAAAAAAAGTTTGAGAACCATTGTTCTAGTGAAAATGAATGAGTTTTGCAAAAATAGAGAAAGAGAACCCATGCACATGGAAGGCTATCGATTAACTTGATTTTAGAAATTAAAAGCCTGTGAATTTGTGTGAAACAAAACCTAAATAGTTCAGCACAACCTGAGTCTATATCTCAAAAACTGAATGCTGTTGCGGACCCCCTGAAAATTCTTCGCGGACCCCATTTTGAGAATCGCTGGTTTAATATTAACAAATTTCTTATAAATCCCCACCTCCAGTTTTAACTCGAGCCTTTAAGCTGATATGGCCTGTTAGTACAATACGCCATGAGATAAACAGAATGGGAAAAACGCTTAATCCCATACGGCTGCTTTTTATTGCAATTTTATATTATTGAAATCACTTTCAAAAAATATCAACAAAAGACAATAAACAAAAAATGTCGAAAGTATGGACGAATGATTAAGAGTGCTGTTCATGTCACATGCAATCGAAATAATGGTGATTCAAAACCTACTTTCGTCATTTTGCTGTGTTTTGAAAAAGACATTTTACGGCAATTTCTTCTGCTCGGCTTGTTACGGCTAATCTACACTTAATTTTGTTGTCCCTTTTTGTTTGTTAAAATTTTTACATCCAGGTTGAGGACTTACTTCAACCAGCGATTGTGACTGGTTGTTTAATTTTGTCGCAGTCAAGCGCGTGGCAGGAGCTTTCGGGAACTGGTACTTAGAGGTAATTCGTCGTTTAACTCTTGTTTTGTATTTTATAGATTTATGGTCAACTTTTCAATTAAATCGTCTCTTAAGTAGCCTTATGTGATCTGTAATAGTTTGCTTTTTTATAATCTAATTCTGGTGCGTACTGCCTTTTGTTTTTATTATTCGAATTATTCTTTCCCTGGTGGATCAGGTGGCTGGTGTTACTAGGGTGAACTTGTAGGCTGCTTAAGTGCGCATTTATCGCCCGACCTGTCACTTAATCAAATAGGATCTTACGGGTAGTTGGCCTGCTCGTACGCGGTTATTTTAGTTAGCAGAACAAAATTTCAGTCATATCTCTAAATAAGAACTAAAGACCTAAATAAAAAATTTTGAACCAACAGCAATATCTTCGCATGTCTAGAAGTGGATCAAGATCATTGATTAACTGTTGCCCATGTATAATGCTTCCGACATTTTCCTGTAAGTCAGGAGAATGAATATAGAGATAAAAAAAAATTCTAGAAAAAGTGCAATAACCGAAAAGATTGGTTAAATTTTTGGTTTAAAGGACTTCTTTCAAACTTTGTATATAACCATGCCGAACCCAGGCTAATAACCAATAAATAGTGGTTTACTTTGTCTGTATTATTAAGTGATGGCGCATGGTTTTTTAGTGGCTTACAAGAAAAAAAACTCCTCTTTTTCAACTTCTTAACACGCCGAGTAATTTCATCGCACCGAGATTAGCATTCATTCCTATTCCATTGCATTTACAGTGCAATATATTTCATATTAGTAATAATTTGATAGTTAATCCAAAACTGCTACTTATGGTCAAGGTATATTCTTTTACAATGGGATAAAATTACTGTGTAAATTCTTGATAGTGTAAGATACAATTGTAGACCATATACAACAGCGACATAAAATTCAAATTTTCTAAAACAAGATATTCTGCAAAAAGATAATAATAATGAAAAAATATTGTAAGCTAGCAGGGGTGGGCAAACAACGGCCCGCCACGACCTTTCGTTCGGCCCACGAAAGCCTCAAATAAATAATTAAACTTTATTCTCTTTTCGCTTTTATTCGTGGTGGTAATCTCCAAAAAAAGGTCTTCACTTTGAATCTGTCTCGGATTACCCGATTTCGTGCCCAAAATGAAGTGATCTCTAAAAAAGAGTCATCACTTTCAATCAATGTCCAAAATCTCCATTTTTGTCCCAAAAATGCAGTGATCCCAATGTTTGGACATCGATTAAATGTGATGATCTTTTTTTTAGAGATCACTTTGTTTTGGGTACAAAATCAGGTAATACAAAACAGCTTTAAAGTGAATACCCTTTTTTTTTAGAGATCACTATAGTGCGGCCCGCAAATTAATTCAACTTCTGAGTGCGGCCCTCAAGCTAAAAAGTTTGCCCATCACTGTTAAGCCAGCGTTTTTCTATCTTGAGGTCTTTAAATCTTTTTTGGGGCATCGCAACCATATTTTACACATTTTTAAAAATCTCTGTCTTCAACAAACCTGCTCAACTTTTAGCCGTTGTGCGCCATTTTCTTTCCAGTAAGTGTATCGCAATTTGCAGGTGCATGTAAAATTAAAGTGAAGACAAAAAAACCTTCGTTACTTGGCAAAACACAATCAGGGTTTAAAGGCCTCTTTTTTGCTTTTCACTTTAATTCGTGAGATTTTTTTCCAAAAGAATGACCTCTAATATGAATCGCGTTAGTCCTAACCCCTAACTCTATTTTGAGTTTTTTGGCCCGCAGCATTAAAAAGTTGAGAAGCACTGTAGTAAGCAAAACAACTGCTAGTAAGTAGTTTAGTTCCCATTACATCAGGTAAATGTGTCGCTAAAAATTAATTTGTGTTTATAGGCCACATTGTTCTTTACCATAAACTCGAAAATTAACATTCAGTTGTAAAATTAAATTTTGAAAAATGCAAATGATTAATGAAAGGTTTTTTTATCGTACGCGGAATAACTATTTATTTACTTTATACAAAAGTCAATAATATAAAATTAAAGCAGGTTAAAAAATATTACCAAATTATTAATACTTTAGGCTCAATTTCAAAATTATATTTTTTTAGTTAAATAAAAAATAAAACCCAATATTAAGTAAGATGATTAATTCAAATGACTGAGATAATGAATTAAAACAAATTGTGCAGTTTTGTTATAAACTTAAAATTGCTAAATATTATTTTGCAAGCAAACTAATATCAAAAATTTTATCAATCAGAGCACTTTTTAAAACATTTTGTCTCAGTTTTCAAAATTTTACATCACACATTTATACAGCTTTTAATCATTGATTATTAAGTTTTTAAGTTTCACATCATATTGCAGCCAACAAAGCAGCAGCACGGTTTTATTGGATTATCAGGACCCGGAGTGTAAAAATATCCTAAATTTTTCGGACGATAATAGACACGAAGAACTGTTATTCGGCACTCTAAGGCGCTCCGCACAGAGGAACCGTAATCTTCTTTGTTGTAGGTTCGCTCGGGCAATATGTTGTGCAAACTAAACAAACTCTTCTGCCACTTCTCGATGTTGTCTGTTTGTATGTCTATTATTTCCGCTCCTGAACAGAAAATTTAATAAAAATTTAACACATAAACCTATCTTATATAGAATCGGCGTAACCTTAATAGAGACCACTTCTAAACTGAAATTAGGTTTTAGAAAACTAGATGAAAACCAAAAAAATATCTTCATAGCTTAAATGTACATTTTCAACAAACAAAGATCTTCTATTTGGTTTTCACCTAGTTTTCTGGTTCCAATTTCAGTTTTTGAGGCAAAAACTTTACTATAAAATTGGATGAAGACCAAAAGAAATGACCACGATGGTCATGTTTTAAAGATCCACGGTAAGCCGAGGAAGATGTTGCTCCTAGTCGACGAAGCTCAGCTGGCTGGATGCTTGAAAGTATGGGTAGGTGGTTTGTTGGAGTGGGATGAAGGCATTCAGTTTCTATACGTAAGACGTCATTCAGGATATTGTCTATGAGGCGAGTGTGAGCGCTGCGACACCAGACTGGAGTGCAGTACTCAGGTGTGAGTAGACCAGCAATAGGGCAGCTGCGCACAGTGTTTTGGCACACATCCCGTCCTGGGCCTACAAGTCGTCTCAGCACTGTGACGCACGAAGATAGTTTTTTGCGCAATGACACTAGATGGTGACGGACCGTGAGCGATTTGTCCAGTTTTACTCCAAGATTACAAGGGATTGGACAAAACGATAAAAGTCTATTGCTGTTGCAGAGTTTTAGCTCATGTTTGGTCTCTTGGTTATATAAATGAAAGGCTGCCGATAGGGGTTCCGCAAAACATTTAATGGGGTACCGTGAGTTTTAAGGGTTCCGCTAGGGCTCCTTGTTTTGTAAGGAAAATGATTTCTTGCTTCAGAACGTTGATGCGTCATTATTAAATTGTTTCTTTAGATCACCATCACCATGCCGCATTCAAATTCCAAGTAGCCAGTTAGTTAAATAAGAGGTTGAGTGCAGTTTATAGCCGAAAATATTAATAGTTGTTGCGTAACGACGCAACTTGATGTTCATTGCAATGAGGTTAACAAGAACGTTATTCAAAACGAATAAATGTTATTGTTGCATCACAGCTATGCATGATGCTGCCGTTTACAGTAGTTATGTAGATAATGAATAGAGAATAGAATAACAGACTAGAGTAGAGCTGCAACTGTTCAGCCTTTAAGGGAATAAAGTAAAAGTAGTGCGAAAACCAACTTTTTACTATTAGCCAGGTCAGATGAAGCAAAGTAGCATATTTTCTCATGTGAAGCGAAATAGTAATACCAGCGAAGGTGTGGACGGTATTGAGCAAGAGGTACCTCCATCCAAGCGGACCAAATCTAATAAAACTTCTTCTTCTTCTTCTTCTTTTGGCTTCTCCCTACTCGGGGTCGCCACAGCGCGATAGTAATCTCCATTTCACTCGGTCTACTTCATCTCCTTCCCTAGCTCCAACCCTTTCCATGTCTTCTCTCACCAAATCCATCCACCTTCTCCTTGGCCTTCCTCTTTTCCTTCTGCCTGGCACCGCCATCTCCATCATCCTTTTCCCCACGTAGTCTTCTTCTCTCCTTTTTACATGTCCATACCAACGTAGCCTCACATTCCGAAGTTTTTCTCCCAGCTTTGCAATTTTTGCAGTCCCTCTCACATATTCATTTCTTATCTTGTCCTTTCTTGTCACTCCCAGTGCCCATCTCACCATTTTCAACTCTGCAACTTCCATTTTTCCCATTTGCCGTTCAGTCACTGCCACCGTTTCCATTCCATAAAGCATGGCTGGTCTAACAACACTCTTGTATATTTTACCCTTAACCTTTGCTGATAACTTCCTGTCGCACAGAACTCCAGATACCTTCCTCCAACTCATCCATCCTGCTTGGATCCTTCTCCTTACTTCTTCTTCACATCTTCCATCATTACTAACTGTTGACCCCAGGTATTTGAAGTTTTTGGCTTTCTTTACCTTTTCTTCTTGCAACTTCAACTCTTCTCCATCATCCACACCCCCAACCCTCATATATTCTGTCTTGCTCCAGCTCACTTTCAGGCCTCTTCTCTCCAGTGCATTTCTCCAAATCTCCAGGTCCTCCTCTAGCTCCCTATGATTTTGTCTACACAGAACTATGTCATCTGCAAACAGCATATCCCATGGTGCGTCCTTCCTGATGTTCTCCGTCAGCCTGTCCATAATGACAACAAAAAGAAATGGGCTGAGTGCTGAACCTTGGTGGAGTCCAACACCTACCTTAAATTCTTCAGTCAACCCTGCTGCACTTCTCACAGTTGTTGTCGCTCCGTCGTACAATCACCAAATCTAATAAAACTGCCAAAGTTAAAAAATGGGCTGAAACATATTTAAAATAAGGTTTCTTTTTGCCGGATGACCAAATTCCGAATGTAGCTCCTCAGCCCGAATGTCTGATTTGCTGTAAGAGACTTTCTTATCCTGCCCTGGTTCCAGCTAAGTTACAAAGACACTTAGAAGCTGCGTACGAGACAAAGACTATCTCATTCTTTAAACATATGAAAAGCAACGTATGCAAGCAGAAAGATTCGTTCTTAGGAGCAGTTAAAACTGATCAAGATTTGTTTTGACTTCATATCGACTGTCGGATCATATTCTTAAAACAAAGAAACCGTTTACTTTGGGTGAGAAAGTTATTAAACCAGCGTTGCAAATTGTGGAAGAGTACCTCCTTGACAAAGAAACTGAACGCAAGTTGCAAAACATACGTCTTTCCGATACCACTGTAAGCAGAAGGGGATTTCATACGGCCGAAGATTTGTTGGAACAACTTTGTGTAAAATCGGAAAAGTTCCTTGTTATGGACTGTAACTGGATGAATCGACTGATATTGGGAGAAGAGCACAACTGCTTGTGTTTATAAGAATTCCTAATACTGATTTATATAATATCATTGATGAATATTTGTGCTGCCTAGACTTGGAAGTGAACACAAGTGCTGAACAAGTGTTCAGTAAACTCAACGAATTTATGACTGAAAAGCAAATACCGTGGGAAAAATATTGTTCTCTAACTACAGATGGAGCAGCTGTGATGATTGGACGCTTTTCGGGAGTTGGTGCTCGTGTCAAGGCAGTTGCTACAAACTGTATATTAAAACATTGCATTATTCATCATCAGTGACGTATCTAGGGTATGGCAGCCATGGCTCGTGCCAGGGGCACAAAAAGGGCAAAAACTTTTGTTCCGTTCCTAAAAATTGCCCACATAATGTAGATTCACAATCTCATAAAAAATCTCTTTGATTTCGCTTTGGTCCGGCTCAAATAACCTAAGAAATAACGGTTTTATGAGGAATTTAAATATTTTACATTTAGTTATAAAAAAAATGGCAACACTGCTTAATTTCACGAATCTTAAAGTAACTTCCAGAACTATCCGCTTGACCTGTTTTGAATATGACGTAATAGTTGCATGTTGTTTTTGATTTGGATAATTACTTTCATATCGAAATCTCAACTTTAATATATATTATAAAACCATAAGCGTGTGTGAAAGCCAGCGGTGTGATTGGGGAAGGCTGGAATAGCTTCCTTATAGTTGAAGAATTTAAAGCCAAGAAGAGAGGAATTCGCTGTACGGTCTACTTTAAACTTTTGAAATTAACATTCTGATAAGCAGAGAAAAACGAAACTAAAAAGTGTTTTGGATATTGTTGTGAAAATTGTGAATTACATAAAATGTGGTGGTAAAGGCAAATCTGCTAGAGTTTTTCAAACACTGTGTGAAGAAATGGATTCTGAGAATGTCACTGTTCTGCTACATACAGAAGTGTGCTGGCTCTCTCGTGGCAAAGTTTTGACTCGTGTGTTCACATTAAGACGGGAAATATCAGCTTTTCTTGCAGAGAAAAATCATAAATATGCAACGAATTTTTTTGACCATGAATGTGTCTCCAAATTGGCATATCTGGCTTCAGTATTCGATGTGTTGTCCATACTCAACACCAGTCTTCAAGGGAAAAGTTCAGATATATTTTCCCAAGTTGGAAAAATTGATGCCTTTAAAAAGAAATTGACTGCTGGGCCAATAAAGTGTCAAAAAATAATTTTTCTCCTTTTCAGTTTTTGAATGATTTCTGAGCGAGGACTCCGAAGTTGAGAATACAGCTGAAATAAAAGAATTGGTGTTAGAATATTTTAAGTTATTGAAGAAAAAGTTTAATCGGTATTTTCCTGAAGAATCTGAGGCTTTCCGTTTGCTGAGGTGGGTAGTTAATCCTTTTATTTTCACTTTCTCAGAACAAGAAGAACTTCTGGAGATCGGTATGATATCAATTTGGAGGAAACCTTTGAAAAAAATAGAAAGGAATATTTTTGGATTTTTCTGTGCAAAGAGGGAACAGCAATTGCAAAGGAAGCACTTCCGTGTCAATTTCCCAATACCTATTTGTGTGAAACAGCATTTTCTGTTTTAACCACTATTAAGAACAAAAACAGAAGTTGTTTAAAGAGTGTAGATATGGGTATGAGGAATGCACTGAGCAACGAGCAGCCACGATCTACGAAGATTGTAGTTGAAGTGTCTAATAATAAAGCATTTGCTTTTTTTACATGTAACTCGTATTTTTTAACTTTTTGTTAATGGGGATTCCATGACACACGTGAAAGTGCTTCAGGGGTTCCTCAATAACAAAAAGGTTGAAGAGCACTGGTGTATGGCTATGATGAAGCATATAGAAATATGCAGATTAGACATTCTATGCCAGAGTTTTGCGACTATTTAGCGTTGACTTTGTTCTTGGAAGTCAAGTCTTTTTAAGATTTTGCTTAGCACTTATAGAGTTGTAACTTGTATCGCATATCAGAAAAACTGTCTTTTCATAATGCACTACCTAAAAGTAGTGGGAACTACTAAAACTAGACTATTTGCTTCTGCATAACCAAAAAAAGCCAAAACATTTGAAAGCGCGCATTTTAGTCAAATTTTACGTCAGAGTTTTTTATGATTTCGAGAATTTCGCAAATCCATCCAAATGAATAGTACTTCATCAACTGCATCAGATAGATTGTTTTTCAAGGGAGTAATAACTGGTGATGATTCTTTTAAATGCAGAACATACTGAAGTATTTGCCCTAACAAGGGTAGTTTGTTTCCACTAATGTGATCAGCACTTTGTCCAATCAAAAAGTAATCTTTTGAAGAACGAAATTTGATTTTTTTACGAGATGGTTCATTGGTTGCTGCCATGGTAGTAAATTATTACACCTACTGTATCTACGATAATGATTTATGGTCAATATCTAAATGCACTATCAAAATAAGATGTTATAGCAGTTAAATAACTCTGGTATCAACAACAGCCAAAATACAAAATCTTTGAAACTAGTCTGAATTTTGACTTTACGTGTTGCTCTCTTGCTTTTTTATGTGACAACTCCAAGTTTAATTGCTTTACGTTTAGCGCTTTCTATAGTCATATAATACACTTGTTTAATATTTCTATTGCTTGTCAAGTTATTTTGTTTTAGGAAAATCCAATTTCCAACATTCTTATATATTTTTGTTTAAACTGAATAAATCATTTCAACATTTCCTATATGAATTGGTTTAAAAAAACAAGTGGCAATTATGACGTCTTCATACACAATTGACGTCATCAAGTTTACTCTTAAAATGAAGCACATGCTTGTTGAAATCAAATACAATTGGTTTTGTTTTTCTATCTGCTCTGAAACTCAAGTTATAATAAATTAATAAATGAAAAAATGACGTCATCAGGGGATTCCCTTTGAGCAAATTAGGTGTATTATTTTAATCCTCATGAGGGAAAGCAAAGAGATATTTTTTTCAAATTTTTTTTGCATGGGGAGGTGTTTTTAAGGTCCAATGCACTATATAAGCTCCGAAAACATGCACTTTTTCAACATGACTTAAATTTGAACACTTCTACTGTGCCTACTTTAGTGCCCTGTGTCGTTTTAATTGGGTCATCCGACAGGTTGGCCACTAACAGGTGGAGCTTCATGTGATTGTCCACACGCTGAGAGGATGGCAAGGCGGTGACGCTATGGTTGTTAAAGTAAGACTCATTTCATTCAACGACCACAAATTTGTAGGAGGAAAACTTTATAGCTTCGATGGTTTCGATACAAATTATTCGTCTGCAACCAGCTTTAAGATAAACATCGGTGGTCAAGCGTACCCTGGAATTATGCAATGCATAACTTACTGGATTTGGCCGGCAGCCTCCAACGGCATTTGTGAGCAACTCTCAAATTTAACAGGGGTATCAGAATTATTGTTTCGAAAGTATACGAAATTAGTCGAGTGATCAGTTATAGCACCTGCTTCTTTCATTAAATTACTGCCAACAAAACCATTAGCTGTAAGGTTTTTCACAACAACTAAAATAAAAGATTTTCCGTTTGAAAATGTCAGACTGTGGACAAACTTCCTAACACCTGCATCTGCTTACCATCTGCGGCAAAGAACTGCGGCCCCGAGTTCAATTGTAGAGATGGCTCTTTAAGTAAGAGTCTGTTCCAGGCAGCCTCACTAATCAGGCAGCAAGAGCATTCAGGATCCTATTCAAACCGACAAGAGGTCTCGGAAATTTGAGGGGTTACACCCATATGCGAACAAGAGCTTGGACTATTTATAGACTGTGGTAAGGCACTCTTGACGTCGTCTCGATTTGTAGGCCTGGCATTGGAGTTTATTGGCGAGTCGGTACCAGGCCTTGCGCGTTTAAAGATCTACTGTCGGTGTTGCACGCATCAATCAAATGTCCTTTACTTTTGCATTTGGGGCAAAAATGCTTAATGTGACCGGGTTTACCACAATAAAAACAACGGCCGAAGAAAGGTCGCTGACGGTTAAAATAATTTGGGCGCGAAGCGCCTGCAGTTCCTACATTAAACACACGTATGGGTAGTCCTCGAAATACATGGCAGCTTGTAATAATTCAGACAAGGATTTATTGTGCATTATGACGCAGTAGTTTAGGGGGTAATCCATGAAGAAAAGCATTAGAAATGTATAGGTCTCTTTGCGATATGTGCACTTCGAGTCTTCCAACCAGCCGTTTCATGTTATTCAGATATGCAAGCACCGTTTTAGTTGTTCGTTTTTTTTATTCATTAATTTGGCGCAGTAAACTCTATCATATACGAGTGTGCCATAAGTTTCTTGCAGCTGGTGTTTGAGAGTGGCGTAGTCATGACGCATATACTCAGGGAGTAACGTAAAACAGTCTTTTACTCAATTACCCAACTTAAGGATTAGCAGCCGGCATTTATCAGCAAGATGACAGTCATCAGTTATAATTTCAAACTGCGTAAACCACCAGTCGATGTCCCTATCAGCGTTAAACACCGGAAAAGCGGGGAAGAAGCATTGTAGACCAAGCGCGGGTGACAGTTGTTGGCATGCTTGAGGAAGAGGCAACGAGGTGGAGGGTAAAGTTCATGTGTAGTATACGATGGGGAAGAAGTAGGGTTAGCAGGAAAAAGCTGAGAGAACGGATGTGGTGTATCAAAATTAAAAGCCGAGAAAGGTGTAAAATTACTAAATTGCGATGGAGCCGAATGAGGGATAAAGTGAGTTGTAGCAGTCACTCCTGTATTGTCCAAAACTGTATACAACTGAGAAGGTTGGTTATTACGGTGCATTTGGGTAATTGCTTCCAAATGTAGGTCAATTAGTAGATTATCCATGCGTGCGGAAGGTAAAGCAAAAAAAAAGTAACAATAACTTAAATTGAGAAAAAAAAAGAAAACAGCTTAAAGCACAGAAGAAAAAAAAAGATCAAACAAGCTAAAATTAAAATAAATACGGCATTAAAGTCGAATGAGCCCCCAAAATAATGTCCCGTGTCCAAGGTCCGGATTCAGTCTTTGATACGGCTTCTGCTATTATCCACTTGAATACAACAGTACTTTAATAACTCTTATCTTATAAACTTATTCAAAACCATTTACTTAACCTTATTCAAATAGAATTAAAAGCAATAATTAATGAACATAACATAACTCAACACACACATGCTGCCACTAAGATTTTAAAAGAAACCCCAGATTGGTTTATGAAAAAGCCCCAGATGACAACTGAAAACCCCAGAACAGAAATTACAGAAATAAAGGAAATTTTTTGGTATTGGAATGGTCACCATGTCTTACACACTTTTTAGTTTAAATGTGGAACATCAAAATGGCCATATTTTATTGATAAGAGCGGTTAATATTACCTAAAATGATGAAACTTTGAAAAACCTTTTCATAGGCAATTTTTTAGATCCCTAATTGTAATTTTGTAAAATCTTCTAATTCAAACTATATTTTCAACCCTAACCTTGACTTAAATTATAACTCTAAGGTCCCTAATACTAACTAATCCCCACTCTAAACCTTACCTCAAAATTTTCTTTGAGATTGCATACTTAAAACAAAGAAATGTCAGCCATAATGACATTTTCTCATAAAACATGATAACAAAACTACAACACATTAAAGCAGTATATGCAGATGGTCACTCACAAAAATTCTAAAAAAAATAAGTCAAGATATTTTAATCATCAATTAAAGCAGTTTCTCCTTCATTGTCACTTTCAGAATGAGAAACATCTTTATATTTTTGGTTTATAAGCCGTTCTTGATATCTCTTCATCACTGTACCATCCATCATTTCTGTAATTAGTTTTTGATTTGGTTCCCAGCAGCAGTATGTTTGATTTTTTCTGGTGATAGACTGCTTTGCAAGTAACCTGTTTTTTACTGTTTCTGGTTCTAAAAAACTAGTTGATTTAGTTTTCATACGATTGATCTGGGAAAATATTCTTTTTACAGCTACAGAAGAATGTGGTCAGACAGTCATAGTTGTCATAAAATATGATAACAGAGAAAATTTTAAATTATCTAGACCACCCTTTACTAAACCTGCATTCTGGAATACATTTAGCAGAAACAACAAATTTTTTTGCAGAAATACGGAAGGCTCTCCATTGATCATCAAGTTCATTGAGTTTATTTTATGGTATGATATGTGGGAAGTGAACAGCTAATGGAACTAGAGATGTTGGTGACCGTTTAAGATCCAATGCAATTTCAATACCTAATACATTTAATTTGGCACTAATTCCATTTTCATCTAAAGGTAACCTTTTCTTCATCTGTAAGGAAAGTTCTATCAGAAACTTGAAGCAATCACTTTTGAATCTAATGGTGCAACTCTTATCTTGCACTGGGGGGGTCATTGAGTAACTGAGAAAAACATTGTCCTCTAAGGTATACATCACCAATAGGTTTTTGGTTTCTTATATCTTGTGGATCAATTTCTGACAATTTTTTTGCAAGTAGGTAAAATTTCCTCTTTGATAAAACAATTGGGAATGGTCTTGTACTTGGATGTAATCATTGTGTAAAGCTGATGTAATCAAAAGTGTTCTGACTGAAATTCAGTGTTAATTGCATTCACTTTTTGCAAAAGTGTTGCAAAAACAAAAGCATGTGTTTGGTTCCACAGTTTGTTAACGTATCAAAAATTTTTCTGGCACCATCAACCTTATCAGTTTTGCATTCTTTTTCAAAATATAGAATTAAAGCATCATATTGTTCAATAACAGTACTTATCACTTTTTCTCGAGAAAGCCATCTCATTTGTGACAGTTTCACCATTTTATGTGGAACAACTCTGACAACTTGTTGAATAGCCATAAAGTTTGTTTTGCGTGTACTGCTCTTGCTAAAATAGGATGACACATCCTTCAAAAATGTCTCAAGGGTAAGAGGGCAAAACATTGACAGTATGACTAGCACAAAGTGCCATTGAGTGACAAATACATCCCATAATAAAGACAAAAGGTATATCACCTTTTAAATAGTTTTTTAAAGCCACTCCTTTCACCCACCATGATTGAGCAGTTATCACTGCAAACCCAAAAATGTTTTCAAAAGGAATGCCTCTTTTTTTTAAAAGATATTTAACTGCTTGGTAAAGATGTTGAGCTTTTCCATTTTCAATTTCAATTGTATCAAGCAAAGCATCTACTACATCATACTTGTTTGAATCAAAATATCCTACAACCACTGCTAATATTTGTGTAACAGATATATCAGTGCTTTCATCAATATTACTTTCTTTGCAAATATTCGTCACTTTTAATTTTTCATGAAAAGCAATGCCATCTTGTATAACATAAAATATTTTGGTTCTTTGAACATTGATAATTTGGAAGCAATTTGGCTGTCAAGAAATACCCGTTTACATAAAGTCAACAGATGGTCAGCATGAGAGAAAGGTATGTGGTGTTCAGCAAAGTAGCCAGCAAGCAACAACTCACTTTTCGCTATCTGTTCATCTTCTGCACAGTTTTTCTTAGCAAAAACTGAGAAATGCTACTAGAAGATTTTGCAATTTGATAGCTCCTTTTGTTTCGTTCTGATTCTTTATGTCGAAGTAACATGGATTTGTTTGCATTTTTAAGAGTAATCTTACAACATTTGCAGTAACTGTAATCTTTATTGTTGTTATGTAATGCAATTGTCTCTATCCAGCTGTAGCCAATCTTTCAGCTGTGTATCTGTCAAGCACTTTACATTAAATACCTGTGTATACCATTTTATCTTTTTTTGTGGAGATGCTTGAGAGTTACTTTTACTACTTAAATTCATTTCTCCGAGATTTAGAATTTAAATTAAGCTTTTTATCATTGCAGCAAACAATTTTTTCTGTGACATACATTAAATAAGTAAAATGTAAAGGGGCTTTAAGACTAGCACAAAAGCATATTTTTGTTTTTTTTCTTTTTAAATTAGGGTGAAGGTTTGGGTTAGGAATGGAGCTGAGGTAGGGTTAGGTTTAAGGTTACCACTAACGCTAAACCCAAAATAAGCCGAAAAAACGTTCACGTGCTAGTCTTAACGAGAGCCATGCCAAGTTCATTACTAAGCTTTATGTTTTTACATGTCCCAACAAAATTGCTCAAAAACCCCAGATCATTATTAAAAAAACCCACAATCCCAGAAAGGTACACAAAACCCAAGATCTGGGGGCAAAACCCAACGTGTGGCAGCATTGCTGATCACCTTTTGCGAATTAATGAAACATCAGATTATACAAAGCACATTATTACGTCACTATATAAGCATCACAGTATTGTTGCTTTTTGCCTAATTAATATTGTATTTGTATGATGCCTGAATTGCGGAAATGTCTTTAAATTGCTCGAACCTTGTGTATTATCTGATTGGCTCTTTTTTAATTTATCATTAATTATGTGAGTCTTGTCACTCTTGTTGAAAAGTAAATTTATAACATACTAGGTTAGGGTTGCCATACGTCCGGTTTTTCCCGGACATCTCCAGGATTTTAGTGGTAAAATCCCCGTCAGGAAAAATTGTTAAAAAGAGCTTAAATGTCGGAAATTTTGGCGTCAACTGAAAACAATGTGCAATTTTTTAAGGAAATACGTTGATTTTGGGACGAAAATAGGGAAATCCGAGATCGATTTAAAGGGAAGACCTTTTTTTTTAGAGAACACCATGATTTTGGGACGAACATAGAAAAATCTGAGATTGATTGGAAGTGAAGATCTTTTTTTTTTATTAGTCTTCGTCCTAGATTTGGAAACAAATTTATTTTGTCCGCCTCTTCAAAAATTTTTAGTTGGTGCACCTATGTCCATCCGGAAATCCGCCTATTCAGATATTGCAACCCTATACTAGGTACTAATCTGTTGCAAAAAGTAGTGCGACAGGCAGTTTTCTGTACATTTTTTTTATATTTATTGTTGCCACAGCAGCAGATATAGCGGGAGAAGTTGTGCAAACTAAACGAACTTCTTTGCCACTTCTCGATGTTGTCTGTTTGTATGTCTATTATTTCCGCTCCTGAACAGAAAGTTTAATAAAAAGTAAAAAACATAAGCATAGCTTATAGCCTATAGGGTCGGCGTAAACCTAACCCCGCTCCCCTTACACCTGGAATTGGGTTCTAGAAAACTAGGTGAAAACCAAGAAAATATCTTTACAGCTTAAATGTAAATTTTCAACTAACATAGGTATTTTTTTTAGTCTTCACCTAGTTTTCTGGTTCCAATTCCAGGTTTTGGGGCAAAAACTTTTCTATAATGTTCAAATTTATTCCTACAATCAGACTTTCTTTTTGTATTCACCTGATTTTGCAGAAAAATTTGCATTTATTGACAATGACTTTTCAACTCAGATGGTGTTTTTTCCTTCCAATCTTAAGTTTGAGGTCCTCTTTGGCAAACGAATCTTTATACTTGGGAGTTTTGAGGGCTGCTATCCCCGTCCTGCTTATCAGTAATTATCGAATATCTCAATTTCGAAAACATTTTTTTAAATTGTCGTACTACTGATAATCATGGAAGAATTGAAAGGAATAAAAATTGAAAAAGCCGTGTTAGTCATTGAAATCAATCATAAAAAACAAAAATGTGGACTAAAGTTGACTTAGTTTTTAGTAATGGCACAAGCTTTCGTGAGCTACTGCTCATTTCGTCAGAATGAAATAAATGTAATAATGAAATCAAAACAAAATTTACACCAACGGTATTAAACGTAATAAATAGAAATGTGTGACATAATGAAATACAAAAATATGGAATAAAGAAAACTGAGGTTAGAAGAATACGGCAGTACGGTAAATTACACTAATTCAAACAAGATACAAATATGAAAAAATGGTATGCAAACATAAAACAGTGCGAACTAAAAAATAAAAATTACATGTATAAATGACCCTAGGGATAAAGAAAACTGAGGTTAGAAGAATACGGCAGTACGGTAAATTACAATAATTCAAACAAGATACAAATATGAAAAAATGGTATGCAAACATAAAACGGTGCGAACTAAAAAATAAAAATTACATGTATAAATGACCCTTGCGTTTATGGAAATAGACATAATGAGACATGAACAAATAATTTCTATTTAAACCTTTAATGACGCAATCAAATTTAAAAATAGTTTTTTGTTCTTCTATTTCCGTTGTTGTTTTGTTGTGTCTTTGACTTTTTTGATCACTGCTAATCTGAGATTTTCCAAAGTGTGATCCGATTTATTGAAATGTTCGGCTAGAGATTTGTCTCTAGTGTGTTTAATGTCGCTCTCATTAAATATTATTAAATTATTAAAAAACTGGCGTACAAAAAGCAAGTTAACATTGCAAAACAACAAACAAAAATAATTTTAATGTAATCAGTGAGGAAGAACGAACACACGGAACCGCGTTTCAGTTGACTCCCGATCAGCTAACTGCTTTTGGATGACTCGCTAACACGGGAGAGACGTACTCGCTCTTGTGTTTGGGCACGCCAAAAAGCTGGTGACACTTAACCTCGCCTTTTTCGATCTTGTCGCATCGCAAGAGCAGATCGTAAGCGATCGAATCCGACACAACGGAGTCGTGCTTGTATTCCGGATGACTCCTCACGAAGTGTCGCATCCACTGCGCGGTCGTCATGTACTCGCCTGAAACAACGAGAACGCACAGGACTGATGAAAAGCGATCAAGTGACAGCACAGCTAAGGTTCATTAATTTGCTTTGTCATCACACACTCAAATTTCGCGTTAGAAAAGTTCAATATCACGCAGCACGCTATCAAATGATTTTTACTCGATCCGATTAACTTGCAATTAACTCACTGCTAGTTGAAACATGGTGCGGAAAAGAGGTAGAAATCAGCCGCAGATATCTCACTCCCGGTACAGAAAAAATACATATTTAACGCGAAAGCAGCAATGGCGTAAATAGAGCAAAAGCGACTTCACTTAATGCCTTGTTCAAGATGCCCATCTACATTGCGCTTGGTCAACACTGTCACTTTACATGGAACTGGTTAACTGTGAAGAACTATTTGCAACAACTGCGTCAAGTTTGAAAGGTCAGAGAATCGAACCCAAGCCTCCTGCACTAAGAACACAAACGATAACCGCTAGACCAAGCGGGAAATGTAAAAACATAGAGCATCCAAATTGGACTTGTTTTTTTGCAATCGGTAATCACATGATTCAAGAGTTGATCTTTGTTTTAGGATCATTGATCAATTTAAATCTAAACACACTCAAAACATTGTTGTTGCTCCTTCTGCAAGGATATGTTGGAGGAGCCATCTTCTAAGCCAATGTTCTCAACCTTTTTTTGGCCATGCCCCACCTAATCATTTCTAAAATTTTGATGTCCCCCATTTGGTGATACATAGTGGTAACAGCCGAAAAATATTTGGAGGGGCAATACAGTTTGCCCAAAAGACTAGTGAAGACTAAAAAAGAAAAGATTACCACTTTGAAACTGCCTTTGATTTCTTTATTTTACCCCAAATGACAAAAAAGGGCATCACTTTGAAGCTGCCACTGATTTTTATTTTCCAAGAGCCTTTAGCGAACGCTTCTGCTCCTGGCCTCCTTGTATTTTTACACCAAAATTGGTTCGTAATGTCTTCAATTTCAGTGCCCTATCAAAATTTTGCCAGGCTCCACGTTCAAAACCACTGTATTAAACCCTCAGAGAAACCAATCTAGATTCCCACACTTGGATTACCTCAACTGCTTTCAAAGGCTTTTTCCATAGACTAGTTAAAACTTGGCTACAGTTAAAGAGATGATTGGTGTCATGCGTGTATGTTAACCATAGTGGGCATTGTGACGTGCAAGTATCAGGGTTCACTGTATGTTGGCAACTTTGCAAGAGTGTTAATTTGTTGGCTCTGAGCTGTGTCTTTTTCGTATGTGGTGATGCATATGACGTGGTAATGTTTGTTCTTATGAATGAATGTCATACGGTGTGGTATTAGTGGTTTTGTTGTTTTTCTGGAACTCAAACATTGTAATGTAATGTGATGGTAGGTGAATGTGCATTCCTCACGTGTCTTGTCTTTGAGATGATGATGATGATGTTAGTGTGATCATTGTAACGAAAGATTGTAGCTTTCTTGTTTCTGAGTGGATCTGAATGTGGATTAAAGTCATGTAAAAGTTGTGTTTGTATTTGAGTCAGTTGTTTAAATTGAGTAATATAAAGGTTGAAATGGGTGCACGTTGGAAGGACACTGGTTTCGTCATGTAGGTGTTGAGTGTTTGTGTCTCGAGTCTGATGAAAAAGTTTTGTCACATGAACATTTTGTGCGAAAGCAACAAAAGAATCACTATGACTCGGCAATTCAATTGAAATAGCGCACCCTTCTTATACGAGTAGTTTTAAAACAAAGACTTTTTACGCAAAGAAATTGAAACCAACCATTTCAAAAATCTACAAAAGATTTACTTTGTGGAAGTGACCTTGTAAGATTGCTTTATTTCATTTTATAAAGCAAAACATTAACAAGCATTACGTTACTATGAAGAAGATTCAACTGACGAGCAGCTTGCAAAAGCAGTGAAAATTCAGTCTTACCTGAAGCTCGCTTGCTGAGCAAGTTCAAGTACTCGCTGATGCTGCATCTCGCTTGAACACTGATCTCAACGCTGTCCAAATACCGCCGGATGAGGGGGATGAATCCGGGAAAGATTTCGTCCTGAAATAGACGACGGCTTCACTTCGCGTTCGTCGAATCGAATTTTTGTCTCGAAAATCTAATTTTATTTTATCAAATTGCCACGGAACGAACACACGCTTTTATGTAGAAGTGTAATAAAGGGTCATTTTGCAAATGACAGACAGACGGCAAAACACGAAAAATTTTACGCCAACAAACCGACAGTTGTTAACAGTTACCCAAACCCATATAACCCATATAACCCCATCGCGCACAACACACACGCAATGCGCATCAAAAAAGCGTGTGACCAATAAACTTTAAACTGCAAACGTGAAGCCAAGCAAAAAATGTCATTTTAAACAGTAATTTTATTTGGAGGACCGTATGAAATTTTTCAAAAAGTAAAGGAAAAGAACTTTGACCCCAGAGAACCCACTGTGACATATGTGTAACATAAACTTTAAACGTTTTTAACTCTTAAAATTTTAATTTTTTGGAACAAAAACAATTGGCAACACCTAATGTGATCCATATCCAATAATTCTAAACCGATTTTTATTGGTTTTTAAAAGTCATATGACAATAGTTTTCTTTTAAAAATTGTTGGCTTCATGCTTTCGGCTACAGCGGAAATTATCAAATTCGTAGCTAAAAGCATGAAATTTTCAAACATTTTAAATTGTGTTATTTTACTTTCTTTGTTTGATCAGAGTCTGTAGCAGTTGTCAATATTCCTAAAAAATACTTTTTTTTTGTTATCTTGTTTTACTGTGTCAAATAAAGTTAAAGAAATTTTACGATTTTGCCGCTAAAACATACAGAAAGGCCCAGTGTGACATATATGTCACATCCCCAAAAACAACTAAAATGAGCCCCAACAAAATTTTTAAAATAAGTTTTAAAATATAGAAGGTAAAAATTACCCAATTACGTGAAAATTATTTTTTTTCTACAATTGCTTAATAGCGTGGGTTTTCTGGGGTTGAATTAGAATATTTGTAGCAATATTTTTCTCTTGTTCATTTTGGTTGGTACTAAATATTATTTTAATAAAATACAAAAACCAAAATTTACTGAACTCAAAAGAAATCCATAGAATAGTAATAGCGTATTTTTAATATCAACTGCAATATGATCATGCTCCAAGTCAGGATAAATAATCATAACATCGAAAACCGGAGATATTAAGTTAGCCTCAAGGCGATTAATAGAACTCGTGATTACAAGCAGATTTATCAGATCACGAGACTCTTTGCGGCGAAAGAAAATGCGATGGGATCATAGCCAAGTGTTAAAAAACGACAAATGTCACGCCCGACTTTGTTCCATCTAGCTTCTTTTTACTTGGTGATTTTGTTTTGACACCAAGTAAAAGGCCATGGCACGCACGTGATTGATAAAAAGCAAACAAAGAACGATAAAATCGAGCTAAAACTTGCGTGAACGTTGAAGATTAATTGCATCGTGTCATTGTATTTTGCTGCTTTAAAAATGCTTGAAAAAACGTTCGAGTCGGTCGTGAAAGTCAAACTCGTTTACAATAAAATAATCAACCTTTCCGTTGATGATAGTGTCGATTGTCATTTCTTGACAACAAACTTCACTTCCATCTGCCCGTGGTTCTATAAAAACAAAATTTTTTACTTAAAAATTTCAAACTCGTGAAAAATAACGCTTAAGTAAAAGGAAACGTTAAATTGAAGACAAAAAACACAAGGTGAACTTTTACAAAAAGAAAAAGGTTTCGAAGAAAAGTTAAACAAAGCGGATTTGAGGACTCAACGTTAATAAAGCACGGCTGCTTGCTCGCAGCAGGTAGGTGCTTTCTCGCAGCTTGGGCCGTGAGTAAGTCTGTTCATTGGTGTTAAAAATGACAGACCGAAACTGAACCTATCAAAACGGAAAGGTATCCACCCATTTCGATGTTCAGTGTGGGTCTGTTAATTGGAAAACGTCCTTTTCAGGACGGGGCAATGCTAGGATAAAACTGCCCTTTTCAGGGCACATTGCCAACAAGTTCCGAAGATCCACTATTCTTCAGCTGAACATCGAAGGCCTCACTGCAAGCAAGATGAACATTCTTCATCACCTCTCTATGCAGTCTGAGACACTCGTCATCCTACTGCAGGAGACCCATTGCACTGATGCAGAGAAGTTGGTACATCCGAACTACCAACTAGCTGGGTCTTTTTTAAGTAGGAAGCATGGCCTTGCCACGTTTGTCCACGAGCAACTGAGATACACGCTTTTGGACCAATCTCCACCGACATCGGAGATCGAGTGGCTGTGTGTGGATGTTGATGGCTATAAAATAGTCAACGTCTACAAACTACTGCCAACGCGATTGCAATCCCTGGATCTCCAAGTGTTTCCTCACCCCTGTCTTTACGGTGGCGATTTTAACTGTCGTCATGCTGACTGGGGTTACGACGACAACAGTTCGGACGGTGAGTGCTTGGCTGGCTGGGCAAGTGTTAATTGTCTTGCCCTCCTATATAATGCCAAGGACGCTGCCAGTTTTTATTCCGGCCGCTGGAACACTGGCACCAATCCAGATCTAGCTTTCGCTGGCGTAGGTCCAAACAGTCGCTTACCGGATAGACGTCTCCTTGACAAGTTCCCCAGGTCACAACATCGACCTTCGCTTATTACACCACCAAGGTTTGCTATGGCAGTGCCAAGCATGCCTGTTAAGCAATGGAACTTCCGCAAGGCCAAATGGAGTCACTACATTGCTTTGACGAATAAATTCGCAAAGACTTTGTTACCGCCTGATTCACTTGATGTGGATGCCGCTTACCAGGACTTCTGTAACACCATTAAGAAAGCAGCCAAAAAGACTATCCCACGCGGGTATCGAAATAACTATATTCCGTGTTGGGATGCAGAGTGTAAATCCCTCTATAAAACCTTTCTGCAGTCTCGTCAGGGAGACGACTCAAGTTTGGCTGCTACAGCTCTGCTTGCCAAACTTGACAGAAAGCGAAGGGATCGATGGTCCGAGGCAGTTCGGAGCATTGACTTCTCACACTCTAGTCGAAAAGCGTGGAGTACTTTGAACAACCTTACTGGTAGGTCACGACACTCTTCTCGTCACTGTCCCGTTTTAACCGATGCTATTGCATCTCAGATGGTTAGAAATGGGAAATACGAGGCTGTTGACCGCAAGTCATCTCGACTTGTCTCTCAAGAAGTGTCTGACCTTTGGAGGGCCACAACACCAGACGCAGTAAACATCTCTGACAATTTTTCACAAAGAGAATTTGCTGCTGCCCTCCAACATTTAAAACCAGGTAAAGCTCCGGGACCTGATTCCATCTGTTCAGAGCTTATATTCCATGCTGGAGATGCTTTGAAGTCCTGGTTACATGACTTCCTCTCTTCCTGTTTGTGCCGACTCAAAATTCCCAAGATCTGGAGAAGAGCGCTCGTAGTCGCGATCCCAAAACCAGTAAAGCCCGTGGGGGACCCAAAGAGTTATCGACCGATATCTCTGCTCTGTGTCCCCCACAAGATCCTTGAGAGGCTTATCCACACCGATTTTGAGCCAATTATAAATCCACTGCTCCCTAAAGAGCAGACTGGTTTCCGACGCGGGAAGTCAACCGTAGATCAAGTTGTTCTGCTAACACAGAACATCGAGGATTCTTTTGAGGCTAAAAAAAAGGCCGGTGCCGTATTTGTTGATCTGACAGCTGCTTATGACACTTTCTGGCACCGTGGCCTTACCTGCAAGCTGTTGAGACTACTTCCGGATAAGCACATGGTCAGAATGATCATGGAGCTTGTCCGAAATCGAAGTTTCACCCTTACCACCGGTGACAGCAAGCAAAGCAGGCTACGCTGACTTAAAAACGGCGTTCCTCAGGGATTGTCTTGACTCCCCTCCTATTTAAAATCTATACGTACGATCTTCGTTCCATGATTTCCAGAAAGTTTGCTTATGCTGATGATTTAGCATTGTTGCACTCTTCTGGAAACTGGAAGGACTTGGAGGGGACTTTAAGCAAAGACATGTCCACACTTTCAGCGTATCTCCAGACTTGGAGGTTGAAGCTCAGTCACACTAAAACGGTGACGGCAGGCTTTCACTTAAACAACCGAGAAGCTAAGCGTGAGCTAAAGGTCTACAACAATGGTAGACTTTTACCGTTCTGTCCAACCCCTACTTATCTTGGGGTAAAACTGGACAGATCGCTCACGTTTTGTCACCACTTAGTGACATTGCGCAAAAAAACTATCCTCGCGCGTCACACTGCTGAGACGACTTGTGGGCTCGGGATGGGGTGCTGGTGCCAAAACACTTTGCATAGTCACCTTATCTCTAGTCTACAGCTGAGTACTGTGCACCAGTCTGGTGTCGCAGTGCTCACACTCGCCTCATCGCCAGTGTCTTGAACGACGCTTTGCGCATAGTTACTGGATGCCTGCGTCCCACTCCAACGGACCATCTACCTGTACTCTCAGGATCCAGCCAGCTGAGCTTCGCCGAATGGGAGCGACACTCTCCTTGGCTCATCGTGGATCTCTGGACCCCGATCATATTTTGTATGGTCTTTTGAGTGGGTCCTCAGATACTCGAAGTGAGACTAAGATCCAGACGCCCCTTTGTGCCAGATGCGCGGAATCTTTTGAACAACCTTGCCAGACTTGGCATCCGCGCTTCTGAATGGACAAATCACAAATGGAAAACCGAGTATTGTGGAAATGCTTTCAGGCTCCGTGCTTTTGTGTCCGGGACCGGTGCCAGGCCTGTTGGGATGGGCTTACCCCGAGCAGCTTGGGTTAAGCTCAACCGCCTGCGAACTGGTGTTGGGCGATTCCATTCGTCCATGCACAAATGGGGTCTCGCTCCTTCACCGAATTGCGAGTGTGGCGCCTCTGAGCAAACCGCAGACCATGTTCTAACAGCATGCCCTATACATTGGGCACCGCATGGAGCACGAGGTCTGACGGTTTTGGATGACGAAACTCGATGCTGGCTTAATAACACCACTGCCAGCATCTGATTCAGGCAATGCAGCAGTCTGGGGTAGTAAAAGGATAAGCCCTCGGCCCCAGTTCTGTTTGTGTCTGACCTGGAGTGGATACCCTTCAAACGACGACGACGAAGCACGGCAATAAAAATTTTAAACTCGAAAGCGTATCATCAACATGTTAACTATCGAAAAGCTGTTCTAAAATAAGTTTTTTCAACCCTAATATCACTCAGCGAACTCTTTTAAAGTTTGTAGGATTTTGAAAGAAGGAGGTCAATAAAAAAAATTGTTTGTATATAAGTATCACTCACAAAGCGGGGCTTCTCTAGATTATAACAGTGGTGTCCGTATTTTGCAACACAATGCGAAAACATAACGTTCTTTTTTTATCAAAATTGCTTTCACCTCGTGTGACTGTTTGCCATAAATTTCATCACCGAATTAAAATATCACATCTCTGGGCTGTGAGAGTACTAGGACGAGTGATCAGCAGTTAAAATTGCCGAAAATGAAGGTTGTAGGGGACGAGGATAAGAAGAAGGGTGAGAAAGATTCAGGACAAAAGTCAAAGGAAGAGCGGATAGGTGGGAGATAGAGATTGAAAAGGTAAACTGGAGAGGACCCTTTTATTTTTACTATGATACGGAGCAGGGATCAAACGAGAAAGGTGTTGGGCAGCGAGAGGGGAGTAGGTTAAACCGTTTTTGACAAGTATAAGGACGCCACCACCTAGGTTTCTCGTAATGTTGGTAGTTCCTCTCCTCGCAATGGAGCGTTTTATAACTAGGAACAAGGAAAGTCGAGTCAGAAAAGAGGTGCAAATTCTGCACAAAGATGAAATCGCAAGGGATGTATTTAGCGTGGAGAATGATGGAAAGTACATTGTGTAAGAAGTAGAGGGTTGGGGTTGAGGAGAAGGAAGAAATGAAACTGAAGGGCACATTGTATCGACCTGTTTTTCAAGGTGACCCGACTGGTGCAAATAGAGCAGGAATCTATAGAGCAAGGGGTTAGGCTGAGTGTTGCCGCTTATAAGAAGCATGAGAATGAGCAGTCGCAACAGAATAGATATACAGTATAGGAAGGATATTTTAAAATGGAAGAACGATTAGTAAGAATAGAGGGGGTCGTTGAGAGCGGTAAGTAGGTAGACATGGAAGGGGGCGGTCACTTAGGATTAAAAATGCTGTCCATCTGTGACCGCCAAGTGGACAGTCGAAAAAAAAAAACAAAGAAAAATATCCAAAAGGGGTCTTCCGAGAACGAGACCCTCGGGGAATCGAATAGCCATTTCGGGCCTCGCCTAGTGCAGGGAAGGATCCACCAAGCTGAGATGGCTAGTCGTTGGTGCAAATAAACGACAGCTTTGTTCGCACTGCCGATCCTTTTATTTTTGTTCAACTCGATCTTATTCAAAGCATGCAAGGTTGTTAACTTCGATTTGCAATGAAAAAACTTAAATGAGACTGCAGTGAAATACACAATAAAATGTATGATGCTCGATTTTATTGTTGCTCAAATGCCCAAAACGTTGATTTTCATCTTTGCTCTTCCCACTAAGATTGCCAGATTAGAAATAAAAGTAATCAATCTTAAAAACAATAATCTTTCTTATTAAGTATTTGCCCTTCTCATAAAAAAATCTTCTCAACCAACCGGTGCCAGGTTCCATTCCGTTGGTGGAAGGCTGGTCGTTGTTGGCAGAGCACATCTGCACGCAGAAGGCCGGGGTGCTGCTGGTTGTGATGTTCCGGCGGAAGTAGAACTTCTCCTTGAGCACTGCGTTGTTCTTCTGCGCTCGCTTCATGTTCTCGTCAACCTGAAACGTCAATTCAACGAATCGCGTCATTGCTGTCGCGTAACATTCACACTGAACGATAATTCGAGAGTTATCCGCCAGAGAAGTTTATGACAAAGCAATGGCAATGACGAAATAGCAACGATAGCAACATCAGTTGCGTCCAATTGTAAGCGACGAAACCACTCACACATGTTATAGGCATGAGGAAGTCGACTTTGTACGTGAGAATGACTCGCGTCAGCAACATAACAAAAACGACAAAGGCCGCGTTTTCGAAGTCAGTAAGCTGAACATCGCAAACTCGAAACTCAACTCGCCAGCCAATTGGAGATCCGGGGGGTGGAGGTTTAAAACGCAGCGACTGCCAGTTGGTTGATTGGATATTCTAAAGGAAAAAAATTACACGTCAGCGTAAACTAACATCATAGTTTTTAAGTTGTTTAAGAGTTTTATACGGTATTTTTTTAGTTAAATACATGATATGATGAGCTTTTAATTGAAAACACAATTTTCTTAAATGAATTCTTAAAAAATTATTATCAAAACAAGTAACCTATAGGTTGCAACTTTTTGTTAAAGGTGTTTTTGAGAGTTCAAAACCGTCTTTCAAAAGTTCCAATAGACATTCAAAATGCTTTTCTTTGAACGCAGCTATTTCTATACAGTAGATTTTGGTCTTTCAAAACTTCTAAGTAATCTCTTAAGTACACGTTTTCAAAAAACACTGAATGGATGTTTTAAAACTGAAACTAATCATCCAATCGTAGCTAGATTTAGATTATGATATACGTATAATAAATTTGTATCGATCAATCTATGAAATGATACCAAAAACCGAATTCGACTCAATCACGATCGTGCCTCTACTTTCTCAACCAAGATCACTTTCGCAACGTTAAAATCTGTCACAAACGCGACAGTTCATACGTTAAATAAGGCAAACCTCAAAGTGCTCAGCGGTTTCTTGGTCGTCTAGTTCGATCCTCTTTGAGAAAAGTATCAGGGGATCCCGGATCCACAAATGGGCAATGTGATCCGACAAGAGCTCGTCAACACCTAAAATCCAAAAAGTACCCGGCATTAGAAATCGGGGCCGATGATTCGTAGCAAAGACGTTGCAACCACAAACACCTGCTTCTAGAAGCACCGATTTGGCGGTTTCATTGATCTCGAGCTTGACGTCATTGTATTCCTTCGACTGACTTTCAAGGTAGCTGTTGACCGAGTCGAAACGGGATTTGCGAATGTATCTTGAAAATTAGAAATTTATTTTACTTGCGAGCAGTTCAATATTTATTTTTTTATTTATTTTCATTTTTACTCACAATCAACTTGAAATTAATCAAAGTGCATGTAGAAATAAAGATTGTGAATAAGGAAGCAGCGACTAAACGAAGTACGTTATTACATGCACAATGTCAGTTGTGCATGGTCGCCGTACCTTTGAACAAAGCGATGTGATGTTAATAAGAAAAGAAAAGCGAAAAGAAGAAAATTAATACACACATCCGAGCCATATTCAGAGAATGTTGTATAATCATGGGTGGGAGAAACAACAAACTCAAAGACCAAAAGGGTCTGGACCAAAAAGGGTCATAATAAGCAGACCATAATAAAAACAACGACTTTTATTTTTCGTTCTGTTTTTACAGATAATATTATTGAACGTAAAGAATCTTTTACAGCTATTTAAACATAACCAAAGAAATTTAAACACTCGAAAGGACAAATTTATAAACAGCTCATAATAACATACAAGAAGTTTTTCGTCCATAACTTTGAGGGTAATAATCTATAAACTATAAGAGTGATATTCATTAATTCAGAAATCAATCAATCATAAATCAACCTTTTACAAACGGGAAATTATGAGTAATTCAATTTGATCACAAACCGGATAGAACTTAAAAGCGCTGTTTAGAAATCTGGCCAGAGATGATGATAGTCTATGCCAGTGTCACGAAACAATCACGTGATAAAAACGTCTCGTTGTTAAATGAAATGTGATACGCGTCAAAGTTCGATGCTAAAGTAAAAATACACAACACGCATGAAAGCAATCTAGTGCATTTACAAATACTCATTAACAAAACAATGATTACAAATGTAATCACTCTGTTGAATAAAAACTCGGTAAGTAATGGCAACATCTACAAAACAATATCATTAAGATGGCTCGTGTTACATCTTGGGAAAAAGTTTTCTCTGCATAATGCTGTTGTTGCCAAAGCACACCATAAATCTCGCTCTTCTATTGTTTTATTATTGGTCTTCTTTAATTTCAGCAATGCAGAAAAGCCCGTTTCATAGAGCCACTTGATGGAAAAGGCATCAGAAGGTGAATGACTGCACTTGCAGCTCTGGTATATGAAGGAGCGATGGCTAGTCAATACACAGACAAAGTCTTCTCTTGAAAAACATCTTTCGTAGCTTTTGTAGAGTTTCAGCATTATCTCGGTTTAACATGCTAACAAAGTCTGTGACTGCGTTATTCACCAACAAGGCGTTCCTACCTGTTCAATCATGCTGCCGAAATTAACTTTTGCTAGATTACATTTGTATGAGTAGGGACGCCATACTGATGGCAAACACGACTGACACAATCTGGGTTTAACTCCTACTTTCGTCCTTCGATTATTTTACTCTCCGTCTTGGGATATGCTTGGCGGTCCCAACCAACAGCTTTACATTTAATTCATGGCACTGCATAAAAACTAAAAATACAAATAAAAATATTTTGATATTTCCAAACGCAAGTTGAGTTGATCGCTTGATGGTTTCTTTAAGATTAACACCTTCCACATTTCCAGCAAGTTAGGAGGGTAAATAACAACAACAATAATCCTTTTAATCAAAATGTAGTTATAAAGCTAATATGTACAAGCCGGTATAATATTATAATAAAAACCCAATTTATTTAGACAATTTAGGGGGGCAACAAGTATATCTCTTGTCAGATTAAGTTTTGTTAGATGCATATTGCTACAATTTTTTTACATTCTTTTTACATTGTAGTCAGTAGCCTATTTAGAGGGAGGGGGAATTGTGCCATGGCCCCACCCTTGAAATCCTCTTAGAGAAATCAGAGACAGATGCAAAGGGAAGACTTTTTTTAGAGTTTACTACGTTTTTGCGACGAAACCTCGACAAAATTGGGACAGATTCAAAGTAAAGGCCTTAGAGATCACTATGTTTTTGAGACGAAAAATTGACAAAACGGGGACAGATTCCAAGTTGTAAATTTTCTCTTTCATTGTTTGATCAAATGTTGTTTCGATCAAGTGTCGGGTCATAAATATATACTGTATATATAACATTAAAAGCCGTGCTCGAGTTTGATTCTGCGAATAATTTAGCAGTAAATAGAATTGCCTATTAAAAAACAGTTTCGATTACTGTTATCCACGGCACACTGGTTATGAAGCACTGGTCAATTTAAAGAAAAATACCTTTTTGTCACTTCTTACCGCTTCAGCACGACAGATCTATTTAAACTTTTTTGTCGACAGGCAAATATTAAAAAAACATAGCTTGATGAGAAATACTAAAGACTGGAATTTACGAATTATTGGCACAGAGTGTGGGCGTGGAAAACTGACAAGCTTTGTTGTTCTTCTCAATGAACTATGTGGTAACTATTTTGGCAACAAAGCTACTTGTTTGGTAATAACAATTGTTATGTCACGTATTCAAAACATTTTTGGTTAAATTTCAGCCAAACTCAATACAGCAGAATGCGAGTTGCGTTCGTTTAGCAAAGTTTCTAAGAAACTTCCGCTAGTAATGTCAATCAAATGCGAAGCTCACATCACGTTTTTTTGAAACACAAACATCAGAATAAAGGTTTACTTTGTTTTGACCAGACACAAAATTTCAAACTTTTCCTGAAAAAGTATTTTGAAGATAAACCATTGAAAGATGCTATAAGAGCTCTAGTCAGGTGCGTAGCGGAACAGTGAGGAGCGCGTTGCCTTAAATTTAACGCCTTCAACGTGTCTTGCGCGGTCCATGCGATTTCGGCGCGCGAGAAGTTCGACGTCGGTTCCTCGATTATTTACTTAAGTCAGGAATCACATTTACATGGATTGTATGGGATTTTTTGAAGGGAACGGGAAAGGACTGTCTCCCGAAACAAATTAACGGTTTGCTTCTGGCGGTACGTCAATAATCGGCGGGGGACAATTTGATTCTAGTTTAGGATAACAAAACTTTAAAAAATCGTTGATCTAGTTATTTAAATTTTGAAACATTACTTTGCTTTTTACATGAATGTTTTGTTTTTAGCAGTGCACCCCTTGCCAAAATTAACATCAACAAGAAATTTCATCGCACAACAAAATACATGAATATAAGAATGTATTGGCTAACCCAATACAACCAAAAACAAGACAAACATACTTTTCACTGTTGACATCACGTTCGTCAGATGTTCTGTCATCAACACTGGCGGCTATGACTTGCCATCTCGCGTCAATATCGGACAAATATCCTCTGTAGATGGGAGCTGCAGCGCTTAGAGCGAGCTGAGAAATAATTGAATTTATTAGGATTAGAAAGAGCGCTTTGTCTGTTATAAATGATTATACTTATTGATTATACAGTATATATTTTTTGATTACGTTTTCCTGTTGCCGTTGCTATTTCTGCAAGAGCAAAAATGCTATTTTTCTCTCATTGTACAGGCCTATAACAGCTTAAATGGCAAAATAAAATATATTTTTAAACTTATGTGTGTATTAATATAAATGACGTGGCTACTTTGAACATTTAAACAGTAATTATCCCAGAAAGAAGTAAATATATCGTTATTAGATTTTTTATTGACCTTCCCCAAAATATTTTGTCTCACCAATGCATATTGTCTAATAGTACGCTATGTAAATGAACAAGCTTATTGTTTAGACCAGTGGTCTCCAAATAATTGATTGGAACATCTAAGAGGTTAAATGGGGTTCAATAAATAAAAGTTAGAGTTTACTCGAGCAATAAAGCGACAGTGTCAAAATTCACCAACAGTCAAATTTAAGTAAGATTGCCAAGCTTCAGGCACAGCAGTGTAAGCTTAAGTGATTTTTCTGAAATCTGTTTTGAGGCATGAAAAGTTTTCAACTTAAAGATTGAAGAAAGTGATAATGCATAGGTTACCTACTGACCACTGAGTATATAAAATTGGTAAAGTACAAAAACAGGAAACCATTTAAATTACGCTCGTAAATCTGTTATCGTACTTTATTTTATTTGAATAAGATTTTATAGTCAATATTTGTAATAATTAGCAAAATTTTCATTTGATTTGGGGCTTTGATGATGAAGCTCAGGATTATTTATGCTTGCTAAAAAAATATCTGCGCAGTGTAAAGTTTTTTTTTCGAGGAAACACTGGTTGATAGATTTTTATCAGGTCAAGTCTAAATCGAAAAAAAACCTATTGGAGAGAGAGTTAGTTTTAGGGAGAAACAGAGTTAATTTTAGAAAGAAAGTAGTAGGTTCAAAAGAAACTAAGTTCTTCTTGAGGATCTTAAGAAATTTTTAAAAAAGTTAGAAAATTTTGTGCTCGTTTTGGACCCGCAAGAACAATTTGCGTGCTGTGTTTTTCTCTTTTTAAATCTTGTAGCAACTAGTTTTGTTTCTTTTTTAATCTCACTGCAATCGGTTTTTCTTCAAGTTAGACTTGACTTTTTATTATTCAACTTCTTGTTCGAACTCACAGAAACTTTGCAAATTCGAGTTTTCATCACTAAATTTTCAAGTTCAGAAAGGGTCATATTAATTTTTGTTTTAATTTTCGCTTTCGTATGTATTAGTATGTGCTGGGGCGATGGAAGCAAGGAGGAATGAAAAGAGCAGGGGGACCCTGCCCTTTCGACCCCTTCAAATCGCCCCCTTCCTTTTCGAAAAAAGAAGGTACAGGTGGGCAGATACAGGAGCATTTGGAAACTCTACCAAAATATCAGATCGATTGAAGGTTAAGGCTATTGTTTTGGTTTTTATCTGTACCTTAAATTTAGGACGAAAGTAGGGATCATGGTCTCGATTGGATATAACCTACGCAATCAATGGATATAACCTATTCAATCGATCATATATCTTATCTGAAAAAACATATCTTAAACTGGGGTAGTTTTTTATACCATACAAGCTGAAGCTTATTATGTCTTCCCAGAAAAAGTTCTTAATATTCATTTTGTCTCTAAAAATCAAGTCTATACAAAAAAAGTTTCCATATCAATTCAAAGGTTAATTCATCATGAAATTAATGTAAAAGTAATTTTTTAATCTTTAATGAAATTTTGAAGAACAGTCACTGAAACAAAGATAAGTTTATATTTTTGAAAGAAAATCTACTCTTTGGTCCGTCAATTTAAAGTAAAAAAACTATTCTTCATTTATTTCATATTTAGGACCAAAAAGCGACACTGTCTTCAAAAAATTATTCACCAGGTATGCGCATGCTTGTTTACTGGTTTGGTACATTTGGCTAGCTGTAGCGGATGTTTAAGCGTAACGCACCTTGAAGCGGAATTGGAGTCGCAAAAAACAATAATAACTCCAACTCCGACACATCTAAAAAGATATGTAGAAGGAATTGTTCTTAGTAGTACAAAATACCTTCCTCCTATCTCCCCATCTCTCTCACTTCTTGCACCTCCAAACTCTTTGAAAGAATGGTTCTTGAATGACTCACCTATTTTCTTAAATACCACAACATCCTTTCACCAGTGCAAGCTGGTTCTAGACATGGTAGATCGACTGTGGATCTGTAGCGGTTAGATGAGGGTTTGTATATATATCTAGCTACATGTAAATTTCACAAACTTTTACAGATATTCTTTATTTTTAAAGCCAGCAGTACAAGAACTTTTCTACATGTGTTTTTTACAACGCAAGACTCTTTCGTTTTCTATCCAAAAAGAAAAAAATGAATAAACGAACAAAAATATACACAAGCGTAAAAATGCGACGATCGCTACAGATCAAGTTCTCCTTCTCTCACAGTTAATCGCAGATTCTTTTCACTCCTCTAAACCAGGCGCATATACTGTCTTCGCTACTGTGGATTTTGCAAAAGCTTTTGACTCAGTCTGGCATTCTGCTCTCCTTTGTAAACTCCTCTCTTTGAGTCTTCCGCTCTGCTTTGTCGAATGGGTGCGATCTTATCTTTTAGATCGCTGTTTGAAAGTCCGCATTTGTAATTTCTGTAGTCGTCCTTTCCGTCTTCGAAGAGGTGTTCCCCAAGGTTCAATTCTTAGACCAGTCCTTTTTTTCTCTATTTATTAATGATCTCCCTGCCTTTCTTCCTATATCTGCTAAGATTTCACTCTACGCAGATGACCTTGCCATTTGGGCCTCTTCCCCAAGTGTTAAGTGTGCAACTTCCACTGTCCAAGCTGCTCTCAACAGACTGGTGGAATGGTCCTTCAAATGGCGTCTACCTCTCAACCCTATCAAGTGTGAGTCATCCTTCTATTCTTAACACCCCACTTAATTTCAAGCCAAACCCGACTTTTCTTGGTGTAACCTGCAACCGCACTCTTTCGTTTAAGCATAATATCTTATCGTTACGGAAAAAGTTTCATAGCCGATTCCGTGCCTTCCGATCTATTGCCTCTTCCTCATGGGTCCCCTCAAAGGAATCTTTATGTACTCAATATAAAACCTTTATTCTTCCAATCCTCACCTATGCTTCCCCAGGCTGATTTTTTTCCACCTCCCACCCACATCACCTCTGTGGAGAGGATGCATAGATCCTTCTGTAGAGTAATCACAGGCTGTCTATCGTCTACTCCTATTCCCATGCTTCACCTAGAAGCGCTTCTTCCTCCACTTTGTGTCACCCTTACCCACCAATCTCTCTCTTTCTTTGAATGAGCTCTCAGACTACCTTCAAACTTTATTCTAGGCTCTTTCGCAAATTCTAACCCCCGCACATGTCTTAAGAAAGAAACATGAAGATCTTCTCCCAATCTCATAACCTTACCCCTAACCTACAACGATCTCGCAAATCTCTAATCCTTTGTCCTCAAAACCTCTCTGGTCTACCCCTCTTCTTCTTACACTATCTCACAACAACTCTCTTCTCCATGCTCTTGTAATGACCCTCCCTCTCTTCGCAACTCCGTCGCCACTTCCCACCTGTCTTTCCTGCCCCACTGCGACATCACTGCCTGGACTGATGGCTCAGTTCCTGGCAGGCTGGGGAAGGATGGTGCAGGGATCCACATTAAGTGTACAAAGTGTCTCACTGCTACCTAACTCTCCTTCTTGGCTGGACTCTGGGCCACCAGCTACAGTGCCGAGACCTATGCCATTCTTCATGCTCTTGAGTGGTGTATCTCTCACACCAAAACATGTGCTTTTGAATCTGTCACCTTGTTCTATGACTGTCTATCTGCTTGTCAATCCTCTCTGCTCCTTTACCCTAATTAACTCCCAAGACCCTTTTCATCACCCAATCTCTTCTTAATACTTTATCCGACTCTACGGTAGTCCATTTTCAATGGATACATGGTCATTCTTTCCTCCCAGGAAAAGACTTAGCAGATTTTCTCGCTAAATTTGGAGCCTCTCTTGATCCTTCCAGGATATCACTGTCTCTCTCACCGCTTATTTCCTCCCAACGACTATCCTTTTACACCAGTTCGAAACGCAGTATCTAATCCTCTTGCAGTATCAAATCCATCCAGTGTCTTTTGAGGAGCATACTTTTCCTCGCTCCGCTCGTTGTTCTCTTTCTCGTTAACGCTGCAACGGGCACAGCATTCTTCTCGGTACATATATTCACAGGATTGGTCAAGCTGATACTCCTTCATGCAGCAACTGTGGTTCTGAATCACAGAACCTTTTTTATCTCGTGCTAAACTGCCTTGTACTTGACCCTACACGTCTGGCCATCTTCGGCCACTCCCTCTCTAATCTGGACCTCTGGTCCCATCCGTGGGGAGTTACCCGATTATTGGGACACCGCAGAGTTGATTTGCACCCCCATCCCCGGAAATGGGTCGGGTAAACCTACCACCACCACCATACATCTAAAAAAAAACGACTACCTCCGGCTCCGACTAACAACCCTGATTAAAAAAATTCTCGGTAATAAAATCCTAAACAAGTTGATAGTTTTTACATTGACAGATTTGCTCTGAAAATTTCATTGACCATTTTTTAGTTTGCCAAAGTATTGTGAGAATACACTAAGCACGAATTAAAAACAAACAGAATTTTGCCTTTTGTTTTATATATTTATTGGGATAAATTGGACCAAACTCGTTCCAATTTAATTAAAGTAAAACAAGAGATCATTATTCATACACCTTTAAATCGTAAAAATACATTTAATCATACCATAAGTCAGTTAGAAATTAGGTAAATTATTTCAACAAGCTCACCATGATAGGACAGACAGGAATGAGTTGATCGTATAAAAGCTTTGCTTCGTCAATGTTGCAAGCTTGAAAAGTGAGTTGAAGGCAGGAGTTTCCCATCCCGAATCCCGTACAATCCATATAAATATGATCCGGTTTCGAAGCGGCATCCGCTTCGGGATCGTCGAAATGTTCAACGAACGGCAAGGGAGTGAACTTGTCTTTAAAGACTGAAACCAAATTGCTTGTTTCAAGTTAAAATCGCACGTATCTGATCAGTTAACATTTTGCTCTTATTCGCTTTTAAAAGTTATTGTAAAAGCTCGTAAAAGAAGCTTCAATACTAAAGCTTTAGTTAAAGCTGGTGGAGAAGCAGTTCTGTTTGCAAGACGAGCTGCTTCTTGTTCCGATATTGAAAATGGTGATTGTACATGGAGAGAAGACACTTAAGGCTAAATTCTTTGTAGCGTCAAACATTTTACACCATGTGGACTTTGTCCGTTTATCAAGGTATCCTGGCTTGAAATGGAAGACATCTGAATCACACGATAAAATTATAAAAAAATGATATTTGCTACATACTTATAATTGACAATTTGAAATTATTTCACTTTGAAAAAATTTCTTTTATCAACCTTAAATACGTAAGTTCGTTAAACAAATGAAATCGGAATAACCAACCCTGGGCACTATAACGAGACTAAAAGAATAACAAAGATCTAATAAAGGGTGATTTCATCAACTAAAATTTTGTAAAACATTCTGTTTAAAAAGAGAGTTTTAAAATACGCTTTATCAAATGCACTCAAAGCAAGAAAGTGTTTGCTTTCGCCGGCAGTCAAGTGGCAGGTGAACAATTGAACAAAATTGATCAAGCGAGATGAACAGAAGTGAAAACGATCCGTCATTGAACTTTTTATTAATAGTAAGCCATAGTTTTATGAATAGTAAGGCTTTGACAGTAATACTATGGGTAGTAGGGCAGTCAGCGCTAACGCTATTCAATTCAAAGCAACGCTGACAAAAGAAATGAAAACAGTAACAGTCGTTCGCTGAGTGAGCCGAGGCGACAAGCGAATCACAATTGCCAAATTCAGACTGGACTTGCAATTTCGCATAACAAACGAAAGTAGTAGGGGATGCATCATTTGGTGACCTCCTCAATGAAGCGGGTGAGAAAGTGAGGATTCTAATCCAAACCTTAACCCTTATCCTAACCTTAATCCGAATTCAAATCCTAATCCTAATGCTAATCCTAAAGATAAACGTAACCATTTCTGTATACTGGTGAGGAGGGAGGAGGACTCTAACCCTAAGAAAAACAGTGGTTGCGAGTTTGATCCCCATCCAAAATAGCTGTTGACAGCGAAGCTGTAAATCCTAATCTAACCCTAAGAAAAACAGTGGTCCTGAGTTTAATTCCTGCCCTGCCCAAGACAGCAAAGCTGTAAATCCCAACCCTAACCCTAAGAATTACAGTAGTCCCGAGTTTAATTCCTGCCTAAGACAGCGAAGTTGTAAATCCTAACCGTAACTCTAAGAAAAACATTAGTCCTGAGTTTGATTTCTTCCCAAGACGGTGAAGCTGTAAATCCTTACTGTAACCTAAGAATGACAATAGTCCTGAGTTTGATTCCCACCCAAGATTTCAAAACATGACATAAGACTGTTTCAAAACGTTGTGCAAAATTTTGAAGCAATAAAGTCAACCAGTTTCCTCTTTTAAGCACTCATAAAACAAACCTGTCAAACCTTTTCCCGCTTTTAGGCACACAATAGAAAAGTCTTTCAACCAGTTTCCTGATTTTTAGCACACAATAGAAAAAACCTGTCAAAATATTTTCTGAGAAGAGCAGGTTTGGACACGTCAGGTTTGTTGCGCAGTAGGTTTCCTGCATGTATATAAGCAGATGGTACTAGACACTCAGCTATTCTAGTCTCAAAAATTTATACTGTGCAGGTCAATTTTGTTGATAATCATTTGTCAAGATGGCGTTATACGAATGTGTTTATTTGTCAAAAATCTTTCAAACGTATAGACAATTTGCATCACCATCACCATCAACATCAGGAATGAAAAAAAAACTGGGGTTCAATGTCAAAAGTACAAAAAAACTTTAGCGGAGCTGATAATAAGTGTTATTTCTCATGTTTTTTATTTACTTATTTGAAAACAATTACACACTCTTCAGAAACAACACAAGCTAGAGTATGTGTAACGGAGTCGCAAACTGCCTCGTCCTTCCTCCAACTCCTCACAAACGCGCTTCACGACCAGCACCAGATTTATAATTTTATTTCACAAAACAAAACAATAATGGCGGCGCCGGTCCGAAACGGTTTTTCTAAACAATAACACAAATATTACATTAAATAACGCATAAACACAATACACACTCACCAACGATGTTGGGCGGACGAGCAAAGGAAGTATCAAATAGCAAATTCTCTACCTTAAGTAGACAACGTCCAAAGGGACAAATATAGCAGCCAAATCAATCTGAAGACTGTGCAAAAATGCCAAGTCCCAGCCAGCTCAAGAAAAGGCTTACTCAAACAACTTTATGGCCAACAGCCGCGCAAGAACGCAACTAAAAGGTAGCGCTGATTATTCAGCGCCGATACTAAAGACGCGCCGGCTCGAAACCCGCACCAAACATCTAAATTCTCGAATAATTTACGCGGACGACGTAACACTCCCCCACGAGGAAGTCAATCTGACACATTAGAGAAACAAATTACAAAACAAACACATCAAAAACATAATAATTACGAATCAAACGAATCGATACAGCATGTTAATTGCAGGCAAAGAATACGAAATATTAAAGCAAACACAGAACAACAAAATCACAATTATCAATTTTACTCATTCGAGTTTGTTACCCGTTTCCTTATTAAATTCCAGAATTAAGCAAAGTTTAGTTATAGGCCGCGTAATCACGGAGCTAGGGGTTTTAACACTAACCGTGCGAACTACACCCGATTTATCAGGAAACGTTTTAATTGCTCTACCCAGGACCCACTTCGACCTTTGTTGCATATCCTCAACAATTAAAACTATGTCATTTAATTGCAAATTTCTGTTTTTCTGAAACCATTTTTGCCTCTGAGAAAGGTTAGGTAGGAATTCCTTTATCCAACGACACCAGAATTGGTTGCTCATATATTGGATTTGAGCCCAGCGTCTACGCGTATAGCAATGCTTCTTATCAAAAAGACCTGGCGGTAGGTTTGGATTTCCCTTAAAAAGAAGCAAGTGGTTGGGAGTAAGTGGTTCCTGGCCTTTATCATCATACATCACTGGAACTAATGGTCTGGAATTTAGTATGGCCTTCAACTTTAGTCATAAATGTAACTAATCCCTCTTCATTTAAAGTTTGGCAGCCGATAAGAGCGTTCAAAATCTTGCGTATGGAACGTATCATGCGTTCCCAGGCTCCACCCATGTGGCTTGCGCTAGGGGGCATAAAAACCCACTTGATATTTTGTTGGCAGCAGTAGCGATCTATCCTACTTTTATTTAATTCTTCAAGAGATTCTCTTAATATACGTACCGCGCCGACAAAATTTGTGCCGTTGTCAGAGAATATACAATTGGGTTTGCCTCTGCGGGCTGTAAATCGCCTCAAAGCGTTAATAAACGAGTCTGCTGTCAAAGAGTTTGCAATCTCTATATGAACTGCTCTCATAGTTTGGCATGTAAACACGCATCCATAACGTTTAACAAGACTACGCCCCTGCTTAATCATAAACGGGCCGAAGTAATCTATGCCAGTATTATAAAATGGCCTCTCAAATGATTGTAATCTACATGAAGGAAGATCAGCCATGAATTGCTCTCCTACCTTTGCATTTCTTTTCCTGCAGGCAATGCATTGTCCTATAACATGCCGGACTGCGGAACCACCTTTCACAATCCAAAATTTTTCCCTCACTGAAGCCCAAGTGTGGCTTGTTCCTGAATGACCCATTTCGACATGGTATTGTCTAATCACTAATTGTGAAAAGTGACATTTTTGTGGCAGAATGATTGGGTGTTTCACATCAAATTCGACTACAGTCCTCTCCAACCGACCTCCGACTCGTACGATGCCGTCAATTTCAATGGATTGTAGTTTTTGCATATAACGCGGTAAGGTCTTTGCTTTATTTTTATTCTTTAGATCAGTAAGAAATGGAAAATGTTGTCGCTGTACATATCTGATAAGTGCTCTCTCTGCGGCGTTCAATTCATCTACCGTGAGTGCAGAGTCAAACCTAAAGCGCGTATGCCTGAATTTGCTTACGAGGAAATTTTTAAATCGTAAAAGCCAAGACGTTAATCTCTTTAGTTTGTACAGAGACGAAGAACGGTTAATTAAGTGATTTATCACATCTGCGGTGTCAACCATCAAGCTTGCATACACTGATTGTCGATCTGTGAAGCAAAATTCCTCTGGTAATTTTTTATCTGGAAGTTTAAATTTACTAAAATCTAGAATAGGTTCTTGAAGAAACCCTGGTCCTCGTAGCCAAGCGTTTAATTGATCGATACATGATGCTGATACGCCTCGGCTAGGTAAATCAGCTGGATTTAGCTTTGACGGTAAATAATGCCAATTATTCGGGTCGCTGCCTTGCTCAATGATTGCAAGTCTATTAGCTACAAAGATGGGAAAACGCTTAGTTCGATTTTTTATACAGTTAAGCACCGCTGTGGAATCACACCAGAAGATTGAAGTACAAGACTCTAGATTCAACTCTCTTTGCATTTTTTCATTTAATCTCACGGCCAAAACAGCTGCGGTCAATTCTAATCGGGGGATTGAGATAGCTTTAATTGGGGACACGCGCGACTTGCCAATTAAAAACGAACACGCCACGTTACCATTTTCATCTATTAATCGTAGATATGAGCAAGCTCCATAAGCAAAAGAGGAAGCATCCGAAAAATTGTGTATTTCAGCATTTTTTAACTTTGCCAATTCTTGAGTTTTGAAGCAACGCGGAACGGATACTTCATTAAGCCGAGAAAGAAGTGACAACCAATTAGACCACCTTTCTGACTCAGAACTAGTAATTTCTTCATCCCATCCCGCCTTTCGTCTAGTAAGACCCTGCAAGAACACTTTGGCTTCCAAGACAACAGGGGAAACAAAACCAAGTGGGTCGTACAAGCTTGCTATGGTGGACAGTACGCCACGCTTCGTAAAGGGGTTATGAGGGAGGTTGATAAAAAACGTAAATTGATCTTCCTTTATGTCCCAATTTACACCCAAGACTCGCTCGTGCGAACTTACATCAAAAGAATAGTTATTTACCAACCTGGCACATTCACTATCAGGAATGGCCTTTATAACCTGCTCATTGTTTGACAGCCACTTTCTCAAATGAAAACCACGCCTTCTAAGTACTTCACATAATGATCTTTGAGCGGAGATCGCTTCTTCTACTGATGAAACCGAGAATAAACAATCGTTTACATAAAAGTTGTTGCGTACGATCTCTAATATAGTTGGATCGTAAAGGTGTGCAAAGTCTAATGCAGTTTGTCGCAGGCAGAAGTTGGCGCAGCTAGGTGAAGATTTTGCACCAAAAATGTGCACTAACATTTGATAGGAAGCTGGAGTTTCTTCTAGGCATCCGTTTGGCCACCAAAGAAAACGTAAGGCATTAGCATGCTTAGGTTTCACAAACACTTGATGAAACATTGCCTCTATATCGCCTACAAGGGCTATGCGGTTCTTTCGAAATCGCGTCAGGACCCCAATTAGACTGTTCATTAAGTCGGGACGTCGCATTAAGTTATCGTTTAAAGATACGTTGCTGTATCTAGCTGCACAGTCAAATACCACTCTCACTTTGTTAGGTTTATTAGGGTTGACCACTGGGTGATGAGGCAAGTACCACTTAGTAGCCTCGTTAACACTTAACTCTTGACTTGTTAATTTTCTTGCGTACCCTTTTTCTAGATAGCCATTTATTACGTCAAGATACTTAGCCTTTAGATGTGGATCGCTTAAGAACCTACGCTTTAAAGCTGCGAGTCTGTGCTTTGCTATCGCATAGTTGTTGGGAAGACTTACTTGAGAGTGTCTCCAAAGCAACGGGAGCTGATAATGTCCTTTGTGTATGGTAACCGAATCTTGCATTAAATGAAAAGCCGCACGATCTTCCTTGGAGTTTGGAGTATCTAAAACAGTCGTGCCCTTTACAAATTCTGAATCCCATAAACTCTCTATAAGTTGATAAGCTGCTTCATCTGTCTTACGTGAAAAGTGAACCTTGCAATTCGTAGAATAAGATGGTGATAGAGAAGGCCCGAGCAAAGACCAGCCCAGAGGTGTATAAATAGCTGACGGAGTACCACGCGATCCTTTGCGAAATTCGCTAGTACAGAACAGCTCTGGCACGTCTACTCCTATTAATAAACCGACCTCGACTTTAGATAAAGTGTCGAGCTTTATTCCTTTTAGATGGGGAAGGTCCAAAATTTTCCTTTGTGTCGGAACAAGATTAGGTCGAACTGGTATCTCGTCGATCGAGAAGACACTAGATATGGTGTAGTACACCTCTCCATCTAAACCAGAGACTTCAAGTTCACAAGATATGCCGTCGTATCCTTTAACCGAACCTGCCAAGGTCTGCAAACAAATTTTTTCGGATCGACCAGTTATTCCTAGTGACTGAATAAGGGTCTTGTCACAAAACGTGTGAGTAGATTCTTGGTCCAAGAACGCATACGTTAGAACTTCCTTTTCTTTATACCTAACCCTAACTGGAACTACACAAAGGTATACATTTGCATCTGAATCGGTGGCCTTTGAAACTGTAGAGAGCGCAATAGTGTTTTCTGGTGGGTTATCAGTATTTAGATTGCTGACTTCAGGCGCTGTCCTTTTGGAAACTGGGGAACTCTTTCTTGTAAAATGTAATAGCGTGTGATGGAATGGGTTAGTGCAGCCTTCTACTGTACAAGAATTAACCCTTTTGCATTGGGGGGTGCGATGTCTCGAGCTGAAGCATTTATGGCATAATTTTGAGCGTTTTATAAATTCAAAGCGGTCATCAATCGAAATTTTTATAAATTCTTTACAGTCAATTAATCTATGTGTACTAGATTTACAGTACCAACATTCTCCCCAATGATTTTGGGGCTTCAATTCTCGATCGCTATTGTTAAAAGTTGTGTAAGAAGCTTTTACCTTAGACGTTGACTACGTTTAAAGATCTTAAGTCAAATAGAGAGTTTGCCTCTTCAGACTCCTGTTGCACGAATTCACTAAAGTGTGAGAAATTGGCCAGTTTTCCTGACCTATTTTCTACTTGAACGTCCCTTTTTACCCACCTGGTTCTTAAGTTGTACGGTAACTTTTTTACTAATAGAGTCAACGTGTCTAAAGAGTCAAGGTTGCTGTAGCATCTGATGTCCTTAACTATGACACTACACTTTTCTAGAAGCTCTGCAAATCTTTTTAGTTCCTTTGCATCACCTGAAATAATCGAAGGGAATTTCTTGAGTCTTTGTTCGCAGACATCTGACACGATCCACGGCGAGCCATATTCCTTAAAAAGGCGATCCTTAGCTAATCGGTAACAATTTTGACCTGTTTCAGAAAAATGTTGTATCTTTTCTTTAATCGGATCCGTACAATGCTGAACGAGTAAACAAAGTGCTCTCTGGTCTTTGTGGTAAAGGGGCGTTCTGACTCTCTGGCGCTCTAATAATATCGGCCTTACATTCTGCACCGCTCTTAAGTAATTGTGATGATGAACTTGGAAAGGCGTTACTAATGGCCGGGGAAAAGGGTTTAGCTTGAAGAGAGAGCTCTTTCTTTAACTGCGAACTGCCCAAAGGGTCGCGTGATTTTACCTCAAGGTCGCGTTCTGCCTTGACATCTGCTTCCATCCAGATTTCGTACTAAGCATTCGCTAACTCTAATTTTCTGCGAGCCTCCTTTTGCCGTATCCTTTGTTTCAGCTCATTTTCTTTCTGCTGTATCTTTTGTTTCATCTCATTTTGGGTCTTTTCCTCCTCAATAACTTCTCTTAGCTGAGCGGCCTCTAGTTGTGCTAGTTTAAGTTTTTCGCGAGCGCGGAGACGTTTCATACTAATTCTGGATGACGTGCTAGAAACGTTAGAAGACTTCGAGCTCAGGTTTGAGGCTCTAGAGCATTCGCTGGGGGCTTTTGAACTTAATAAATCGGGACCGGGTTTACTTGATGAGGGCAGGTTGGCATCATCACAAAACGAACACCTAATTTTTAGAAACCATTCCTCCCTACGGGTATCAAACTCGAACTTGTTATGAGTAACGGCGGCAATAAGCGTGGAATCAACACAGTTATCAATCATAGAATCAATTAAGGTCTTGTGCTCTTGGTCAATTTTATCAAAAACAGTATTAAGTTTGTCTACGTCAGGATTTCGTAACGACATTAACTTTTCTGCGCATTTATAACTTTCATTTAGTTGCGATTTTAGGTTTTCGATCGCCAAGTTAGTATTAGTTTTATCTTCCTCAGATGTCATTATGCCAATCAGTTTAAACAATAAACCAAACAATAATAACAATAAGTTCAAATTATAAGTTTCACGTCTTGTCACACAAATCGCGTCACGCAATTTACTTTAGGTTTTTCAAATATAAATACGTTATTATTATTACAAATCGTTCCAACAATTTTATGAGATTTCACGTGTAATAATAATTTAATACCGTTTACGCTGTTGATGTTGATGGATGTTTGCCGTCGTAGACTTTGACGCTCTTCTGAAATTTTTGATAAGCAGTCGATAGAGCTTCTTCGTTAGGGACTTTAAGGCTGACCTCAAAGACGAAGAGATTGTTGAAAACCCTTTTTGCCAACGATGACGATGAGACCGTCGCAAACCTTTCCTTTCGACTTGAAAAGAGAAAATTGTCGAAAACTTTTTTCGATTTCCAAAGAAATGAAACGCCGTTGAAAAACTTTTCCTTTCGGATTTCGAAAGGGAAAACACGTTGAAAAACTTTTGTAACGGAGTCGCAAACTGCCTCGTCCTTCCTCCAACTCCTCACAAACGCGCTTTACGACCAGCACCAGATTTATAATTTTATTTCACAAAACAAAACAATAATGGCGGCGCCGGTCCGAAACGGTTTTTCTAAACAATAACACAAATATTACATTAAATAACGCATAAACACAATACACACTCACCAACGATGTTGGGCGGACGAGCAAAGGAAGTATCAAATAGCAAATTCTCTATCTTAAGTAGACAACGTCCAAAGGGACAAATATAGCAGCCAAATCAATCTGAAGACTATGCAAAAATGCCAAGTCCCAGCCAGCTCAAGAAAAGGCTTACTCAAACAACGTGGCACCACTTTATGGCCAACAGCCGCGCAAGAACGCAACTAAAAGGTAGCGCTGATTATTCAGCGCCGATACTAAAGACGCGCCGGCTCGAAACCCGCACCAAACATCCAAATTCTCGAATAATTTACGCGGACGACGTAACAGTATGTAAAGATAATTCTGCTAAAAATGTGAATGGTAAATTTTTAATAAAAATTTTTGATTTAAAAATAAGTTTGGTTTTTGTTAGATCGGTCACAGAACGGTGTCTTCCCAAAAAATTCGTCCAAAATTCCGGTTGAAAATAACAATTTGGTAGAGGTCGCAAATGATAAGTTTACTTATTCCAACAATTTAATTTTGAATTAATACAATTGTTTTTCATAGATGATGTAGAAGCAACCTCAAACAAAAAAGCAAAAATCGGTTCTCCTAAGAGTACCAATGGTGAGTTCTTATGGAGTTCTTATGGAAAGTGAATTAATTTTTAAGCAATTCTTGTCTTTTCATAGAACCCCAGAATTCTAGTAAAACTTCGGTTAAAGTTGGAAAGCTAAACCCAAACGGTAAGTTTTTATATAAAAAATTCTGATTTAAAAATAATTTTAGTTTTTCTTAGAACGATTGCAAACTAACATCTCCCCGGAAAATTCGTCAAAAATTCGAGCTGAAAATAGCAATTCGGTGGAGGTTTTCCACGGTAAGTCTATTTATTGTAACAGTTTGATCTTGAATAAATATTTAATTCTTTACAGATGTGATACAACCATCGCAAACTAAAACCAACTCAATCCTGTTGAAATTATCAATGGTGAGTTTTTATAAAAAGAATGTGATTTGAAATTAATTTTGGTTTTTCTTGGAACGGTCCGAAGTTGAAGAGTTTTCAGAAAAAGTAACAGATGCAGATGGGGAGATCAACACTTTCATACAAAAATATTTTTCCAGTATCCGGACTTTTTCCAAAAAAGGGAAAGTTCAATCTATTTTTAATTTTTGTTATAATGAAGATTTGAAACTACTAAATCCAAAAATCATCAATCGTATTTTATAACTGCAAAGAAATCGCTTAAAATTAAATTATAGTTTTGCTTATATTTTGAAAAACATCGATAATGGGCAATTGCGTTATTACCATGCATCCTATAACAACAACGTAATGATGGAATCCGCTTGTTTGATAAACGATCACCAGGATTTGTTAGGAGTTTTTTAATTCGCTGGCTGAAGAATCGTTTTTTGATAAAATTAATCGTCCCAACACCAAATGAAAAATCGTAAATATCCCCAATATTACGTTTTATGTAAACCATATAAAAGACGTGCCACTTGGTGCCCCGATTTCTCTACCTGATTATATAAAAAACAACCATGGTTTGGAAATGTAATTGCTGATGATAATTTGTTTTTTTTTTTGTTGTTTGGTAGTGGACCAAGGTGCAAACCCTCACAAATGTGAGCAACCTCGGTAAAATTTATTTCGTAAATATTGTACTCATTTTGATGTCGCTCCTGAACATTTTGCGATTTCAACTTTTTAATTTTATCCATTTAGAGGATTTTTTTCAACACAATCTCATTGCGTATGAGCTTGACGGTAAGGCTACCAAACTTGTCCAGCGTAGCCGCGAGTTCTACAAGGATACAATGCGATTGAACGTTTATAAAAATCATCTAAGTGCTATTGTAGATTTTGAACAATATTGTGGTGTGTACAAATGCGTCCACTGCGATAAGCTGTGGTATCGAAACTGCGACTATTATCGCCATACCAAAAGCTGCACCACCACGGTGCATGAGGTTTTAATGAGGTTTTTCCAGGGGTATTCACAAAAATTCTGCTATGACTTTCAAAAAATTAGAGAAAATAGGAATTATTGTGCCCACTGTGACCGTCATTTTCCATTCTTTGCTTGTTACAATTTTGAAGCGTACTTCTCAAAAAAATAGATTTCTAATAGTTCCACGTTGACTTTGGATGCTTGTCACATCCCTTGTAGCGTTGCAGTAGCAAGCAATGTCCCTGGCTACAAATCTGGCGTTTGTTTTGTCTTGAAAGGGAGTGAAGAAGAGTTGGTTCAAAAGTTAGTAGATTATTTAGAGGCCATATCAGAAGTTTCTTACAAGCTGCTTCTTTAAAAATTTAATTATGTATTTGAACAATTGGAAATGAGTAAAAATGTGAGAAAAGAAAAAAATTTTGAATAAATTTAACTCTTGTTGCAAGGAATTGGTTGTGCTTGGTTTCAATTCGGTTTCCTTTGATTTAAATCTTATCAAAGCCACGTTAATTCAAATTCTTCTAAAAGACATTCAATTTGTGATTAAAAGGACCAACAGTTATCTTTGTTTGAAAACATCTAAATTACGATTTTTAGATATTAAACAATTTTTGGCTCCTGGATTTAGTTATCGAAAGTTTTCGATAGCTTATGGGGCAGAATTCAGAAAATTTTATTTTTCGTACGAATTTGTGACTGATCTTGATAAATTAAAAATTGGATTGCCTGAACACAGTGTTTTTTATTCTTTTTTATTCAAATCGAATATCACCCAAGAAGAATACAATCTAGTGGTAAAAACGTGAATGGAAAAAGGTTGGAGCTCCCTACGTGACATGCTTATTTACTATAATGTACTAGATTGTGTTTCTTTTGTGCAAGCAGTTCAAAACTTACTCCAACCTTATCTTCAAAAAAGTTTGGATATCTTTAAATCGTCTTTTCTGTTAGTGGAGTGGCCAAGCTACAAATGCTGAAGAAAATTTTTAAAAATGCCTTTTTTTGCTGTTTCCCAAGCGCTATGGAGATCTGAACAAGAACCTTCGATCCTAATTGACAGGTGGGTTAAGTTTAATTTTCTGCCACCTTGCAATTTCTGGAGAAACCAAAATCCGCAGCCATGAGATTGAGAACCTCGAAACGTCAAAAAAGTTCTCGGTTTAGACGCCAATTCTCTTTACCTTCACGCTATTACTCAGAATAACCCCACTGGTTATTTTTGTCGCTATAAAGAAGATTTTCGGCCTGATCCTTGTTCTAAATTTGGTTATCCTACCAATGGTTAAGTTATGTTGCCTTCAAGCAAAACATGTTTTTCAAACTCTTTTCAATATGGGAGAAAGAAGAGTCAGCAAATATACAGTGGCGGCTAAAAGTTTAAATACACCTACGCCATTTTAATTTTTTGTTCAAATTAAGTTTCATGACTTTTAACCGACGTTTTTGAAATCCTCGTGAAAAAATCTATCTAATAAAATAATGGCAAAATGTCAACTCTCTACATATTTATTTACAATCCAATGTGCAAACACGAGGCCATAAGTTTAAATGCAGTGTTGTAGATTTTCGCTATAAGCAAGCGCTCACGTAATTTCTTAGTTAACTAGAATGATTTTTTATGTGACTTGTGACATCATGCTACTCGTCTTGTTAAAATTAAGTTTGAGCTAATACGAAAACGGCAGTTGATAGATTAAGATTTTGTAAGCTGTTTGTTCTTGAACGAGAAGTTAATTTTGTAATTTGTTCAATGGTGATTGGAAAAATCGATAACTTAAAGAAAGCGCCCTTGAAAAATATTTCGGAGTGTAGAATGTTTTCATCAAATGCGTTTTCTATTGGCAGTAAATAATTAGTGTTTTTATTGGTTAATTGGTCTGATTACTGTCCATTGCATAGAATCCATGGCATAATGCATAGGTTTTCAAAGTGCTCCGTACGGAGCCCCAGGGCTCCGCGAGCTATTCGTTTACTTATAAAAATACTGACTTGGCTAATTGTGCAACTGTCCAAAGAAGCAATAACGGCATTAATAAAAGTTTTTTTTTAAGGAACACCATGATTTTGGGAGAAAAATAGCGAAATCGGACAGGAAATTGAAGTAAAGACCTTTTTCTTTCTCTTTTTTTTTAGAGATTACCATGATTTTGGGAGAAAAGTAGCAAAATGGGACAGGAAATTGAAGTGAAGATCTTTTTTTAGAGATCACCATAATTTCGGAAGAAATATAGCGAATTGGGAGACGAAATTGAAGTGAAGATTTTTTTTTTTTTTAGAGACTACCATGATATTGGGAGAAAAAAGTGGAAGACGAAATCAAAGCCCTTTTTTTTCTACAGAACATCAATTTTTGGCAATTCTTGCCTCGGGTCCCTGAATTTAAATATCCATCACTGTAAGTAACAATGTGTTTTTTTGTTTTTATTTTTATAAATTTATTTTGGGGCTCCGTAAATAATGGTCAACTTCTTTATGGGCTCCATAACACCAAACGTTTGAGAACCTTTGGCATAATGGACCAATTTGTGTACCAAGATATTATCAAGAATGTATTGCTGCCTATACGGAAGATTTTTTGCCGGTGACTTGGATTTTTACGCAAGATTGTGATTCCAAACATATGGCTAAGTCAGTTTAAAAGTTGTTGGAATAAGAAAAAGTTTAGATTCTGGACTGGCCTGCTCAGTCCCCAGACCTCAATCCACTGGAACATGTCTGGGGTAAAATGGGACGAGCTTTGAACAATCAATAGTCTAAAAATCTGGATAAACTGTACACAAATTTTTAAAAATTTTGGTATGAATTTCCATTGGAAAAATGTAAAAGTATATCGGTAGCATGCATCAAAGATGCGTTGAAGTCATCAAGAAAAAGAGTTATGACTCAAGATATTGATATTATTGTTTTTTTTAATAAAATTATTCAAGTGTATTTGAACTTATGACCTTGTAAAAATTAATTTTTTAAATATATTAAATTTTGTAATCGCTTTGAACCTTGCTATTACTTTTCTTATAGGTCTTTCTGATAGAACTTTTTACGAGGATTTCAAAAATGTTGGTTAAAAATCATGAAACTCAATTTGAACAAAGTTATGAACGAAATACCAGAAATGGCGTAGGCGTATTTAAACTTTTGGCCGCCACTGTAATTTACCAGTGGACGGTTATTCTGAGCAACAAGACACTGTATATCAATTTCTTAATTGTTTTTTCCATTCTTGTGACCAATGTAATACCAACCGAAATGCCGATGGTACTCTGCAAGAGACGCATCCCGTTAAAAAAAATTTTCCATGAGGATATTCGGAAGGAAACAGGGGACAACAGAAAAAAGATGGAAGAAGGATTTCGTGTGGCAGAGATGAGGAAGTGTGAATGGTTGCAAATAAAAAAACAACCAGAAGTCTCTTGTTTTTTGAAAACGCTAAAATTAGTAACCCCCAAACGGAAATTATGTTTTGAAAAAATATTAAAAGGTGTCTAAAACAAAACACTCTACGGCTTTTTTATCATCGACATTCACACTCCCGACGAATTAAAAGAAAAATTTAAAAACTTTTCCTTGATTATAAAAACAGATCTCTCGGGAAGACATTGGTCCATACCAGGGGCGCCGGAGTTTTTTTTCCAGGGGGGGCAAATTTCAAAAAAAGAGCACTCCAACAAAAGTCGTTTATAGCAACCATGTCGCAATCAAATTAGCATATTCTTTAAAAAAAAGGTCTTCACTTGTAGTCGATCTCCCATTTTCCTGTTTTCGCCCCAAAATCATAGTGTCTCTAAAAAAAAAAAGTCTTCACTTCTAGTCAATCTCTGATTTTCCTAATTCGTCCCAAAATCATAGTGTTCTCTAAAAAAAAAAAAATAGTCGATCTCTGATTTTCCTATTTCGTCCCAAAATCAAAGGTCTTCACTCAAAATCGTTCTTTCACTCTAAACAAACATCTGTCTCATTCGCCTCACCCGAAATCCATCACTACCTAAAACTTACGATTTTCGCGACTTTTATTATTGTACCATGATTTACGGATGTCTTTAATTTTAGAAACATCGTTGCATTTGACGGTGATCGAGATTACATAGGTTAAATGTAGAGCAGATCTAAAAATATTTCTGTAAAACAAATTTCAAAAGGCACAATCTGCCCCCTGTGCCCCCGTGTTTTCAGAATATTAAAAGGCAGGGGGGGCAATTGGCCCCCTTCCCCCCGCTTCCGGCGCCCCTGGTTCATACATGCAAACGTGGCAGAGGAGCATGGCAATTTTAAGAAACCGTATAAATATTTAATAAGTAGTTATTTTGCAGAAAATTTTTTAAATTAATTCGGAAATGGCCAAATTTTACCTGGAAATGGGCTTAAAAATCACCAAAATTTACGAATTCATAGTTTTTTCCGCAAAAATGTTTTGCTTCTCTGGCACAAAAAATTGTGAATTCCAGAGGAATTGTAGACACTGATAAATTCTTAATTGCTCTTATCAATAAATTAACTGGAAATTTTTTTTATTCCGCTAGTTTGCTAAATAAGGAAAAGCACAGAAATATTACTTACCATTCGGAGGAAACAGTAAACAAACCTATCAACGACCCCGCTTTATTCATTTGGACGAAATTAAAAAGGATATTTATGAAGTAAAAAGTTTAAAAAACAAAATTGTTAACGACTCTCGATTCAAATTGGACTCAATGTATACCTCAATTCAAAACTTTACATATTAAAATTTTTTTATCTATTTTTAAAAAAATACATTCCGGATCGTCATTTTGAGCTGTTAGAAACCGACACCAACTCTATTTATTTTAGCATTAGCAAAGAAAATTTCGATGACTGTGCTCTAGAGGTGTTTAAATTTAAGTCATGTTGAAAAAGTGCATGTTTTCGGAGCTTATATGGTCCATTGGACTTTAAAAACACCTCCCATGCAAAAAAAAATTCGAAAAAAATACTCTTTGCTTTCCCTCATGTTCTCTTTGTTTCACCTCAACACACCTAATTTGCTCAAAGGGAATTTCCTGATGACGTCATTTTTTCATTTATTTATTATAACTTGAGTTTCAGAGCAGATAGAAAAACAAAACCAATTGTATTTGATTTCAACAGATTTGTGCTTCATTTTGAGAGTAAACTTGATGACGTCAATTGTGTATGAAGACGTCATAATTGCCAATTGTTTTTTTTTAAACCAATTCGTATTGGAAATGTTGAAATGATTAATTCAGTTTAAACAAAAATATATAAGAATGTTGGAAATTGGATTTTCCTAAAACAAAATAACTTGACAAGCAATAGAAATATTAAACAAGCGTATTATATGACTATAGAAAGCACTAAACGTAAAGCAATTAAACTTGGAGTTGTCACATAAAAAAGCAAGAGAGCAACACGTAAAGTCAAAATTCAGACTAGTTTCAAAGATTTTGTATTTTGGCTGTTGTTGATACCAGAGTTATTTAACTGCTATAACATCTTATTTTGATAGTGCATTTAGATATTGACCATAAATCATTATCGTAGATACAGTAGGTGTAATAATTTACTAACATGGTAGCAACCGATGAACCATCTCGTAAAAAGATCAAAACTCGTTCTTCAAAAGATTACTTTTTAATTGGACAAAGTGCTGAACACATTAGTGGAAACAAACTACCCTTGTTAGGGCAAATACTTCAGTACGTTCTGCATTTAAAAGAATTATCACCAGTTACTACTCCCTTGAAAAACCATCTATATCATGCTGTTGATGAAGTACTATTAATTTGGTCTCGCGCTGGAATTAAAACAAAATGCAATAATGCGATTAAAAAAGGAGTATGACAACTGGCAACAACTCTGCAAAAACAAAACATGTTCATCTGATCCTGAAAGAAAACGTGAAATATTTGCTGAAGCTTTATCAAAACTATGGGATATAGGGGCTTCAAATGCCATTCAGACGATCCAAAAAAATAAGATGTCAAAGGAGAGGAAAGCTGAAGATATATTTTTTTATGAAGACCAGCAGAGCGCAAGAAAAGGTGTCATTGGAGGGAAAGATGCACTGTATAAGAAAAGCGTTCAAAAACGCCAAGAAAGATTTGCCAGATCAATTGTTGTCACCCAGTCGAGCAGTGATGATGAAACAGATGTAGAGTCGTTCAGCCAGTCAAGCTCTGCTGCCTCCAATCCATGCTCAAGTTCGGAAAAGGAGCAAGTTGAACCAGCTGATCCAAGCTCTCCAAGTTTTTTTGTAACTTTAAATGTACCTAAAAATTTGATTAACTGCACTGAAATTACTCAGGTTTTAGACAGGTTCAAAACTTCTGATAACGCTGCCACTATGTTGGTAGCATCATTCATAAAAGCTTGCCAAGGTGACGTTAACGACTTCTGTCTTTCACGCTCAACTACCTATAGAGCTCGCATAGCAAACAGACTGCGAATTTCTGATGAAATTTTTAAAGAAATACGTAAAGCTTTATCTCAGGATCTGGCTCTCCACTGGGACGGTAAACTAACAAAGGATTGTTTTGGCAATAAATATGAGGCGCTTTCTGTACTGATTTCAAGAACATCAACTTATAGAGGGCAAGCTTTTGGGAGTACAGAGGTTAGAAAAAGCAAGTGGAACAGCTCATGCAGATGCAAGTTATGATTTACTTGAGGTGTGGAATTTGAAGCAACATGTGAAAGCTTTGGTTTTTGATACAACTGCCAGCAACACTGGTTGGAACAATGGTGCTGCAAAATGCTTGGAAAAGCTTTTAGATGAAAAGCTTTTTTACAACGCGTGTCGTCATCATATATACGAGCTTATTATTGGCGCTGTAAATACATGCATATTCGGTGACTCATCAGCTCCAGATGATGCCAATTTCAAATGTTTTCCAGCAGAGTGGCCAAAAATAGACTTTTCTAAAGACTATCACATTTTGAAAATGTCTTCAGAATGGCTTAAAGAAAAGTTGAAACTGGTCATATGTGAGCTGCAACAGATTATTGAAAAGGAAAAAACAACGAAAAAAGCTTTTGTGAGAGGAGATTATAGGCAATGTACAGAAAATACACTTGCATTGCTAGGTTCTGCTCCTTCTAATTTTTTTTATCACAAACCTGGCGCTACTTCTAGTGCCCGATGGATGGGCAAAGTGTTATATTGCCAAAAAATGCTTATGTGATCCGATCAAATGTCTTATGACTATGAGTTTGTAAAAAAGCTTCATCGAATATATTTGTTTATTGCTCTTTTTTATGTTCCAGCATGGCTGAAATGTAACATCGGTATGGATGCTCCAATTAATGACTTAACTTTTTTGCATGACATGCTAAGGTACAAGAACGAAGATTTGACTGTAGCTGATACCGCGTTCAACAAACTTTCATCACATCAATGATATCTGACGCAAGAAACGGTGACATTCTCCTTTTCTAGTTAGCATCCTTTGCTGACAAATGAAATAAAAGAGTCCATGGCATTCCAGCTGCTTTCAATATCACCACCAGATGAATTGCGCAGAGGAATTCCCGTTTTTAAAATAAACATTGACAGGTGTTCTAAACTTTGCGACTTTATTGAACCTGAAGCTTGATTTATTTTTGAATGTCTGAGAATGGATAACGACTGGCTCTACGACAAACCAGAGCAATAGACTGCGAACAAATCATTCAAAAAGGGTCAAAAATTTGTTGCCAACATTAAAGTTGTTAACGATGCAGCTGAAAGAACTGTGAAACTATATTTAGACTATGCTGCCATTTTAACAGAAAATGAAGAGCAACGAGTTAGTTTGTTGCAAGGAATTGAAAAACATCGAAAACAAGTTGGCGACTTTAAAAAATCTACTTTAGGTCCTAATTTACAATTCGCAACCACAGCACTTACAAACATTTCCGATAAAAAGCAATACTTCACAAGTAAAAGTACCGGTAGTCTAATTTAAAAAGTAGAATTAGTGAATTACTGAAGACTAGTAATTTTGTAAAATTTATTGCATGTATCACTCAAAAAGCGGTATCTATTAAGTTTTCTATACATTTACTGTAAAAATGAAGTTGTCATTATGACGTCATCAAGTTTACTCTCAAAATGAAGCACATGCTTGTTGAAATCAAATACAATTGGTTTTGTTTTTCTATCTGCCCTGAAACTCAAGTTATGATAAATAAATGAAAAAATGATGTCATTAGGGAATTCCCTTTGAGCAAATTAGGTGTATTATTTTAACCCTTATGAGGGAAAGTAAATAGATATTTTTTTTTGAATTTTTTTGCATGGGAGGTGTTTTTAAGGTACAATGCACTATATAAGCTCCGAAAACATGCACTTTTTCCACATGACCTAAATTTGAACACCTCTACTGTGCTCCTCCCCATTTAAAGCCCAACTATTTTTTGTGACAAGATAAAGTGGTTGACTTCGGAAGTGTGTCCTGAACACGAGGAAGCCTTCATCCAGTGTAAAATTGCAGGCAAAGATTGGGACACCCGACCTTGTTGCTCTTCCTTTGAAACCTTTGATAAAAAAACATTAGGTAAAATGAAGGTGGAATATGAAGAGAAAAACCAAGTTTGCCTTGCTTCGAAATTGTATTATTGTCAAGGAGAAACGAATAAATAAGTCCGTAAGGGGGTGTCCATTGCCCAGAACCTTCTCACCTTTGACCAATACTTGAATGTTTTAGAGACCAACAAGCCACTTCTAGTGGAAAACCGTGGATTTCGTACAAAAAAACACCAAATTTTTAGCTATGTACAGTAGAAAAAAGGATTACCGTAAGTAATTTCTATCCCAAAAGGAAAGTGTTGAATGATGGGGTTCACACAGAGCCGTTAGACTTGTAAGAGGTTTCCATTTTGCCAAATTTTTTTCACGCACCGAGGTGATTCCAAAAATTGTTGTATTTTTTGTAATTTTTTTGTGAAGTTTTCAGCCAGCGAATTTTTCCATTGTCTTTTCCGTGAATTTTCATTGTATTACAAAAGTTGTATGCAGGGGCGCCGGAAGCGGGGGGAAGGGGGCCAATTGCCCCCCCTGCCTTTTAATATTCTGAAAACACGGGGGCACAGGGGGCAGATTGTGCCTTTTGAAATTTGTCTTACAGAAATATTTTTAGATCTGCTCTACATTTAACTTATGTAATCTCGATCACCATCAAATGCAACGATGTTTCTAAAATTAAAGACATCCGTAAATCATGGTACAATAATAAAAGTCGCGAAAATCGTAAGTTTTAGGTAGTGATGGATTTTGGGTGAGGCGAATGAGACAGATGTTTGTTTAGAGTGAAAGAACGATTTTGAGTGAAGACCTTTGATTTTGGGACGAAATAGGAAAATCAGAGATCGACTATTTTTTTTTTTTTAGAGAACACTATGATTTTGGGACAAAATAGGAAAATCAGAGATTGACTAGAAGTGAAGACTTTTTTTTTTTTTTAGAGACACTACGATTTTGGGGCGAAAACAGGAAAATGGGAGATTGACTACAAATGAAGACCTTTTTTTTTTAAAGAATATGCTAATTTGATTGCGACATGGTTGCTATAAACGATTTTTGTTGGAGTGCCTTTTTAACAAAAAGTGCCCTTTTTTTGAAATTTGCCCCCCCTGGAAAAAAAACTCCGGCGGCCCTGGTTGTATGTTATAACGATATGTTATAACTTATATTGTCGTCAGCGTGGTCGAGTGGTTAAAGCACCGTGCTTATGATCGACATGGTCTTGGTTCAAAACCCACTCGCACCATTCTGTGTCCTTGGGAAAGACACTTTACGGCACTTTTCCCTGCATGGTGGTCTTGGCAAGCAGTTTTAAATTACAGTAATATCTCTATTAAATTACAAGCGGACAGCAATATCTTGGCATCTCCGGAAGCAGGTCGGGGTAATTGTCTACCCTATGTATTAGCGTCTCCGTCGCTTTCCTGCGAGTCAGGAGGATAATAAATATAAAATAAATAAATAACGTTTGCTTTTATTTTGTTACACGACCAACTAGCGTAATGTCTTTGCGATTTCAAAATCCAACCAGCTTTGTGGTGAGCGACCTTCCGGACTTGGAAAGTCTTATTGGGTCTTACGTTTTATAGACAGTCTAAAACAACTCTGTCCTGAAATAAAACAGGTTGTTTATGAGTATGAGGTATGGCAAGAAATGTTTGATCGTTACACTGATAAAGTAAACTTTAAAGAAGGCATGCCGAGTCTTGAAGACCTAAAAGAAAGTTGAGATGCGTTTCTGGTACTAAACGATTTGATGTTTGCCAATTCCGAATTTTTATCCAAAATCTATAGCGTCTACTCCAATCACTTTCATTTCAGTATTCTCATGACCATGCAAAACTTGTTTTATACAGGTTTGCGTGAAATAAGTCTCAACGCACAAATTATGGTTCTCGTTAAAAGTTGTACGGACGTGAATCAAATTGCACATTTTTTACGATAGATCTACCCCAAAACGTATGAAAATGCTCTTGAGGCATATAAAGACGTTGTATCTTCCAAAAGAGTTTATTTGGTGATTAACTTACGCTGCGAAACACACGATAATTAACGTATTCGTTCATTAATAAATCGCTTGCGAAAGAATGAACCCACCTTGCGCTTGCTACAAAAGGCCCACACACCTTTGCAAAAGCGCATTCTAGACAAAGCATCGTCCAAGTTAATACGTTGTCTTTGTGACTGCGCTCACAACGTGCTGCAAGAAAACGTCAACATATCGCATCATCACAAGCAAAAATTAAGAGCAAACTTCAAAAGTTGGCTGACCGTAAGGCACCATTAAAAACGAAACAAAGATTTATACAAAAGGTAGATTTTTAGCCCTCTTGTTGTCTGCACTTGCTCCTATCATTAGTGGTGTGGTAGGTAGTCCTATAAAATGAGAAGGTTTATCACGTTGGAACCCGAAGTGCATGAAAAACTCAAAAACAAAAACGAAGTCACAAACAAAAAAGTGCTTTCTGAACTCGATGCGAAAATGCAAGAAATCTTAACTTTTAACCGACCCGACAGCGAGAAACAACCCTTTATAACGAGGTGCTGCAAAAATCGAAGTTATTTCTGAAAAAGTTTTAACCGAAAACATCAATGAAAAAACCCTTGTCTGAAAGTGCAGTGTTAAAGCGTTTCAAAAAACAAACCAAAGCCAAATAACTATTCAAAGACGCCACCAGCAAAAAGAATTTAGACTGGAATGAGGACGGTTAAATGTTGTTAGACGATCGAGTGGTGCTTGGATCTCATATCGACTTGTTTCAATCGACCTTAAAGAAACGAGAAAAACTTTATCCGGTGTATGCGAGTTTGAATTGGTGCTCTGGGAGTGTTTAAACTATTGCCACCCTAAAAAAAACTTTTTTCTATTTTCCAGAAAGCCACCTAAAAATGCCATCGCAAGACACTTATACACTTCACACACCGATACGAAAAAATTTCAAACGCAGAAAAACGATTGTGCCTAGTGCCAACCTTCAAATGCAAGTTGATTTTATCAATTTTTCTTTGCTCAAGATGTTATTGAACAAAGAACGCTTAATTATACTCTCGCACCTTTGATCGGTGTTCTTCCTGTAACAGGGAAGCCAGGTGCTTATGTTTCCAAAAGGTACAAAATACATTACCATCCTTCTTAAAGAAAAATCTTAGCGACATTCACATCTCGCTTCGTGACGATCAAGCAAAACGGATTTGTTTTCGCAAGGGAAAAGTGATTGTGACTTTGCATTTATGACCAAAAAACTAAATTCGTTATAAAAACCAGGTACAAAGGAAAAACTTGTTATTGCAAGAAATCAATGGTAGCAGAAACATGCGGGTCAAATATTGTTGTGATGCAGAAGCATACGAAAACTACTATTTATCTCAAGTTGGTCATCTTATTTTGCTGGGGCACGAGTGCAGCAAGGTTATGGACTAGGCAATCGGTTTAGCTCCATTGCCAAAAGCGTTTTTTTGTCAAAAACGGTGCCAAAACCCTTGGAAAACAAGTTTTGCAAAGCGGTGTCCAATTTGCTTCCGATGTCTTACATGGTAAAGACGCCAAACAAGCTGCCATTGACCAAGCAAGAGCTGCTGGTTCAAAGCTCTTGACTAACCCTGAACTGATGAAAAAGCGAAAAGTTGACATTCTTACAAGCACGCCTTGATGTGTTTTTTCTTTTTTTGTATTTTATTAATAAACGATACATGTAGAATCAATGTTGTAATAAATCTCAAATAAAGCGAGAGATAGAGCGATCGTTTGCAGTTAGATTTGACGTAAAATCAGATACAATAACATGCAAAGGTATGCCACGACAACGAAATCAAATAAAATAGACACAATAGTGATCGCAAAAACTTAAAAAGTACGCTTGTAAGGTTTTGCGAAATGTAAATCCAACCTGATAAGGAGTAAGAGTAGGAGTAGGTCCATGTAAGGCTTGAGACCACAAGTAGGGGATAGTCCGTAACAGTCAAAATATTCTACTCGACCGCGCTTGTCGAAATAAACCGCAACCCAATGTTTCCCGGGTTCACTACTCGGGTCCGAGTTGATGACGTAAGCAGACGGAAAAGTAGGTTTTTCCAACTGATCCAAAGCACAGACTTTTTTAAAGATGCTTTTTGTTTTCGAGTCGTTCTTGAGCAAGCATTCAATTGGCAATGTGTTCATGCTGTGTAGTCAAAAGCAACGTTTCTGTCTTGATCAATCTCCAGTAAGTTGTTGTGTTCGGCAAGCACAATGACCGTAGAGTACGTGCAGTAGCTGTAGCAAAATGAATTTCGATGCGTATGTTGCCATGCTTTATCAACTCAAAACCAACCTTACTCGAATCCATCTGAGGTGTGAGATCAAAAACAAACAAAGCACAGCCGTCTTTGTACTGTCCTCGCGAAATAGCATTTCCTGTGTCACGATAGTGCTGACCCGTTTGCGTAAACAAACGAACATAACATCAAACAAAACGATCATTGGTAAAATCTGATTGCAGTGGCTTGGAAGGGATTTGAACTCCATCACGGTAAATCGTCATGAAATTGATGCTGTGCTTGAAATTAAAAGGAGATGCGGTGATGACATTATTGTAAGCGTCATTGTCAACTAAACCGACCACCATTCGTCTGGGCAATTGACCTAAAAACAAGTTTTCTTTGGTGATACTTCGATTTCCTGTTGGCACAGTAGAACTCTTGACTTCCACACGTTGGAGTGGGTATTTTGCAGTACCATGTTGATAGGCTTTGACATGAGCAAGCTGTACAGCGGGATTGGGTTTTACTTTGCAAACAAAAAAGGTCACTTTCTTCAAAGACACTGTTTTTTGGTTGGTCTGCGTTTTCATGCAAACAAAAAAGATCGTTCGAACGAATCAAACGCAAACGTACTTCAACTCCATTCAACAAATATCGATTTTAAAAGAACAAATCAAGATGATATTTTCCCATTATATTGCTTTCTTCAGCCAAAGCTTTTTGTTTTGTATAAACTAGGTTGGTAGCCCCACGAGTATCGAAATGTTCTGACGTGTTGCGGTGCCACAATAAAGCAGAAAGTTGAACTTTTTTGCTTCTTGTCCAAAACTAAGCAAATTTTCAATATAAGCCCGATAAGGATAATTGTTGTTGGACTGTGTCACCAGCGAACCGTTTAAACAGACGTCCACTTGCGTCTATAGCATATGCAAAAAATTACATTCGGGTGCGACTCTGCGCCTTCTGCCAAATCGGCTCCAGCTGCAGTAGTCACGCTTGCATGCACATAAAGAAAGCTCTTGGAAAGATTAATGTAATTGGAATTTTCAGCACTAATTGTAAATTTAATAGGACCTGTGGATGTCAACACAGACACAGGAGGGTATTCGGTAAAACTTCTCTCCTCCAAACTGGTTTGACTTGGGGGCACTGAAAACAAATCAAGTAGAGAAGTGGTGGATTCTACCAAACTTGGGTGTACCAACGTCGCCATGGTTTACGTGAAAATGCCGTGATGTATCTTGTATTTCTTCTTTTGTACTTTTCTTGGCGCTGCCTTTCGCTTTCCTATTTTTTGTTGGGGCACTTTCAAAAAGATGTAGTTTTTGAGCAGATAGAGGAATTGAGGTCTTGCAGCTGATATGTTTTCCACCACACAGCGTAGTTGGAACTGATCCACTGCTATTTCTCACTTGATGATTTCCATGTTTTTTTGCACTTCACATGCAGCATCGTCCATGTTGGTGGACCAAAATAGTAAAACAACATATTTTTCTGTTTTGGATTTGGGACAAAAACGGATGTAAAGAAGATTTCCCATCATCACATCAACGACTTGAACAAGTTGATCCATCAAAAACATGACTTTTCCTCTTTTCACATTAATAATTGCTTTTCTCAATAGCGATAAGAGGGTATCAGCAGTCTGGATGTCGCAATTTCTTGAAACTTTTTTCGAATGTCTCTTGCTGCACTTTCCATTTCTCTTGCTTCGGTGATAATCTCTTCAAACTCCGACAAACTTTGTAACAACTTGTATAAGAAAAAAATGTAGTCAGGGTACTAGATTTCGTTTGCTTGATATAGATCGTCTGCTTGACTCGTATACGTTTCTATAATGTGAGTTTTTGCAAATGCGTCTCTTTTTATAAGCACCAAAACGGATATTGCGCAACATTTTAAAATAATCTTATGCCACACTTTGAAATATTGCGCAACTTTTTGAAATAGTCTTATGTCACACTTTAAAATCTGGTGCAATCAAACATTGGAAGACGCAAATTTTTTTAGATTTTTTGTGTACACAACTAACAAGAGGTGTCTTGAACGCATGTCCAGCAAAGTACCATGTATCCACAAGGCATGCATACTGCATTTTTTTTTTCATTCTTACATTTCATAAATTTGTTGTCTTTTTTTAAATCGAAAATAGCCTTTAGTAATTCTTGACAATTGGAAAAATGGCAGTTGTTTTTTTCCATTTGTTTTAATAGTGCATAATGGATCTTCGTGTCCTCTCCCCAATACTTTTTGCTTATTTTACATGAGGATCAAACCACATAATGTCCTCCAATCTTTGATTCTTTTGCTGTGCTGCAACTGCGTTTTGCATTTGATGGAACAACATGCTACGTAAGCGGCTGCAACAGATCAAGTTGGGTTTTTTATGTCTGGTCGATGCAAATCCGAATGTTTCTGACAAATATCTCCACATAGTTTACTCCTTGTTTTTTCAAAAAAAATTTACATATAGGGAACCACTTTGCGTGTTTGTACCAAGGATTGTTACGCGGTTTCCGGTAAAACAAATCTTCACCACAATAAAAACAAAGGACACGTTCACCAGAACCTTTATAATAAAAACTTGCATCCACCATTTCTCGTGGCATTGGGTGCTCCTGATCATACCAAGATTGAGAAAAGATTTTCATGTGATCCTCTTCATCATACATAAGTGGATTTTGCAGAGACAAACAACAAAACAATTGAGCTTCCAACTCTCTTTCGATAGTTTCAGCGTTTCGAGCATCAGACATTACTGCAGCATCAACACAATCTTGATCCATATTTTTTAGATAGAAAAAACAAACAAACTTTGCTTTATATAACCAACATTGTGGGTAGCACCAAAGTTTTGTAATGCACCCACAAATAAACTTATGCAAACAAACCGAGTAAAAAAGCCTAGGGAATTCTTCATGGGAAAACTGAGTATTGCAAAACAAACCTACCTTGTCCAAACTTGCCCTTCTCAGGAAATATTTTTGTCAAGCTTTTTCTATTGTGTGCTTTAAATAAGGAAATGGTTTGACAAGTTTGTTTCACGTGCGCTTTAAAACAGAAAATGGTTTGACAGGTTCGTTTCGCGTGTGCTTAAAACAGGAAACTGGTTGACTTTATTGCTTTAAAATCTTGCACAATGTTTTGAAATAGTCTTATGTCATGTTTTGAAATCTTGGGTGGGGATCAAAATCAGGACTATTGTCATTCTTAGGGTTACAGATAGGATTTACAGCTTTGCTGTCTTGGGAAGGAATCAAACTCAGGACTACTGTTATTCTTAAGGTTATGGTTAAGATTTACAACTTTGTGGTCTTGGGCAGGAATTAAACTCAGTACTACTGTCATTCTTTGGGTTAGGGTTAGGATTTACAGCTTCGCTGTGTTGGGCAGGGCAGGAATCAAACTTAGATTTTCTTAGGGTTAAATTAGGATTTACAGCTTCACTGTCAACAGCTATTTTGGATGGGGATCAAACTCGCAACCACTGTTTTTCTTAGCGTTAGGGTCCTCCTCCCTCCTCACCAGTATACAGAAAAGGTTAGGTTTAGGTTTAGGGTTAAGATTAGGATACGAATTAGGATTAAGGTTACGAGACTGAGAGATTTGGATTAGGATTCTCACCAGCCTCATTGAGGAGGTCACCAATCGACGCATTTCCTACTACTAACGAATTTCAGCCCAAGTTCTTCAAAGTTTTGCTACTGACTTGGAATGTTAATGGCGATTTTTTCTCCACGTCGCTCTCGAATGTTCTTTGTTGCAAGTCTTAAAAAAAAAATGGAAAATAAAAATTTCGAAGAAGGAGTTCGGCAGAAGCAAGAAAACATACTGGACACGTGGATGGCTGCTGATAGCTTCGTCTGGAAAGAAAAGTGATCGAAAAACGGGGTTAGATTCAGGATTACGGATCACACGGCTCGGATGGGTGAAGTTCAGACAACCTAATCTATTACAACAATAATAATCGTCATTGGGCTGCAAAATCATATAAATGTGATAAACAATATTTCCTAAGAAAATAGTTTTTTTAAATATCGCTGCTGTTTTGTCGCATTTTGCAACTGTTAATACTGCAAGTGGAGTAAAAAAATATTGGTTTTTAACTAAAATTTTGAAATTTTGTCAGAAAAGTCGAAGTTCAATTACCACATTGAATTAGACGCAAAGTTTTCAATAGGTCACTACTATCGCAACAAAATCAAATATGTGGCTACGTTACACAGGAGTAATATTGCAGAGACAGGCACTGCGAATTTATGACATGATTATGATACTGACAAAATCGTAAGATTTGGTTTGCTATAAACAGTTAGATAATTTATTACGTCACACCAGTATCCACTTTCGTGGAGTAACCCTAAAATATAGCTGGATTAATTGATAAAGTTTTAATTAAGAAAACTCTTGAGGCATGCAACTGTGTTGTCAACTAAAATTCTGTATTATCAAATATCACTAGAAATGTGATTTTAGAGTTAAGAAATTACATTAACAATCGAATTTACCTAGGAAAAACTGTCAAACTCATGATTCTTTCGTCTGGTTCGAGATGTTCTTGTACTTCTTTTCTTCTACAATAAGAATAGAAATGTTGGGGTTCCAGCCAAATTGTTTGTTTGGAATGTTTAGCTAGTTAATAAACATGAAAAATCACCTCATTTTCATATTGGCTTCAACAACATTAAATTGGGCCATGTAACCGAGATAGGGTACTCCGGGAGTTCCTTCCACCATATAGCTGGCATACTCTTGTGTCCACGAAGTTAAACTAAAAATAAAAAAAATTGTAAGAAACAATATATAAAAAAAGCAAAAACTTTATAGTTATTTATTTGCATTTTAAGTGATACAAATCAAGAATAATTTCAAAATAAACAATTGAAACATAATAAGCTGTTTACAAAGGTAAAATAATTTATTCAATTAGTCCGCCTTTGGCTTCAATGCATGTCTCTAGTCGTGGTCTGAACTTGGGCATACTTTGATCACAAAGCCTTGGTTCATGTTGCGCCAGGCACGGTTTACTGACCTCTTGAGGGCAGTCAGACTGCAGTGACGTTTAGAGCAGGCCATGCTCTCGATGTGCCCCCAGATAGAAAAATCGAGGGGGCTGAGACCGGGGGATGATGGCGGCCACATGTTCTTCTTCCAGATATCGACGCCAGCCTCCCTCAGGCACGCCTCTGTGTCGATCGTGCTGTGTGCGCTGGTGCGCCATCCTGTTGGAATATAAAGTCCTTGTTGTGCTCCTCTGCAACTTCTTTCATCCACCGGATCAGAGTTTTTCGGAGAACTTCCTGGTAGTTGGACACAGAAAGGCAAAATCTGGTCGGGAACCAAATCTGCGGCTAAGTTTCACCCGTGCTTGCCACAGCACCGAGGAACATTAGTGAGCATGGCCGCGCAGTAACGAGGTTACCCCCGCGCAGTACTTTCGTTTTGCCGCGCACTGCATAAGTATTGGCAAGACAAGCTTTCGCTGCATAAGTATTGGCAAGACAAACGCACAGTATAACTATTGGCAAGGCTTGATACCTTGGTTTTGAAATCGAAGTGAAGACCTTTTTTTATTTTTTAGAGAGCACCTTGATTTTGGGAGAGAAAACCAAAACTTCCTTGCCTCGGGTAATATCCACCACTGCTCACACGGCCTTTCATTCCGCGCACACTAAGCAAGCTCTGAGAGGGAACATTGTCAGCGAGGCCGGGTGTTTCGTTTTTGTGATAAACTTTTTTAGCAGCTGTGGAAACATCCTCATCAACTTCTGAGCCCTTCCAAACAGATGTATATTACGACTGTTACAAACTGGGTCAACGCAAAAATTTTTCTCATTGGAAAAGAAGATGATCTGGCCTGAATGTGCATGCTTCAGGTGATTCACGAGGCTTCTGCATCGCTTCAGACGGGCCGTAATATTCTTCTCTGAGGGCAAGGGGACGCACTTTTTCACGAGGGACTGGCCATTAAGGTCGTTGCGCACTGCATGTTGAACAGAATTAAGGGAGATGCCCAGATCCTTGGCATACGCTCTCATTGACTTGGTTGGTGTCACTTTAATGCTTTTTTGAGGCGAGAAAGGAGTCTAGGGGTCCTAAAAGTGCGTGTTCTAGGTTTTCTGAACCTCTTGTCAAGTGGAGCACCAGTTTCTAGAAGTTTTTTTACGGTGTCGACGAGGCTGCGAGACACGCCAGCGAAAGCAATGATGTCATTAGTCTTGTGTCCGGCGCGTAGAAGAACGGCCACCTTTTCTCTTTTGGATGTTACAACCATTATTTTAATAATTACTAACTGTTTGTAAAAATTAGAAAGTTAAGAAAAGGATATTCTGGAAATAGAAAAAACGAGAAGAATTAGGTTGAACTCCTATCAAGATATGTGGAAATGTTTTGCTTTTTTTTTTCGGTATTTTTATAAGAGTAATAAATATCCAAGTTTTACTTACATTGCTCTGCTGTAATATTACATTACATTTTAAATGCTTACTGCATTCTGATGTTAATCCTTTCATGCCCAATGGTCATTTGAATGACAATTTTCTATTTTTTAATATTGTACTTTATAAAAAAATTGAATTAACGAAAATTTATTTATAACTGCTTAAATATTGAAAATTTATAAAATTCGTGTTTAAGTATGAGGGGCGTTCAGAAAGTAATGCAACTGATTTAATTTCTTGCAGCATTTATTTAACTAACATCTGATTCTTTTACAGATTATAGATTGGTAACTTCAGATTTACAGATTTTGTAAAAAAATAAGGGTTTGAATTACTGCAATCTGCAATTCAAATTTTAAGCAATCCCTTTACGTCTTCTTCATTAGAAGGTAAAACTGGCATGATTGCCCCAAAGCAATCTTGGCAGAAGCAAAGAGTTATATTGAATTTCTACTGTGGGAGGGAGAAACAGCTCAGAACATAAGCAGAAGGCTAAAGCAAGTGTATGGTGACAATGCAATAGACTACAGTTCACTGTGCTGTAGTCTATCATATTGGTGGGTGAAGCAAATAAATGATAAACAGGAAGAACCTGCTGAAAGCAATCTTTGCGATAAGCCAAAAAGTGGTAAGCCATCTTCTGCTCATAGTTCTGCTAACATTGATCAGGCAGATATCATAAACAGACACATCACTATTAATGAGCTTGCTGAGTCATTAGCAGTAAGTGCAGGGAGTGCTGAAAAGATCATGAATACCGGGGGTATTCAAAAGTGTGTGCAAGGTGGGTCCCAAGGTAGCTCACAGAGGCTCATAAACAATCCCGCCTAAAAGCTTGTTCTGAACTTCTGGAGTATTGCCATAGTGACAAAACCTTTTTGCAGTGAATAGTCACCAGAGATGAGACTTGGGTTCACCACTTCAAACCAGAGTCAAAGAGAGCATCAATGGAGTGGCGTCATCCCACCTCACCATGCTTGAAAAAGTTTAAATCTCAGCAGTCTGCAGGAAAAGTGATGGCGAATGTGTTCTGAGATAGTGTTGGTGTGGCACTGGCAGACTTCATGTCCAAAGGAGCAACAATCAATTTAGATGTTTACATCGATACATTAAAAAAGTTGAAAGCAAGAATACAAAGAGTTCGACCTGCTTTGGAAATGTCTTAAGGTTTTATTTCAACATGACAATGCTAGGCCTCACACCAGCCTCAAAACCCATGAGGTCATCAGCTCCTTTGGGTGGACAACAATTTCACATCCCCCATATTTGCCAGACCTGGCACCGTCTGACTTCCATTTGTTTGGGCCCCCTCAAAAAAAGTTTTGAGGGGGCGACATTTCTCCAGTAATGAAGAGGTCAAAACTACTGTTAAGAAGTGGTTAAAAATGCAGCCTGTAAAATTTTACAATGAAGGAATATGTGCACTCATTAAAAGGTGGGAAAAGGCAGTTTGGAAAGCAGGAGATTACATCAAGAAGTAACAATGAAATGCTCATGCTATATACTTTCTTGTGATGCACGATTTGTGTACCTTTAAAACTCAATGTCATGAAAAGAAACCTAGTTGCATTACTTTCTGAACACCCCTCGTACTTTTGGGCATGAAAGAATTAACTGTTGAAAATGAATTTTAATAATCTAAATTTGCAGTATTTGCTTGCCATTAATTCTGAATTTTATAATTGTTTCTAATTCTGTTCTAAATCTTTGTTGGCAGCACGGTCAAGTGGTTAGAGCACCAGGATTGTGATGGATATGGTCTCCATTCAAAATCTACTTGCACCATTCTGTTGTGTCCTTGGGAAAAATACTTCCCAGCAGTTTCCCCTGCTTGGTGGTCTTGGCAAGCAGTTATAAATTTTAGTTATATCTCTTTTAAATTTCAAGCAGACAATAATATCTTGGCATCTCCAAAAGCAGATCAGGATAATTACCCTACGTATCTGCACCTTCTTTGCTTTCCTGCAAGAAAAAAATAACACTGGGGAACACAATTTTTGTTGCATTAATACAAACACTTTCTTTTACCTAATTTTGTGGTGCTGAATTCAAATATGCAGTTAGTTTTTTTTTAAAAGCTACAGATTTTTGTAATTGAGTGTTTTTATTTTTAACGAATTTTGCACTCTCAACGTAAAACGACAATGGTTATTTCTTAATAGCCATTTGGATTTAGGGCCACATAAGGAATTTTGAGTATACCAGGCATCAATATTTAAGTCTCAAACATTTAATCAATTTGCAAATAAGAATGTGCAAATCAATGTATACTGTCAATACAGACAAAATACAAGATCAAATTTGGCCCTGTTAAGACAAGACTTTGTGCTTGTAGCTCCTGCACTTGAAGACTTCCTTTGGGCAATCTTGCCTGATGCTCCAGTAGTAGTCTGCCATTATGGTTCTGTCCCATCTGCCTTGGTAGTGATGTTCCATAGTCATGAGATCTCAATGAAATTGCTCACCTTCTTCATCATTAACATCCCTGAAGTTACTGGAAAATTCATCAAGGTGACTATGAAGGAAATGCAGCTTGATACTCATTTTACACCCAAGGTTGCAATAAGCTAACAGCATTGTAGTAACCAGAATGTGGTAGTTATCTTCCTTCTTGTTACCAAAAAAGTTTTATGTAACTGCTACAAAAAAATAGTTATGTTGCTTTCTCTTTGTCATTCATCTTGTTGACACAATTCCTCATCATGCACAAGGGTATAAATCTGAGGTCTATCAAAAACACCAGCCTTGATTTTGTCAAACAACAATTTAGGAAAAGCAGAAACTATATGCTGAAAACACTCACCATCACTATCTAATGCCTTCACAAACTGCTTTATCAAGCTGAGTTTTATGTGGCGTGGGGGAAAACTATCTTCTCTTGGCTTACTATGGAGTCATGCACAATGTTTGGCATGCCTGCTTCCAAAGTTTTACTGATAGGCCACTCCTTCTAGGTCCATTATTTTTCACAATCTTGATTGTTCAACATGAAAAGGTGACAGGGATACTTTGTAAAACCCTTCTGTTGGCCAAGGATAAGCTGACCGTTTCAAGGTCTACACAAAGGATCCAGTTGTGCACATGATATTTGAGTAAGTTGATGACATCTTTTATGTCATCATATGTTTCTCTCACATGCACAGAGTAATCAACAGGAACTCCTCCATAAAGGTTGCTACTGTGTAAAAGAACACATTTGAGGCTCTACTTAGAGCTATCCAGAAACAGTCTCCATTCAGTTGGAATGTACAAGGCAACAACTAACTGCCTGAGCAGACCAGGGATATCATGACAGTAAACAAACTCCTTCTGTCTGAAAAAAATATCACAAAAAACTGATCTCACTTTCAGAAATATGAAATTTTTGCAGAGTCATCAAGTAAACGCTTTTCTTGCAGCCTGGAAGCTAATATGTTTGCAGCTTTCTTGGAGAGTCCCAAATCATGAACTAAGTCATTCAATTTCATTTGGCTAAACAGCTCTGTGGCTGATAGCTGATTGGTGTCATCTGAAAGGGATTCAGATTCAGAAACCATCTTGTCATTGCAGTCCTCTGCTCTCCCTGATCATCATCACTCTCTTTGCATGAGGAAAAAACACTAAAAACCAGAACTGGAAGTTCTTTACAATGTGAAACAAGTCAAATGACTGTACAATATGCTGATTTTTCTTGCCAACACCTTTCATGTTGACCATGCAAAAATAGCAGTCAGTTATGTGATCTTGAGGTTTCTCCCAAACCATGGGAACTCCAAAAGACAGTTTCTTTCATTTTCCTTTTGTCCAATCGCAAAGCATTACCTCACAGTTATGAGTATGACACATGATATGAGATGATCATTTTTTGTCTTGGTCACAAATGAAAACTTAAAAATATGCTTTGTAGGCATGCTTCACAAATGCCTTTGACAAAGCAGTGTATAGTGCCCACATACATAACAAAAAGAATCAGGCTTATTTTTACATTCACATCTACAAGAACCTGTGTTTACACCTGATATAGCAAAACGTTTTGAAAGTCAAACAACTCAAGAAAAAACTATAGCCCAGCAATATATAAGTAAATTAATGTATAAGTTTAAAAAATAAGGCAGATTTAAGATCGTAACTGATGACCTTTGCTAAAGAGTCTAGACTAGCTAACAATATGCAGTGCTGTGCACACTCTCAACTGCTAATTCAAAAAGTTAACAACAATTGCATGCTTTTTGGCTGCTTCATAGCCTGGTGGTCTTACATGATTGCTCACATTCAGTATTGCTTCCCGTTGTTTTATCTGTATAGCTGCTGGGCCTTATAAACAGACTGTATTGATGCTCTGGTTTGACTTTTTTGATTGCATTTCCAGCACTTCTTGCAGTCACTAACTGCACATGCTTCACTACAGCAAGATTTCTGACCTTTGTTCACATCAATTGCATACTTCACTGATTGTATTGAAGGTACCACAGCTAGAAAATCTGCTGGTTTGTAATGGGGACAAAAATTAATTGAGCATTTGTGACTGTCAGTTGGGGCACTGCACTACCTGTGATTTCAAGACCAAGGTTAGGTTAATTATGTATAGCAATATACGTATGCATTGATCTGTTTTTATGGGAATCCAGATTTTCAAATTGTGCAAAAACTAGAGCATGTAGACAAAAACCCATTTTGGGTTTGGGATCAGCATCAAAAATCTATCAAAAATTTTTTGAGAAATCTCATGCAACACAACATGAAAAAAATTGTTTCCTGTATAATAAATACTGACAATTTATAAAAAATTTTTATTAATACTATATGAATAATTTTTGTACACTATTAGATGAAAAATGGGCAAATAACTAAAAAATGCAATCTTGTTGCATTAAATGTTTAAAGTTTATTAAACCATTTGTCAGAGCAACTTAATAATAAAAAAATTTAAGCAAGAAGCAATAAAAGCAAAAATTGCTTTTGGTGCATTTTTGTGGTGACAATATTGTAAACTTAAATATGTCATCAATCACTCAAGTTTTTAAAAAATTCAGCTTTCATCTCAGATAAAAGGATTCAACTTATTCAGCAGGATGGTTAAGCACAAATTGCAAGAATTTGATGTGCAAAATTCGACTAACCAAGAATTAGGTGGCTTGATCTTTGTTTTTTTACATTAGCCATTGCAAAATTTGTTTGTATTCGCTGGTTTGCAAGATTGTTATTAAAGAAAATACTGCAGTGTAACTACTTATTAATTGCCCTAAAATTATTTTGTTAAATCATCCTCTCGTCACACTTTGGATATCCATGAATGCCATCATGGTGGATGTGACAACTATTTGCTATGGACAAGAAAATTGCTGAATAATCTAAAGCTACTTTGTAGTGGTTTAATATTTGCTTTTGTTTGGTTATCAGTCAACCAGGGACTTCTAAAAACTATTTTAGAAGTTCATGGCTCAGCCTTGCAAATGAGCAAATACAAACAAATTCCATATTTTTCTGAGTAAAAATCTGGTTAAACACTGCAAAGATGAGAGAGTTATTTTAATGGTGAAGGTGATTGAGAGGGATTTGATTTAGTCCTTACTTTTATCATGTTTTTATATTATTGAGAAAAAGATTTTGCAGCCTTCTTTATTTTGCTTCACAGTCTTAGCAAGCAGCTTTAAATTTTAATAGCATCATTGTATAAAAACTAAAAAAACTAAGAGAAAACTTAAAAAATGATAACCATATTTCCACATATTTGAAAGTAGGTCAAGATAATCACTTAAAGGTTTCTTTAAGCAAACATCTTTAAAATCGTCTGGCAAATCAAGACAATAAATAAAGGATACAAGCAATTGAAATTGCATAAGGATTAACACAGTTCAAGTTTTACCAGACTTCAATCAGCACAACTATGTTATAAAAAATTATCAAGATCAAATATCAAATATCAATCAGACAAATACCGGGTGACCCAAAAAAAAACCCATATAAATTTTATTATATCTTATCAACATCAATAAAATTTCAAGAAACTTGGTAGACTTGAACTTCAATCTTTGTACCATCATTTCTCAAAGTTTCGGTTATTTTGGTTGGTTTGCATTAAAGTTATGTTCTGTTTAAAATTTGCTCCAAATGGGCACATAACAGCATTGGAGGCAAACTTGCAGACATCATAAAAAATGTCAATCATTCAAACACATTTCTCTTTTGGGATTTCTTTGATTTTTGCTGTACTTAATGCTTTTAGTTCATCAAAGTTTAAACTAAAGGCCCTTAATACAGAAAAAATCTAAAAAATCATGAAAGATGATGATCTGTACAAATGATTGACAATTTTGCATAGCATCTGCAAGTTGCCTCCAATGCTGTTTGTTGCACCCATTTGGAGCATATTTTAAACAAAACATAACTTTAATGCAAAGCAACCAAAATAACTGAAACTTCGAGAAATGATGGTACAGAGATCGAAGTTTAAGTCTACCAAGTTTCTTGAAGTTTTATGAATGTTGATACAATTTAATAAAATTTATATGGGTTCTGTTTTTTTTTGGGTCACTCTGTATTTGTCTGATTTTGTTTTTTTGGGTGACCATGTAGAAACAATACAAAAATGCATTTATCAATCACAGACAAATATTGAAAATACATAAACTTTTTTATTCATCAAGCATCATACATAGTTAAAAGAAATTATTCTTTACAAAAATAAGGTCTAAAATATTTACTTTTTGCCACTCTTTTGTTTTTTTTCTTGTAAACTATTACATATGTTTTCACCTTTCAGTGATACTTGAACTTTGCGATTTTTATGATCAAACTTTACAATCATATATTCAACCTATAAATATAAATGTTAATTCTAGTAAAGAATATTTTTAGTAATACCAGGTTCATATGATAAAAAAAATTCAACATCAATCAAAGTGTAAATAAACCTTTTCACAAACTTCAATTTTTTTTATATTTTCAAAAAATCAATTTATATTCAATTAGTAATAATTTTGTGTCTGGAGGTTTGGTACCAGATCTTCAATATTTTTTAAATTAAAAGTGTAGGAAGAATTTTTGGGTCTCATCAAGAAGTCACCGAAAGTGATGCTTTTTGGTGAAACTAACCCAGAATACCCCTTTCAACACCAGGGTGGAGTAAAGAAGAAACCAAAAAAAAAAAAAGGATCTCACATGAAGCAATGGTAACCACAGAAACATTCAGGTTAGTTTCACAAACAAAATTTACCTACAGTGGCTTCCTGAAGAGACCTGAATTTTTTAGGATCACATAACCTTCTTGCCATCAATTTTTTCTTCACAATTCCATGGAATTGCATTTAAAAAGTGTGGCTAGAAGGTTAAATGATACAACTTTCCTTGCTTGAATATTATATAATTATTTTGCCACATTTTGGTGTTACTTAACTTGCTTCTACAGCATTTTAAGACATTGCAACATAAAGCACAAAATTTGGATTTGATTTGCTGCAAGCCAAGTAATTAATTTAGTTCAAATATTAAATTTTTCCAAATGAGGGCACTTTTCAGAAGGGTTTTAGGGTGAGGTTAGGGTTACAGATTACAGTAAGTTAAGTAAAATACAGTTTAGGAGTAACAAAAAAAGACTTTAGGGGAAATAAAGCTGACAATTAATGTTTTGCGTTTTATTGTTTTAACTGGAGAACTTTGCCAAAATAAAGATTGAAATATACTATAAAGATTTAAACAAGAAAAGTCATCACCAAACCTTCAAATTCAAAAAATTAAAAATCTGATACCAGGCTTTTAGCCATGCATGTAAAACTTGTGATTTAATGAAAGCTGTGTTCATGGCATAAATGGGATTGTGGGCTGCAAACCCAGATGCTAAACCAGTTTTTGACATCTTATGAAATTTTTGTAACACTTTAGTATATATAACTGTTCTGTCTGGATGCAAGGCATCATTTATTTGCATATTTAGTTTTTTAATACAAGATTAAAAAGTTTTTGTAGTTCCAAATTTGAACAGCAAAAATAAATGAAAATCAATCAGCCTGTTCCTTTGACTAAGTTTAATTAATTTGATTCACAAAAATTTTTTGGAAGCACCCTGATTTTAAATGCACAGTTGCAAATGTTATTACATTCTGAAGGCAGAAAAGAATAAAAGTAATATTCCAACGTAATTGGTTTTAGCACAGAGCACAGGCTGCTTCTTTTGAATACCTTAATTAGCTTTGACAGTATCATAAACAAAGAGAGTGAAAATTATGCCAATTGGTTTTGCATTGATAAAAAATTCAATGATCTAATAATTGTGAATTTTTTCAAGAAATTTAATAAGATTGGTATATTTCTTAATGTCCAATTAAGATTTTGACTTGGTAGACCTATTGTTTGAATTGGTTAAAATCAGTAAAATGTGCAAAAATCATGTGAATTTGTTAACACAGTTATTTAAAGTTCAGGCAAATTTGAAACATTTCAAAAATAACAGTGATTCAGGTTGCAACAATTGAGATCAATGCAACATGCACCTTAAACCGCAAGTTTGATATACTACAACTATACAAAAAATATCAGGTCTCTTCAAAAAATCATTGTAATTGACTTTTGTTCATGAAACTAACCCGAATCCCCCTGTGGTTGGCTTTTGGAAGAAACCCTTTTCTTCTTAATTTCTTTTTTATTCTATCTTAGTGCTGTGGGGGGATTCTACGCTAGTTTCACCAAAAATAATTGCTTACAGTCACTTCTGGAAGAGACTAAAAATATCTGGGTCTAATCAAAAAGTCACTGTAAGGGATTTTTGTTTGTGAAACTAACCCGGATTCCCCTTTGTTTACTATTACTTCTTGAAAGATCCATTTTCTCTTGGTTTCTTTTTTCTTCAAATCTGTTGCTGAAAAGAGAATTCCAGGTTAGTTTCACCAAAAAAATTGCTTACACTGACTTCTTGAAGAGACCTAAGTATTAGGTTGGTGTAAAAATAATGTAGTTTTCTCACATATGTTACTTTTATATATGATTTCTGAATTAATTCATTAATATACAGGGTGGGGCATAAATATGGAAACAAATTAAAATTGATATTATAATGTAACGAAAAATATATCTAATAATTTACAGATATGTACGATTTTATGAAAGTCTATACAAAGCAAACAAAATAATTTTATTCAAAATGGCTCCCATTGCTTTTGATTACTGCCGGCAATCTCCGGCAAACATCCTCTGCAGAGGCATGCAGCTGTTCTTGTGGAATTTCTTGCCATGCTTGCAGTAGAGACTGTTTTAAATCGTCCACACTGTAGTGAATTTTTTCACAGGCCTTGGCTTCAAGGATGGACCACACTGAAAAGTCTATGGGATTTAGATACTGTCATTTCTTCGATTATGAGCGAATTTAACTGTGAAGATCTTCTCATCTGACAAAACAATTGCACCTGCCGTGCCAGACCTAAATTCCTTCAGAAGAACTTTGCTTCTCTCCAATCTTTTTTGCTTTACAGCTGCTGACAGAGTTTGTCTCTTTTGGAGGGTGAAAGAGGACATTTTCAGGTCTTTGTAGATGAGTTGTCTCATGGTTCTAGGACTCATGTCAATAGACTTTGCCATTTGTCACATGGATCTCCTTGGGTTTCTCTTAATCCTCTCTCAAATCCACTTAATCATTGATTTAGACTGGTGTGTGGTTTACCACTTTGTTTGGGTGCACGGTCTACCACTTCTTGGATGATCAGATAAATCCCCTCTTTCATTGAAACGTGTCAATGTCTTCCAGACAGTGGATCTTGCAATTGAAAGTGTCTTTGCAATAGCAGAATCTGACTTTCTGGCATGATGTAATGCAACTATAACTTCTCTCTTGTTTGACATTTTCGAATCGTTTAAAATTTAACAAAAAAGTATTTGATATTGTGATAGAGTGATGTCTTAGCTATAATAAAACATATTTCCTACTTATGAACTATTCTATAGTAACAAAATAATTTAGTTTAAAAAATTGTTTCCAAACTTATGCCCCACTCTGTATATAGCCATGTTATATATCATTTTAAAGTGCGTTTTTTGCTCTATCAAATCATGTTATTTGTTATTGTTCTCAATCTCTTCATTCATTTTTTTGCAGTCTTTTCGACAGCATGGACAAAATTCAAATCCGCACGATTTTCTTGTTCCAGTTCAAACTAGGCTGAAAAGCTGCTGAGACAGCTCGTGATATCAATGATGCGTTTAGCCCAGGAAACACTAACAAACGTGTGGCATAACAGTGGTTCAAGAAATTTCACAATGGTGACGAGAGCCTCAAAGATGAAGATGGTTGCGGCTGGCTGACTGCAATTAATAACGAACATTTAAAAGCCTTAATTGAAGCCAATCCTTGCAAAACCACACGAGAGTTCAACAGCAACTTCTCATGTGGTTTTGCAAGGATTGGTTTCAATTAAGGCTTTTAAATGTTCGTTATTAACTGCAGTTGGCCGGTTGCAACTGTCTTCATCTTTGAGGCTCTCATCACCATTGCAAAATTTCTTGAACCACCGTTGTGCCACATGTTTATTAGTGGTTCCTGGGCCAAATGCATCATTGATATCATGAGCTGTCTCAGCAGCTTTTCGGCCTAGTTTGAACTGGAACAAGAAAATTGTGCAGATTTGAATTTTGTCCATGCTGTCGAAAAGACTGCAAAAAAATGAATAAAGAGATTGAGAATGGTAATGAATAACATGATTTGATAGAGCGAAAAACATGCCTTTAAAATGATATATAACATGGCTATATATATCAATGAATTAATTCAGAAATCATATATAAAAGTAACACATGTGAGAAAACGACATTATTTTTGTACCAACCTAATATTTACATCTAAGATCTAAAATTTAGAATAATAAACTCAAAAATTAAAATTACGGTTTTGCATATGCTTATTGACTCATTTAGATTTAGATTTTAAAAAAAGTTCAATAAATTATTTTAAGTACCTCATCTCCCCATTTCAAAATATCACATGGCCTTTTCATCAAGCGAGTATAGTTATTGATAAACTGAAGAATTCCATGCTTTTTCACATGTTCTGCAAATGGTTTTAGATCAACCCAAGAAAGTGGTTCTCCTTCAAAATCAAGCAATCCCATAATCTAAGAAAAAAAAGAATAATAATTCCAGCAACACTAAATTTTTGTTAGCAGACAGCTATTGTCAATTGCTTCTTGAAGATCCCTAAAAATCCCCCAGTGGTTATTATTGCTTCTTGAAAAGATCTTTTTTCTCTTGGTTTTTTATTTATTTGTTTTTGGTGGTGTTAAGAAGACTTGAGTTTCTTAAAGAAGTCATTGTAAATGACTTTTATTTGCAAAACCCACCTGGATTGTGCCTGTAATACTATTGCTTTTTGAAGAGTTGGTTTTTGTTCACTATTCACCATGCAAAAAATAATGTATAACCAAGTAATTTCATTTCTTAACAAACTGGATTTTTTTTACAAACATCAATATGGGTTCAGGAAAAAATATTCCACATGCTATATAACCTCTGTTTTGGCAGAAAGTATAACAGATGCCTTTAAAAAGAAAGAACATGTATTAAGGATTTTCTTAGACTTATCAAAGGCTTTTGACACAATTGATTGCACTTTACTTTTACATAAACTTTCGCATTATGGTATAAGAGGCCTACCTCATCAGTGGTTTAATAGTTATTAAAATAAAAGAAAACAATTAGTATATATCAATAGAATTCACTAAAATATCCAAACAGTTGAATACGGTGTTCCCCAAGGGTCTATTCTTGGACCCCTCTTGTTCCTAATTTATGTAAATGATTTCCCAAACTGTACAACATCAGGTGAGAGTATTACGTATGCTGATAATACCAATATATTTCTAAAATATAAATCTTATGAAATCTATATCTTGAAGCTAATCAACAGCTATCAAATATTGAAAAGTGGTTAAACTGTAATAAGTTAACCCCTAATATTTAAAAAACCTTTTATATAGTTCTTCAAAGGCTAAACACTGTACTCCCTCCAAATTCACTTACACTCTCATTTAAAAATAATTACATCACTCGTAAATCTGAAGCAAATTCTCTAGGTGTTATCTTTAATGAATTCTTAAGCTGGAAACCCCACATGGACCAGGTACTATGAAAACAACCATGAACTTGGCTGTAGTTAAAAAATGGGTTTCTTCAAGAAGTCACCATATACGATTTTTGTTTGTCAAATTAACCCAGATGTCCCTGCAGTTACTATCGCTTCTTCTGAGAGCCTTTTTCTTTTAGTTTTTTCTTTATTCCACTCTGGTGCTGAAAAGGGTATTCCAGGTTAGTTGCACTGAAAAAAATCACTCACAGTGACTTCTTGAAAAGACCCAAAAATTTTACCCCACCTAAACAAAAAATCACTGGATATGCTCTACCATTCTGTGATTGCTAGTCACATAAGGTACTGCATAACAACTTGCTTTAATGGCAATAAAACAACATTATTAAAAATTTAATGAATTGCTAATAAGTTTATAAGAATGATACATGGAATACATTGTAAAGGCAGTGTGAAAAATACAATGTGCATAAATGGTCTAATGACAGAACAAATACAACTAGAGACAGCCTATTATATGTTATACTTGCTGCCTAATAGCTTTGCCCACTTCTTTTCAAACAATCTTATTGACCTTAACAACAAAAAAAAGACAAGAAATAACTCCACTTATTTTCCATCATTTTGTAGACTAACTGTTACACAATAATGCCTTAAATACAGAGGACCAGTTGTCTGGAACAAAATTCCTTTAAAAATTCAATTAAAAACTTACAAAAAATTCCGAAACGAGTTGAAAGTCATATCTTACACTTTTAATCTGTGGCCTACATAGATCTACTTTTTTTTTTCTTGTTGTTTTTTAAGTTATATTAATTATTGTACTGTTGTTTCTGCTGGTTTTCTTTGTTGTTGCAGACACGAAAGTACATCTGAATCTAATTCTAAAACCAAAGATAAGAAGAATAGCAAGCAACCTCAAAATCAATTAAACTGTATTTTTTGATTCTATTTCATCAGAGTTTTGATAAATGATAATTTTCACTCTTGTACAGTTCATCCTACCAACTTAGAGTCACACTCAGGTCACCAGTTACTGAAATGGTCTTTGACCCATGGCAATACTTCTTTTAGTGGGTTTCTTTGCCTGCCTGATTCTTTAGGGTCATCAGTGCTTACACTCCCACCCCTAATTAAGCAATGCACTCTTGACTTGTGATCTAAAGAAGTGTATTGTAACTTTTTAAGAATTTTTTTGTATATGTGCTTTTTAAATCTTCATTGTTAAGGCACAGGTGCGTGACCATGCACAGTTTTTTTTGTGCATGTTAAAATGTATATCGTTTAGTTGCCGTCTCCCTATTTGCAACCTTTGCTGTATTTTGTTTTAAATTATTATCAATTGTTCTTTTGAATGCAAATAAACACAAACTACTACTAATACTACAACTACTACTACTACTACTACTACATGCTTGCTATATAAACTTTTAAATTTTGGGAATTCCCCAAAGCTTTTTTTTTTATTAGGTTAGTAAAGACCCGCTTTCATTACGAGCGTGGAAAAGATTATTCTTTGTTTGTTTTATTGACTTTTTTTGCTTTGCTTAGCGCTCGCTTCAGTTTTAAGCGCGAAAAGATCAATAAAAGAAACAAAGAATGCTCTATTCCACGATCGTAGTGGAAACGGGCCTCAACGACGAAGAGTGAAAAAGACCCGAGAATACTCTATTCCACGCTTATAGTTGAAACAAGCCCTTAAAGTTGCAGCCGTGTTGTTTCACTGAGACTGCAATCAATTAGCAATTTATTATTGAGTGGGCGAGGCAAAAAAAAAACGTTTTAATGAGCTCGTTAAATGTGACGTATAATGAAACAAGCGAACCGAAACAAATGAATTTTACAACTATAGTAAATCTCGGTTAATTTTTATGAAAACACGGATATTCGCCTAATTCGGATAAAACTGAAGGTACGAACGATTTCTAATAGTTTTCTTAATAGAGAACTCGGATATTCCGGATTATTTATTCCGAATCTTTGCCTATTTTAGATAAAAATTGTTCTTTTTATATTTATAATTCGGATTTTCTCGCTTCATAACTGTAGCAATATGTCTTTTGTCAATGTCATAAATAGGGTTGCCAACCGTCCTTTATTTCAAAGGACAGTCCTTTTTAGCATTTAGAAAAGATGCTAATTGTCCTCATATAAATGGGTTTTAAACAAATGTATGGGATTCACTGAGGAATAATTCTCAGTTTTGTTTCAGCTAAATGTAATTAAAGTAAAATCGCCTTTTAATTAAAATTAAATTTACGTTTATTGTTTTAGTAATAACTTCATTGAATGCTGTGTTCAGTACTTCAATATTAATTTTTTAATGAAAATCATGGAATCCCCAATTAAGAAAAAGAAGCGTATGTGTTCATCTAAGAAAGACTGGAAAAAAGACTATGATTGGTTGAGAGAAACTAGTAATCCACAAAAGGCAAGATGTATCACTTGTGAAAGTGTTTTTACTATTGGATACATGGGTGGTTTAGCAGTAGCACAACATGCAAAATCAGCCTGTCACAAAACGAGAACTATGGATTTTGCTTCATCTTCTGTAATGGATAAATTTTTGGTGAAAAAAATTCAGAAGAAGAGGATATTGTAGTTGCTTCAAAAATAGCTCAAATATATCAGGCAATTAAACATAATCATTCATATAACTCGCTGGATTGTGGATTGAAATTGAATTCAAAAATTTACCAGGATTCAAAAGTTGCTGCCAAAGTATTTTGTGGTCGAACCAAATGCGAGGCAATCGTCACAAATGTGCTAGGTGAAAAGGCATTAGCAGTGATTATGGACGATTTGAAACAACATGATTCTCCGTTAATTTTTGGCATTCAAACTGATGCTTCAAATCACAAAAACATGAAAATGTTTCCTGTCTGTGTTCAGTATTTTAGCTTGGAACATGGCACAGTTACTTATATTATTGATTTCTTCGAGAATGCAGATGAAAGTGCAGATGGAATGTTTACTTGTTTGAAAAACACTATGGAGAATTTGCAACTTGATTGGAAAAGAGTTTCTTGTTTAAGTGCAGATAACGCAAATTGCAACTTTGGAGAAAAACATTCTCTTTATACTAATGTTCGCACACTAAATGATGGTATTATTAAGGCTAACTGCAGTGCACACATTGTACACAATACATTGAAATTTGCTTTAGGAAATTTGAATGTGGACATTGAAAATATTGTCCTGAAAATTTACAGTCATTTCTCAATGTCAGCAAAAAGGCGGGAAACTCTTAAAGAATTTCATATATTTGTAGAGACAGAATTTCATGAAATCATGTCGTACCTACTAGGTGGCTATCTCTGCACCCATGCATCGAAAGAATCTTACTTTCTTGGAAAGCTTTAAGTTCTTATTTCTTGATCAGACCAGCTGAATGTTCCAAACAATTACTTAAACTTCTTATGATTGATAATGAGTCAACAGAAATTCCTCGGCTTATTGAAATGTATTTAATATTCTCACAACATGTAATGGAGATATTTAAATTAGCTGTTCAAGAACTGGAAAAAAATGAAACTTCAACGGCAGATGTTTTTATTATTCTTACTAATTTAAGAAATAGGTTAAAATCTCGATGTGATGAAGAATTCTTTGGGTATTATGTTCACCAACTTCTTGCAAATATGGGTGCTGCTGAAGCTCAAGAGGCAACTAAAGATTTTAGATTATTTCTCAACTCTGCAATAACGTATTTGGAAAAAAAATTGACTTTGATGAAAATTCAACATTTGGAAAATTATCAAAATTAAGTCTTTTGGATAATCTTTTTCCAAAATACCAGACACTTGTAAAAATTGTAGAGCATTTGAAGCTAAAAGACAAACTTAATTTGAATATAAATGACTTATTTGATGAAGTTGCACTCATTCAAAAAAATTTTGGCACGATTCAAAGCACTAAACTGTTTACAGAACGCAAAACAACAAGCAGTAAATGGCACTTTATCTTGAAAAGTTTTAATCTTAAGTGTGTTAATGTTTTCAAAATAGTTTCATTTGTGCTCTCAATTCTTGGAACCTCAGCTTATTGTGAACGCATTTTTAGTGTAATGTCATCTAAATGGCGCAGTGAAAGGAACAGATGCTCCATACAACTAATGAAAAGTGAGTTTTAATATACTTTAACTTGAAAGACACGTGTGGTGAATTTTCGAAAAAAATAAAACGTGATCCACAATTGCTGAAGTCAGCAAAAAGTCAGAAAAAATATAACTTTAAGAATTAAAAACTTATGCAACTTCAAAATTAGAGCTTGTTTGGGTTAATGTTAAATAAACATTAAATGAAAAGTTAAAACACATGAATATATTTTTAATATATCTTTTTAGCTTGTATATAATTTTTATTTCATTGTTTTTATATTGTACTTGCCTGCAAGTTACAAAATAAATGATGACGGTAATCTATGTCCTTTATTGAAACTTTTCATAGTTGGCAACCCTAGTCATAAACATTATTTTATGTTATGGTTTACAAGCGTTGACTGTGTTGCTTGTTACTTGAAATTTATATCAGTTTAACTTAGGGAGTGTGTTTGTTGATTTGCTATAGTTGTGTCGTAAATAAGTGGGCTATAATTGTGTTGCATAGCTAAGCTATTTTAAGTACACTAACTTTGTTAGTTCTCTACAAGTGTGTTATGTAAGTAAGTTGAATTAATGACGTTTAATGTTTGTTTCAGTAACCCAGCCTCTAAGGTTGTTCAAATCAGAGCAGCCTTGGTGCCGGTCCCAAGCCCGGATAAATGGGGAGGGTTGCGACAGGAAGGGCATCTGGCATAAAACATAGCCAAATATTTTTCGATGCGCGTTGTAAAATCTGACTTCATACCGGATCGGTGGAGGCCCGGGAAAACAACAACCGTTACCAGTGACTGGGCACCAAGGATCACTGGTGGACATGCTACTTGGATGCAAAGAAGAGGTGGAAAGCAGTGGAGAAGAAGGAAGGAAGCTAAGAAGATCAAGCTGAGAGTTGCTACAATAAATGTTGGAACCATGACCGGTAAAGAAAGGAAGTGGCAGATCTTATGGAACGAAGAGGGTTGGACATACTGTGTGTGCAGGAAACCCGCTGGAAGGGGGAGAGAGCAGGTGCATAGGTGGAGGATGTGGCACTGTGGAAGTGGAAAAAAAAAGAATGGTGTAGAAATCATATTAAAAAAGAGCATATGGACAGGGTAGTGGAATTGTGAAGGGTAACAGACAGGATAATATCCTTGAAGATGGAGCTTGATGGTGTTCTGTTAAATGTTATCAGTGCATATGCGCCACAGGTGGGGTGCATACGTGAAGAAAAAAAAACAATCTGGCCGCAACTAGATGAGACAGTGGAAAAGATACTAAGAAATGAAAGAATTGTGGTGGGAGCAGACCTAAATGGGCACGTAGGAGAAAAGGGAATAATGGTGATGAAGAATGCATGGGCAGACACGGATTAGGGAAAAGAAATAATGAAAGACAAGCAGTGGAAGATTTTTCTAAGAGAAGGGAACTAGCGATCACTAACACATATTTTGTAAAGAAACCAGCACATAGAGTCACCTACAGCAGTGGCGGACGCAGTTCGTAAGTGGATTACATTATGGTGAGAAGACGAAGGATCAAGGAGGAAATGAAAATGTAGCAAAACCGTACAGAATAGTGGTCAGTGCGATAATCATCTGGACAAAGTGGAGGAATGCACCAAAACTAGTGAAGAGAATAAAATGGTGGAAACTAAAGGACTTGAAAGTGAACAATAAATTCAAAATGGAAGTGATTGAAAGCGGAATACTTGGTGGACAGGAAGACTTGGCAAAGAATAACTGAGATGATACGGAGAATTGCCAGAAGGGAACTGGGTGAAACATCGGAAAAAGTTAGCACGGCAGGTAGACGGGAAACGTGGTGGTAACCAGGAAGTACAGGAGAAGCTGAAGGAGAAAAAAAAGCTAAAAAGCATGGGATACCATCAGAGATGATGTAAGCAAGTTGGCCTATAAAACTGCAAGAAAGCAAGCTAAGAGAGAAGTGGCAAAGGCAAGAAACAAGGCATATAAGGAACTGTACGAAAAACAGGAAACAAAGGAGGGGAAAATGAGGTGTTCAAAATAGCAAAACAGAGAAAAAGACAAAACAAGGATGTTCAACAAGTAAGAGTAATCAAGAGTAAAACTGGGGAGATTCTGATGTTTGAAGAAAAAGTCAAACCGAGATGGAAGGAGCATCTTGACAACTTACTCAACCATGAAAACCCTAGAGAAAGAAGAGAAACGAGGACAGAAGGGAGAGAAAGGGACGTGGAGAGATCTCTGGAGAAGAAGTCAGGACTGGGTTGAGGAAGATGAAGAAGGGAAAGGCTCAAGGACCTGATGACATACCAGTGGAAGCATTGATTGCTCTAGGCAATAAAGGTGTGGAGCTTTTAGTGAACTTCTTCATCAGACTCTCGCGAGGAGAGAAGATGCCAGATGAATGGAGGAAGAGCGTGCTTGTACCTTTGTACAGAGGTAAAGGAGACATCAAGGAATGTGGAAACTACCGGGGGATCAAGTTGATGAGCCACACTATGAAATTGTGGGAGGGGATAATAGAAGCAAGGATAGGGAAGGAGGTGACGATCGCTGAGCAACAATTTGGGTTCATGCTAGGAAAGAGTACCACCGACGCAATCTTTTGTCTAAGGATTGAATCTTGTTTCTTGAAATATGATGATGATGATAATGGTGATATTTTATTCATGCTTAGTAACATTATTAAGTATATGCAATGTACAGTACTATGAAGCATGAAAAGGAAACGCGACATAACGACGAATGTTAAATATGCAGAAAGTATAGAGAGAGTTGAGAAAGAGAAAAAATAAGAAGCACGGCCGCGTTACCTAAATAGGATTGAATCTTTTAAGGATATATGTAAATAGGATTGAATCTTTTAAGGATCCAATCTTTTGTCTAAGCAATCTTTTTGTCTAAGAATTGGTTGAAAAAAAATTAATAAAAATTATACCGTAGTTTTAGTAATTTAATTAGTTTTGCTCTTTAACCCCAATTTTTGACCGCTTAATTGTTGTATTTTCAGCGCTTTAGTCATTTCGCCAAGCGTTCTTGTCAGTAAATCACTAACACACGCTAGTGAGGCAGCTTCAAAATTGCCTCCGTTCTGATAAAAAAGAAACAAAAGTAAAACAATTAGCGCTTTTTCTCTTTTAGTGAAAATATCTGTTGAAATGAGAGAGATTTGAGGCATGCCGTAATTGTGACCTTGGAGAGAAAAAAGTTTTTCTCAAGGCGCGTTTACAGTACTTTTGTGCTTGAGCGTAGTTTAGTTTAGTGTAGTTAATTTATGTGAAAAATCGTTTTCAGTACAAATTTTTGCCAGCGTAATTCAGTTAACTTTGGTGAAGTCTAAGCATTGTCCATGGCTTGGTCGTAGATTGCTCCATGTATAAACAAATGTTTATTTAATTATTGAAATAACGTTTCACAAACAATTGTGATTTTATAAGTCTTAAATACAGAGCTTCGCACGAAATAAAAATGAATCGTGAAAATTTAATTGAAATTTGAAAAATTAAGGCAACTAAAAAAGTAATAAAATGTTAACATTATGGAATGTAGTAAGATGTTACTTCAACGTCGTATACACAATTAAAGGGTGTTCAGAAAGTCACTGTGCACTTAGGATTAGGGTTAGAGTTAGAGCTAACCTTAAAGCGTTAACCCTAACCTTAACCTAGGTTAGCGCTAACCCTAACCCTAACCTAACCCTAAGTGCACATTGACTTTCTGAACACCCTTTAATTGTGTATACGACGTTGAAGTAACATCTTATTACATTCCATAATGTTAGCATTTTATTACTTTTTTAGTTGCCTTAATTTTATGTATTTAGTAGCCCTTAATGTATAATAAGAGATTAAAATAATTTTTTCCCTGCTGTTTCGTGGGAAAAGCATGCAGCTTAAAAAGACTAATAACTTGGTTGCAGGCTATCCCTGATCCAATTTTTCAACCTCTCCCCAATTCCAATACTTAATCAACTTTTATTTACATGTCTAAAAATTGATAAGAGGCTTATTAATTTATAATTTTTTTTAGCCTACATCAGTGGTTTCTAGCCTTTTGATATGGCGGTACACTATTAAATAAATATTATTTTCTGTTTTTTCTCAACCGTTAAAAGATAAAAATTTGTAAAAGCTAAAAACTTTTCTAAACTATTGTAACTTACTTCGTCATGGAGGATATATTTGTTTTGTGAATCAATTGTAGAGAAGTGTAGCCGAAAAGTTACTATTTTGCATTAAAATATAATAGTATTTTTTCCATTTGCTTGTTTTCCTAACTGCGTACTTTCGCTCAGAAAAAGCTTCTTATTAATGAATGATTAAATGTCTTTGATAAGTTTTTATTCTATTTCTTTATTTTTTTCGTCTCTTTTTGAATAAGGTTAATTAGGAATTTTAATTTGATTCGAATTTTGTTAAACGAACACATTGTTGTTCACCTATTGTTGTCGATATACGTGTTATTTTGCCCTTAAACTTTTAATTTGTCACCTATCTTTTTTGTTGGCAACACGATGGCGTAATTCTTCTTTGTCTTAACCAGTGTTGCCAACTTAGATTATTTTAATCTAGATTTAGATTATTTTCGTCTAATTTAGATGTAATAAATACCCATTTAGATGTTACATTATTTTTTAGATTATTTTAGCATTTCATTTAGATATATTTAGATTATTTTGACAAATGTTATTTTGCATTTGTTTCTAGTGGCAAAGAAGTGACAACACTTTTTTTTTAGAGAACACCCTGATTTTCGGACGAAAATTGGGAAATTTGAGAGCAAATGGAAGTGAAGATTTTTTTTTTTAGAGAACACAAAAATCGGGAAATTTGAGAACAAATGGAAGTGAAGACCTTTTTTTTTTTTTTAGAGAACACCCTGATTTTTGGACGAAAATTTGAGAGCAAATGGAAATGAAAACTTTTTTTTTTTGCAATATAGAACACCATATGAGTTACAAGTTTATATTACCATTTTCGTTTTTTCATTAAAAATGTAACTTTGGTATGTTTGGATTATTATTTGGATTATTATTTTTTTAATTTATATTATTTTAGATATTTTTTGTTAAGATTCCAGATTATTTTATCTTTAAACATTTGGCAACCCTGGTCTTAACTGAATTAAGCACATGGCGAGGTGCTAGCTGAGATATGCTTGTGTTCTTTATGTATCAATTTTAATCTATTAATTTGGAAGATAATAACCGATGTTCTATTTGCTAAATTAACTTTATATTTTAATATTATATTGTACTTGTTTTAGACTGTGAAGTATTAGTCTAAAACCGCCGGACCAGTTACGATAACATTATTAAATTACAATATTGATATAAACTGTGTCGGGTAACCTCTTCTGTGCGAGAGAGGTTTAGCTGGCTCCATACCCTCACGGTCGGTGTTCAAATAGGACCAGAGAGAGAGAGAGAAAGATCTGGCGAGTTTCTATGTCTCTTATATCTTTCGATTGTCTGTCTGTGTGACAAATTGTGTGTCTCTCTCTCCGTTTTCATTTTAGACTAGTTAACTGGGATTGGAAGACTAGTTAATTGGGATTGGAAGACTTTCTGTTTTCATAAAGTACTAGGTAATTGAGATTGGAAGACTAGTAATTGTGACTGAAGTTGATTTTGTGATGGAGAGTAAATGTAGCTCATCACATGGGCATAATGATGATAGTAGACCCAGTTCCCTGCCTGAGAGCAGGAATAAGGGAAATGGCACTGACATCTTTACTTCTAAGGCTACTGAAGGACCTAAGTGCAGTTCAGGTTTCAGTGAGCAAAATGATAAATGTGATGTTGACAGCAATGATGTGCTGGAAGATGTCAGGCTGTTGTGGGTTGATGATCCAGACCCCACCTACTTCAAGAGCCATAGAGCATTGAAACGCTATACACATGAGCTTAAAATGATTACAGATGTTATGAGAGAGTATTCTGGAAGGCAAGAAGACAACAATCAACTCTTGCTTGATAAGACCCTTGAATATGGATTAAGGGCACATGGCATTTATAACAATGCACTCCATCAGTGGCTAGAAGATAATCCAGAAGCACATTCTAGGCCATTGGTGCAAAACCTTGTCAAAGAGTACAGGGAAAAAGAAAGTGAAGATTTGAAGAGGTACTATGACAGAGCCTCAAGAAAGCCAGAATGCAGATCCAAACCAACTGTTAGGTCATCTACTGGTACAGCATCTAAGTCAAATTTCTCTGAACAGTCAATGAGGATCATCCAAGAACAGCAAAAGGAGATATCTGAATTAAAAATGCAATCAAAGATGCAGGCACTAACCATTCGAGAAAAGGAAATTGAGGTGCAACGCACAAATATTGAACTGGAAAGGAAAAGCTTGCAGTTGAACACATACCAGCAAATTGATGATCAGTTTGAGAATGCAACAGATGGTGCAGAGTTAAGTCTAGCTGGCTTGAAAAGCAACAAAGACCATTTCCTTCATGACAAGGAAGAGGTGAAGATGAAATCTGAATTTCCTGAGATCACACCAGGGAATGTGAGTCCTAAGACCACACCAAAGAACATTGATGTGATTGAACCTCCACCTATGCCAGTGGAATGTGAATTGAAAACAAATGTTGTTAAGGAGATTTGGCCTCACATGAGTGAGATGAAACCTTATGAAGGAAAGAACAGCAAGTCACAAATGAATCATACTCCTATAAATAGTAGCCGACAAATGTGGAATCCTCCTTGGAGACTCCGAAATGAGGTTGGTTTGTGCTTTTATGGAAAAGATGCTGCTGAGTACCCTGCGTACAGGCACCGGTTGCTGTTGAACTATCGTGACTTGCATAACACTCGACCTGACATGCTACTACACTGGATAGAGAGCACAATAGAAGGTCAGGCAAAACAGTATGTCCAAAATGCCTTCATCGTAATGGACCCTGGTGAAGCTTGTGATGTCATTTGGAACACTTTGGAAGAAATATATGGACGAAAAGATGTCATTTTGGAGCATGCCATGCAACAGGTAAAGAGAAGAAGTCGGTCAATTGGCCATAATCATCAGATTTTGCTGGAATTTAGAGCTGCTATGAGAAACCTCAAGGGAGTGGCATCGTCAATTGGCAAAACTTCAACACTGGATGGCCCAATGTTGTTGGGACAACTGTATAGTGCTTTTAATGAAAAACTGCATAGCAGGTTTGATTCTCAATACCCTGCAAATCGTTGGACATTTGAGCAGTTCCTGCTGTTTCTAAGTGCTGAGATTGATTATGTTGATTCACTGCACCTGATGAAAGTTGATATTCATGAGTCTTCATGTGGAAGAGCAGAACCCTCTAAGAAGAAATCACATGCTGTATCTACCTCAAGATGGCATTCAAAGCCTTTCATTGCTGCACTAGAAAGGACACCAAAATTGCATGAAGATAAGTCAGTAGTAAATATGAAGACATGCTTGATACATCCTGAGACAAGTTCACATGATCTTGTGGAGTGTCAAGTGTTTTTGAACATGACTGTTGATAAACGATGGAAATTTGCCAAAATGCTTATGCTTTCTGTGTTTGAAGAGGTCACACACCACAAAATTTTGTAAGAATAAATTGAACCAACGATGTAAAGATTGTGCATCTCCTCATCATGTTTTGCTGCATAAGCCAGTTGTAAGGAAGAAAGCCTCTACTGGAGAAGCACCGAGCAAGCCAACTGCAAAAGAGAAGTTATCTGAACCTAATTTGCCTCTGAAAGTACTGGGCTATGTGAAAGAAAATCTGCCCAATTTAGATCAAGTCTGTGTCATGAAAATGACAGCCTTGCCAAGTGAAGCAGAAGCTGAATTTGTGACATTTTTCTCTGCCATAGATACAGGAGCCACAAGCACACTGTGTTCCCGCACTTTGGCAGAACGTCTATGGGGTTTTTGGGAACCCAACTGTATCCAAGAATACAAATTGTTTGATGGATCCTCCATGCATTGCAAAGTCATGAATGAGGACCTGGTACTACAGAAGAGTGATGGAAGAACTGCCATGTTTGAAAACATGACCTTTATCAATTGCCAACTGCCATTTTCTGAGTACCTACCTGTTGATGAGAGTGGCCACACGCCTAATGTTGACATGATAGTCGGAGGAGATCTGGCATGGAAGCACATCCTTTGCAGTAAAAGCCTTACGTGGCAAGGTAATAGGAAAGTTGCATCCCATGAACTAGGCACTCTGTGGCTTAGGACAAATAATGAGAGTCACTGTTACCTAGATGTTCACACATTGAGTGGTAGTCAAAGACTGACACCAAAAGGTGCTGTTTGTTCAAAAGTCAGATTAGCTCCCTCTGATAGACATGATGATGTTGTGAAATTGGAGAACAATATTTTGTATCGATCTACAAATGATAGCAAAGTGGCTATGAGTATGGAAGATGAAAAGGTGTTGAAGAATTTCAAGGAAACAATGAAGTTGGTTAAAGTAGACAATGATGAAAACCATTTGGAATTTCCTTTGCCATGGACACATGACCCTGATAATATGCAGAACAACTTTGAACAGGCAAGAAATGCTTTACTCAGCCTTCAGCATAGACTCAGGAATAAACCTGATGTTCGATCTCGATACTGCAAGAAGATTGATGCTGCGATACAAGAAGGACACTTGATTCGCATCCCTGAAGATAAGCTTCACTTAGACCTACAAGATGAAAGTCGACCACAGTACTACATTCCTCACTTTAATACAACGCAAGCCAAATTTCGTGTTGTGTATGATGCTGCAAGAGAATACAGAGGAGTGTCACTGAATAAGTTATTGTGCCGTGGGCCAATCTTTATGCAATCCTTGCGAGCTATCTTGATACGATTTGGAGAAAGAAAACACGGTATAGCAGGCGACATTGCCAACATGTTCTTCCAAATCCGTATTGCCCCTGAAGATAGAGATATGCTATGCATATTGTGGTTTAGTGAAAGTGACATGCAAGGCCATGTTGTTGCCTTTCAATTTCAAGTTGCCCCGTACGGTCTACGTTGTATTCCCAGCATTGCTGGATATGCCATGATCTTCACTGCCCAAGAAAATATTTCAAATGCGTCTGAAGACACAACCTCCAGGCTGACTCGAGACATGTTTGTTGATGATTTTATATCCAGTGTGGATAGCATTGATGATGGAAAGCGCATAATTAAAGAAATATCACTTTTGTTAATGTCCACTGGATTCAAGATAACCAAGTGGAACGCCTGTTGTAAAGAAATACTTGCAGATCTAAAAGATGAAGATCTTGCTCCTTCTGTTAGAAGCATACAAGAAAAGGACTCTGGACAGATGCCTATGCAAACCACGTTGGGAGTGATCTGGGACACCGCAACAGATGAAATGTTTATCAAAAGGCCAGACTTTAGCTTGGGTATGGAAGGAGCCCTCACAAAGAGACAGATTGTTAGTTTGCAACACCAAATATTTGACCCCCTTTCATGGTGGGCACCGTTCTATGTGAGAATGAGTTTATGTTGTTCAAAAATTGTTCGAGAAGTTGATAGCTGGGATACAAAAGTACCACCAGAACTTATGAAAGAATGGAGAGCTGCTGTGCAAAATTTGTCTTCAATAGAAACTGTCTCCCTGACAAGACGACGTGTACCTTTGAAAAGCTCTGGAAAAGATTATTGTGAATACCATTTGTTTGCTGATAGCAGCAAGGACATAGCTGCAGCTGCACTGTATCTTCGAGTTTTGACAGAAGATGAATGCAACGTGAGTCTTATTGCGGCAAGAACTACACTTCTTTCACAATCCGAAGTGGCTCGTGATTCAATGCCACGAAAAGAAGTCATTGCTCTAGATCTTGGAGCACGTTTGTTAAGGGAATGCCTTGATTCAACTACTTTGGACATCAAAAACTTTGAACTATGGACAGACTCCAAAACAGTGATACAATGGTGCTCGCAGAAGACCCTTGAATTACGAATATTCGAGCGAAACAGAGTGGATCTCATTCTGAGAAACAGTGGAGGGAAGCTTCCACAGTATGTTGCCTCTGAGTTTAACCCCGCTGATGTAGCCACCAGGCCTTTTCGCATTGCACATGAAGAGAGGTGGAATCTTTGGACGAGGGAACCAAGGTTTCTGTGGCAACAACAACCAAAATTAAATTGTTTGCATCATTTTACAGCTGACAGCACTGAAGCAGCTAAAGACAATGAAAAGGCAACTACATTATGTAACGCAGGTTTGTTTGCAATTTCTGAAGAGAAAAGTACTGATAACGCCTTCCTTCAGTACACCCTGGAGAGAACAAGTGATCCAACCAAAGCAATCCGAGTGGTTAGCAATGTTGCAAAATGTTTTAAACTTTGGAGAGAGCGGTCAAGAGGAAATTGTAATTCTACCCTTGACTTATCCCAAAAAGAAACCGATTCACGAGCAGCCAAGTTGACCCTGATACGTGCTGCCCAGCATGAGTCATTTGGGAAAATTTTGAACTGTATGCGAGAAGGACATACATTTGAGGATGCACTAATCTTGACAAAAATGAAAAATGTCGCATCCCTGTGCCATATCAAGAAGTACGTTCCATTTCTTGACTCTGAAGGAATTCTGCGAGTTGGTGGAAGAATGGATTATGCAGAAAAGATAGGGGAAGAGGAAAGACATCCAGCTTTTCTTCCTCATATGCATGATGTTACAAGACTTTTTATCCTAAACCAACATAGAAAATTGGGACATCGAGCTGCAGAAATGGTTATGGCATCCTTGTGTCAGGATGTAGGCGTACACCCAATGGGGGGAGTACGTACAGTTCGTCATCACTTGTCAGATTGTTTTACGTGTAAATTGCTACGAAAATCAAGAGCACAACAACTGATGGCACCACTGCCATCTTTTCGGATAAAGCCAAGGCAACCAATATTCTGTTCCGTTTCTGTTGATTATGCAGGTCCGTATGAAGTTAAACGAGCTAGAAGCGTGGAGAAACGATGGCTGTGTCTGTTTACCTGCAATGTGACAACTGCTGTGCGGATTGAAGTTGTCGAATCATTGGAGACAACTGCTTTTCTTAATGCCTTGCACCGATTCCTATGTTTGACTGGCAATAAAACATGCCACATCCGTAGTGACTGTGCCTCGACGTTTGTAGGTGCTTCTAATGCTTTACAAAAGGAAGAACAGAAGGCTTTGGAGAAAGCCACAGAATCGTCTGAAGTACGACATTATCTGAGAAAAAATTCCATTGATTGGGACTTTTCCACTCCTTTGAGCTCACACTATCAGGGCTTAGTGGAAAGGCAAATTCGTACCTTTAAAGAAGTGTCTGAGGGAATTTTAGGAGCGAGCAACCAAAAGCGAGTTCCAATTGATTTTGAGTTATTGACCCTATTCCGAGAAGCGGAGTACATAATGAATTGCCGACCTTTGGGAAAATACAAGGTTGATGTAGATGACGTTCAGCCGTTACGCCCTCTGGATTTGATGACTGGATATATGGAACCACAAGACGATTCGTTGCCTATGTGGGATGTTGAACCGAATGACAAACTCAGACGGGGACATAAATTTACTCGCCAACTTGCCGAAGAATGGTGGGAGAAATGGCTTCGTCGCTATCCAGAGAGGCTTCAAGAACGCCAGAAGTGGACAAGCGCAGAGCGCAATGTACAAAGGGGTGACTTTGTACTCCTACTTGATGATACCACTCCACCCGTTAGCCGCTATCCGTATGCAACAGTTGTGGGCACGAAAATGTGCAAAGACGGGAAAGTACGTTCGGTAACAATGCGAATGGGAGATGGCCGCGTGAGTGAGCGGGATATTCAAAAGATCGTCTTGCTAGAGGCCGTGATGAGTGACCAGTCCGCCGACTGCTCTGCAACTGAAAGAAACGACTGCATTACCAATGATGAAGAACCTTTTCGTACGCGCTTGTGAAAAGACAATTTGCGCACATTCATGAACTGTTTTATTTGCGCATACTCATGGACTGTTTTACGCGCTTGCGTAGAGACAATTTATTGTGCATACTCATGGACTGTTTTACGCGCTCGCGAAAGGACAATTTATTTGCGCACATTGAAGGACTGTTTATTGCGCATACCGTACTCATGGACTGTTTTACGCACTTGCGTAGAGACAATTTATTTGCGCATACTCATGGACTGTTTTACGCGCTTGCGTAGAGACAATTTATTTGCGCATACTCATGGACTGTTTTACGTGATTGCGAGGGGACAATTAATTGCTGCGCATTTTTGGACTGTTAATTTGCAGTTGCGAGGAAGCAACTTAATTGCGCATAAGTGTACTGTTATACATGATTGCGAGGGAACAATTATTTTGTGTATTCACGTACTATCAAACGCGATTGCAAGGGGAAAATTATTTTGTGCAGTCGTGGATTGCTAATTTGTTGTTGCGAGGGGACAACCTTTACGCGCTCATATGTACCGTTATTCGCGCTTACGAAGGGACGATTTATTCATGCGCATCTGGACTGTCATGTTTTCGATATTTGCCCATAGCTAAACTGCTGATTTGTTGCAAAGGGAAGATTTATTCATGCGCATCTGGACTGTTATGTTTTCGATATTTGCTCATTGCTAAATTGCTGTTTTGTTGCGAAGGGACGATTTATTCATGCGCATCTGGACTGTTATGTTTTCGATATTTCCCCATTGCTAAACTGCTGATTTGTTGCTAAGGGACGATTTATTCATGCGCATCTGGACTGTTATATGTTTTCGATATTTGCGCATTGCTGAACTGCTGATTTGTTGCGAGGGAATAATTATTTGTGCACTCATGGAATGCCAATTTGCTGTTGCGAGGGCACGACCTATTCGCGCACATGTGTAACGTGATTTTCCATTGCGAAGGGATAATTGTTTGGCGTATTATTAGACTGTAAATATGCTGCTATGAGGGGATGATTTATACGCGTCTGAATTGCTGATTTGTTGCGAGGGGACAACTTAGTCGCACACTTATAGACTTGCTTTGCGCATTGATAAGTTGTTGTGAGCGTATATTTAATAACGCAACCCGTGTTGGTTTCTTTTGTGTTCATGCTTTTCACATTTCGTTTTTCTGCTAATTGTGATTATAGTCCCATGACTTTTATTGGATGATATAGCAATGATAATTGAAGCTTCTACTACTACTCTTCGACTTCTACTAGACCAACAAGATCGTTGCTCTAGTAGAAGTCAAAGAGATGGCTCGCAATGCTGTCCCCCTACCGAGGTCACACTGATCCACTGAGGCATGATCCACTGTGTACTATGGCCGGTCTATAAGCAAAAGTAATAAAAACATGCCGTTCTACAGCAAACCTTGCTTCACATTTTATTAATATTTATGCCTGTATAAAGCTCTTATTTTTCATAAATACAGCTTTGCCTAAGTTTAACCTTGCGCTAAAATATAATCAAAAGTGATAACTAACATTTTTTTACTTTTTACCACCAATATTAGTTATTTCTTTCCTGAAAAGTAGTTTTAAGTCTGTGCTACCTGGAAGTTTGTTTGTGAAAAGAAAGCTTTACTATCGTCATGCAACAGTAATTATTGTAAAAATATATGAAATATTTTTCAATTTAGATTAGGTGATTCACTGTACCCCACTCTCCCCTACACATGTTTTACGTAAATGCCTATGTAAATTTCTAGCGTAAATCTTGGCTAAATTCTGTATGTAAATGTTTATGTTAATTTCTATGCTTTCTGTCATTTTGCTGGGCATGTTTTCTTGAGTTATTTTTATTAACTGATTGTATTGGGGAGTATCTGACTCGATAACGCATGTTCTTCGATGCTCCCAACCATTGCGCTAATTTTGTTGCTTGCTGTTTATATTTATATCAGCGGCGTGCGGTGACCTCTGAGGCTGGACATGCAAATTGGTATGCCAATGCTGGTCATGCAATTGTCATGCAATACTTTACGGATAGGACAAAAAATTTCCTCAGTTTCTAGGACAAAGACCAATTTTTGTCCCAAAATCATGGTGTTCTCTAAAAAAAGTCTTCGCTTAAAATCAGTCTCGGATTTCTTAATTTTCGTCCCAAAATCGTGGTGTTCTTTATAAAAAAAAAAGATTATTAAGTAAAAGTTCGTTGGTCATGCACTGCATGACTTGCATGCCCTGACCGCACGCCACTGATTTATATGTATTGTTTTGTGCGTATTGGTGAATAAACTATCTATCTATCTATACTAAATTAAACCACTTTTGGAGAAAAGAAAAGCGTTAGCCACCCGTCGCGTTTTTTCCTCGAGCGTTGTCAAGGACTGATTGACAGCACGGTTTTGAAGGAGGATGGTTCTAGTGAAAATGAATGAGTTTTGCAAAAATAGAGAAAGAGAACCCATGCACATGGAAGGCTATTCGATAAACTTGATTTTAGAAATTAAAAGCCTGTGAATTTGTGTGAAACAAAACCTAAATAGTTCAGTACAACCTGAGTCTATATCTCAAAAATTGAATGCTGTTGCGGACCCTTGAAAATTCTTCGCGGACCCCAGTTTGAGAATCGTTGGTTTAATATTAACAAATTTCTTATAAATCCCCACCTCCAGTTTTAACTCGAGCCTTTAAGCTGACATGGCCTGTTAGTACAGTACGCCATGAGATAAATAGATTGGGAAAAACGCTTAATCCTATATGGCTGCTTTTTATTGCAATTTTATATTATTGAAATCACTTTCAAAAAATATCAACAAAAGACAATAAACAAAAAATGTCGAAAGAATGGACGAATGATTAAGAGCGCTGTTCATGTCACATGCAATCGAAATAATGGTGATTCAAAACCTACTTTCGTCATTTTGCTGTGTTTTGAAAAAGACATTTTACGGCAATTTCTTCTGCTCGGCTTGTTACGGCTAATCTACACTTAATTTCGTTGTCCCTTTTTGTTTGTTAAAATTTTTACATCCAGGTTGAGGACTTACTTCAACCAGCGATTGTAGTTGTTTAATTTTGTCGCAGTCAAACGCGTGGCAGGAGCTTTCGGGAACTGGTACTTAGAGGTAATTCGTCGTTTAACTCTTGTTTTGTATTTTATAGATTTATGGTCAACTTTTCAATTAAATCGTCTCTTAAGTAGCCTTATGTGATCTGTAATAGTTTGCTTTTTTATAATCTAATTCTGGTATGTACTGCCTTTTGTTTTTATTATTTGAATTATACTTTTCCTGGTGGATCAGGTGGCTGGTGTTACTAGGGTGAACTTGTAGGCTGCTTAAGTGCGCATTTATTGCTCGACCTGTCACTCAATCAAATAGGATCTTACGGGTAGTTGGCCTGCTCGTACGCGGTTATTTTAGTTAGAACAAAATTTCAGTCATATCTCTAAATAAGAACTAAAGACCTAAATAAAAAATTTTGAACCAACAGCAATATCTTCGCATCTCTAGAAGTGGATCAAGATCATTGATTAACTGTTGCCTATGTATAATGCTTCCGGCATTTTCCTGTAAGTCAGGAGAATGAATATAGAGATAAAAAAAATTCTTGAAAAAGTGCAATAACCGAAAAGATTGGTTAAATTTTTGGTTTAAAGGACTTCTTTCAAACTTTGTATATAACCATGCCGAACCCAGGCTAATAACCAATAAATAGTGGTTTACTTTGTCTGTATTATTAAGTGATGGCGCATGGTTTTTTAGTGGCTTACAAGAAAAAAAAACTCCTCTTTTTCAACTTCTTAACACGCCGAGTAATTTCATCGCACCGAGATTAGCATTCATTCCTATTCCATTGCATTTACAGTGCAATATATCTCATATTAGTAATAATTTGATAGTTAACCCAAAACTGTACTTATGGTCAAGGTATATTCTTTTACAATGGGATAAAATTACTGTGTAAATTCTTGATAGTGTAAGATACAGTTGTAGACCATATACAACAGCGACATAAAATCCAAAATTCCTAAACAAGATATTCTGCAAAAAGATAATAATGAAAAAAATATTGTAAGCTAGCAGGGGTGGGCAAACAACGGCCCGCCACGACCTTCTGTGCGGCCCGCAAAAGCCTCAAATAAATAATTAAACTTTATTCTCTTTTCGCTTTTATTCGTGGTGGTAATCTCCAAAAAAAGGTCTTCACTTTGAATCTGTCTCGGATTACCCGATTTTGTGCCCAAAATGAAGTGATCTCTAAAAAAGAGTCATCACTTTTAATCAATGTCCAAAATCTCCATTTTCGTCCCAAAAATGCAGTGATCCCAATGTTTGGACATCGATTAAATGTGATGATCTTTTTTTTAGAGATCACTTTGTTTTGGGTACAAAATCAAGTAATACAAAACAGATTTAAAGTGAATATTCTTTTTTTTAGAGATCACTAGTGCGGCCCGCAAATTAATTCAACTTCTGAGTGCGGCTCTCGAGCTAAAAAGTTTGCCCATCACTGGTAAGCCAGCGTTTTTCTATCTTGAGGTCTTTAAATCTTTTTTGGGGCATCGCAACCATATTTTACACATTTTTTAAAAATCTCTGTCTTCAACAAACCTGCTCAACTTTTAGCCGTTGTGCACCATTTTCTTCCCAGTAAGTGTATCGCGGTTTGCAGGTGCATGTAAAATTAAAGTGAAGACAAAAAAATCTTCTTTTTAAAATTCATTTGTTCTTCTGGTAAAATCAGAGGCAAGTAAAACTTCAACAAATACAAAAGGCGTAATATTTATTAAAGAACTCAACGACGTTTCGTCCGTTACATCGGGCGGACTTCATCAGGTAAAAGCAGAACACAACGCGCACCGTATTTAAAAACCAAGAAGTTAAAAACACAAACCAACAAACACAAGGTGAGAAGCGAACATACAGAACAATTTAATAATTACTTAGTGCAAAAGAAACAAATTTAACAGGTTGAAAACCCACATTAGTTGAGATTTTTTATATTGCTATATATTTTTGGAAAAACATTACGATCTTTATCATTTCTTGAATTTTTTGTATTATTAATATATAGTGATTCTAAAAATTTGCGTTTATCATAGTCAATGTTATAATCCAATATTTCAAAATTACCAAAATCAATCCTATGTTCACAATTAAAACAATGCTTAACCAATGCAGTTTTTTTATTCAAATCATCTTCTTTTAATTTAACCAAATTAATCGGTTTCAAATCACGTTTATGTTCCGATAAGCGAGTATTAAAACATCTGCCCGTTTCACCAACATATACATTCGAACAATCTTTACACGGAATTTTATAAATTGCACCACGCTTATATATATCATCCACAGAGTCTTTTATTTTTGGTAAAATATTTCCAATTGTTTTATAAGGGTACCTATACACATTAATATTAAATTATCTCACAATTCTAGACATTTCATCACTCAAATCTTTAATATATGGTAAACCGACATAGTTGGATATTTTTTCACTCATGCAAACACTTTTATTAACTTTTTTATGTTTAATTTCTTTTTTCATTTTATTCAATAACCAATCTGGATGATCATTCTCACGTAAAGCATTACAAACAAATTTAACTTCATTGATTTTATCTCGATAATTTGTAATTAACTTAGATTTAGCGCGAAACAATAATGTTTTAACCAAACCAACTTTTTGAAAAAAATTATGACATGAATTAAAATTTAAGTATCTAGTTGTATGTGTAGGTTTTCTATAGGCTTTTGTAGTTAGTTGACCATTGTTACGAATTATTAACACATCTAAAAACGGAATAGTATTATCAACTTCTTGTTCGACCGTAAATTTAATACTTATTTTAGAATCACTATATATTAATAATACAAAAAATTCAAGAAATGATAAAGATCGTAATGTTTTTCAAAAATATATAGCAATATAAAAAATCTCAACTAATGTGGGTTTTCAACCTGTTAAATTTGTTTCTTTTGCACTAAGTAATTATTAAATTGTTCTGTATGTTCGCTTCTCACCTTGTGTTTGTTGGTTTGTGTTTTTAACTTCTTGGTTTTTAAATACGGTGCGCGTTGTGTTCTGCTTTTACCTGATGAAGTCCGCCCGATGTAACGGACGAAACGTCGTTGAGTTCTTCTTTAATAAATATTACGCCTTTTGTATTTGTTGAAGTTTTACTTGCCTCTGATTTTACCAGAAGAACAAATGAATTTTAAAATAAGTGATATCCCTGGTAACAGTGTTTATATTAATTAAAAAAATCTTCGTTACTTGGCAAAACACAATCAGGGTTTGAAGGCCTCTTTTTTGCTTTTTACTTTAATTCGTGAGATTTTTTTCCAAAAGAATGACCTCTAATATGGGTCGCGCTAGTCCTATCCCCTAACTCTATTTTGAGTTTTTTGGACCGCAGCATTAAAAAGTTGAGAAGCATTGTAGTAAGCAAAACAACTGCTAGTAAGTAGTTTACATGTAGTTCCCATTACATCAGGTAAATGTGTCGCCAAAAATTAACTTGTGTTTATAGGCCACATTGTTCTTTACCACAAACTCAAAAATCAACATTCAGTTGTAAAATTAAATTTTGAAAAATGCAAATGATTAAGATTTTTTTTATCTTACGCGGAATAACTATTTATTTACTTTATACAAAATTCAATAATATAAAATTAAAGCAGGTTAAAAAACGTTACCATTCATCACCTATTTTTAATAAATTACTTTAGGCTCAATTTCAAAATTATATTTTTTTAGCTAAATAAAAAATAAAACCCAATATTAAGTAAGATGATTAATTTAAATGACTGAGATGATGAATTAAAACAAATTGTACAGTTTTGTTATAAACTTATTTTGCAAGCAAACTAATATCAAAAATTTTATCAATCAGAGCACTTTTTAAAACATTTTGTCTCAGTTTTCAAAATTTTACATCACACATTTATACAGCTTTTAATCATTGATTATTAAGTTTTAAGTTTCACATCATAATGCAGCCAACAAAGCAGCAGCACGGTTTTATTGGATTATCAGGACCCGGAGTGTAAAAATATCCTAAATTTTTCGGACGATAATAGACACGAAGAACTGTTATTCGGCACTCTAAGGCGCTCCGCACAGAGGAACCGTAATCTTCTTTGTTGTAGGTTCGCTCGGGCAATATGTTGTGCAAACTAAACGAACTCTTCTGCCACTTCTCGATGTTGTCTGTTTGTATGTCTATTATTTCCGCTCCTGAACAGAAAATTTAATAAAAAATTTAACACATAAACATATCTTATATAGAATCGGCGTAACCTTAACAGAGGCCACCTCTAAACCGAAATTAGGTTCTAAAAAACTAGATGAAAACCAAAAAAATATCTTCATAGCTTAAATGTACATTTTCAACAAACAAAGATTTTTGTTTTGGTTTTCACCTAGTTTTCTGGTTCCAATTCCAGTTTTTGAGGCAAAAATTTTACTATAAAATTGGATGAAGACCAAAAGAAATGATCATGGTGGTCAGGTTCCAGAGATCCACGGTAAGCCGAGAAAGCTCAGCTGGCTGGATGCCTGAAGCTCCGGAAAGATGGAATTAGGGCCCGGAGCTTTACCTGGTTTTAACTGTTGAAAGGCCGCAGTAAATTCTCTCTCTGAGAAAGAGTCAGAGATATTTACTGGGTCTAGTGCTGTGGCCCTCCAAAGATCAGACATTTTTTGAGAGACAAGTCAAGATGACTTGCGGTCAACAGTCTCGTATCTCCCATTTCTGATTAGCTGAGATGCAATAGCATAATCTGAGACGAGACAGTGCCAAGGAGAGTGTCGTGACCTACCAGTAAGGTTGTTCAAAATACTACATGCTTTTCTACTAAGTGTGAAAAGTCAATGCTCCGAACTGCTTCGGACCATCGATCCCTCCGCTTCCTATCAAGTTTGGTAAGCAAAGCTGTAGCAGCCAAACTCGAGTCGTCTCCCTAAGAAGATTACAAGAAAGTTCTATAAAGGGATTCACACTCCGCATCCCAAAACTGAATAGAGTTGTTTCAATGACCGTGTGAAATGGTCTTTTTGACTGTTTTCCTAATGGTGTTACAAAAGTCCTGGTAAACCACACATCGAGTAAATCAGGCGGCAACAAAGTCTTTGTGAATTGGTTTCTCAAAGCAATGTAGTGACTCCATTCGGGCTTGCAAAAGTTCTATCGCTTAGCAGGCATCCTTGACACTGACGAAGCAAACCTTGGTGGTCTAATAAGAGAAGGTAGATGTTATGACCTGGGGTACTTTTCAAGAACACGTCTATCCGGCAAACGACTAAAAGAACCTACGCTCGCAAAAGCTAGATTTTGATTAGTGCCAAGTGTTCCAGCAGCCAGAGTAAAAGCTGGTGGCATCCTTTACATTATGGATCTAGGACTAGTGCCCGACTGACATGTGCCCGACGGCGACATGCCCGACGGACATTTTCCCGATGGACACCTGCCCGAATAAATAGTGCCCGATGGACAAATGCCCGATTAGGACAATTGCCCGATTATGAAATTTGCCCGAATAGGAAATTTTCCCGATTATTAAATTTGCCCGAATAGGAAATTTGCCTGATTATTAAATTTGCCCGAATAGGAAATTTGCCCGATTAGGAAATTTGCCCGATTAGGAAATTTGCCCGAATCGATAAAACACCCGATTAGATAAAGTGAACGAAGGTTTATACATATACAACCGCTCTTTTAGTTTCTCTTCAGTCTGTTAAAGTTTTTACTCTTGTAAGCAGTCATGGAATTTGTGAAAACTCAACGTGGTGGATTGAAGCTGTGCTATAATGGTTACCTATATGTTAAGAACAAGGAATTGCCGTCTGGAAATACGTTTTACGAATGTGAACGCCGCCGACGCAACAACTGCAAGGCCAAAATTACTTTGCGTGGTGATCAAATAATAAGAGAGACACATGAACACACTCACGCTCCAGATATTATTCGTCAAGATCTTCTATCTTTACGTGAAGAAATGAAGGAACAAGCTATTAAAACCCAACAATCATCACAACAGATTCTATGTCAAACGTTACAGAATGTCTCGGAAGGAGTCTCTAGTCAACTACCGTCTATGAGCACAATTAGACGTTCTATCAGAAGATATAAACAAGCTGTACATGCTCCACATCCCATACCAAGAAATTTGTGTGAGATGGCCATTCCAGATGAATACAAAAGAACATGCAACGAAGACAATTTCTTACTTTACGACAGTGGACCTGGTGAGAATCGTATACTTTTGTTTTCAACCGAGAAAAATATGCAACTCTTACAATCTTCGAGTGAGTGGTTTTGCGATGGTACCTTCAAAGTTGTACCTGAACTGTTTTACCAACTGTATTCAATTCATTGTTTAGTTTCTAAAAGAACGATGCCATGTGTTTTTGCATTATTACCAAATAAACGACAATCCACTTATGAAGAACTGTTCAACCAACTTCGGGCTGTTAATGCTCGACTTAATCCATCTGCAATTATGATTGATTATGAAAAAGCTGCAATGAATGCAATATCAAATGTTTTTCCAAATGCAAATATAAAGGGCTGTTTTTTTCACCTCTCGCAAGCTATTTATCGGAAGGTACAAACAGAAGGGTTGCAATCAAGATATCAGAGCGATGCTGAGTTTGCCATAAGCATTCGAATGATACCAGCACTGGCTTTTGTGCCATCAGACAGTGTTGTGCAAGCTTTTGAACACTTACAAGAAAGTATGTGCGAAGAAGCAGATGGAGTAATTAACTACTTTGAAGATACTTTTATCGGCAGGAGACGCCGACGTAATAGAGGAAACCCACTATTTCCTATTTGTATGTGGAATATGCATGATCGCGTATGCGATGATTTGCCACGAACAATCAATTCCTTGGAAGGATGGCACAACCATTTACAGGCGAATATAACCTCAAGTCATCCCAATATCTGGCGTTTTCTTCAGGTACTGAAGACTGAACAAGCTCTTAACGATACAATCATCAACCAAATGTTGGCAGGACAAGAGCCTCCCTCAAAAAGAAAAAAATATCAAGATGCAACCAAAAGGATAGCAAACATTGTGCAAGATTATGAAAATCGAGAAATAGTAGATTTTTTGAGAGGAATAGCTCACAATTTAAAATTTTAGTTGCCTTTTGTATGAATTGCCTTTTTTATCAATGACATATTCTTTTTATTCAGTGTACTCTATTCGTATTCTTCAGTGTACTTTTATTCAATATTCTTGAAGTGCATAATAAATTCTACTTTTATTCAATATTCTTGAAGTGCATAATAAATTCTCGCAAATTTCCTATTCGGGCAAATTTCATAATCGGGCAATTGTCCTAATCGGGCATTTGTCCATCGGGCACTATTTATTCGGGCAGGTGTCCATCGGGAAAATGTCCGTCGGGCATGTCGCCGTCGGGCACATGTCAGTCGGGAACTTGTCCTGATACCTTACATTATATAGGAAGGCAAGTCTATTAATACTTGCCCAGCCAGCTAAGCACTCACCGTCCGGACTGTTATCATCGTAACCTCAATCAATGTGACAACTGTTGAAATCGTCTGCATAAAGACAGGGGTGAAGAAACATTGGGAGATCGAAGGATTGCAATCGCGTAATTGGAGGTGTGTTGATGTTAACTATTTTATAACCATCAACATTCACGCACAACCACTCAATCTCCGGTGACAATGGAGATTGGTCCAAAACGTATACCAAAAATAATAAAAATGACTGACGACACATCAGTTTAATAAAAAACACCTTGCTGATTTTTAGTTAGGTATTGTCATCGGTAGAACATTTGAAATTTTTACTAAAAGTTTTACTGAAATGCGAATCACTTGCCATCTTTGGTCACTGTATTAGTCCCAAGTCTAAATTTTTTGTAAAAAATGTGAAGGCCTATTTGGCATCAAAATAAATATTTGTTTAACCTGAACAATGAAGCCATTCATTGATTTTGTTCACTACATCACGATTGGTGGCGAACAAAGCTTTATTTGCTCCGTAGCATCCACTAATGGTAAACTGTTGTGGTACAAAAGTGATCACATCAAAATCCGAGATTCCAGTGGCTTCGCTCTGTGTTGTATGTGTTTCTTTGTTTTCAGACACCCACAGTCGCAAAACTTTTAGTGAATGTTGATTTGCACTGGACTTTGAAGGCTTGCATGAAGATATATTTGTATTGATATGACCTTTAGATGCAACTGCAAAAAAAAATACACCTTAAATTTTAATTTAAAACTCACAAGCGCCTGCTGTTGAGATCGATTAACTCCTCTGCCACACACCACTTTTGCATCCAGAAAACTTGTACAAATGTCATGAATCTTTTAATTAAAATACCAGGGATTTCTTTTATAGAAGTTTTCTACGTATGAAACTTTTAGAAAGGTCTCTTACTCTATATTTAAATATCAAATCGTTTAAATCAATAGTTTGTAGATAACTTTCAGCAATTTACTTCAAAAAAACCACAACTTATAAAACTCTCATACTGTTTATTTTACCAACCTAACAGACTCATTCGGAATGGGAATTCCACCATATTTATAGCAAATAGTCTTTTTGAATTATTCCTTTCCAGCCATTCGTTGGCATTTTTTACCAATGCGCTCATTGTTTGAAATTGGGGACGTGCAGGAGGTAAAGAAAACGGATCGGGAGCAAAATCAATGCAATCTGTTTATTCGTAATCAAAAAACTTTTTTTAAATCCTTAATTTAAAACTGTGACAAGAAAATCGGTTTAAAAATTCAAAAGAAAAGTATTAGATTTGACTGATAGTTACGGTCTGTAGACATGCTTTAAAACGTCAAAGTCATATTTACTATTTACACATCAAGTATCTTTAAAAACAAAAAACGACTCGAGCATAAATCAAAAACAAAATAATTTCAAAATTTACTTTCCATTAGCATTAGTTAGAAGTTGAGTCCAAATATCCATCTTGATTTTTTTGCTAATTTTCATCAAGGTTACAAAAGTTTGTAGGACTATTTTTCTATTATAGGTTATACATACGCAAAAATAAAATACACCTTTTTTAAAGTTGAGTTAGATGAACTTCGAGCAGTCATATGTAAACTACGGAAAAAACAGAAGATATCCCTGATTTTATAATCTAATAACAACAATAACTTTTTATGTAGGAGATGGTACATTGCTGTAATAAAAGTTTAAAATTTTTTGTATATTTATATCAATGTTTAAAACATTTGCACTGCAGTAAAGTTAACTTTCACCTAATTCTGAGCAGTAGCAAGAAGCAGAGTCTACGATATAGAATATGCGAATCATAAATATCTCCCATTTTCCTTGTTGATCGAAAGGACAATAACACGCGTCGAAGTCGGTGGAGTCGCCAGAATGATGAATCATCTCCAAATTAACGGAAATCGTTTCAATGTCGATGATTGTACCTGAAAATATATTTAGTAAAAAAGAGAACTTCTTTATAATTTGGTAGAAATTCGAAAAATTCATAACATTTGGCAAACAATTGTCAAAATTGTGATGTTTTTTTTAGGTCTATAAAGTACAGTAGAACCTCGCAATACGAATGCCTCGTTGTACGAGAAATTCGCTTTGCGAGCGGCTATTCGTAAGAATTTTGTCTCATACGACGAGTAAAAATTCGTAGTACGAGCGATCGTAGGCCCTCAATGTCCAGGGGCTTCGAAATTTGATTTTGAAGTTTGTAATTCTATTAAAAACTTGACAAACTTAAAACCTACCTAAAGTATATACAGTACATATTAAGCTTTTGAGGCCAAAAATGCCAAAGTAAGTGATGATGACAGAAATATTAAACCACCAGAAATTTTTCTATGTGACTTTTGAATGGACAACGATTCTCATGACAGACTTTTTTTTCTTTCTTCTCCTTTCAGCCTTTCCCTTCAGTCAGGGGTGGCCACAGCGTATCATCATTCTCCACATCTTTCTGTCTTCAACATCCGTCTCCTTTACACCAACTTCCTGCATATCTTCCTTTACTGCATCTAAAAATCTTCTCTTTGGTCTCCCTCTTCTCCTCTTTCCCGGTAACTCCATTTCCATAATTTTTCTTCCTACATACTCTTGGTCTCTCCTCATGACATGTCCATACCACCTCAGCCTGCCCTCCCTCATCTTCATTCCTAACTGTTCTACCTTAACAGTACTCCTGATGTGCTCGTTTCTAATCTTGTCTTTTCTCGTCACTCCCATAGCAAACCTCAACATTTTCATCTCTGCGACTTCCATCTCTTCTACTTGTTTTTTTGTGACTGCTACTGTCTCAAGTCCATACACCATTGCTGGTCTTACCATTGAACTGTACACTTTTCCTTTTACTCTAGCTGGTAACCTCCTGTCGCAGATTACTCCTGATACTCTTGTCCATCCGTTCCATCCTGCCTGTACTCTCTTCTTTACCTCCCTCTCACAACCACCACTTTCTTGCACCGTTGATCCCAAATACTTAAATTCCTTTACTCTTGGCACTTTTGCATCCTCCATCTTTACTGTTTCGTCATCATTTCCTCCATTTATGCAAAGATATTCGGTCTTTGACCTACTTACTTTCATCCCTCTTCTTTCCAATGCATACTTCCAGGATTCTAATCTTCGCTCCACTTCTTCCCTGGTCTCTTCACAAATCACAATATCATCAGCAAACAGCATCGTCCATGGTGCTTCTCTCCTTACTTCATCCGTTAGCCTGTCCATTATCACTGCAAACAGGAATAAACTTAATGCTGATTCCTGGTGCAGTCCAGCCTTAACCTTAAAACTTTCTGTGGTACCTACTGCACACCTCACCGCTGTTTCGCTTCCTTCATACATATCCTGTACTAGTTGTACATACTTTTCCACTATTCCAGATTTTCTCATACAGTACCACAGCTCTTCCCGTGGAACCCTTGTAGACGTTGTTAGTGAAGTCTTCTAAGCTCATCAATAATAGACTAACATTGTCCACAAATTAAATCAACTTTATATTTTATTAACATAGATGATGTCTATTTGATCACATTATTTCCAAAAGAGCGAGAACCAAAGCACATTTTCATTTTATCCACAAAACGAGACAAAGAAAAAAGGTTTTGTAAAAGCGGGTTGCCAAAATATATAATCTAAATACTGTATGAGCCAATTAAGTGTGTAGTGGGATACTATCCCGCTACAGATTTCCCCACCGACCAAATTTATGCAACATTCAATATACATAAAAATATCAATTTGCATGACTGTAGACATATTTATCATATGCAACAAAGCAATATTAATTAACACAATAAGGTGTTTTTTGAAAATTATTTGAGATATTAAAACACTTTAGCAAAAAAAATTTTTCACTCTATAATATGCACAGCAAACTGGAAAAAAGACATGATAACATATGCATGATAATGTACAAAATGACTATGAAGATTATTATAATAGTCCTTCAACCAAAATGAAGGAGGTACATAAAGTACAAAACCTAAAATAGGCAAAGAAAGTTGACTATGTTTTAAAGGTGTAGTATATAAGCAGTTGCAGTTTATACCACTAAATAGTCAATTATTTCTTGATGGGGATGCAAGAAATACAAAATAAAGACAACAAAATAAACAATAAAAGCAAATGACAAAGGTGCATAGCACAAATATAATCACATAGTCTATAATTGACAGTTTATTAATAATGTAGTCATGTCAGTTTACAATGATAATGCACAGAAAATAGAGCAAAGAAAATAACAAGTTAGTCTAGTCAAACTATATAATCTTTAAGTCTGCAGGGTAAATTGATAGATCTGTGAGGTCGAAAATAGGTAATAACATCTTCATTTGTAGGGTCAGTAATTCGCACAAAGCCAGGTTTGATATTATTTATGCCAACAGAAACAATTTTGCCTCTTTTTATAACTTTGAAAGTGTGGTTGTTTCGAGTTACAACTTCAAAAGGACCAGAATATGCAGGAGTAAGATTGGGATGAATGGGGTCATCTTTAATAAAGACATGAGAGCAAGTATTTAAAGTGTTAGGCAAGTGAACAGGGTCAGATTGTTGGACTCTTGTGGAAATTGGTTGTAAAGAAACAGCAAAAAACCTCATACTGTCAATAAGTTCAGAAGCAGAAGGAGTATGAGTTTGAGCAGAGGGAATAAATAGGTCACCTGGAAGTCTGAGACATTGACCATAAAGTAATTCAGCAGGACTAGCTTTTAAATCTTCTTTAATTTGAGAATTTAGGGATAAAATAATGATAGACAAATGGTATGCCCACTGAGAGGAATCTAATTTGGCTGTAAGAGCAGTCTTAACAGTTTTGATGGCTCTCTCAGCCAAGCCATTAGATGCAGGGTATCGAACACTGCTGATTTTATGTACAGTACCCATAAATTGGCAATATTGCTTAAAAGAATATGAAGTAAATTGACATCCAGAATCTGTATGTATCTCGGCAGGTACACCAAAATATTGCATGTGAAAGTTTAAGCTTTGTATGACAGAATTGGTGGTTTGATCAGGCATAGGAAATGCCTCTATCCAACGTGTAAAAGGGTCAATGCATAGAAGAACATAAGAAAACCCATTAGAAGGTGGAAAGGGGCCAGCAATATCACAGTTGATTCTTTCAAAACGACTATTAGGCATGGTTATGGGAAGTTTGGCAGAAACAACATGGCGTGTGGTCTTTGATCGTTGGCACCCCACACAAGAACGAACAAAATCACTCACTTTAGCTCTCATATTTTTAAATACAAACCGTGATTTAATAAGGTGATGTGTGGCATTGATGCCTGCATGGTTAAGAGAATGATAATGTTTAATTATTTGTTCCTCTAAAGAAGGTGCCAGAAGTATACGAGGTATTCCCAAACTGGTGTCAACAAGAAGGGGAAATGAAGAATCAGGGATAGTGATTTCACTTAATTTAATTTGAGAGTTGCAAGGAAAGTTAAAAATGTCTGTATTAATATGTGGTTGCTGGGCAAGGGCAAATTCACCAGATGTAATTGGAAGATTATGCTGTTCAAAAATGTGATTTACAGTCAAACGAGATAAACAATCAGCAGCCTCATTTTCTTTACCTGGTAGATGACAAAGAGTGCAATCAAATTGAGAAATGTAAGATAATTGTCTGACTTGTTTTGATGTATGTTTTTCAGATGGCTTTTTAAAACTGTTAACTAGAGCTTTATTGTCGGTATATACAGTAAAAGATTTATCTAAAAGAATGTATTCAAAATATTTAATGGCAGAATAGACACTGAGAAGCTCAAGATCGAATGTAGAGTAATGGCGTTGTACATCTGACACAGTTTTAGAAAAATATCCTAATACTTCAGCATTACCATCTACTTTTTGCTCCAATATTGCTCCAATAGCAACATTAGAGGCATCTGTGCGAAGTGAAAGAACAGCATTATTAGAAGGATGAGCAAGGCAAGCAATATTAGCTAAAGTTTGTTTGATATTAATAAATGCTTGCTTAGCCTCATGATCTAATGTAATTTTCATTGCATTAGTAACATTGCCTTTAAGATAGGCTGTTAAAGGTGCCAAAATACCAGCAGCATTGGGTATGAATTTACGCTGGTAGTTAATTAGGCCAAGAGCTTGTCGAAGTTCTTTTATAGTTGTAGGTTCTGGAAGTTGCTGTATAGCTTTAACTTTTTCTTGTGAGGCTGTAATACCTTTAGCAGACAAAGTATACCCTAATGCAGTAATTTCTGTTAAACCAATTAAGCATTTTTTCATGTTGAGCTTTAGTGAATATGCATTCAGACGATTGGCTATTTTGTGTAAATGAATTTTATGTTGCTCTTCATTCTTACTAAAGACAAGAATATCATCAACGTAGCAAAAACAAAAAGAATCTGTACCATGCATAACATGATTTATAAATTTTTGAAAACTACTGCTGGCATAAGTTAAGCCCTGAGGTAATTTATTGTATTCAAAATTTCCACGATTGGTGCTAAATGCAGTATATTTTCTATCAGATGGTCTTACATCAAGTTGCCAGAATGCATTTTTGAGATCAAGAGAAGAGAAGATTGCAGCACCACGAATTTGTTGTGTAAGGTCACTGATTCTGGGAAGTGGATAATTTTGCTTTTTAGTTCTTGAATTTAATACTCTGTAGTCATGCACAAGGCGAAAAGTTCCATCTTTCTTTTTCACTAAATGAACAGGTGAAGCCCAAGGGCTGCAGGAAGGTCGAATTATTTTTCGTTCTAATAAATCGTCTAAAATGACATCAAGAGCATTTGCTTTTTCTAAACTCAATCTTCTAGGGCGAAAAGCAACAGGAGGACCTTCTGCTTCAAGAATATGTTCACAGGGGTGTTTTTTGTTGATAATAGGAGTATTTAAAGAAGTGAGGTCAGGGAAAAGATTGAATATATCTTTATATGAACAAGAAGTGTAATCAATGTTCTGTAATGATGGCAATTGATTATGATCAGAAGAATGTTGAATATTAATAGATTTAGAGAAAGCATCTATAATAAAGTGGTATTTACAAAGAAAGTCTAAACCAAGAATTGGATTCTTAACATTGGCCAGGATAAAGTGATGTGAAAAGTGTGAATTTGGAAAGTTATCAAATTGAAGTATAAGATCAATAATACCATTTTGATGAAGTGGCTGACCATCAGCTGTAAACAACTGGCAATCAATATTAGAATTAGTAAAATAAGGAAATTTTGAGGAAGGTACCAGAGATTTCGGACTAGCTGTATCAACAATAAATTGAAGATTATTATGAGTGTCATTCAACCATATAAAAGAATTGTTGTTAATTGGCGATGTATCAGCAGTATTAATTGTGTTAATTGACATGGCTGATTTGGTATTCAAGTTGATACACCGCCTTGGTAGTTTAAAGGCTTTTTGAAAGTTTGGTAATATCTGCAACCAGGTGCACAATATTTAGCATTGGTTGAGTAATGATGGTGATAGAAACATTGTCCATTATATAGCTCAGTTCTTCTTGGTAGATTATGATGAGGGCCAGCTGGGGAATGAGATGAGTAATTATAAGTAGAATGAGAAAGAGTATGTGGAGATGGTCGATTATTTTGAGAAGAGGAAGGTAAGGCATTGTTTAAAAAAGAGTTAGATTGAGTAGATATTGAACTGTTATTCTGTCGTAATGTAGCTAATTCCAATTTGACTGCATTGAGCTCTTTAATAAGAATAGATAAAGCATTGTCAGAACTAATTTGAGAAGGTTGTACATTATGTTCTGTGTGGATGATAGAAGTAGCTATTTTGGCAATCTCTTCCAAACTGTGAGATTCAAATGCTGCAAGAATGGATTGTACATGAGTGGGCAATCTATTTAGAAATTCTGTTTTTAAAAACCAAGCAATTGTAGCATCATTAATATTGTAAGTGCCCATAATTTTCTTTAAGTCTTGCAAAAGCTGAGTTGGAGTTCGATCTCCCAAAGGAGGTGAATTTCTTAGGAGACTAAATTTGGTGTGCAATGGTACATTATAAGCATTAATTAAAGCTTGTTTCAAAACAGCAAAACTTCTTACAGAATGATTTTGTTGTAAAGATATTTTATGAAATTGTTCAGGTGATAAACATTTTATTAGTTCAAAATATAATTGTTCATCATTCAAATTTTTGTTGAAGTAATAGGCATCAAATGTACAAAAAAATATTTCAACATTATCTGGATCAAATTTTAGTTGTGGAACAGTATGAACAATAATCGGTTGTGTAGGGTTAACATTTGAAAGTAATTGAGGGGTTGAAGAGGTAGGTGGAAGAGCTGAAGAGGAAGTGGTTTGAAAATGGACCTCAGATGCAGTAGTACTGGGTAATTCTAGGTTTATGTTGTTAGCAATATTAACATCACTATTACTTTGTGTAGATTGTTCCATGACAGAACGCAAAAAATAACGATTAACAGATGTACTCATAAAATCATATAAATATAAACATTTAATAACATATAAAGCAAAATAGTACTTCAAGTTCGTCAGGTTGTACACTTCGTTATTGATTCGTCGGGGTCACCAATTGTAGACGTTGTTAGTGAAGTCTTCTAAGCTCATCAATAATAGACTAACATTGTCCACAAATTAAATCAACTTTATATTTTATTAACATAGATGATGTCTATTTGATCACATTATTTCCAAAAGAGCGAGAACCAAAGCACATTTTCATTTTATCCACAAAACGAGACAAAGAAAAAAGGTTTTGTAAAAGCGGGTTGCCAAAATATATAATCTAAATACTGTATGAGCCAATTAAGTGTGTAGTGGGATACTATCCCGCTACACCCTGCCATAAGCCTTCTCTAGGTCCACGAATACACAATGTAGCTCTCTTTGACCTTCCCTGTACTTTTCCATTAACATTCTTAGAGCAAACATGGCATCGGTGGTTCCCTTTCCTGGCATAAATCCATATTGCTGTTTGCTGATCTCCACTCTATCTCTTAACCTTGCTTCAATAATCCTTTCCCATACCTTCATTGTATGGCTCATTAGCTTTATTCCTCTGTAGTTTCCACAGCACTGTGCGTCCCCTTTGTTTTTATAGATTGGGATAAGCACACTCCTTCTCCATTCTTCAGGCATCCGTTCACCCATTAATAGTCTGTTGTACAGTCTGGTCAAAAACTTTATCCCCATCTCTCCCATGCACTTCCAAACTTCTACTGGCAACTCATCTGGCCCAACTGCTTTACCTTTTTTCATCCTTCTTAGTGCATTTTTTACTTCTTCTCTACTGACACAATTTACCTCTTCGTTAACCACTTCTGTTTCCTCTGTCCTAGGGTCTCTGTTATTTTTCTCGTTCATCAGTTTCTCAAAGTACTCCTTCCATCTCTTTAACACTGCTTCCGAATTTACCATCACATAACCATTTTCATCCTTTATAACCCTCACATGCTGTACATCTTTCCCTGCTCTGTTTCTCTGCCTAGCCAATTTGTACAACTCCTTTTCACCTTCTTTTGTTTTCAATCTAGCATACAAATTGTCATATGCACGTCCCTTTGCCATTGCAACTGCCTTCTTTGCCTTACTCTTCTTTTCTTTGTATATCTTTTTAGTATTTTCATTTCTTATTTTGTCCCATGCTTTCTTTGCCTCTTTCTTTTCTTTTATGCTTTTTTGAACTTCCTCATTCCACCACCAAGTCTCCCTGTCTCCTTTTCGTTTTCCAAATGTCACTCCCAGTACAGTTTCAACTGTTTTTCTTAGCATTTCTGCCGTTTTGTCCCACTCATCAGGTAACCCATCCTTGCCTCCCAAAATCCTGGTCACCTCTTGTCTAAACGCTTCTTGACAGCTTGTCTCTTTTAGTTTCCACCATCGTATCTTTGGCTTTATTTTCTCTGCCTTTTTCTTTTTCACCATAAGAACCATTTTGCATACCACCATACGGTGCTGCTTTGCGACACACTCATTCAATATTACCTTACAATCGCACATTTCCTTCAAGTTTCTCCTTCTGCACATCACATAATCTACTTGGGTACTTTTTCCTCCACTCTTATATGTCACTCTGTGTTCATCTTTTTTCTTGAAATAAGTATTGACAATCGCCAAATCCATCCTTTTCCCAAAATCCACAACCATTGATCCTTCCTTATTTCTTGTTCCAGCACCGTACCTCCCCATTATTTCCTCATCCCCTACGTTTCCTTCGCCCACATGTCCATTAAGATCTGCACCAAGAACTATTCTCTCTTCTTTTGATATACTTTCAATCAATCCATCCAGGTCTTCCCAAAAATCATTTTTCTCCTCCATGCTGTTGTTAAATGACAGACAATCACCTATTTTCAGTTTCACTGTCTTCCATACGCTTAGATCAGCGGTCGGCAAACTTTTCAAGACGGGGGACGGATTTAGATTTTTTGGACCTCCCCGGGCCAAAGCGTGAGAAAAAAAGTCTTAGCTTCAAATCGATCTCTGATTTCTCTATTTTTTCTCCGAAAATTGTAGTGATCTCTAAACAAAAGGTCTTCACTTCGATTCGATCCCTAATTTTGCCATTTTTCTCCCGAAATTATAGTGATCTCTAAAAAAAAAGGTCTTCACTTGGAATCGCTCTTCGAAATTCTTATTTTCGTCCCAAAATCAGCGTGTTCTCTAAAAAAAAAAAAAGGTCTTCACTTGGAATCGCTCTCCGAAATTCTTATTTTCGTCCCAAAATCAGCGTGTTCTCTAAAAAAAAAAAAAAAATCTTCACTTGGAATCGCTCTCCGAAATTCTTATTTTCGTCCCAAAATCATAATGCCGCTGCTTGTGATCGACAAGGCTTGTGCAAAATTGTTCCGCGGGCCCGTAGTTGGACCACGCTGTCCTACGAAACGAACAAGGTAAAAATCTGAAACTGTGCGTTCCCGATATAATTCTATCCACCTTTGGCTTAAATCAGTGTATACGTTCTTAAAATGAGCCCCGCGGGCCGCAGTTTGCCGACCCCTGGCTTAGATGGTCTCCGTTTTAAGTCTAGTAGATTAATAAAACATGATTATTTATTGCATGCACTTTTATTATTCATATTACATGTACAGATTGTTTATTTTTTTCTGATTGCACCTTTTCTGTTTAAAGAATAAACATAAAAACAGACATTTTGGGGATGGAACGGATTATTTATTTTATTATTAATTTTAATGCAAAAAATTGCTTGGTAATACGAGTAAATCGCAATACGAGCTCAGCCTGGTAACGAATTAAACTTGTACTGCGAGGTTCTACTGTATCGTAAAATACCGATAGAATACAGTATAAGCGCAATTATTCTAAGTGTAGTAATTCTAGAATTAGAAAACCGTATAACAATTGCTGAACATTTAGAACTTCCGCTTTTGTTGCATCTGCTCGTGCAGTTATTTTTCTGATTACTTTTGTGAAAAGGATAAAGTATGAAGTAAATGGCTGTACCAGACCAAAATATTTTGGGGAAGTAATATATTTTTGCCCAAATTTTTTTGACGATCACCCGAATCATGATCTTGCATCATTCTACAAAGATGTTCAAACGTCCCCCAGATTTAATGTAAAAATCTTTTTTTTTCGTCTTACTTGTTTTTTAGTTGTAAATTTAACAGAAACTATTGGTTTTGCTCGGATAAACTTTTAAAAACAAAAAAAATTTTTTACATTAAATCTGAGTGATATTTGTGCATCTCCAATTATTTCTGCTCCCTACAACTAAAAAACAAGTGAAGACCAAAAAAAAAGAAGTCTTCAATCTTCAATTGTTTTTGCTCACAGATCTTGATCGTTCTAAATTGAATAACTTTTACCTTCCCAAATAGTTCGTTGTCGATGGCCGAAAAAATCAAATTTTTCCTAATTTTTGTAACTTGGGGAGCAATTTCTCCACCTGCTCCCTCCTGGGTGTACGGCAGTGCTCTTCAATAGGGGTTCCGCAAAACATTTAATGGGGCTCCGTGAGTTTTAAGGGTTCCGCTAGGGATCCTTGTTTTGTAAGTTTTGTAATGATTTCTTGCTTCAGTACGTTGATGCGTCATTACTTAATTGTTTCTTTAGATCACCATCACCATACTGCATTCAAACTCCAAGTAGGCCAGTTAGTTAAATAAGAGGTTGAGTGCAGTTTATAGCCGAAAATATTGATAGTTGTTGCGTAACGGCGCAACTTGATGTTCATTGCAATGAGGTTAACAAGAACGTTATTCAAAACGAATAAATGTTATTGTTGCATCACAACTATGCATGATGCTGCCGTTTACAGTAGTTAAGTAGACAATAGAGCTTCAGCTGTTCAGCCTTTATGGGAATAAAGTAAAAGTAGTGCGAAAACCAACTTTTTACTATTAGCCAGGTCAGATGAAGCAAAGTAGAATATTTTCTTATGTGAAGCGAAATAGTAATAACAGCGAAGGTGTGGACAGTATTGAGCAAGAGGCACCTCCTTCCAAGCGGACCAAATGTAATAAAACTGCCAAAGTTAGAAAATGGGATGAAACATATTTAAAATATCGGTTCTTTATGCCGGATGACCAAATTCCGAATGTAGCTCCTCAGCCCGAATGTCTGATTTGCTGTAAGAGACTTTCTAATTCTGCCCTGGTTCCAGCTAAGTTACAAAGACACTTGGAAGCCAATCATGCTGCGTACGAGACAAATACTATCTCATTCTTTAAACATATGAAAAGCAGCGTATGCAAGCAGAAAGATTCGTTCTTAGGAGCAATTAAAACTGATCAAGATTTGTTGTTAACTTCATATCGATTATCGCATTATATTCTTAAAACAAAGAAACCGTTTACTTTGGGTGAGAAAGTTATTAAACCAGCGTTGCAAATTGTGGCAGAGCACCTCCTTGATAAAGAAACTGAACGCAAGTTGCAAAACATACGTCTTTCCGATACCACTGTAAGCAGAAGGGGATTTCATATGGCCGAAGATTCGTTGGAACAACTTTTATGTAAAATCGGAAAAGTTCCTTGTTATGGACTGCAACTGGATGAATCAACTGATATTGGGAGAAGAGCACAACTGCTTGTGTTTATAAGAATTCCTGATACTGATTCATATAATATTGTTGATGAATATTTGTGCTGCCTAGACTTAGAAGTGAACACAAGTGCTGAACAAGTGTTCAGTAAACTCAACAAATTTATGACTGAAAAGCAAATACCATGGGAAAATTGTTCTTATAATACCATGGGTTGTTCTCTAACTACAGATGGAGCAGCTGTGATGACTGGACGCTTTTCGGGAGTTGGTGCTCGTGTCAAGCAGTTGCTACAAACTGTATATTAAAACATTGCATTATTTATCGTGAAGCTCTGGCTGTAAAACCGCTTAGTTCCGATAAGCAGAGAAAAACAGAACTAGAAAGTGCTTTGGATGTTGTTGTGAAAACTGTGAATTACATAAAATGTGGTGGTCAAGGCAAATCTGCTAGAGTTTTTCAAAAACTGTGTGAAGAAATGGATTCTGAGAATGTCACTGTTCTGCTATATACAGAGGTGTGCTGACTCTTTCGTGGCAAAGTTTTGACTCGTGTGTTTAAATTAAGACGGGTGTTCCGTTCTTAAAAATCGCCCACACTATGTATATTCACAATCTCATAAAAAATCTCTTTGATTTCGCTTTGGTCCGGTTCAAATAGCCGAAAAAATAACGGTTTTATAAGCAATTTAAATATTTTACATTTAGTTATAAAAAAATGGCAACACTGCTTAATTTCACGAAACTTGAAGTAACTTCCAGAACTATCCGCTTGACCTGTTTTGACTATGACGTAATAGTTGTTTTTGATTTGGATAATTTCAGAACGATCAAGAAACCTTACCGACTGGTATAAATAAGGTTCGCTCGGAAGCATTATTATGATTCGATGATTCGATGATTCGTTGTGGTAACTTAGAATTGGAAAATTGTTAACTGTGTGAAGTCATAGTTTTTGAACGCAAGTCTTTGGTTGTCTACGTGATTGTGAAGAATTAAGCTATTGAGCTTTAACCTGCTGCTTTGATTGTATACTATTGTGGGCTCCTAAGTGGATTGGAGCATAATTTATTAATAAAGAAGATATTGTGGTAGTCTGAGCTGTGATTTAGCTAGACTATATTTTTGCTGTCGCTGGTTCGAAGGTCAGATCCAGCAAGAAGATTAAGAATTTTATCGTTTAGTAGACACCTAGATTGCGTTATCGGTGAGAGCCTTTCATAACAGGCACCGAAAAAAGTATAAGATAAAATCAATTCTACAAGAATTTAAAAAACTAAATTTCAAGAACTATTTACTAATTTTTACAAAATTTCAAAAACTTTTTATCATCGGAACAAAATTTCAAAAACTTTAGCAAATTTCAAAAGATTTGCTACAACGGGAAATATCAGTTTTTCTAGCAGAGAAAAATCATGAATATGCAACGAATTTTCTTGATCATGAATGGGTCTCCAAATTGGCATATCTGGCTTTAGTATTCGATGTGCTGTCCATACTCAACACCAGTCTTCAAGGGAAAAGTTCAGATATATTTTCCCAAGTTGGAAAAATTGATGCCTTTAAAAGAAAAATTGACTGCTGGGCCAATAAAGTGTCAAAAAATGATTTTTCTCCTTTTCAGTTTTTGAATGAATTTCTGAGCGAGGACTCCGAAGTTAAGCATACAGCTGAAATAAAAGAATTGGTGTTGGAACATTTGAAGCTATTGAAAAAAAATTTTAATCGGTATTTTCCTGAAGAAGAATCTGAGGCTTTCCGTTTGCTGAAGTAAGTAGTTAATCCTTTTATTTTCATTTTGTCAGAACAAGAAGAACTTCTGGACATCTGTAATGATATCAATTTGGAGGAAATCTTTGAAAAAAAAGGAAAGGAATATTTTTGGATTTTTTTGTGCAAAGAGGGAACAGCAATTGCAAAGGAAGCACTGAAACTTCTGTGTCAATTTCCCAATACCTATTTGTGTAAAACAGCATTTTCTGTTTTAACCACTATTAAGAACAAAAACAGAAGTTGTTTAAAGAGTGTAGATATGTGTATGAGGAATGCACTGAGCAACGAGCAGCCACGATTTACGAAGATTGTAAAAGAAATTCAAGAACAACCGAGTCATTAAATTTCTTGCTTTTTAACTTCTGTAATAACTGCTTGTTTGTTGAAGTGTCTAATAATAAAACATTTGCTTTTTTTACATGTAACTCGGGTTCTTTTAACTTTTTGTTAATGGGGTTCTATGACAAAGTGAAAGTGCTTCAAGGGTTCCGCGATAACAAAAAGTTGAACAGCACTGGTCTACGGTTATGATGAAGCATATAAAAATATGTAAATTAGACATTCTATGCCAGAGTTTTGCGACCATTTAGCGTTGACTTTTGTTCTTGAAAGTCAAATCTTTTTAAGATTTTGCTTAGCACTTATAGAGTTGTAACTTGTATCGCATATCAGAAAACTCTCTCTTCATAATCCACTACCTAAAAGTACTGGGAACTACTGCAACTAGACTATTTGCTTCTGCATAACCAAAAAAAGCCAAAACATTCGAAAGGGCGCATTTTAGTCAAATTTCACGTCAGAGTTTTTCTATGATTTCGAGAATTTCGCATATCCATCCAAATAAGTACGAATTTCTAAAAAAAGTTAATTAAAAAGCTAAACAAAAGTTTCCTTCACATCGTAACCTGAAAAGTCCTAAGAAAATCTATTTTGTAAAACTTAAGTACACATCAACATAAACGTCTTGACTTTATATGATTTCCCGAATTTTTACATTGTTTAACAGATGGATGGCAATCACTTCCTTGCAAAGCTTAGCCATGCGGATGCGGACTTATATGCAGTGGTGGATATTGGGTGAGGCGAATAAGGCACTCGCCTCAGGCCCCTTCGGGGCCTTTTTTTTTAGAGAACACCCTGATTTTGGGACGCAAATAGGAAAATCTGAGAGCAAATGGAAGTGAAGATCATTTTTTTTTTAGAGGACACCATGAGTTTCGGAGAAAAATATGGAAGCCAAGATCAAAGCTTTTTTTTTTTTTTAGACAACATCGATTTTTAAAAATTCTTGCCTCGGGCCCCTAAATTGGAATATCTACCACTGCTTATATGTACTTTAAAATAACCTATTAATATTAAATTTAAAATAAACTATTATTATTAAATTTCACCCGGTATTGGTTCTTTTTTTAGTGCATTGTTCATCCGTTTAATGGTAGTCGAAAAATCTTCAAAATAGGGCCGATCTATCGAACGAAAAGATTTTATTTTTTCTTGTTCCAAATGCTGAGGTATGAAGTTTCGATACGCAAGTTTTGTAGCATTTTCTTTTTCTCTTTCTGCCAGCCGGAACCAAACTCTGTAATATCGGCGTTGTTTGCATTGCACTTTAACAATCTTTATTTGGTACTTTCTTGTTATCGCCCCACCATCTATTGCAAGTAATTTTTTTGGTCAAACTAACCCGGAATCCCCCCACAAGTTTCTTTTTTATTTCATCCTAATCTTGTAGAGGGGATTCCGGGTTAGTTTTAAAAAAAAAATTACTTGCAATAGATGGTGGGGCGATAACAGGAAAGTACCCTCTATTTTATTTATCATTTTATAGTACCTGTAAACTTAATAATTGTTCGGCTAGAAGCAACCAAACAATGCACTCAATGTAATCTACGCTTAAAGAATCATAAAGTAAATTTTAAATTTATTCAAATGATTATTTTCAACATTTCCAAACAGTTTGGACGAAAAAAAGTTTTATTTACTCTATTTTTTGTTTTGTTTTGACTTTCAAAAAATACCTGAATTTTTATTATGTTCTAGAACAGAGCTTTCCAAACTGTGTGTCGCGACACACTAGTGTGTTGCTTGTGGTATGATGGTGTGTTGCAAGACTTGAAATAATATTTGACACCAACTATTTTCAGTTCCCTAATTAGTATTATTTTTGACTGCCATCGCCTTAAAAACTGTAATCTCACAATTATTAAATTTTCATGCGTTTTAGGCTTACATACGCATGGAAACAATTCCCTTGCTAGTCCGATTAAACTCGTTTAAAGTTTGTCATTCTTAACTGTTTATGACGTAATATTCGTTTGCTATCCAATAATGCTTTTCCTTTTCTACTAATAATAATGACCACCTTTTTGAACTTTTTAGCCTTAATATCATATCAGTTTTTTAGCTATCTGTTGTTGTTTAAGAATGAGTTTGGTAAAATAATTACTAGCTTATTAAAACTCCGAAGAATTTGATTAAACTTTAATAGGCTACACAACTCTTGGTATTTACTCATTATAATAACTTATTTTAATAATTTATTTTTAATAATTTTTATTATTAATAATTTTAACATTTTAATAACTTAACTGCAGCTCTTAGAATGGATAAATTTCTAATTAATAAAAAAAGCCGTTGACAAAATACAAAACGAAGATCAAAGTCCCCTTGGTCCCGCTGTAGCAAATATATTCGTTGGCTATTATGAATCAAAACTTTTCAATGAAATTTCAAAACCTACCGTTTACTGTCGTTACGTTGATGACACTTTTCCCTTTTTCACAAAGAAACTGAATTCCAAAAATTTTTAAATTGTCTTAACTCGCTTCACCCCTCCTAAAAATTTACCAATGAAATTGAAACCAATAATTCTCTGCCTTTTTTTGGATGTACTTGTTACCGAATCTAATAATAAATTCATCACTTCAGTCTATCGAAAGCCCACTTTCACAGGTCAATATATTCACTGGAATTCCTTTGGACCAAAACAACGTAAAACAAATCTCATTGATACTTTAACACATCGAGCCCTAAAAATCTGCTCTAAATCTACATTAAAACATGAACTAGAAAATATTCGCTCTATTCTTGTACAAAATGATTATCCAGAATTTCTTATTGATTCGAGAATTCCTAAAAAACTTTTACGTTTCCAACAAAGCACTAAAGAAGGCCCAAAAAAATGTCCTGTCTATGTAAAACTGCCTTGGATTGGCGAAAATTCCCTGAAATTTGAAAGAAAAATAATTTATCTATTAATAATTGTTTTGGAGCGGTCCAACCACGAGTGGTCTTTTCCACCAGACGAATTTTACCTGCAATACATAAAGACATTCTTCCCACTTTTCAACAAAGCAACGTCGTATATGAATACGTGTGCCACTGTGATGGTCGGTACGTGAGTCGAACGTCTCAACGTTTGCAGGACAGAATCCGCCAGCATGTACCGAAGTCTATTCGTAACAGACCAGTAAAGAACGTAAACAACCAGAACGTCCAGGAAAACTAGCTAATTCAATACCGCATTGTGACTCAGCGATTGGAAACCATTTGTTACATAACCAAAAATGTGCATCTCACTATAAGGACAATCAATTTTTTATTCTTTGTAAAGCACAATTCGATTTTCATTTATCAGTCTTAAAATCAATTTTCATCACTCTTTGAAAACCTAATTTGTGTAGACAGAAAGAGTTTGTTTACAAACATAAATTCTTAGTATAAGTGTAAAAAATTTTCTTTTTAGTTCCAAATTGTAACACAAAGCTTGCATAATTTTGTTCCTTTTTTTGCCAAAAATTTTTTACGCTGACGAAACGTGATTTTATTTATTAATACTTTTCAATTATTATGATAACTATTATTAACCTTAATTTTTAGCCAATCAGAATCAGTCTTAAAACTTTTGAAATACTACATTCAGTTCTGCAATTCATTTTAGCGAAACCTCCTGAAGAGAGCTAGACGAAAACGTTCGAGTTTTCAAAACAGCCTTTTTTAAGGCTACTCAATTAACAAAAGAGCTTTAAATGAAGCATTTGCTGTTAAAAGCTGTTTTATTGGTTTTTATACGTTTCATTCATAACGAGAAAATAATTGAACAATTTTTGTGTTGTCAAGAAATGTTAATGAGAACAACTGGTGAAGACATATTTAAAATTCTAGATGGCTTTATGAAAGAAAATAATCTGCTATAGACCAGTTGTGTAGGAATATGTACAGATGGCGCACCCTCAATGGTTAGTTCAAAAAAAGGTTTTACCGCTCTGGCAAAGAAAGAAAATGAAAAAATTATATTCATACATTGCTTTTTACATCGCAAAAATCTAATTGCTAAAACCATTGGAAATGAACTGAAAGAAGTTATAGATCAAGTGGTTTAAATGGTCAATTACATTAAACGTAGGCCTCTTCAATCACGTTTACTTGCAAAAATTTGTGAAGAAATGCGAGAAAAATTGTAAAATGTTTTACTACACACAGAGGTTCGTTGGCTCTCAAGAGGAAGAGTACTTTGTCGCGTATTCGAATTGAGAGAAATGATGCTTCAACTTTTTAGGAAAAATATGCACAATGAATTCTGTGATCTAATTCAAAACAAAAATTTGGTGCAGAAAATTGGCATATCTTGCATATATTTTTGAGCATTTAAATAAACTAAATACCAATATGCAAGGAAAAAGTGAAAATGTTCTTACGTCAGTAGATAAAATTTGTGCTATAAGAGACAAAATAACAATTTGGATAAGAAAAGTGAAGGAAAGTAATTTTGAAAGTTTTCCCAAAACTGAAGAATGCGAATTAAAAAATAATATCAGCTTGCTAATTATTGACTATTTGATATTGCTTCAGAATAAAATTAATAATTACTTTCCCAATCTCGAAATTCAAGACTATAATTGGACCAGAAATCCATTTATTTCAACCGACACAAGAAACTTTTTCTCTTGTTGAAGAAAAAGAATTAGCTGAAATTAAAAATGATCGAAGCCTGTTCATGATGTATAAAGAGAGTGATTTGGATAAATTTTGGGTTTGCGTTTCAAGAATTCATTTGAACATAGGGAATAAAGCCTTAAAAATTCTTCTACAATTTTCTACAACATACATTTGCGAAGAGTCCTTTTCAACAATGACTAATATAAAGTCAATGAAACGTGGAAGCTTAAAAATGCTTGATTACGAAATGCGATTGTCTTTATCTTACATTCAACCAAATATTATAACACTTTGTTCATCCCATCAAGCTCATGTATTTCATTAAAGTTTTAAGTTGAGATTTTTCTGCAAAATGATTTTACTTGTATCTGAAGTAAAAAGTTATTTGTGTTTACTAAAATGTGTTTAAATTGTGTTTAAAATGTGTGCGACTATATTGAAGTTTAAAAAGTGTGTCACCAACACAAAAAGTTTGGAAAGGCCTGTTCTAGAACAATGGTTCTCAACCGGGGGTCCGTGAAAGGTTATAAATTTCCAACTGTTATACTGAACTTTTTTAATGCTTTTTTTTAAATGGCACGTTGATCATCATTTGTTTTTTAAAATATTTGCTTAATTACCGTTTTTTGATGACGCCAAAAAACCTATTGCGATTATCCGCATTGTGATGTCATATTAATCAAACCTATTGCCACTTATACAAGACAACGCAGCTAGATAGCCTACTATGACGCTAAATGATTCGAGAAAGCAAAATAGTCTTTTTCTCAATTGGTAGCACGTAGTTGTTGTGGGAAAGGTTTAATACTTGAACTGAAACGGCATGGCCAAATCTAGAAAGTTTTCAGAAAATTACCTTAAAATGAGATTTACCTCTGTGTTCGGGGATCGCATGAACGAATTCAATGAAAAACCGCAATGCGTTTTATGTTCTGTCTTCAGCAACGAAGCAATAAAGCCATCAAAGCTTAAGCATTACCTGTAGCAGAAGCACCCAGAGCATGTAAAAAAAAACTTAGATTTTTTTCAAAGACGAAAACTCTTGTTGAAACGGCAAAAATTGGATGCTAGTATATATTTTGAAGAACAGATCACTGCAAGTTCACGGCTTCTTTTGAAGTGGCAATACATATAGCTAAGCATAAAAAGCTTCATACCATCGGAGAAACCCTTGTAAAACCATGTGCAGTAGATATGGTGAAGTTGTTTTTAGGAGAAACAAGTGCAAAAAAGATTCAACAAGTGCCTTTATTTAACGACACAATTAAGAGGCGTATCCGCTTATGTCGACAGATGTCAAACAGCAAGTTATAACGAAAATCAGATCTTCTCCCATGTTTGCTATGCAACTCGATGAATCAAAAGATGTAACATCATGCTCGCAGCTTTTGGTATTTGTTCAACACATACATAAGGAGGATGTTTAAGAAGAGTTTTTGTATTGCTATTCTTTGGAAACCACAGCAACAACTCAAAATGTAATGAACAGCATCACAAAGTTTTATGAAATGCAAGGTTTGCAGTGGGAAAAGCTTTGTGGCGTATGTACGGATGGAGCCTTGACAATGGTTGGATGCAAATCTGGTTTCCAAATGAAGGTCAAAGAAAGGAAATGTAATGGACGTTGGCACTGGGGGGAGAGCAACAAGAGGCCTTGGTGCCCCTTGATTCTGAATTTTTTATGTAAACTACAGCTTTTTGATAAGTTTTAACCATCTTGCCTCTTTCTAGATATACTTCACGCCTATCTTGCTCCTCTAAAATTGATTCAGCCGGTGTCCTTGGTCAAGGGCTCCGCAATTGCTTGAAAGATACAGTGGCGTGCACAAAATTTATCGCCGCGAGCATTTAATTTGTCGTTGTGCGCATGAAATTTGTCGCTGCGAGGATTTGATTTGTCGTAAAAAAATTTTTGAGAATAAAAAGATATATTTTGATTAAATTTACTTTGTTATAGTATTAAGTTTAATTCAAACCATACAAACACTTTAATTGACAAGGTGTAACGGAAAACAAATTAGCAAATTGTAGATTTTGTAATTTTATGACTTTTAGATATAACATGTTATTGTTGTTGTACTTGGGCAAGAGATTTCTTAGTTAATAGGTATTTAGTTACAAATTTTAGCGAAGGCCAGATATGTACAGTATGTAAAGTGTTTGTATGGTTTGAATTCAATTTTTGTCAAAACTTCTCCCTATAAAAACTTAAGCCAAAGATATGTAAAAGAATGGAATTTGTAAGCATGTCAAAACTAGAAAACCTTATTTAACTGAAATTAATCTTTAGAAGAGATGAAAACTGTAGTAATCTCAATAAAATTTATGAGAGAAAAACTTAATACTGTAAGAAAGTAAATTTAATCAAAATATATCTTTTTATTCTCAAAATTTTTTTACGACAAATTAAATGTTCGCGGCGACAAATCAAATGCTCGCAGCGACAAATTTTATGCGCACAACGACAAATTAAATGCTCGCGGCGACAAATCAAAACCTTGCAGCGACAAATTTTGTGCACGCCGCTGTAATTAAGGGTTCGCGATAATAAAAATGTTGAAAACCATTGTTCTAGAACAGTGGTTACTGAAACTTTTTTGCACATGACCTCAAAACGAGTAAAAATTATCGATCCGAGTACATACTCTTATTTTAATAAAGTAAAAACTTTTTCATTTTGATATGAACTATACATTCGTGAATTGAACTCTCTAAAAAAGTAGACATTGGACTTCAAATTCAGTTGAAGTCGAAAAAAGGTTTTTACTTATGACAAAACGATTATTTCCGATCGTAAATCAAACTAATGATTTTTTTGTTCAATTGAATTCCTAACCCAAATTGTTCAAATTTAATTAACTGTGATAACCATAGATTTTTTACATTTATATACAGCGTTGCTTTATCGCTTCAGTAAACCCCAACTTTTATGCTTTAATTTACTGGCCATTTGTCGAACCCCATTCGAACCTTTGCTATTCATCGACCACTTTGAGAACAACTGTTCTAGAATTTACGTTCACAAATGTAGGACATATATATTTGAATGTGAAACCTTGGTGCAATAAAAAAATTTTCATATCAGCAAACGATTGTTTGAAACACGAATAAACCAGGGGTGCAAAAACACGATCGCGCACTCGCACCGCGCGACCAGAAGATTTGCCCGTACGACTGTAGCCTAATTTGCAATGTTCTCAGTGTAATAATCATATGTCGAAGGAATAAAATTTTTGACATAACTATCCCTTAACATTGTAAAATTGACTTGACGAAGTGAAAATAATATGCGACTTAAATGTGGTTACTTTAACTTATTTTTGAAAAACTGAATAGTTCATCAGAAGAACGGCAGGTAAAGTGCATCTAATTTGGATAGATTATCAGCTTATTAACTTTACTGAAAGACGCAACCTGGCTTATATTCCAAATGAAAATAAAAACAATGTATATAGATGCTGCTACGCTTGATTGTATTCAAGTAGACAGCCAAAAAAGGAAAAGACGAGTACATGGTGTGCTGAATGCAAAGTATCATTTTACTTAGATAGTTGCTTTCGAAATCATCATTCATTGAAAGAGCAAAAATAAATACAAAAAGATACTTAAAAAAAGTCGGAGACATAAACAATTAGTACTAAAGGTGTGTCATCGAATTAGTTAGGGTGTCTATAAGTTTTTCCCAATTTTTCTCCCAATTATGATCACATTTTTAATAAGGTCATACAGCTTCTGTGCGAATTTAGCATGTTTTCAGGTTAAATAAAACAGAATTTTCTTTTAAACGTAATTTAAAAATTTTAATTTCAATGGATAGACTTTAAAAGTAAGCAAACACAGCGTTTTTATTTATTTATTGCCAAATTAACAGCAATTTCATTTGTAATAAATTGCATATTTAATTTCTAAATTAATTGCATTTTATTACATTTGGCGTATGAATGATGTATGTGCTACTAAAAATTTCTATGCACTACTAAAGTTAACAAAAAATTTTGCACCCCTGGAATAAACTAATACATTTGTTCATTGACAAATCAGTAAGAAGAAACAGGAAAAAAATTGCTTCGTCAACAACTTGCTGATGTAAGAGATTTAAAACTTAAGTTTCTTATTTGTTTTCATTCAGTGTCGTAATTGAATAGTTTAATGCTATGCAGTAAAATAAACAGATGTTTTAGCGTACGTAACTTATTACTTATTCATGTAACTAAAGGTGATTCCTACTTGAATCTGCCGTACTGTTGTAGATTATTTATAAAAATCAATACATGTATTATAAATAGAAATCTATGTATTTTAAATACGCCAGCAGAACTTGAAATATCTAACGTATAAGGCTACGGTTATAATGATTTTTAGTGTACCGGTAATTGATAATGTTTATAACTTTCCTTGAAACGTTTTTCAGTTTTTCCTGTTTCTTAACAACTTACCGTAATCCAATCAAGTAAGAGCGATCGTCAGCAGCCATTGATTCGGGATTAAATTTGTGGGAGTGATCTAGTCGATGACGTATTGTTTCACATCTAAATACTTCCGCCTCGTGGTTCACCGCTAACCAATTGTTCGCTTTCTTTAGACAGTCGCTTAATTGAACATAAAAAAATTAATTGTATTTATTCTTGCCCTATCAACTATTCAGGGTGGTCCAAAAGTAGGTGGACAGTATGTGGAATGGGTTTATGTATCAGATGGAATGTAATGTAATGAAATGGAAAACAGTTTGAGCACCTGCATTGATAAAATTTAAGGGCTTTCGTATTGTTGTTCACAATAAAATTTAATTGTCAATGGAAATAATTGTCTTGGTAAATATAATTGTATGTATGTATAATTTTAAAATAAATGTTATCATTTACTGTCCAGTGTCCACCTACTTTTGGACCACCCTGTATATCAGTGGTCACCAAACTACAGCCCGCTAAGATGTTTTATCCGGCCCGGGGAGCTCTTTTTAAAAAACATATACACTCACTTTGAGCCACGGTTGGATAGAATTGTGTCGGGAATACCCCGGTTTCAGTTTTTTTATTTTTTTTGAGAACACACCAAGATTTTGGGAGAAAAATAGCGAAATTAGAGATCGAATCGAAGTGAAGACCTTTTTTTTAGAGATCACTACAATTTTCGGAGAAAAATAGCGGAATTAGAGATTGAATCGAAGTGAAGATCTTTTTTTGTTTAGTCTCTCGCTTTGGCCCGAGGAGATCCCAAAAAATCTATACACGGCCCCCTGCTTAAAAATTTTGGAGACCACTGCTATATATCATCTTAACTGGTAGAACAACATTGAAAGTGTTAAACTTTCAGCGTTGTCAAACAATTACACCGATCAAGTTTTTGAGATACCAAGATATTAGCGTTCGGTCGAGATTTTTCATGTGTTTTTCATTTTTACTTAATGCTATGTGGTGATCATAGTGATCTATCCTTGTTTTAAACCGATAATATGTTATCTTTATCCATTGCGTCAGAAGAATTAATTATAACTTGCGCCTTCTAAAGCTAAATTTTTTTAGGGCTTCGTTGCATCATGAAACTTACACAATGTTAGTTTCGGTTACTTCGAAACAGTGCTTTTCAATCTTTCGAAGGACGGTTCGCATTTTTCGATTTTAAAAGCATTTCATTCGCACAAACCAGATAGGCGTTTACCTAAGAAATCGTACATGCTTGGCCGATTGTAAACGTGTTCACTTCAGCTCCACGACGGTCCATAGTTGCTAAGGCAGTGGTTCCCAACCGGTAACGCGGCACACTAGTGTGCCGTTTCGGAAAAAAGATTATTTAGGGACGTCAAATTTTGCGGTTTTTGTACGTCAGATTCGGAGGGAAAGAAAGAGCGTGAGTTCCGCCGGAAACTTTTTTTTTTTTGAGATCATCATGATTTTGGGACAAAAATTGAGAAATCATGGACAAATATTCAGTGAAGACCTTTTTATTATTAACCAATATAACGGGTGTGCCGCGAAAATTTAAATAGCTTAATAGTGTGCCGCCATATAAAAAAGGGTTGGAAACCACTGTGCTGAAGAATAGCCGTAAAATTAGATCGGATCGGACATTCAGAGTTTATTTACTACCAGAATATTAGAGTGCAGTAGAATAGAGCTGAGTTTGTTTCTTCTCGTGCAATTTTACCAATGACAAGCTGCGATTGATGCATCAGACTTTAACTTTGTTCTACTTTACTCACTACTGCTATAAGTATAAAGGTTCTTTAAGAAACAAAAAAGATATTTTGTCATATTAACAACAACAACGTAAACTATTATACATAAAGAGCAACTGTATTTTTTTATTTAAATATACAATTATATTAATAACTCAGATCAATCTGTCTCCAAAGCTTCCCGCATTAAGGTTGTCAAGTGCCTCATTAAGAAGACAACACTTCTTGCTTGTTTCGATATCAACCACAGCGCTAAAATTTTTTTTGGGCCAAGTAGATAGTTGGATTTTCTTCAAGAACTTTGGGGCTTGGATTTTCAGGTTTCAGTAAGATCAGTCAAGAGCTCTAACTCAACAGTCAGAGTGTTTTTCACGGTTAAAAAACGCTTGTTGACATAAATTGTTTTCAAGAATACGGCCCAGAGGTCTTGGAGGCTGTTGTTCACCGAAAGATTTAAAATATACAGCTTTGTTTCTGATTCTGTTGCCTGATGACTTGAAAAGTAAATTTCAAAATTATCAAGAAAAGTGCGTACAAGAGAGTTGGTTGTCTCAATGATATGCTTTTCAAAGTTTTTTTCCGTTTCTCCCCACTTACAGGTAGACATGAAAATCTGCAGCGTCTTCAGAGTTTTCAAGCCGTTGCTGCAGAATTCTTCCTTCAAACTTTGAATTTTTTCTTTGATTTTAAAGATGGTTTTAAATATTTATCAATTCCACATCCTTGTAAAGTGTGGTGAGTACGTTGAGCAGACCAAATATGTCGACAGGTAAGTTAGCTCGACAACCAAAAACAAATCTTAAAATAAATGAGCTCTATATGATCTTTTTGCCCATGCAACCACACACGAAACTCCTGTCGCAATTTCTACAATCCTTCCATTACCCTTTCCCAGGACAACCGCATAACTTCAGGATTTTGGCCACTAATGCTCAACAGATTGTGATACAGTAAATACTCACAACCCCCGGTGCAACTTGCTTTATGAGAGCAACAACCCGGTTACAAGCACCGGCCATAAAGCTCTTGCACCGTTTTTTGGACACAGCCTTTCATTTTGACCACGTCATTTTATGCCCTGAGAAAAAATTGTCCAGCTTTGAAAATACACTGAAAGCAGTGGTGTGTAGCCATTAGAAAGACAAAACAGGCTGTCTGGAAATAAAACCAATTTAGCAAAATTGTCGGCCATGTTTTTAAAAACAAAAACAAAAAATATACTACATTGATTAAAATGGAGAAAATCGTGTCGAGTCCGAAGCGTGGTCGAGTGATTAAAGCGCCGGGATTGTGATCGATATGGTCTTGGTTCAAAACGTATTCGCGCCATTCTGTTGTGTCCTTGGGAAAGACACTTTCTTGATTTATCAATAATCAAGAAAGAAATTTTCAAAAGCTTGCTTTTGAAGAAATTATATCAAAAAGTACCTTGTTCGTTCTTGTAAATTTTCCACCCCACTGTGTCCCCCGCTTCTGGCTCCCCTGACTTTGCCATTCAAAAGCTTTTCAAAAATAGAGCCACGTATACTATGTATTATATCAAGAAGACAGCAGCAAATTTCACAATAAATAGAGTTCTTCTGATGCTAAATGCTTACTTTTATTTTAATGAAAAAATTTTTGTTATTGATTGATTGCGTTTATTACAATTTTTTCAAACATTAAAAAGATTATCGGTCTGCCCAATTTTTTTGGATATATTACCGGTCCACAGGCTAAAAAGAGTGAGAACCACTGATTTAGACGCAATTGTACGTGACTTAACTCAGTAACTGGGGCTAAGAGTTAATCCTTTTTTCACCTCAGGCTGCTGTACTGCCCGGGTCAGATGCTGGCAGCAATAGTTTTGAGCCAACATCGGGTTTCGTTACGCAAAATAGTCAGACCTTGTACTCCACGTGGTGCCCGGTGTACGAGGCACGTTGTTGGAAAGTGGTCTGCAGTTTGTTCAGTGTCGCAGCCCTCGCAATCTTGCAACCCTCAGTCCTAGTCTTGTTTGTGTCTGGCCCGGAGTTGATGTTTTTCCAAAAGACGATTACAATAGGGTTGCTATACCGTCCGGAAAACATGTCTGGAATTTTATGTTGAATTTTGGATCTGGAAAGAGTTTTTAAAAAATGGATCAAATGTCCGGAATTTCAGAATCAACTTAAAGCATTGTGCATATTTATAGAGAACATTATGATTTTGGGACGAAAACAGGAAAATTCAAAACTGATTCTAAGTGAAAACCTTTTTTTTGGGTCTGCATCCTAGAATCTCAGACAATTTTACGAGCGTATGTTGTCCGCACCCTTTAAAAATTTTTTTAGCTGGCACGCCTATGTCTGTCCGGAATTCCGCCTATTCAGATATGGCAACCCTAGACTACAACGAACTTAATAACAAGCTTTCAATTTTAAAAAAACGCATTGACTGTCACTAACCTGCCAATATTGGTGCAAAATAATCGTCTTATACTAGTTAGTTTTGTGTATGTGAGGAACGAAAAAAAAATATTAAACTAAATCCAGTTCTCGTCCGCATTCATTCACACTAGAAATTTTTTTTCATCTGCACAAGTGCCTACCATTCACTGATTAAAAAGCACTGCTCTGGGACTGAGGTCTTTTTACAGAGTTATAAACGTCAAAATAAAAATCCAAATTTTACATACTAAAACTTATTTCGTGTTTATTTTTGCAATTTTTTGAGCAGCTGTAAATACTTTTAATTTTTTTTTTTTGCAATTTATACCAAATATTCCAAACTTTGGGAATGCAATTCTTTAATATCAATCTTAAAATTTTTTGATCTTCTTTTTTTTTGTAAGTTCTAAATTAACAATCTAAGTATTACATGTTTTACAATATTCCACCAACATCGAGCCCCTTCTATTGACTTTTAGCACCATCCATCCCTAGGTGCACAATTTTCAATCTAAGAATCCTTCATTTAAATGGTAAAAATACCATTTACCAACTTAAAATTGGGTAAAACTAAATTATTACCCATATGTAAGTAAAAAAATGCGTCTCTTTATGCGTGTTTGTTATAAGCAAGTCGGCATCGTGGCCGAGTGGTTAAGACACGGTTGGGGTTCGAAACCTACGCGCTCTTCCGTTGTGCCCTTTAAAAAAAAACGACATTTTCCTCGGCTTGGCGGTCTATCTCCGATAAAAACTAAAAAACTAAGAAACAAATTTTAACCGGTCAACAATATCTTGGCATTTCCAAAAGCTGGTCTGAGTAATCGCCCGAAGTGTAAAGTTTTTAGCACTTTCCAGCGAGTCAGAAAGATAAATAAAGATGAAAACGAAAATGAAAAAAACACTTACATCAAATCCACAATCGCTAATATTTGAAACTATTTTTCTGAATGTATATTGCAGTACGAATTAATTGTTATGCAGAAGAACACATTTTAGTATAGTGTTCATAATCGTGGATCACTAATGTACGAGATAAACTAAGATTTTTATCTAGCTCAAAGAAATAAATGCAATCATTTTAAATTAAACTGATATAAATTAGCGCTTCTGCAACAATTTAACTGAAATTTCTTTGTAAAAACTTTAATGGCATTAATTAAAATTGTTAAGTCGAATTAAAGTCAAATTTTAACAAAATAAAATAAAAAATTTTAGATAAAAAAAGCCCCTAATTTAATTATAACTGATTAAAAGTAAACTTACAGAAAATTTAAGTATTTAGTTTTGCAGCAACTTTCTTTCTTTTTCTGAGGCATAAAATCAACGTACGATATTCCTTTAGAACCGATTCTCATTATTTGTGTTCCTTCATTGGAAGTGTGAAGAAGAGAAGAATAAAAAGGTTTAGAGGAACTGTGACCGAATTCACTTCTCGGGTTTTCTCGATTTTCATGTTTATTTTGACTTTGTCCATCAGTTTCGATATTTTCTTGGGCAATTGTCCCATAAGGAGTCACTTTTCCATAATGTAAGGTTAGTGTTTGAGGATCAAGTTGACCATACTCCATTGAGTTGTCGTACGAAGAAATACAGTAAGAAATCTCTTCCTTTGACTTGCGTACTGGGGAAATGCCTCTAATTTTTGATAACCTTTTTTTTAATGGACTCCTTTCAGGAATTCCTACAACCATTTGCTGGTGGTATGTCATTTCTTGCTTGGGCGTTTGTAGAAGTAAAATAGAATTTTCTTCACCTTTTGGCGATGAAGTTGCAATAGCATGGCTATTTTTCTTTTGTTTTGCCTTAGACGGAGAATCCAAAGCAACTGTTTCAAGAACTTTTTCTTTTTTTGGACTGGAATGACGTCCTCCAGTCCGATTCACTTGTGCGTAAATTACTGTCGCAGTCGGTCTTTTGGAAATCGTTTGATCAGTTTGTGACATATCTTTTGAAAAAACTTTAGTATTTAACTCGCTCAGAGAAACATTTTATCAAAAGTCTTAACAAATCAGATATTGTTAACCTAAACTGCCAAATCTTTGTTAATTAAACCTACTTACTTAAACTTTTATGAAATACTTAAAATTACTCAGTTAGAAACTGTAATTACGGTTTTGTAACATAAGCAATTAACTAGTACAGTTAACTACTAATAGTTTACAAAAGCAATGCAGGGTGTTTCAAAAAATTTGACATCATTTAACATGTAAATATTACAAAAACTGCACAGTCGAATTAAATGAAATTCAACAGGGTTAATGTTGAGTTGAACAAGATTTATTCCTGTAAATTTGAATAAGAAATTCAACGGCACCTAAATTTTATGAAAGGTTTTACAAATGTTCAATATACGCACCACCTGTGCACAGCACAGGTGAAGTCGGTACTCCGGCTCCTCCTAAACATGCTGCAGCATGTCTTGGGTAACAGTCTTCAGTGCAGTGGTGCTTCTTTGTTACTACCTGTCTTGCACGAAAATTGAACTGGAGATTGTTACCCAAGACATGCTGCAGCATGTTTAGGAGGAGCCAGAGTACCGACTTCACGTGTGCCGCGTTACAGGCGGTGCGCATATTGAACATTTGTAAACCTTTTATGGAATTTACGTGCCTTTAAATTTCTTATTCAAATTTACAGGAATAAATCTTGTTCAGCTCAACATTAACCCTGTTAAATTTCATTTGATTCGACTACGTAGTTTCTGTAATATTTACATGTCAAATGATGTCCAATTTTTTGAAACACCCTGTATATCAATTTTAGTTTATTTTTGTTTCATAACATTATTTTAAACGAATAAGTAAAAATAATAAAAATCGAACACCAATTTTGTCATTTCGTTCTTTTTGTTTCTATTCAGTCGGCACAAGACTAACAGAAGTGGATATCTCAAGACATGTTACCATTTCAAACAAATCACAATCACTGTTAACATCTCTATTTATTCTTTTGACTCGAGGGAAAACGTCAGAGGCGCTAAACTTAAAGCAACTGTAAGATAATTACACCAACCTGCTTTCGGTGATACCGAGATATTTCTTTCTGGTTAAACTTTTTTATCTTTTAAGAGATACTACTAAAATTTAAAAAGGCTTGCTAAGACCACCAACCATAGACTGCCTTTCCCAAAGTCACCAAAAAATTAGAGAATAGATTTTGAACGGAGACTTTGTTGATCCCGTTTGCCATCAATGTGGCCAGTAGCGTATTTAGGGGGGCCATTGTGCCATGACTCCCACCTTGTAGATGACTAATACCGTATACGTAGTCTTACCATGGGTAGGAAAATATTTCTACTGCCATGGCCTCCCCTTGGAAATCATTAATACTTTAGGCCAGAAATCCCGCCAGATAACAAACACAGATTCCGTGTGCAGACTCCTTTTTTTGGGTTTTTCACTGATCACTAGTCTTCAGAGACGATAATTACGAAATCTGAAACTACTTCAAAGTGAAAACTTTTTTTTTTCTTAGAGAACAATTTATTTTTGGAGTTCATATTTGGGACAAAAGTCACAAAATCCGAGACTTATTCAAAGTAAAGACTATTATTTTCTAGCTACCACTTAAAATTTCCACCAACTATATTTGATAGTGGTTGCATGCCCCCATTTTTAAAAATCCTCAGTACACCACTGAATGTGGCCCTCTTACCCACAATTAATTATTCAAGTCATTGGTAAAGTTATTGTATCTTTAAGCCATTCATACCATGTCAAATGATCCAAAAAAATTATTTAGGATGTTGAAATTTTCTGAAACTTTTGAAAAAGATGTAATCAATTTATGTATCAGCTATGAAAAATTCAAGTCACTCCCATTTTTAGTTTCTTAGTTATAATGGAGGTTTAAAAAAAAATTGCATTTTTAAACACTAGGTGACGCTATTTATCGTTTTTTTTCCTTATATATTAATCGATTTTTGGCAGATTTTTTTCATTACGACATCAATAGAAAGATCTCAATAAATTGTATCGAAATACTAAGTTTGTAGTTGGTAAAAGCTACGAACAAAAAGAAAAAATACTTGTTCAACTTTGATCAAAAATTGCAAATAAGTATATCTCGAAAATTAAAAAAATTTTTTTCAAATGTTCTTTGAATCATTGTGATTAATATTGTAACAACTTTTCAACGCGGTTTCTAGATAACTTATCTTTTTCAATTTTTGTGAGTGATTGTACATTTTGTCGTTCAACAGCTATTAACTAGTCGGCACAACTTGCTTCTAACTTTAACGCTCAATGTTGCTCATAAAATTTCTCTAAACCTTTCACGTTTTTTACGGTGGTTTGGTGTATGACAAAAAAATGGATCACAGCACCTTTTAATTGAATTTAAACATTTTAATGTATTGTTAAAAATGCTTATGGCAAACATTGTTGTATGCTGGACAATGTAAAAATTCTGATCGCAGACAAATCAATAGAGCAACTTTACTAGATGAAATGATAGATGTGTTACAACATGTAGATGAGCTTTATTTATCTTTCAAATATTTCCCAACATCACAATCCATGGTAAGAACAAGTTAGGCCTGCTAGGCTAACTTCAAACAATCTAATTTTTGTTAACTTTTAAATCAGTTAACTGATTACAGCATTTATATCTAACAACGAATTGTTAAACCTACATCAAATATTTTGTTGAAAAACCAGAACGCATTAAAAAATTAGGTATACAAGTGTCTTCCTAATGAATGAGGTATGTATTAGGCTATATAATTCGCAGATCAGGAAAGATTTCTTTTGTCAACTAAAGAATAAATAGCATTTGCTGTAAGTTTAAAGTGAAAAATGTTGTGTTCAAAAGGTAAAATTAAATTTTTTAGGAAATTTAAAAAAACCCATCATAGATTTCGGAAGACCATTAATGTGAAGAATAAAATAAAGTTTAAGCAAAAAAATTTTTCATGTAAACTTTTCTGCAATTTTTGATTAAAGTTGAATAAATATTTTTTCCTTTTACTCGTAGATTTTGCCGACTGCAAACTTGATATTTTGTATTCAGATGCAGTTTATTGAGATCTTTCGATTGATATCTTAACAAAAAAATCTGTCAAAAATTGATTAAAATATAAGCAAACCAGCCGCAAAATAGTGTCAACTGCAATGCTGTCAAAAATGCAATTTTTTAAAAACCCCTAGCTAAGAAACTAAGAACGGTAGTGACGTGATATTTTTCATAGATAATATATAAAATGATTACATCTTTTCCAAAAGTTTTCAGAAAATTTTCCATGAATAATTTTTTTGGATCATTTGACATGGAATTATTGTTTTAAGTAAAATTCTTTTAATCATTAATTCAAGTACAACTATGCGTATATTGAACGGTGCGGCCGCACCGAGCCCCCTAAAATACATCAAAAAGTAGCCCCCCTACACAAAATATTGCTCTATTTTTTTACAGTAGCACCAGGACATCGATGGCATGTCAAAAATAAAATAAAATAAAAAATTTTTTTTTCTTTTTTTTTTAGAGAAAACTTTATTTTGAGACACTAAAAAGTGATCCCTCCTAAAACAATGACTATTTTTCTATTTTTTTACAGACCACACTGGTTTGAACACTTAATAATGGCCCCCTAAAATCGAAGACCTTTTTCTTAGAGATAATTTTGTTTTGGGACACTGAAAAATAGCTATCCAAATCACATGATGACTTTTTTAGAGACGACAATGCTTTGAATCACTCAACAGTGGCCCCTTAAATTGAAGATTTTTTTTTTTTAGCAATCACTTTGTTTTTATACACTGCAAATGGCTCCCGCTATGACAATGTCCTTTTTTAAAAATTGCTTTGGAACAGTAAATAGTGGCCCCCTTTTTGTAAGGCCATCACTGTTAATATCCATCGTATATTGCTCTACGTACATAATCTTAAGAAATGTCAATAGCATTGGCTTCTTTTAGAATCTATTTCGTTGCATACGAATAGACAAGTTAGTTCGTATCACTTACCGTTTTTCGTTTGTTCTGAATCACTTACCGAATTTGCGAAAATCTCAGCTATTTGCTAGTTATTTACGAAAGCTTAATGAGCTAGTATAAACTAATAGCACTCAAAGTTTCTTTGAGTTGGAGCTGTGTACTAACTAAGTGCGAAAGGTTTACGAAGAGTTACATACAACGCGCGATAATCGGTCGTTACATGTCATCAAGCAACTATCACGATGTGATTTGTCAATGCTTTCAAGGACGCAAGCGCTATTACTCGGACAGGTTCTTTGTGTGATTTAAGACAGATCATTTTGCAAAAGGAAAAAGTTGTTTTTTTCTTGAATTCTCAGTTCTCTGTTCTTTCTTCAAAATTTCTTTTTTTACCAAAAACAAAAACACAAAACTGAGCAATTATTAATTCATACTTAGAAAATTTTATTCTTTATTTTAGGCAACGTCTTGACTATGATTTTGCTAAAATAGATTACAAATCTAGCTAACCACCTGTATATCTGATATAATGAACTTTAGCTTTAAATTCTAATTTTTTACGCATTATGTTGGATTATAGTTGTAAGAAAAATATTTTGTTACAAAATCACAATAGTTAAGCGTTTAAATGTTTTTTTTGCTTCGAGGAGGCAACTAAAACTAAAATTTTGTATTTCAACTTAAGATAAACTCATTTCAATAACTTTGCCGCTTGTTTTATGCAAACATAAATATTGCTTCTAAATGCATCTACAAAAATGGTGAATTCAATTTTCTCTGGGGAAAAACTTAATTAACTTCGTATGCGGTACTGATTTCTAACTTTCTTTAAAACCTCGTTGACAGAACAGCTGAGCCATCTTTGCACCAATCACTTGCCGTTGGTGGCAGTCGACTTACGTAATGAAAATGTAAATTGCCTGTCGGTTTTGACGAAGAGAATTGGCTTGCTCCAATCAAATCAGTTCTGTTTGGTTTTGATTTACTGCAACAAAATAATTCGAAGCCATTTGTTAAAAAACGAGAGATTTTAATGGTATGTTTCTTGGGCGCTTGCTTAGATATAAAATGGCCGTGATCAACGTGTTCAAAGTGAACCATTATTGTTTTAATAAGATTGAGAACGATCAGTTGAATTAAAGTCTATTGTATTAATATATTGATCATCAAGCGACGCTTCGTAACTGTCAAACTGCGCTGACAAATTTTTTGCTAATACGTAGACAATAAATACCAGCAAAAATTTGAAAGAGTGTATCTAATATATGCAAATGCAAAATCTAGGAAAATAATCAAGCTGAAGTTGTATTAAAAAAAATTATGATTCACATGCAAAGTTTGTTTTTCTGTGTAAGAAGAAAAACAATAACACAAAGTAGACACAGACTTAATGAAATTCTTGTGAGAACGGCAATTTATTTGACAGACAAAATGCAATCAGGGATTGCATGCATTTTAACTCGCAAGAAAAAACTTTTATATTTGGTTGAATGTGTGAAAGAATTATAAGATGTCTATTAAGGTACCGAACTACAGTAATGTTGGCTGTGGTTTTACTAAACTAATCAAAAAACACTTTTTGCTTAGAACCCTTTGTGCACATTTATTATCGTAAAGAATTTGTTAGTCTACGATTCAAACCTTTGAAATTTCCGTAAGCTTTTAGTTTGAGTTTGATTGTCATTTTACCAAAAAAAAAGTTTCCTTTTTAGTTATAAAAAAATGTTTGAGACTCTGTTTAGAGTGGAGTTTTTGTGGTTTTGGATCAACTTTTTGGGCAATACCTAGAGTAGTGGTTAATGGTCAGCAACCAACTAACTTTTCGGCCTCCAATAACCTAGTGCACATTGCAAATTTTACGCTTATTCAAGGCGTTTATACAAAAGACGGACGGCATCTTAAGTTTTGTAACCAATAAATTTATTTATGTAACTTTTCTTTAAGCGGGTCAGCGGGTGTTTTTCTTTTGACAAGTTTGGCTCAGCAGCGAGGCGGGTACCTCGCAAGCGTTCTAAAGCAACAAAACGTACCGAAACTGTTCTTGTTTATGTCATTCTTCTCGTGGTCTTCAACGTATCGTTAATGTATGCCACTCGTATGCTTCCTCTCATAATACAATATTCAATTGCCAAAAAACACTTTTGCATTTAGCAATTTTAAATTAAATATTAAACCTAATATGGTACTTGGTGATTTCAAGATACGGTTTGTAAATGAAATTAAATACCTTGGGGTATTTCTTAACTCCAAGTTACATGATGATGAAGATATAAATAGACAGGTTTGTTATTTATATAAAACTGCAAATAGTTAAAAAACATCCTTCTATAAGTGCTCGACGAAAATAAAAAATGTATTATTTCGCACATATTGCTGGTCTATGTATGCATGTCAATTATGGAATAACTTTTTGTCCTCTAGTTTAAAAAGAATACGTGCAGCCTATAATAATTCTTTTCGATTTTTACATGGATTGGCTAGGTATGTAAGTGCCCGTAAACATCAGGTGTTGAATAACATTACAACATTTAATGCAGTTCTAAGAAAAATGTCTTGCTCCTTTGTTTATCGTTGTTACGAATCTATTAATAAATTAATTTCTTCTTTAATGGCCTCCGAATGTTTTATTAATTCATCATACTATAAACACGACAACGCATTACTTTATTTGCAAGAGATACTTGGTAACCTTTTTTTTAAAGTGTTGTTTTTTTTAGCAGTCTCTTATTCTGTGTAGCTTTTGCTGTTTTTTTTTTCTGTTTTGGACCGTGAGTCTGATTTAAATAAATAAATAAAAAGATCTTGCTAAACGCTATAAGCGGCTCGAGAAATTTCTTCAAGTACAAGACACCAATTCCTGAACATTTCCATTACTGACAAAACACTTGGTCTCTAAAAACCTGGTACATTACTTCCCACACTAACGGATTTGGGAATGTGCTCTGATGCCCACTCCAGCTGTGGACCATTTGGTGGTAGGTTTTCTTTAGAAAAATAACTTTCATAATCAAACGCTGCTCTAAAACAATAAAACAATCTTTTTTCTGAACAAAAATGCCTATATCTTCAATTTCTTGAAAAATAGATGTTTGGGTGTGAAAGGCACCCCCAACGAATTTATGTTTTACAGAAGCGTCACAGGTGTAGACGTTGTTAGTGAAGTCTTCAAAGCTCATCAATAATAGACCAACATTGTCCACAAATTAAATCAACTTTATATTTTATTAACATAGATGATGTCTATTTGATCACATTATTTCCAAAAGAGAAAGAACCAAAGCACATTTTCATTTTATCCACAAAACGAGACAAAGAAAAAAGGTTTTGTAAAAGCGGGTTGCCAAAATATATAATCTAAATACTGTATGAACCAATTAAGTGTGTAGTGGGATACTATCCCGCTACACAGGTTCGCATGTGACGAAAATAGTAAGAACGGAAAGGAAAAACTTTTTTGCAGATTTCACAAACATAATAACGATAGTAAAGAGTGAAGTTATGAATATAGGTCAAATGATTTTTGTACAGATCGAGGTAGAGAGTGTTTTCAAATTGCTCAGTACTCCTGCGAACCAACCACGCATAGCATATATTGTTTTTCAATCCTAAACTATACACATTAATATTTACTTTAAAAAAGCGTTCTATTTCATACAAATCTTTTAGTCACGCCACTAAATTTTTTCAAAGTCAATTTAAACTCTATGGAATAGTCATAAAAAAGACTTTTTGTGGTAAATTCTAAACAATTAATCGATTGTCTCAGGTGTAGCGCAATTCATCGAAAAACACAAAGGTTATCGACAAAAGGTTTATCTTTGGTATTTTTACTTAGACAATGCAAACCTTTGTTATCACAATAAATTCGGGCAAGGAAAGTCCACAACCGATTCAAATATCAACTAGCTTGTTTATAAAAAACGTTACATTAGTGATAACCTCAACCACCCATGGACTCTTCGGACGCTTTTTCTGAGCTTGTTCTAACAGATCCCCGTCAAAGCAATCATGGAGAAAAATTTTACACTCATTTCTATCGCTAACCAATTTAGGATAGTCTAACCAACGATCCATGTTTTGGGAAGCATGGAAATAGCGATACTCTCCAGATTTTGTAGGTTTTAAAATAAAACCAATCAAATAATTTACTTTAAATTTGCAAACTTGCCAAAAAACATATTATTAAATTTTCCTTTAAGCTCAGCAAAATTTTTATTTTCAATAAAAAAATTAAACCTATTTTGAAGTAATCCAAGATGAATTCAAGATGAATTCAAATCCAAGTTGCAGACCACCGTTTTCTAAAATAGATTAATTAGCATTGCAGACCACCGTTTTCTAAAAATTTCTAAAAAAGGTTTATTTATATAAACTTAAAAAATTTTTTTTGCAAAACTTACTTTAAAACAGGGTTGCAGATAGACAACAACACGAAAAGACTTAACATATCAATGTCGGACTCCAAAGTTGGATCTTCATTCACTCTGGAACACTGAAGTTTTAAAATTGAAATAAAAAACTCTTATAGTCACACAAACATACTGTACTTGTTTACCAGGTTTCAGCGTTCATCTGTTGATATTTGTTTTGATCATTTCTAAAATAATTAAATAGCATAATGTGCCTTTATTACAAGTTATTTAAAAGCATAGATAAGAAAACTTACATATCGCTCACATTCTCCAATTCTTTGTCCTTGTTCCTTGTTTGACTGGGGAAGAATTGCGGTTTGGTCGTCTCTAGAACAGCGGCATAATACAATTTTTTTTTTAGTTATAAAGAAATTTCAATAAAAAAACGAAAAAACGTAGACCCTTTAGAAAAAGACTTAAAAATATATATATTAATTTTTAGAAACGTGAACCAAACAAAACAAATTTTAATACTTACCTGTTTAGAGTTAGAAAGAGTTTTAGTACTTTCATATCTTGTACCTGACTGGGATCTTCTTGTTTGAGACAAATTTTTTTTGTATCCGCAGCATGTCGTTTGCTTGCCATCTTTTTACCAACACAATTGACTAATTTTGATAAAGTATGCTCTGTAATATCGCTTTTTGCTTTTATATATTCAAGTTTGCCAAACTTGTTGGGATTTTATTCAATAGCAATCTTTTTCTAAACAATTGTGCTTTCAAACATCCAACAGTAATCTTTTTTTTGGTAACAATTCGCTCTAAATATCTACTACCAACCCTTTTTTGGTAAAAACTTGGCATGACAAGTCCAGGCAACATTTTTACAAAGACTTTTAAACTCAATCAAACAATCCATGAAAAAAATTTCCATCTCCCTGCTAAGAATCGAACACGAAATAAAAAAATGTTTAATCGCCATGCTAAGAATCGAATCCACTACACAAAAAACCCCTTTGTTAAGAGTCGAACACAAAATTAAAAAATTTTTAATCATTATGGTAAGAATCGAATTCACAATCCATTGATCACACGGTTCAAAACTTTCAAAAAAATTTTTGGTCGCCTTCTTAAGAATCAAAGTCACGACCCAATGATCACGCCGTTATGCACTTCTATTACGCACCGCTGCGCGTGAGGTCACTGTGACCCGGAAGTATGGAGGGTCAAATCGCCACTATAGACTATTCACGCATATGTTTATTCAACATCGCGCGCTGAATATTTTCACAACGTGGGAGATCGATTTTCTTTGCTTTGTCCTATTACGCCCCAAACAGCTGTTTGCAAGAACTATATAAACAAAAAACAATGTTCAATTTATGTAAATAAGCTTTAAGAAGTATCAAGTATTCATAAAAATATGAACTCTAATTGGAATGATAAAATAAAATATGCACTGTTGTCTTTTCAGGAGAAACATGCAAGAGTGGCAAGGCCGGAAGTGTTCACTTTTGAAGGCTTAGGCAATATTCATACCTTCAATCAAAATAATTGCTTTTCTATTACATGAGAAACAAATTTTGCAAATATGTTTTTCTTTTTTCTGCAACCGAATAACGGCCGTAGTGTTTGAAATCACAAAACGGAAAGATTGTACGATATGCTTCCAAATAGCTGTCTTCATTAAAAATTCGTTTCATATTTTTATAAACAACACGGTTTAATTAATGTTAACCTATTTCCTGGGTTAGACTTAAATTAGTCGGCGGTTTTTGTTGGGTAAAACGGAAATTTACTTCGCACTTGCAACTATCAATATTTATGGTTTTATTATTTTATTCTTATATATTATTATTTTATTATTTATTATAGGCGATAATTTAACAGCATGGTTTGATTAGGCCTACTGGCAGAAGAATAGAAGCAGATGCCAATAAATTTACTGAAACGAAAAGTTTTAGTTAGTATTGCGATTTTTTTATTGAACCTGATTGCCAAAAATAAAGTTCAAAAGTAAATACATTTTCGCTTAATTTTCATTTATTAAAAAGTAAAACTTATTATGTTAATGTCCGAAATAATTTAAGAGAAATGCTTATCTAAATATTGTTTTGTCAGTTTTAAATGAGTACTATGGCGATTTTAGGAGAAAAATAGCGAAACTAGAGCTCGAATCGAAGTGAAGACCTTTTTTTTTAAGAGATCACTACAATTTAGGGAGAAAAATAGCGAAATCAGAGATCGAATCGAAGTAAAGACCTTTTTTTTTTAGAGATCACTACAATTTTGGGAGAAAAAATAGCGAAATCAGAGATCAATCCGAAGTGAAGACTTTTTTCTCTCGGTTTGGCCTGGGAAGGTCCAAGAAATCTGAATCCGGCCCCCGTCTCGAAAAGTTTGGGGACCACTGTTGTAAAGAATTGAGTCGAATCCGATTACTTTTCAAATTTTTAAAAGTGGAATCGTTTTTCATTTCGTTTCATCTCTATATTTATCCTTCTGACTCACAGGAAAGCGACGGAAGTGCCATACGTAGGGCAAGCAATTGCCCCGACATAAGTTCTGAATGCCAAAGATATTGCCGTCCGGTTGAAATTTTTTATTTGTTTTGTCAGTTTTATACAGATATGATTGAAATTTAGAACTACTTGCTAAGACCGCCGTGCAAACAGGGGAAAGTGCCGTAAAATTACCAGTCTTTACCAGACAAGTATCTGACTCTATGTTTTTTACCGAGAATGTCAAAAACAAGTACCCAAAACTCAATTTCGTACAAAGGTACAAAGATTTGGTCAAAACTAAAACCGGAGTTGAAGAACTTACATTGGAATGCATTTAAAAAACAATTAAAAAAAAGTTTTATTGATCAATATTAAGTTTTTAAATTTATATTATTTCCCAATATTTTAGCATATGTTATGTAATCGAATAGATTACTTTGTTTTCTAAATCATATTAAATATAAATAGTCTTTGCAATACCTACAATGTAAGCCCAGTTTTGTACTTTTACATAAATAAAAATAAAAATACTCTAGCGTGGTTCGATGTTACTATGCATATTCAAGTGAGATTGAAATTTTTTCGTTGTTGTTTTATAAACTTTTGCTTGGTTAAAAATTTCCTCTTTTTTTATTTATTTTTTGTTTATTTTTATTAATCGCACTAACCAGGGCGTCGAACCAGACCCGAGCCAGATCCGTAAACCCGTATTAACCGTTATTATTTTTTGAACTCGAACCGGAACTGAACTCAAAAAAAATAAAACTTGCTGAACCTGAACCGGAATTGAACCCCTAAAAATAAAATTTGCTGAACCTGAACCGGAGCTGAACCCGTAAAAAAAATTGCTAAACCCGAACCTGAACCGGAACTTTATTTTAAATGGATTCGGTTCGACCGTTTGATGCTCAAATTTTAATTTTAAAGTTATTTGTAGATTGTAGAAGAATCAAGGCCCATTTCCACTACGAGCGCGGAAAAGAGCATTCTTTGTTTGCTTTATTGATTTTTTTTTGCGCTCGCTTCAATTTTAACAGCTCGTTTCAATCGAAGATCAATAAAAGAAACAAAGAATGCTCTTTTCCACGCTCTTAGTGGAAACGGGCCTTCAGAATCACAATTTTGTCTTTGAAGTTGCCGCAATTTTTTTGGTCACGATACTTGTTGTGTGGCTATACAGAAACGTTAAGGCCCGTTTCCACTATGAGCGTGGAAAAGCGCATTCTTTGTTTCTTTTATTGATCTTTGATTGAAGCGAGCGCAAAAAAAAATCAATAAAACAAACAAAGAATGCTCTTTTTTACGCTCGTAGTGGAAACGGGCCTTTATAAACGACTTTTTCAGGCGAGAAGTTAAAGCAAAAACATGTCACTTCCTAGATAAAGAAAGCGAGATTTTAAATATATGCTAAAGCAGTTGTTCTTAAGCTTTTTACAGTAGCATACTTTTAAAAAAATACGTATTAAGGCCCGTTTCCACTACGAGCGTGGAAAAGAGCATTCTTTCTCTCTTTTATTGATCTTCGATTGAAGCGAGCGGTTAAAATTGAAGCGAGCGCAAAAAAAAAGCAATAAAACAAACAAAGAATGCTTTTTTCCACGCTCGTAGTGGAAACGGGCCTTTAATATAGAGACGTAACAGACATAGTAAAACCATTGTTGGTGAAACCAAATCCTATACGACGAAGATCACATCTAGATTATGACTCTTATTTTTAGTGTAGGAATTAGTTAATTTATTGGAATTAACTAATTAAAAAAAACTTTAAGGTGTCTTGCGAACAATTTTTATACTAAAAATCTTTTAAATTAAAATTACAAGTAGTGGTAGCTACGCAACAAAGCAGAATTCTTTGACGCCATTGAAAAATCAAAGCTACTCGACGAAAATTCAGTTGCGTGGTTAATAAAAAACCAGTGTAAACTTATCGAATGATTCGAATTCAGTGTAACTTATAGTTGCCCCAAATGGTTTTCACTAGCATGATGGTATCCCTAACAGTCGAGATTGAGTGAAAAATAATGTTGAGCAAGCAATGCAATAAAGTTAATAAATTTTTGATTTTTTAAAAAAACAAATTTTTTAAAGAAAATTTATTGAGATTAGGAAGAGAAGTTATTAACCTTCGCCTTGTAGCGTAAAGTTTAAGTAATATTTTGTCGGCTAACTATTTTTCTCTTATTTCTGAGCTTCTTATTAGGCTCAAATTTGCATGTTCAAATCTAAAAAGGCCTTCACTTTTGCGGTAAGGTTGATTCAGGATGAGCTGTTCATAGTTTTTAGGCTTATTTAAAGATACTATAGCAGTGAAAATTGGATTACTTAAATTTTTCATTTGCTTCAATGTTCGCTTCAAAGTTCGCTTCAACTTTACGTCAAAGATTTATCTCTTTGAAATTGTTTAGTAAAGATTTGGCTGACTCAAACTTTTTTATTGCCTTATTACATGTATGAAAAACAAGTTTGCGAAACTAAGTTGAATCAATCGTAGTCGCGTACAAGATGGTATCTAAAGGCCCGTTTCCACTACGAGCGTGGAAAAGAGCATTCTTTCTCTCTTTTATTGATCTTCGATTGAAACAAGCGCAAAAAAAAAGCAATAAAACAAACAAAGAATGCTTTTTTCCACGCTCGTAGTGGAAACGGGCCTTTATAAGTTAAGTGATTAGCGCTGCCGCATTCACGATCAATTTGTTACTCAAAGAGCTTTTTAATGAGCGCCATCTGTTCAAATAGAAACTCCAAAACTAAAGATAACATATATAGTACAATTGTGAATTTTGTAATAACAACACGACAAGGCCCTGTTTCGACCTAATTAGGTCTCATCAGGTGTGTATAATTACGTACATATATAAGACAAATAGTTAGACACTAGTGTAATAATTACATGTATTTCGTCATAAACGTTTTCATAAATTATCTCATGCGTTAAAACCTCTTGGGAGTTTTTGTTTCGCGCACTTGTACTTCTAAAATTTTCCACTGAAGAGATAAAGGTTGAGTTGTTTGTCTGCATGGAGATTGCAATTCATAAAGGCCCGTTTCCACTACGAGCGTGGAAAAGAGCATTCTTTGTTTCTTTTATTGATCTTCGATTGAAGCGAGCGGTTAAAATTGAAGTGAGCGCAAAAAAAATCAATAAAGCAAACAAAGAATGCTCTTTTCCACGCTCGTAGTGGAAACGGGCCTTAATAGTTATGATTTCAACTTTTCATTGATTAGATAACGCCAGAATTGATTTTAATTCATTTGTATTTCTTTTTAGTCTTTCGTTTATTAAAACTTCTTCGGATATCATAAATAAAACCCAAAAACAGATGATGATTAAGCGCAAAAATTTTTTTGCTATTAAAAAATATCCGTTTTCAATAACAAACATTTTTTTGTTTGACCGTCATCGGTTTTTGTTCTTTATTTATAGTATCTAAAGAAGTTTTAATAAACAAAAGCTTATAAAATTGCATGATATTTCACTAGAATTTTTGCATTAATAATAGCAGTTTTTAATTGCAAAATCAACAACCTTTTACTTTATTGATAAAATTTGATGTAGGGGATGCAATAATTTTTCATTGTGAAAGCTTTTTCTTTAATATTGCCACGATACTGCGCCACAGTTGAACGCCGATTATCCGAACGCTAAGGTGGTTACAACGCCATAGCATGGTGTGAACGACAGAGTGAGTGTTATTCAACGCAGCTTCTGGTTCTAAAAAGGATGAGAAACTTGGCAGCGACGAAAAGAGTGTTAAACTTAAAACCAAACTAAATGAGTGATCACTATACTGTTCATGATGCACAATAAATGACCGGATGTGTATATGATGCTTTTTATTGCAAGATTGTATTTTATTCGATTTATCCGAAAAAACAGTTATCCGAACCACGCCTGGTTTATTTAGTTTAAATAATCGGCGTTCTACTGTATTTTTAAATCAACTCTTACGGCACTTGCGAAACAACCTTAGCAATATAACTTCTAATTTGGGTCTATTTCCGTATAACCAAACAGGTTTACTTTTTGTGGTATAATTTGATAGTAGACATATGCTAAATGTTTAATATAAAGCTCATACTACGCATAATTTTTTTCAGTTTTTTTAATGATATTCTATATTAAATGTAATTTATGTTAATATTAAAAAAGATGCCGCGCACGCAATTGAGTAATACTCGAAAGTTTTTCATTTATAAATTATCGACCGATTCATCTGTGTGTCGAATTGATGACTGCGGCACAGCTCTTCGTGGAAACTACGCATCTAATTTACAAAGACATGTAAAAAGATTTCATCAGGAATGCTTTAAAAAATACAAGGAAAAATATTTCATTAATCTATCAATAAAATATAAGAAAATACATAAAAATGCTAATGAATCTTTGTCTGAAAATGCTTCATCTTGTTGTCAAACAACTTTGGATAAAAAACTCTTTAAAACAGTTCGAGTAAAAATCGATACTCATTTATTAAGAACTGCTTGCTTGGAAATGGTCACTCTGAATGGAAGACCGATTAAAATTGTTAAAGATTCAGGGTTTAGAAAACTTGTAAATCCGCCAGTGGTAATAAGATTTTGCAAGCGCTCTCCGACAGTGGTAATAAGATTTGCATTAACGCAGAAAATATTCGTGAAGAAGTTGTCATGCTAGCGAGCAAAATAAAAAAAGAAATTAAAGAAGATATTCGTGAAAAGTTTATTTCACTTAAAATAGACATAGCGACACGAATGGACAGGGCTATTTTAGGTATCAACATTCAGCTCATAAAAAATGGAAATCTTACTCTGAGGACAATAGCGATGAACGAACTTACCCACCGTTACACGACTGAATACATTAAAAACACCGTGGCAGAAGTTTTAGAGCAGTGGTTTTCAACCTTTTCTGTACTGTGGCCTATTTTTCAACCCAAGTTACGTGTAACTTCACAACCCACTTTGGTCAAAAAAATTGAATTCCTATCCCAAAATCATAGTGTTCTCTAAAAAAAAAAAAAAAGGTCTTCACTTGGAATTGCTGTCAATTTTCCCAATTTTTGTCCCAAAATCATAGTGTTCTCTAAAAAAAAAAAAGTCTTCATGTGGTTTACTGCACAGGGCGCCAGAAAAATGCCTAAAAAATGGGACGGATGGCAAGCCTAATTATACATATATATTATACATATTGCTTTCATTTTGATTTATGCTCCATGGCCCACTAAAAAAACCACTGTGGCCCACTACTGGGCCATGGCCCATAGGTTGAAAACCCCTGTTTTAGAGCAATATGAAATTTCTGTAAGTCAGATTTATACTGTTACAACTGACAATGGCGCTAACATGCTCATTTGATAGTTGTAAAACTACTATCAAATGAGCAACTTAAAGAAAACGCTTTTGCTGATGAGGATTCTCTTGGGACAAGCAAGCTGCTTCATCCAATAGCGATATTGAAAATGATATTTACTCCGATGAGGAGAGTGAATGCGAGGCGACTGATTCTTCCGCCTTTAATATTGAAATATTGCTTGAAAGTTTAGCAGCGTTTGATTTTGTTGAACCTACTAGCCGCCCAATTCTTCGAGGTTTTCGCTGTGCCGCGTATACCCTACAATTAGCTGTAGACGATGCTTTAAAACAATCTTCTTTGAAAAGCAACATTGCTAAAGCCCGCCATGTGTGTAAAATTTTAAGAAATCGATCTATTATAATGATTTTGAAAAATTTAAAACGAAAAAAGCCTATTTTGGATTGTGTAACTCGTTGGCATTCTACATGTGATATTCTCCAGCGACTACTTTCATTAAAAGATTTCTGCCAAGAAATGGCCGCCTCCAATGCCGAACTGCATCTATTGGAGTCACAATGGAATTTGTTTTCTAAAATCGTGACAGCTCTTGAACCAGCCCGAAAAGCCGTGAAGGCTTTACAGCAGTGTTTCTCAAACTGTGTGCCGCGGAACTTTTTAAAATCATTCTTTTAAAATTAATCCATGCTCCGCAACAGCAACGTAAACACATTCTATAACAGAGGAAAAGTATGTTTTTTTATGGGCGCGACCAGAAAGCTTAAAAATTTAAAATGTAATTCCCATTACGTAAAATTATGGTGATCAGTTGTCTTCCATGCTCGTTTCGGTTCACCAGGCATTTTAAACTCTCGCCCCGCAAAGTCTTTCAACGAATTTTGCGATCAGAAGCTCAATACGAAATTAAATTAATCATAAATTCAGAACTAAATTTAAATAATTAAAGTGACAAGGTTTATTAGCAAGAACTTGATTTTCTGACCGAAATTAAGTAACCAATTAAGTGAAGACCTTTTCTTTGTTCCTCACCTTGATTTCAACGTAAAATTTAACAGAAAAACGGGATCAATCAAACAATTCAAATGAAGACTTTTTTTTATTGGCTTTCAATTTCTTTTGTAATTAGATTGCGGCCAGCGGGAAAATTTCAGACTAAAAGTTTACCGATGCGGCCCACATAGCCGCGCGAGTTTGACATGCCTGTCGTACACGATATGCGGAATCTTAATACTTTATCAGTATCAGTATCAGTATCTTTTATTTCTGCTCCGCCACAATAAAAACAAAAAGAAATAAACAAGCATATAGGACTATAGCAGAAGAAGAAAAAGGAAGAAGCAACAAAATGTTAAACGTTATAGCATGCACACAGTAATATTCGACATAGTAGTTAGAAGAATGATGCATGGTTGCAACACCTAAATATATACTAAATAACAACTAAATAATACAAAAACAAAGAGTACAAAATCTAGTGAAGAATAATAAAAGAAGTTTCACTTTGTAGAAAGTTACATAAAAATTGGAGGCCTTTATGTAATACACTATAATGCATCAGGTAAAGGAAAAAGTGGAAAACTCAGTGCAGACCAAAAAAGATCTGCACTCTGGTCCAAGTGTACCGCGAAATTTGAAAAGGTTGCTTTACAGCAACAACATTATACGTTTTTTGACTTTTATGGAATTTAGTTAAGGTGCAAATTAGAAATTTCAAAGGCATCACCAACAGAGTTTTCGCAGTTATTGCTGCCTTCTATAAAAAAAACACGAGTTGGCGTTACTGGAAAATGGTGTCTTTGTGGCATGCATTTTTCTGGATCCTAGATATAAAGTTTTCTTGAATGAGGAAGAAAAAACATCAGCTATAGCTCATCTTCAAAATACCTGAATTAGCTTGCAAAATTTAAAATCTCAAAGTTTAAATTTTACCGATCAAAATCGGCTATCTCCCGATTTACGCAACTCCAGCAACGACGATGATGATTTAGAAGTGATGTTAAAGGCCCATGAATCGGAATCAGCAAAACAAAAGGTATTTATCTTTTTAGCTGTTATTGTATTTACCTAGGCCAAAATTTTGTTTTGTTAAACTAAAGTAAACTCCACAATTTTACGAACTTTGTTCTTCATCTTTTGTTCTTGCTTCAAATTATTTGGTCTGACATTATTAGTGTACGCAACTAGTAATTTAAATAGTAGCATTTTTATTTTCAAAAAAGTATTTTTGATTTTTTTGGCAGCATCAACATAGCGCTACTGTCGTTTTTTGAATAAATTTTCTTAAATTTGGTTTCGCTTAGTTCACTCATACGAGCTCTTTATCGTTGTGGCGACTTTGTGACCAATCGCATACCCGCACCAGCCCAAAAAAATTTGGGGTCAATGAAGTTTTGCCCGAATTTTATGACATTTGCCCAAATCCTGATTTTCTAGTAAATTGTCTGAGATTCTCGGACGAAGACCAAATTTCGTCTTAAAATCATGGTGTTCTCTAAAAAAAAAGGTCTTCACTTGAAATCAGTCTCATTTTTCTCAATTTTTGTCCCAAAATCAAGGTGTTCTCAAAAAAGAAAAAAGAAAGCTCTTCATCTAAATTTGGTAGTATTTTTTGCAGTTGATCGTTATCACTGCCCTAAACTTTGCCCAACTTTTCATATCGTTGCCCAAAAATTCTAGTTTTACCCAAATATTTTCTTGTCGCTGCCCGAAAAATAATCTTGGAAACTTGGGGGCAATTACCCCCCTGCCCCCCGCCAGGTACGGCTATGACCAATCGTAAGCTAAGTAGAATGACGGCAGTGTGGTCGAGTGGTTAAAGCGCCGTACTTATGATCAACATAATCTCGGTTCAAAACCTACTCGCGCCATTCTGTTGTGCCTTTGGGAAAGACACTTTGCGGCACTTCCCCCTGCTTGGTGGTCTTGGCAAGCAGTTCTAAATTACAGTCATATCTCCATTAAATTACAAGCGGACACCAATATATTGGCATCTCCAGAAGCAGGTCGGGAAAATTGCCTACCCTATGTATTAGCGTCTCCGTCGCTTTCCTGCGAGTCAGGAGGATAAATATGGAGAATGATATAAAAAAAAGAAAAATAAAAAAGAATGAAAGATCTTTTGGTGTATGGTTTTTTGCAAAATGACTAAAATTCGGTTTAATGAACATTTGTTGTAGACCTACTCTATTATCTCATTTATGGTTTATAAAATTATGAAAAAAGCTCATTTTCCTGAAGCAAGTTTTAAACTTTACAGGTTGCAAAGTGCTCTTTAGACATCAGCCACGGATAAAGAAAGATCAAAACATTTTGAAGTATTGGAGAAGCCAAAAGGATCAATTTCCAAAGTTGTACATATTTGCTTCCTTATTATTCGGAGTGCCAGCCACACAAGTTAGCGTGGAAAGAGCGTTCGCAGCTTAAAATTTATTTTGTCTCCACAACGCTCAACAATGGACTCGAATATACTCGAAAGCGTATTGCTTGTACAAAACAACTACTTATTTAGGTTGGAACAAGACTCCACAGATGACATATAAACCTTAATTTAATGTTAAATTTTTCGTTCATATCGTTTATTTTTTTAAAAATGTTCAATGGCAAAGAAAATTTATTGTTATACTTTAAATTGTTTACGGAGTAGAAAAAATTGTCAAGTTCGATTAACCTTTGTCAAAATATTACTTTATTTAACAGATGTGTTTTAACTAAACTTTAAATAGGGTAACCTTAAATTAATGCTACAAAATAATGTTTAAATATTTGTAATGTTATTAAAAATTAATTAAGTTTGGTAAGCATTTTACCTGAAGTAACGTAAATCTTAACATTTAAAAAAAATAAAAGTTCTACTAGTAACGTTATTTTGAGTTTCTTTGCTATTTTTTAATGTTAATCTCGTATATTTTAACTAGTTTTAATAATGTTAAATCCACGTTGATTGTTGGTAATTATTTACTGAACAAAAAATTGTTTTCAGCATTTCTTTAGGGGGCAATTAAATTGATTTGATGTATGATATTGTCTAATTTACTAATTTGCATATTCAATGTTGAAAAAGTATGGTAAAATAACCAATATTCGAACCTGTGTGTAAACAACGTTTATCTAATGTGCTTTTTCATTTATCAACTATTACGTCAAATTTTTGTTAACTTTCAGGCCTACCAAAATTGTAGCAACAGGACAAATAAACTTTTAATACAAGAACCACGTATTTGCTGGTGTATAAAAAAAGTTTTGGTCAGTTATCTATATGTAGAATGCAACCGAGAAACCATAAGCAAATTACATATATGTATAAGTTACCCCTGAAAACAAAATTTAGTAGCACAATCTGACTTTGAGTTAAAACTAAATAGTTTTGGTTGCCTGCATTAGTCCAAGAGATAGAAGTTAAAAAGCACTGCTTGCAAGAGTAGAATCTCTGAGTGTATACAGTACAATACAGACAGCTTAGCAAACAAAATATTATGGAGGAGCCAGAGTATTTTTCTGCCAATATCATAAGCTAGTGTTTTATCGAAAAAGTCTTTCTATAATCAAATGTTGAAAAACAATTTTGCTGGTTTTACGAATTGAGAAATGATGGTCTACCCGTAAATTTGAATTTGATAGAATTTAAGACTTTTTTTAAACAATTGAACCCTACCTAATTTTTACCCTTCCATCGCTATACAATTATTAAAATAAAAAGCAGCAAGTTCTTAGTACCAGTTTGTAAGCAAGCAGTGATCAATATACAAAATTGCAAAGCTTGATTTCAATTATCTTAAGAAAAAAAATCTTATACAACAAACTGATTTAATTTTTAATTTATTTCTAGTTGTAATTATTAAATCAAATGTTACCGTTTGTAGATGCCGCAATTTGTTTGAGCACTTGTGTGCCAATAAAGAAACGTCATAAACAACTTTATCAGCCGAGAAATAAAGCAAAAATATGTGCAATATTTTTATTTTATTTTATCTCTATATTTATTCTCCTGACTCGCAGGAAAGCGACGGAGGCGCTAATACATAGGGTAGGCAATTACCCCGACCTGCTTCCGGAGATGCTAAGATATTGCTGTCCGCTTGTAATTTAATAGAAATATGACTATAATTTAGAACTGCTTGCCAGGACCACCAAGCAGGGGAATGTGCGGTAAAGTGTCTTTCCCAAGGACACAACAGAATGGCGCGAGTGGGTTTTGAACCGAGACCGTGTTGGCTACGAGCCTGGCGCTTTAACCGCTCGACCACGCTGCCACTAGATCCATGAACATCCGCCAGGGGGAGCAAAAGGGGGACTCGCCTTTTCGAATTTCAAATTTTACAAAATAATACATAAATATGCATTAAAAACTTCTGAAAGGCTCGTTTCGTTATGAGCGTGGAATAAAGCATTCTTTGTTTCTTTTGATCATCTTTCCGCGCTTAAAATTTAAGTGAAGCAAATAAAGTCAATAAATCAAGCAAAGAATACAGTGGCGAACAAAAGAAGTAAGACTTTTTTCTTTTTTAAGATTTTTTAAAAATATCATTGTTAAAATTGAATTATATTTATCAAGTAATATCATTAAAAAGAGCACAAAAAATTATATAAAATCCAATAGTAATTTTTTTTTTTTAAATATAATTCAATTTCAACTAAGTTATTTTTAAAAAATTTAATAAAATAAAAAGTCTTACTTTTTTGCTCGCCACTGTACTCCATTCCACGCTCATAGTGGGAAAAGAGCCTTTATGCGTCAATTTTTTATTATTATAAACTTGAATGATTGAATGTTCAATTTGTTTAAAACTTAAAAAGTTTAGACTACGTAAGATAAAGGCCCGTTTCCACTACCGGCGTGGAACAAAATATTTTTCTTTGCTTTATTAATTTTTTTACTTCTTTCCGCGCTTAAAGGCAAAACGAAGCAAAAAAATCATTAAAAGAAACAAAGAATACTCCAATATACGCTCGTAGTAGAAATGAACCTTAATGACGTTTCATAACTAGTAAACCTTCTGCGTGAGGGCCGCCACTAAAACAATCAAAAAATTCTTAGACAAAAGTGTATCAGTGGCTAGTCCAAGAAAGATCTACATGTATATAAACTCATATAAACGCAATTAAGAAAGTTTTGAGATTACAAAACAACAAAAAACTTCCGTTTCCGCTTTTGGCGCTCGCAAGACCATTACTATAAATTTAATGGTAAGACTGGTTTTTACAACCAAGACCCATGCCGATAAATTAGTTTAATTTAATTTTTTTATTTAATTAATTTAATTTTTAATTTAAATTTTTAAAACCTGTACCAGAATTTTTTTAAAAAGCCTTTTTAAGAACAGGTACGGTGACCATGCACAATTTTTTGTGCATGTTATAACGTATATCGTTTAGTTGCGGTCTCCATATTAGCAACCTTTGCTCTATTTTGTCTTCAATTATTGTCAATTGTTTCTTTTGGGTGCGAATAAAAAACAAACTGCTACTACTACTACTACTACTAATATTTTTTGTGTTTCCGACTGCTTACCATCACTCCTCCAGGAAGCGCATCTGCGGACGCCCATGATCACATAAAATAACAAATTGTGTTTACAGTCCTAACGCTTGACAGAAATAGATAAAAAAGATATATTCCGAACCCGAACAGGAGCTGAACCGGAACTGATCCCCTAAAAAAAATTTGTTTAACCTGAACCGGAACTAAATCCAAAAAAAAATTTTTTGCTGAACCTGAACCGGAACTGAACCTCTAAAAATAAAATTTGCCGAACCCGAACCTGAACCTATTTTAAACGGTTCGACGCCCTGGCACTAACACAATTGTAATTGGTAAATGTAATTTAATCGGAAAGCATCTTTACTAGTAAACCTTAGGGTTGTTCGATGTTTCCTTGCCTATTTTTTTTGCATTATATTTTTTTGCTATTGTTTTATATGGTTTTGGGCAAAAATGTAGTTTGTGTGTCTGTCTGTCTGTCTCAAAATGACGCAAGTACGTTTTGAACTGAGACTATTTTAATCACAATTAAAAACTTTGGGAGAGTCCGAATTGAGTCATTACGACTCTGATTTAAAGTACAAAAAATACGCATATTTTTAATTACTTTACGTAAGTTTAATCTACAATTTTTGAAGTGCTTGTGGAAACTTCCAAAATGCTTCTTTAATGCCAAAAAAATATTTATGGAGCCGAAAGATTTTTTATTGTCCCTAAAGAAATTCTCAAGACAGTTTGGTTAGTTTACAGTATACAAAAAATGATATTAAATTTTTTAAGTTTCTTAGTAAATGCACCCATGCACTACCTTTAAAAAACACTACAGTGTTTCCATTATATTTTGTTAACATATAACAGAAGAAAATGTGGTAGTAATTAAATTTTGATGTGTATAAGATTGTAAGCTTGTTTAGATCAGCATTCTCGTCGAGGTCATTTCGTTGTCTCGATATCATATTAAGCAACAGAAAGAGTTTTTTTTTGTAACAAAAAATCTGTAAGAAATTATTTTCTGAGGTATTTAACTAAATGTATTTTACAGGTGGATTTACTGAAGACTAAATACATTTTATTAAAGGTACAGTTGTTTAAATTGTTTTTCAACTTGTAGCATTTTGTTAATTTATTTAATGGCTATCATTTACATTTTTAACGTAATTTAATTAAACTCATTTTTTTGGTTTTACAGTTCAAATTTTTAAATTTTGAAAAAAATTGAATATATATATCAGTTTTTTTAATGTTTACATCAATATAAAACTTACAATAATTTTTATTAATTTAAAAACCAAAATGCAATCAAGTTCAAATAAAATATAAATTTTTAATTCAGTTATATTTTGTTTTGTATACTGGTAAAATTAAGTGTTAGCTGATAAAAAGGTTTAGTAAATATTACAAGCAATAACTTTAAAAACAAAAATTTGGTTTAAATATACCTTGTGCTTAAAAGTCTGGACCCATAGGTAATTTATAGGTTATAAAAAAAATTTTCACTTTAACTTTACTGTTTACAATAATGTTTAACCTGAGTTACACATTTTTCAAGACATTTTTTATTTGTTAAACACATGATTTCTGGATGTTTCTAAGGATAGTATTATTCCTTTTTATAATTTCAATTTCTTGTGTGATATTATCTTTTATTACTTGTAATGCTCTTGGTCTGTTAAGATATTTTCTCTTAAAGGTATTTGTTTTTGATAGCACGTTTTATATACAGATAAACAAATTATATTCTTTTTGCAATTGTTAGTTTTTTTGACCTGATTAACAAATCAGAAAAATAAAAGGTTAGAACATATAAATCTTTAATTCAAATTTGAATCAAAGATTGTTAGCAATTCAACATTGCTACCATTTAAAAAAAATTAGTATAAAGCACCAACATAAAAACATATGACCATGAAACAACATGGTCATGAAATTTTAAGCATCAGGTTAATAAAAAAAGGTTTTTTAAAAATTGCATGATCCTTAATTTCTTTAGTCTCAAGTTTTCCTGTAAAATCAATCTTGTATGTAGCCAGTAATTTATTTGTGCAATTTAGTAATCATTTATAGTAAATGAGGTTTTAACTGATTAATAGTATTACTTAATACTTACAGGTTTTAACTGTAAGGTTTTTTTATACTTTAAATATTTTATTAAACTTTTTTAGATTATTTAATCAGTAAATGTAAGTTTAGGTTTTTGAGATTTGAATTTACATAAATTTTTTTAATTTAATATTTAAGTCTTGATTGTTGATAAAAAAATTAGATTGCCTTGATAAAAAAAGATTTTTAATCCATCTTAATTTTTAAAAATTTATTCAAATTTTATTTCATCATCTTAATTATAGTTTTAAAGATCTAAAAATGTATGAACCTTAACTTTCCTTTTGTATTAATTGCATAGTATAAAGTTCAAAAATCATGGTACATAGCATGATAAAAATTAAAAAGTGCATAATACTTAGTTCTACGTGATATTTTTAAAAATAACAACTTATTTTTTAACAGCAAATTTATCAATTTCAGGTTAAACATGTTATAAATTTATAAAATGTTGTAGGTTAATGAAAATATTTTTGCTAGGCTAATTTTTTTATTTGTTTTGATTCTGGATTTAAAGTTTACTCAATCTTAAAACATTTTATATGGAAAACTGATAGTTTCTGTTTCAGCATTATCACATATTTTGCACTACTGTGATAATTTGTTGAATATCTTCAAAAATGATAAATTCAGCTCAGTGAAATGACCATAACGTAATTTTTATGCTGAAGGCTTATTTTACTTGTTAAATTTTGTTTTTAATAGTTTAAAATTAATAATATTTGAATGGGCAAAAAAAATCCTTTTGTGGTTTTCTGTTTTGACTTTTAAAAGAATTACATGAAATCAAATAGTCCTGGCATATCAGCTTATCTGATTGATTTTGCTGGCAAACTTGGTTGTTTCTTCATCAACTGCTGTCTGTAAGCCAAAAGTTGTATATTTTTGAATTATGTGCTCTTTGATTATGGTTCAGATAAATAAAGTGCTTGTACTGTGAAAGTTCAAAACTGCAAATTGCAGTGAATTATGATTGGTGATGTAAAGTGGATGGATTGCTACATTGAAACAATTGGTGAAAATCCTTATGGCCATTTTTATAGCTTATCATTTGGAGAATTGTACAGCAGCCAAAGAAATATTCCTCTGCACAATATTTATCAGTTTTAATTCAACTGGTTGATTTTTTATTGAGTTACAAAATCAGCACAAGTGTTTCCATGTTGCTGCTATTTTGTTATATTATGAACAAAGTATTGCAACAACAAATTTAAGAAAAAGAATTCAACAAGTTCTGTGTTTAAAAATATCTTGTTTATTTTTGTTTACTGCAGTTGTTGAAATTATACCCAATATGTCACATACAAATCAAAAAAGCAGTTGTTTCTGCTAAAAATACTGTAATCTATAAGTTAGATTATTAAAGTCATGAGTTTTTGATAAAAAGAATATTCTACCTATTTCTTGTGGATCTTTTTCATCTATGGCATTGCTTGGTTTGGTTTCAATTTTTAAACTTTGGTAAGGTATATCTTGAAACTGAAATAAGTCTATTCTAAAATCTATTATAGTAAAAGTTCATTGCTGTCTAGTGGATTAACTCAGAGCATTTTTTATAATTTAAAAAAGTTCTAAAAGTGGCATTTCTTTTAATTATTTATAGTTGATTATATTTTATGTAATAAAGTTTCTATTTTTCTAAAATTTAAAATTCAAAATGCTTATTGATATGTTGTGAATGTGTATTTATTCTTCTGTTTCACAAGGCAACAATAAAGACGTTTTTTTCATTACATTTATATTTTATTTGCACCTATCTGTTTTTTTACTTGTCAAGGTATTTCTGTCTGATTTTTTAGATAGATTATTAAGACTCTATTGTTAAAGTGGTAAAATGATTTGCATTATCCTACTAATTGAAGTCCTTTTATTATATTTAATGTAGCTAAACAGTAATTTAACGTATATCACTAAGTTAAAGCTAATGGCAATAATGATTTGATTACTAAATAAAAAACAAAAAAATATTTAAATTAACTGTTTTAACAGCATTTAATCAAATACAACATTGTTTAAAATTACAAAAAGTTTTTTTTGACTTTTACATTCACTAAGATCATAAGAACCAGTCACAACGTTTACGTTAAGTAATTCAGTTTAAGCTTTGAAAGCATCAAGTTCAAATTTTTTTTTTTTAGCCTAGAAATTTATGTTGTTATTGTTTTCTACTTTCATCTGTCTACATAGTTGATGAAGCAGAATGAAGATGAAGCTGCTGATTTTGTAATAACATTAATTTTGCCAAACAAATTTGCATATTCTTTTTTCGTACAGCTTTACAATGCTAAGTGTCGTAAAAATATTTGCGATTAATTATGTTTGTTTTTTAGTTTTCCATAGTATTTACCAACGACTAATGAAACGACAAGTGGACAGGGACAGTCCAGTGAGAATGAAGAAAAATCGAGGGCGCAGCCCATATGGTCGTCGACCCTACAATCGCAACAACAGGTTTATTTGAGCTTTGTTTGCAAATTTTGTAATACCAGATGTTGTTAATTGATATTTGTCAATTAATAAATACCATGGCAATAACTTAACATATATTGTATATCTTAAGTGTACTAGCATCTCATCTTCAGTAGTTGCTACAATTACTATTTGAAAATGAAATAATTATTTTTAGTCCTGACCATCGTGAGTCACGTTACAATCAACGTGACGCCCGAAGAAACCTCAATCAAAATCGTTACAACTCTCGGCCGTCTCCTCCATCGTACAGCCCGCCCGCGGATTCTGGCAGGAGCAGACGAAACTATCGCGATCAGGAAGAGTCCTACAACGTGTTGCTGGTGCGTAACTTCAGCTCGCAGCTCAATCGCGAGGACATCCAAGATAGTCTCGAGCACGAGTTTCGTAAATTCGGCGACGTCAATATCAAAGTAACGCGCGATTACAACGGGGAGAGAGTGGCTTACGCGGTTTTTCGCGACCCCGATGACGCCAAAGACTGCAAGAATGCCAAGGGACACCTGGTTATGTACGACAAGCGCTTGCTGATATCAGTCGCTTACGACGATCCACCGGACGACCGATACGTTTCACGAGATGTTTCTCCATACAGTCGTGATATGGATTACTCCCCTATTCGCGGTCGTTCTCCTGTTGCTAGCCGGGGATCTCCTCGGCGTCGTTCGCCCAAGCGAATGTCTGGAAGGAACAGAAACTCTCCTCCTCGCGAACGATATCAACAGCGCGATCGCCCCAACTACGACAGATATTCGCCCCCTCAAAGAAGAGCACCTGCGCGCGACTATCGCTACATGTCCGAAGAGCGGTCCCCTGTTCGTGATCGATATTCAAGGGAAATCGATTCTCCTTCTGTCGATCGATCGCCTGTGCGCCGTCGGAGCTTGTCGAAAGATCGTTCTCCGTTGAGTAGTAACGATACGCAATCAAACAGTCGTCGTCGTTCTTCCAGCAAAGACTCTTCTCCTGCGAAAAAACCTGATGCAAGTGCCGCAAATATGTCTGGTCCACCACCTATGGTCATGCCTGCCGGTCCTGGAATTTCGGATCCGAATGCCTTTCCAGGACCCGGATTTATGGAAAAAGCGATTCCCCCAGAAGATGATCCGTTTGCCACACGAACATTGTTCGTCGGAAATTTAGAACTCGACGTGTCGTCATATGATTTGCGGCACATCTTCGAAGAGTATGGCGAGATTCAAGACATAGATGTGAAGCGCTCGTCAAGAGGACAAGGTGCTTATTGCTTTATCAAATTTGCCAATTTAAATCAAGCATACAAAGCTAAAGTGAGTTTAAATGGAAAAATGATTTTAAAAAGTCTTGTTAGGATTGGCTATGGAAAAGTGATGTTGTCTCCGAAAATTTGGGTCGGTGGTTTAGGCGACTGGACAACGATGGCTGATTTGGAAAGAGAATTTGATCGTTTTGGTTCCATTAAAAAGATCGATTTCAGAAGGGGTGACGATTCTGCCACTATTCTTTATGAATCTATTGACGCCGCACAAGCAGCATGTAGTCAAATGCGCGGCTTTCTAATGCCGAACGCCGAAACACGTTTGCGAATCGATTTTCTTGATTCTGAATCAAGTTCGACCGGTTATGATGGACAAGATTGGCGACATGATAAGAACTACGACAACATGGGTTCAAACCAGTCGTCGAATGACCGTTATTCAAACAACAAATATAAAAACAACAATGCGAGATATCGTGGCCGGAACGTTTTTGTCGACGAGCGAAAGTCTGACAGGCGCGGCAAGCACTCCCGCAGTCGCTCCCCGCGCGGAAAACGCTCGAAAGACGGCAAGCACAAGTCCAGCATACATGAAGCAGCCATGACCGAAATGCAGCTTAAGCGTTTCCACGCAAAGTCCTGCTACACCTTGCACGATTTATGTCAAGTGTTTGACCCTCCTTGCTGGCAAGGCGGGTTTGTTTTGAAGAAAATTGCTTTTCCGGTCTTGTTTTTTTTATTAGACGGTGACATGGGCATTTTCAACCGAACAACTGCCGATCCAAATAGCCCCACCGGAAGGCAAACCATGTTTCACGTAAATCAAAGACTGCGAATGACTGAAGACAAGATGAAGGAAGTGACTCGAAGAATGAAGCATTGCGAGGGCAAATGCTGTTTAATGGTTTGCGTTCCCGGCGTGCCTGAAAATCTTAATATGAGCGGCACCATAAGTGGTCCCATGCCTACGCAACATAAACCGCTTCGAGGGCTGGTGAAATATTTTAAAGAAAAAGAAGCTGCTGCAATCATATCTGTTCCCCATATTACACTAAATAAGGACAAGGATTCTGCTGAGAAAGAAAAACAGAAAAAGGAAGTGTCCGGGTTTATTCATGCTTTTCCTCCAAGTCCTTTCACCAGTGAGCAGTTACTTAAAATTGGTCCTTCTCTTCAACCGCAATTTTTCGCAGACGATTATTTGTTTGCTGTGTTGGTTAAAGGGCAATCTTCAGTACTTGTTTAAGAATTTTTATGAAGTGACTTTTTCACCGACTGCCCTGTCCAAATTCTCTGCCAAATCGAAATGCTCACATTAATAGACTTGTACCATAGAGTAATCTGAGAGTATGAACTAAAACTGCTCTATTTTTACTACGTTTTAATTTAGTTTTAAGACTTTTGTTGTCTGATAAAATTTCTTGTTATATTCTTCTACTTGATTGAAGAATTATGACTTTGTTTCTAAATAAACCGAAATTGAAATTAACATGCTTGCTAATTACGATTTATAAATAAACTATTTACAATTTTTACCAATCGAATTGCTTTCAGTTAGAGCCAGTGGTGGCTTTAATAGGGTGCGAACGGAGTGGCTGCACCAGGCCCTCCTAAAATATATCAAAAAGTGGCCCCCCCTAGACAAGAAATTGCTCTATTTCATAGTAGCATCAGGACGTCGATGGCATGTCCAAAAGAAAAAAATTTTGAAAAAAACGGCTTCTGCTACTTAGGTTGTTGGGTTGCTTGTGGCAATGTGAAAGTACAGACTTTTTTTTTAGAGATCACATTGTCTTGAGGCAGTATAAAGTGCCTCTCCATGCTTTGAAACACCCAATAGTGGGGCCCCCTAAATTGAAGAATTAAATTTTTTTTTATAAATCACTTTGCTTTCATTTACTAAAAATGGCTTCAGCTACCTTTTTTTAGTACACTAAATAGCGGCCCCTCTTTTTGTAAGGCCATCACTGGGTAGAGCTTTTACTGCCGACTGCAAACATAATCGATTACCAAGTAATTCGGGTAAAGAAATACCGGAGAAATTTTTTATCAAAGCGACTTCTGTACTAGGTTACGTATATTGCTTGTATCTAATGTTTTTGAGTTTTCTTGTTTAAAAAAATAAATCATAAATTTTAGTTTAAATTGCGGGCATAACCAAACATAATTATGAATAATTCAATCTATTTTGCCCACAATAGGACAGCACGAAGCGCACCGCGTTGTTATCAAAGGGCATCAAAAAAGACAAAAAGAGAACAATTTTTTGGTTCTTACAAGCATAGACAAAAGACTGTGTTACTTTTTCGGTTGATTTTTTTTTAACCCAAATTGTTTTGTCCTAGGCAAAAATAAACTACTACAACTAAACACTACATTACCCAGATCGTAAATATGAATTTAATTTACAACTGCAGTTAGCTTATGGCTGTGGTGTACAGCCCTTTGTAAGTAGAAGACACTTCAAAGAATATTGATAAACACTTCAAATCAAAGACAAAAATGTACATACCATTTAGTCTTTAAAAGTTAAGTAAAGACTAACAAATAAGTTTTCACTTCAAACCAATGCCCAAGATGACCCTGTTTTGTTTTTTAAGATTAAATTGAAACCTTGTCCTTGCGCCTTGTCTCATGCCAGTTCGAGAACTCTAAACCGCAGTTTTCATTGTAGTTGTAACTTGTAAGAGAAAGAGAGCATACTAAATTTTTTTCCATTAGTAAAACATGCAAAAGTAATTTTTTTATCGTTTAAACAATAATTTATCCTTAGCCGATTTCATCTTCGCTAACAAAAACCAAACTTATTTTTAAAACAACAAACTAATTTATTTTATTTCAGAATAAAAAGTAAAGCCAATATATTTTAAAACATTGTTTTATTCAGGACGTTTCGGAATTATAACTCATTCCATTATCAACTGCGTTAAACTCATTATAATCAATATAATTAAACTCATTCCATCAACAACTGCGTTAAATTTATCTTAATTTAACACTATCAGCAAATGCAGTGCTGGATATTGGGTGAGGCAAGTGAGGCAGTTGCCTCGGGCCCCCCCTTTTTTAGGGGCCCGCTTTTTGAAAATAACGCATATAGTTTCATTTTGCTGTATATTTTTTTAAAGATCACTATGAAATTGTTACGAAAAGTGGGAAATATCAGAACGAATTCATCTGAGGATCTTTTTTTTAGAGATCACTATGAAATTGGGACGAAAACTGGAAATATGAGATCGATTCGAAATGAAGACCTTTTTTTTTAGAGATGCGATGATTTTGGGAGAGAAATAGGGAAATACAAGATTGATCGAAGTGAAGACCTTTTTTTTTTACAGATCACGATGATTTTTAGAAAAAAATAGAGAAATACGAGATCGAAGACCTTTTTTTAAAGAACACCAATTTTTTAAAATCATGATTAGGATTTTGCCTCGGGCCCCTAATTTTGAATATTTATCACTGAGCAAATGTATAGAAAAAAAAGTTTTGTTTCCACCACCTCGTAAGTGAGGCAAGCTCTGATCTTTATCATTTTAATACGTATCTTCATTAAAAGAGAAAAAGTGCCATATACCGGAATTGTTTCTTTTTTGAATTCGAGGAATCAGACAAAGCTTCAAGCTGCCGCACTCGCTTTAATTCACAAAAACGCTTGTTATGAATACGATAATGAAATAAAATGGGTAAAGTCCTAGGTATAAATCCACTTATACCATTTTGTTGTGTCCTTGGGAAAGACACTTTACGGCACTTTCCCCTCTTGGCAAGCAATTCTAAATTACAGTAATATCTCTACTAAATCACTAGCGGACAGCAATATCTTGGCATTCTCCGGAAGCAGGTGGGTGTAATTGCTTACCCTATGTATAGCGCCTCCGTCGCTTTCCTGCGAGTCAGGAGGATAAATATAGAGATAAAAATAAAAAATAAACGAACAAAACAAAGTCGAGGCCAGGAAAAATTAGGATAAGGGACAAAACTACTTCAACAAACATAAATTGGTCTACAGTATATTTTTTGTGGCAGCGCCTCACCTGCCGCCCAGACGGACGTCCCTAGACACCAATATATTTTGTGAGTAAAGTAAATGCAAATTTGTTTGTTTTTTTTAAATCGGTAACTCTACGGCAAACGTTATTTTATTCAAACTGTCTATGCTTAAAGGGGACATTTAATCCTACAGTTAGGAGTAGGTTTCATGTTGTCGGCAGCGTTGTTGAACGATTAATAGCGCCGTGATTGTGATCGCGGTTTATATTCTACTCGCGCCATTATATTGTGTTCTTAGGCGCAGCACTTCACGGCACTTTCCCTGCTTGGCGGTCTTGGCAAGCAGTTCTAAATTTTAGTTATCTCTCTAAAACCGTGTTTTTCAAATGGGCTCCGGTGTGTCGCACAAATATAGTGTTTAAAATTTTACAAAAATTTAAAATAAAAGAACGAGTAAATTTGAAGAGTTCAAATAGTTCAATTTAGAACAAAAGACTTCTTTCTGTATAAGATAAGCTGAGATTGGCTTTGATCAAGTGAAAACCTTTTTTTTAAAAGAACTCTGCTTTTTAGGGACCGGGATGTTTGTTAAAAAAATTTCGAAAATATGGTATGCCTAAATACAGTGTTGTGTGCGTCAACAAAAAATCTTGACGGCGTTAGCGTCAGCGTTACCTCTTCAAATTCTTATCGGCGTCATGTACGCCGATAACGCTCAAAAATGTTAATGGCATCAGCGTCAGCGTCAAGATTAGCGCAATCCGACAAATTAAAGTACTGTTACGAAAAAATCATTGATTATGTCGTAGGGCAGAAAAATTAGGAATTTCTGATTGTCATGAAATGCTTTAATTTCAAAACAAACGCGTCACAAAATGGTTGTTACATTTGTTTTATTCATTTATTTACTTCAGGTTTAGAGCCCAGAACAATGGCACACAAAACATTAATAACAAATAAGCACAACAGTAAAAGAAAAAAATTGCATTGAAGTAAATACTATTTCACAGATCTACAGTACGACATGGGCTCAGTGGCGTATCTAGGGTATGGCAGCCATGGCTCGTGCAATGGGCGCCGATTGGACAGGGGCGCAAAAAGGGCGAAAAGCTTTAATCGTAAATTGTTTCAATGAAATAATTTTAACTTGGAAATAATTGAAACTGGTATTTTTACTTAAATAATAATGTACAAGTATTTCAATTCAACAACAGTCGTTAAAAATTGTCAGCCAACAATCAATTCCATTTGTTCTGTCACTAAGCGCAATTGACAGTGACGTCATAATTCAACATAAATAAAACTGTTAAATTAATACTGTACTAGACCGGTGATGGCCAACCCGCGGCCCTTTTAAGGTTTCTGTGAGGCCCAGTTGACATATACTAATCCAGGGGTGGGCAGACTACGGTCCGCGGTATAGATGTGGTGATATGCACTCACTTTGAACCATAGTTGGATAGAATTATGTCCGAAATAACCGATTTTACCATGTTAATTACTTCTTTTTAAAGATCACCACAATTTTGGGGGAATAACGATTGAATTAGACATCAAATCGAAGTGAAGACTTTTTTTTAGAGATCACAACGATTCTAAGAGAAATATAGCGAAATTTGAAATCAAATCGAAGTGAAGACCTTTTTTTTTTTAGAGATCACAACGATTCTGGGAGAAATATAGCAAAATTTGAAATCAAATCGAAGTGAAGACCTTTTTTTAGAGATCGTTCTTGACCCTCGGTCACTTTCACATTATCGATATGGCCCTTCTAGAAAAAAGTTTGGACATCCCTGTACTACCTACAACCGAATTGCGGCCCGCATACGCTCACAAGTTGGACATGCCTGTACTAGACTAACTGTACCTTATATTTAATATTTGCTGTGCTGTCCTACTGAAGTGAAAATTTATAAACATTCGTATATACTATACTTAAGAAAAAAAAGAGTGGGGCTGAAGGGAGAAAAAGACGAAAACAGGAGGCAAAGGAATCTGAAAAATTGAAAAAGTTTTTTGTACCTTTCTTTTAGAGATGTTCTTCTGCTATAACACCGCTGATAATCCGATCTCAAAAGTGCAAAGTGATCAATCTGAGCAAGGACCTGAAGAAGTTGGCCAATCTAAGCAAGAAAGTGAGGAAATTGGCCAATCTGAGAAAGAAATTGAAAAAGTTTTGAACGTGAACGAAGAACCTGAATCTGATGTACCGGATTTTATTTCGAAACGCGATGTTGAACTGATGAATTTTGATAAAAATACTGGAAAACCTATTTTGTCAAATAGGATGAGAGTAGAAATTACCAAGCTTGGTTCAAAATATTTTCAGAACAGTCATGGGCCTTTTTTATCTAAAAATAATCGTACAATGAGCAGTAACTGGTTCAAGAGAAAATTAGCAAATAACGAAGAAGTAACGCGTTCTTGGCTGATGTATTCGCCTTCTAAACAAGCCGCTTATTGTATTTGCTGTCTGCTCTATTGTCGATCAGATCACCAGTCTTCATTGCAACAGGAAGCTGGATTTAGTCAGTGGAAAGCACCCGAAAGGATGATCGTTCACAGAAATGCTAAACATCACAGAGAGTGTTTTAAGACGTGGAAAGAACTGGAAAGAAATTTGAGCAATAAAACCGGAATTATTGACGCCGAATTTCATGTACAAATTGAAAAAGAAAAGCAAAAATGGCATGAGATTCTTAAGAGAATATTGCATGGAATAAAGTATCTGGCAGAACAAAATCTCGCTTTGTGAGGGCACAGGGAATCACTTCAAGCAGATAGTGATTCAAATGTTGGTAATTTTCTTGGCTTAATGAAATTCCTGTGCCGCGAGAGCATCTCGCTTTTATTGAAAGCTAACCACATTCAACCTCTTACCTTTCTCCAGATGTTCAAAATGAATTTATTCACCTCATGGCATATCTCATGTTTGTAAAAACTTAACAGAAAAAATTAAAAAAGCCAAGTACTATGTTCTTATTTTTGACTCAACCCCTGACCAGGTGCATCGCGAGCAGGTTCTAGAAGTTGTAAGATATGTTGATATTGACTTTGATAAGAAAACAGTGTGTGTTAAAGAGTCTTTTCTGGGATTCCTTCAACTTCATCAAAAAGATGCTGCACGCTTCGTTGAAGTTATTATGCAACAACTACAGAAGGATGTGATAAAAATAGAAAATTCTCGCTCGCAGTGTTATGATAATGCTGCTGTAATGGCGGGACGTCGGAATGGAGTACAGCAAAGAATATACGAAAAAAACAAACAGGCAGTGTTTGTTAACTGTGATAATCATTCACTTAACCTGGTGGGCGTTCATGCCGCTTGACAAGACACAGAAATGATTTCTTTTTTTGGACCATTAACTCATTGTACAATTTCTTTTCCCGTTCTACGCAGCGTTGGGAAGAGCCAAAGGATGCCGTTCCGCTGATTTTAAAAGCTGAGGCCGAAACTCGTTGGAGTTCTAGAACAGAAGCAGTAAAACCAATAAAGTTATATTTTGAAAAAATAGTTCTTTTGCTTGAGAACATGGTAGAAGATGACAATCAAGCAAATCGACACTCAGAGCGATGGACAACAAATCTGCACCAACGACAAGCCACCTCAACGTGGTGGTGGTGCAGTCCCTTTTCCTGCACTGGGGAAGGTCGAAATGGCTTGTCAATTCCCCGAGGGTCTCATCCTCGGGCGATTCTCCCTTGGACAACTCTTCTTCTCATTTTTTATTCCTGCTGTCCAATGCGCTGTCACATATGGACAGTATTCTTAAATCCAATTGACCGCCCCCCTATCTCTTCTACTTTCTTTCGGACAACTCTTCCTAGTCCCTCCTTCCACCCCAAACCTCTTCATTACTCATCCCACCCACCACTGATACTTCTCTTTATGCTTCTTCTCATCAGTGGTGATATTCACCCCAACCCCGGCCCTATAGACTCCTGCTCTGTCTGCTCCCGTAGAGTCACCTGGGGAAACAGATCGGTACAATGTAGCAACTGTTCTCTCTGGGTACACTTATCCTGCTTTGGTCTTTCTCCCGCTGACTTTCGTAAAATCTCACCGGGACACTCTTGGACTTGCCCAAAGTGCCCATTCTTTTCTCAAGCCCTCACCTCCCTCTCACACCCTAATCCTGTATCTTAGTCCTTCTCTGTATCTCCATTCACTCACACTCCAAATCCCCCACCCTCACTCACAAACACCCATAAAACCATACCTTTAAAAATGAACCCTCCCCCCAAAACAACCACAAAAAACCCACCTATCCTCCTAATCATCCCCAACTAATTTTTACTTACCCTCCCTCAGCATCATCTATACCTCCTCCTCAAACCCAACATACCATCTCTCCTCTCACACAATTCTCTTTTCATCCTTCTTCTCCCTCTCGAAACAACCTCCGAATTCTACAGTGGAATGCCAATGGGATTCGCCCTCGCCGTACTGAACTCATACAACCTCTCTCATAATCAGTACGATCTTATCTTCATACAAGAGTCACGTCTCTCCTCTGAATCCACTTTCCGCATACCCGGCTGCAAAACCCTCCAAAAGAACCGTTCTATGACAAGGAGAGGAACCACCAACTCTACGGGAAACCTAGGAGGTGGCGTACTCATACTTGTCAAAAACGGTCTAACCTGCACTTCACTCTCCACACAATCCCTCTCCTCCCTCGACCCCAGCTCCGATTATTCAGCTATCGCAGTTAAAGTAAAAGGAGTCTCATCTATACATCTTTTCAACGTCTATGTCCCTCCTATCCGATCCTCTTCCTCCGACTCTCGCCCAAAATCCTTCTCACCCTTTCTCTTACCATCATCCCCTACCACTTACATCTTTGGCGACTTTAACAGCCACCATTCATCCTGGGACTCCCACTCACCGGAAGACCAATCAGGCAAAGAGCTGTTTGATTGGCTCCTCTCTTCTGATCTTTTACCTCTTCACAACCCCGAACATCACACCCTACTACACCATGCCACCGGAAACCGCTCTTCCCCTGATCTCTCCCTAGTTCCTGCCCGAATAGCCTCTAAATGCACATGGCAGACCCTTCGAGACCTCGGCTCAGATCATCTTTCTATCTCTATCACTATTCCCATTTCCCCCTTAATTAACTCTACCCACCGCCCCCCTCATTTAACTACAATAAAGCTCGCTGAAACGATTACCTTACTTATATTGATACCCACTGCCCACCTCCCTCTAACTTTAAAACAGTTTCTCTTTCTGAAGCCACCCACATCTTTACCAAACTCCTCAATGATGCTGCCACTTCTGCCATTCCTTTCGGCAGCAACCGCCCTGCTAAAGCCTGGTGGTCTTCCGAAGTCGCAGATGCTGTCGCGAAACGCCGAAAGGCATTTGCAAAGACACACTGCCCCAAGAAGACCGCCAGCACTATATCGCCACTTCCAGATATACCTCCACTGTGATTACTAAGGCTAAAGCTAAGTCTTGGCAGAAAACTTGCTCTAGCCTTTCTCCTAAAACCCGTCCCAGTGAAGTCTTTTCTCTACTTTGCTCCATTTCTGGCTCCCCCTCCCCAACTACCACTGACCTCCCCAACTTCCTAAATTGCCATACCCCTGTCGATTGTGCCAACCATCTCTCCTCACATCTACAGTCCCATTTCTCTACCCAAACCCCAAAACCTTTTCGAAGCACCGAGAAAGCTCATAATAATCTTATCAGAACCGCACACTGCAACACCCTACATTCCACTTTCTGTTCACCATTCTCCTCCCTCGAACTCTCCACAGCTACCTCTCAACTCTCAACCTCAACCTCTTTAGGCCCTGATCAAATTACCTACCCTCTTTTAACCCACCTCCCACAATCTGCGTTACATTTCCTTCTATACATCTTCAACCTTTCTTGGTCAACACACACCTTCCCGTCTACCTGGAAGCAATCAACAATCATCCCCATTCTCAAACCTGGAAAACCCTCTGACTCACCTTCTTCATATAGACCCATTTCTCTCACTTCCTGTACCTCCAAACTCTTCGAAAGAATGGTTTTAGGACGACTAACCTATTTTCTCGAACAACAAGACGACAACAGGACGACTAACCTCTCACCCGTGCAAGCTGGTTTTAGACCTGGTAGATCGACTGTTGATCAGGTTCTCCTCTCACAGTCAATCGCAGATTCCTTCCACAAATCTAAGCCTGGCGCACGTACAGTCCTTGCCACTGTGGATTTTGCAAAAGCTTTTGACTCAGTTTGGCATTCTGCCCTTCTCTCTAAACTCCTCTCTTTAGATCTTCCTCTTTGCTTTGTTGAATGGATACGATCCTACCTCTTAGATCGCCGTTCGAAAGTCCGTATCTGTAATTCATACAGTCGTCCTTTCCGTCTCCGAAGAGGAGTTCCCCAAAGTTCAGTTCTAGGACCAGTTCTCTTCTCTTTATATATCAATGACCTTCCCACTTTCCTTCCTACATCTGTTAAGACCTCTCTCTATGCAGATGACCTAGCCATCTGGGCCTCCTCCCCGAGTGTTGAGTGTGGAACTTCCATAGTACAAGCTGCCCTCAACAGACTGGTGGAATAGTCCTCAAAATGGCGCCTTCCTCTCAACCCTCTCAAATGTGAAACATTCTTCTTCAGCTTAGACCCCTACCAATCACGTATACAACCCTCTCTGTACATTCTTAACACCCCACTCAAATTTAATCCCCATCCAACCTTTCTCGGTGTAACCTTCGACCGCACTCTCTCTCTTTCAAACAACATGTCCTATCCTTACGAAAAAAGTTCCACAGCCGATTCCGTGCTTTCCACTCTATCGCCTCTGCCTCCTGGGGTCCATCAAAAGAATCCTTATGTACCCTATATAAAGCCTTCATTTGCCCCATCCTCACCTATGCTTCCCCAGGCTGGTTTCCCTTCGCATCTCCTACTCACATCACCTCCGTGGAAAGGATGCATAGATCTTCCTGTAGAGTAATCACAGGTTGTCTATCGTCCACTCCCATCCCTCTACTTTATATAGAAGCACTTCTACCTCCACTACGAGTCTCCCTCACCCACCAATCCCTCTCCTTCTTTAAACAAGTCCTCCGTCTACCTTCAACCTTTTCCATAGCCTTTCTTGCGAACTCTAACCCCCGTACACGTCTCAAAAAGAGCTCATGGAGATCCTTCTCCAGATCACATAACCTTACCCCTAACCTGCATCTTTCCCGTGAACCTCTAATCCTTTGCCCTCTTAAACCCCCCTGGTCTACCCTATCTACTTACACAATTTCACTCCATCTCTCATCCCCATGCTCTCGCAAAGACCCCCCTCCCTTCGCAACACCACAGCTATCTCCCATCTTTTCTCCCTATCTCACTGGATTGACGGTTTGGTACCTGGCGGGCTGGGGCAGGGTGGTGCAGGGATACACATCAAGTGTACAAAGTGTGTCACTACTACCTCGCTCTCCTTTTCAACTGGTCTCTGGGCTAACAGTTATAGTGCCGAAACCTTCGCTATCCTGCATGCTCTTGAGTGGTGTGTCTCTCACCCCAAGACATGTAATTTTGAATCTATCACCCTTTTTTCCGATTCTTTATCTGTCCTATCAACTCTCTCTGCCCGCTACCATATTTAAGCCCCAAATCCTTATCCAATACACAATCCCTTCTCAATTCTCTATCCCTCTATCCCTCTATCCAAGATAGTCCATCTACAATGGATACCAGGTCACTCTTCCCTCCCAGGTAACGACTTAGCTGACTCTCTAGCCAAAGCCGGAGCCTCCCTTGGTCCCTCCAACATATCCGTGTCCCTCGCACCCCTTATCTCCTCTCAAAGACAATCCCTCTACACCAGTTGGAGACGCAATGTCCAATCTGGTTTCTTTCAACACCAAATCCCTTCAGCATCTCCCGAGGAGCTTACTCTCCCTCGCTCTGCTCGCTGTGCTCTCTCCCGTTTACGCTGCAACAGGCAAAGCATTCTACTTAACTCTTATCTCCACAGGATTGGTCGAGCCGAGACTCCTTCATGCAGCAACTGTGGTTCTGAATCACAGGATCTTTCACATCTCGTGCTTGACTGCCCTGTACTGGACCATCTGCGTCGGGCCATATTCGGCCACACCCTCCCACTTCTAGACCTCTGGTCCCGTTCATGGGGATTCGCCCGATTACTGGGACTCCGCGGACTCCGCCCCCATCCCTAGGAATGGGTCGGGTAATTCCACCACCACCACCATGGACAACAAATACTAAATCGTATTCCGACATAGGGGAAGTGTGGGACCTATGAAACGATTTTTTTTAAACAATTGTAACTTTTATATTTTAACTAAAAATTGCTTTAAAAATTAGTCTGCATGTTGTAATTAGGTAGCTGTGCATTGGGATAAAATGGTTTAGCTATTTAGTAATTGGTTGCCAAGCTAGAAGCAATTATTAAATTTTTACATTTCGTACACCCAGAGGGGGAAACTATGGAAAACCGTCTGGGACCTATGAAACACTTCTTACAAAGCTATCAAACGTTGTTTTTTTCACATTAACTTCAAATAAACACAAAAATATACATAAACAAACATGCACACACAAAAAAATTACACATATGATAAATCAACGTTAAATTTCATCACTCCACATAATCGTTTAGTTTGAGCAGCTGCATGAGGTGGGGGCAAAATTTTTTCAATATCTTTTTTGCCAATGGAGGCTAGGTCTTCCATTTCTGGAAAGACAAATCCATTTTTAATTTTTCTTGACCTCTCCAGAAAACTGATTTCAAAGTCTTTATCTTCATCTGGTCCACTAACCAGCTTTCCAATAAACTTTTTACATTTTCCTGCTGCAGTGTGCACATTAGCAATAACAAAATCACCACATTTGAGTATGACAAGCTCGTCAGTTTGTGGAGAAAGGCTGGAATCACCATCAGACAGACTGGCATTTCTTTCTGAATCAGCAAATACCTCTTCTTCATCTGTTGAACTATCTCCTAATTGTTGAAGGAAAAGTCTTTTTTTCACAGGTGTGCGTGTGATGATGGCAGAAGAAACTCTCTTGCGACGCCGAATTTTTCGTGGCCTTGCTTTCGGTAGTGGGGCGATTGATTCAATTAAAGAGGTTTCAGGAACTGCTTCCAGGCTACAGCTGGGTTTGATGACGCTGGGATAGATGTAGATTGAACAGCAGCCTCAGTGGTGTCAAGCACACTTGCGTCGATGTTTGTCTCGCCTGAATAAACGTTTTGCACCTGATCAGTTACTGTGGAAGGTAAAAATTCATCCTCTGTAAAAATTTCTGAATTGAAGGAAAGTATTCCAGTTTGCCTGAATGAAAAAGTATTATTTTTCAAGGTGCAGGATTTAACAAAAGCTTTATTAGACAATCCAGCAACATAATATAAAGACTATACGAGCAAGTCAATTGCCCGTAGGATTCTATAAGAATAAGTGATAGGTCGGGCAGAAAATGCGCACTAAAGTAGCCTACTAGCTCTCCCTAGACACACCAGCTACCTGATCCACCAGGGAGAAATATAATTTGAAACAAAAGGCAGTAAAATCACAGAATTAAATTATATACAGTACACAAATTATTCCAAGTTACCAAAGGCTACTAAAGTAGCGATTTAATAAAAAGGTTGACAGATCTATTCAAATAGAAAGCAAAAGTTAAATTATCGATTACCTTAGATTACCAGGTGATCCTGTCACAAGCATGACTACTCCCAAAATACAGCAACCAGTCACGAACGCTGATTGAATTAGGTACGTAACCCGGATGTAATAATTCTATTGGAATTAAAAAAGGGACCACCAAATAAGTGGAATAGCCGTAACAAAGACAGTATTTCCCCAGGATGTGACAGATGCCATTTTTTACAAAATGAGCTGTAGAATTTCTTGAAGGCTCCAAATACACCCACATCTAAAGGTTGCAGTTTGTGGCTGCAATGAGGCGGCAGGGTAAGCAGATCTAAGCCATGGTTTTTAGCTAGCTCAACACCCTCTAAAGTTACATGGCTGTTATGATTATCCATGATCAACACTCCCGGTTGATCTTTGGATACTGTCATATTGTCAATAAAATCTTTCAAGACTTGTGGGAAAATGTCTTGTTTCATCCATCCTGATGGATTGGCCAAACCAAGACTACCAACAGGAGCACCGCGCAACATGTGGCTTACAAACCGAACCCTGGGAAATATGAATGCTGGCGGTAGAGCCATTCCAGTAGCACTGACACAGCAACACATTGTAATGTTTAAACCACGTTCCCCTGATCTTATTTGGCCGACTTGCTTGATACCAGTTCTACAGGGGGTACAAAAAGTTCCCGGACTTTTTTTAATCTTAACAATTTTAATAAAAAATAACTTTTCAAACATTAATTTTCTGTTCAAATGTGTAGAATAAACATTAATTTGGTGTTTGGTAAAAATTTTTTAATTTTACATTTAAAATTCTATCTGAACAATAACAGAACGTGATGCGATAATTCAACTACATTGCGCGGGCGTTGCTGCTCCATCAATTATAAAACAGCTTAATGTCGCAAAATCGACAGTTTACGATACAATCAGCCGTTACAAAGAACTCGGGTACTCTAACGATTGTCCTAGGACCGGAAGACCTCGAACACCTTCTCTGGAAAAATTAAGAAACATTTCAAAGATGCTGGTTACACATTCCAGCAAGATGGTGCGCTTTCTCACACCTCAAATAAAACACAACAATGGTGCAAAACGAATTTCCCAAATTTTTGGCCCAAGAATATTTGGCCTTCATCAATTGCCAGATCTTAATCCTATGGACTTTTAATATGGTCAATTTTGGAAAAAAATCCTTGTGCTACGCCTCATTCAACATTAGAATCGTTGAAGAAAACTTTGGTAAGAGAATGGGAGAAAATACCACAAAAAACAATCAGTGCAACAGTAGAAAGTTTTAGAAGGAGAATCGAAAGAGTAATCGTATTAGAAGGATCCCATATTGAAAAATAAATGGATGCCTTTTTAGATACTATATATATTATTAAAATAAAAAAGTATCTTTCTTGGAAAAGCATTCGTTTGAAAATAATTGTAGATTAAGTAAGTCCGGGAACTTTCTGTACACCCTGTACATAAAATTTTTTTTTTTATCTCTATATTTATCCTCCTGACTCGCAGGAAAGCGACGGAGGCGCTATACATAGGGTAAGCAATTACCCCGACCTGCTTCCGGAGATGCCAAGATATTGCTGTCCGCTACTGATTTAGTAGAGATATTATTGTACAGTAATTTAGAACTGCTTGTCAAGACCACCAAGCAGGAGAAAGTGCCATAAAGTGTTTTTCCCAAGAACACAACAGAATGGCGCAAGTGGGTTTTGAACCGAGGCCATGTTGATCATCAGTCCGGTGCGTTAGCCACTCGACCACGCTGGCGACATGGAATGTTTCTGGAATTGGGAACTGTGTTAATTCCAGTCTCATCAAGATTCCAAATTCTGGTTGGAGGGATGTTTGAATTGCTAAAAATACTTTTGAGGTTGTCAAAAAAAAGGATGAACATTGAAAGGATTGAATGCCATGGCTCTCGCAAGGCTTGTACTTTCAGGTTTTCTCAAACTTAAATCTCCCATTCGCTTACGAAAGCCTTTTAGCCAATCTTCACCAGCAATTTTTTTTCATTCCATGAATTAGGAATTTTTTTGTTTTTTATTTTTGCATATTCATAAGCAAGTTTTTTGACTTTAATTTTGTCAAGGCCATAAAACAGCTTTGAAAGTTTAATGATGTAATCCTTTAAAGTATGTTCTTCATCTTCTGTAAAAATCTATAAAAATACAAACAGTAATTAGCATATTAACTGGATATGAAAAACTAGGTTAATAAATTTCTTATTTAATAACCTAGTTTTTCATTAGGTTACATTTCATTCTTAATTCTTAATTAGGCTTAGATCAAACCATTAGCCTAACTGACAAAATCTGTTAGCCTCTTTGTCAGTATAGGCCTAGGTTAGAAGTATAAAACTTAGGCCAACAAAAATTTACTTACTTGAATTATAGTCATAGACATTTTCTTAACTTCAGTGTTTCCTGGATGCATCTTTTTCTTATAACGGTGCAAAGTACCTATAGGTATTCCGTAAACTTTCGAAGCTTTTCTGAAACTGAGTTCATTAGTAAGAGCACCTTTCAAAGCTTTATTTAGGTCCTCTTCACTAAACAAACCCTTATTTGATAATCTAGATTTAAATGTTGGCATGACCTGAAATACAAGGGACCTATGGAACGCCATGTTCCAAAGATCCCACAGAGTTATAATTGATAGAAAATAGCTTTTAGTTCATACACACTACACTTTGACAACCAAAACTTTTGCTCAATTGATAGCTAGATAAGTAGTCTTTTCAAAGAAACCAACACTACTAGTTTTAGTAACTTCAAGAAACTATAAAATTCTTACAAAGATTAACCTAAAAAGGACATTTTTTACCCCAAAAATCAAAAAACAGCTTTACTGCCTTCTAAACCAGCAGTTCCACGAATTTTAATTTTGGAATAAGCATGTCTTACAAAAGTGTGTTTCCAAATGCAAAAATTTCGAAAAATCCGTTTTCTGTTTTCAAATAAATTCGGTATTCCATGGGTCCCACACTTCCCCTACGATTTTATGACACTGATAGAGTTTTGGAAAAGGCTACGTATACCAATTGATAGAGTTCAAAAACGATTACAGGATAAAACAATGAATTTTCACAACGCATCCCTCGATTTAAAAGACCTGAGAGATCATTTTAACGATGAAAGAGAGAGAATAGTTGATGAATGTTTGGAAAATGGGAAAATCCTTTGGAATAAATGGGGAGTTGAATCTGAAAGAAGGCCGAGACGCAAAAAAAATGGCTGGTGAGAACGTCCGGGATGCAGGTTTATCGGCAACAGATCAAATGAAGCGCGTCATGAAGGAAGCTTTCGAGCGTTTTTACAAAGAAATGAGCGACCGTTTCTCTCAGTTATTTGACATCGATATCAAGTTTGGCTTTTTGCTTGATGTCCAAAGAATTTGTTACAATCGTGACTGTGGAAACTTAGACTTGAAAAAGGTTATTTGAAACAAAATTGCTGAATGTGAACAGCATAAGCGAAGCGAGACTGCAAATCTGTGGATTGCAATGCCTGTACCATTTGAATTTTGTATGAAAACCAGGGAGTCGAACCGTTTAAAATAACGTTCCGGTTCAGGTTTAGGTTCGGCAAATTTTATTTTTAAAGGTTCTGTTCCGGTTCAGGTTCAGCAAAAAATTTATTTTCGGGTTCAGTTCCGGTTAAGGTTCAGCAAAAAAATTTTTTTCGGGTTTAGTTCCGGTTCAGGTTCAACAATTTTTTTTTAGGGGTTCAGTTCCGGTTCAGCTCCGGTTCGGGTTCGGAATATATATTTTTTATCTATTTCTTACAAGCGTTAGGACTGTAAACACAATTTCTTACCTCATGTTATCATGGGCGTCCGCAGACGCGCTTCCTGGAGGAGTGATGGCAAACAGTCGGAAACACAAAAAATATTCTTAAAAAGGGTTTTTTTAAAAATTCTGGTACAAGTTTTAAAAAAATTAAATTAAACTATTTCACCGGCATGGGTCTTGGTTGTAAAAATCAAGTCTTACTAATAAATTTATAGTAATGATCTGGCGAGCGCCAAAAGCAGAAACGGAAGTTTTTTGTTGTTTTGTGATCTCATAACTTTCTTATAGATTGCGTTTACATGAGTTTATATAGATCTTTCTTGGACTAGCCACTGATACACTTGTCTAAGAATTTTTTGATAATTTTTTAGTGGCGGCCCTCACACAGAAGGTTTATTAGGTATGAAACGTCATTAAGGTTCATTTCTACTACGAGCGTAGATTGGAGTATTCTTTGTTTCTTTTAATGATTTTCTTCGTTTTGCCTTTAAGCGCGAAAAGAAGTAAAAAAATTAATAAAACAAAAAATACTTCGTTTCAAGCCGGTAGTGGAAACGGGCCTTTATCTTACGTAATCTAAACTTTTAAAGTTTTAAACAAATTAAACATTTAGTCATTCAAGTTTATAATAATAAAAAATTGACGCATAAAGGCTCTTTTCCCACTATGAGCGTGGAATGGAGTACAGTGGCGAGCAAAAAAGTAAGATTTTTTATTTTATTAAATTTTTTAAAAATAAGTGAGTTGCAATTGAATTATATTTCTAAAAAAGAAATAAATTAATATTGGATTTAATATAATTTTTTGTGCTCTTTTAATTATATATTACTTGATGTATATTAATATAATTCAATTTTAACAATGATATTTTTAAAAAATCTTAAAAAATAAAAAAGTCTTACTTTTTTTGTTCGCCACTGTACTCTTTGATTGATTTATTGACTTTATTTGCTTCACTTAGATTTTAAGCGCGGAAAGATGATCAAAAGAAACAAAGAATGCTCTATTCCACGCTCGTAGTGGAAACGAGCCTTAACTTTAGAAGTTTTTAATGCATATTTATGTATTATTTTGTAAAATTTGAAATTTAAAAAAGCGAGTCCCCCTTTTGGTTCTCCTGGCGCACGTTCATGTATCTAGTGCACATATTTTTTCTTCATTTCTCGGCTGATAAAGTCGTTTATGACGTTTCTTTGTTGGCACACAAGTGCTCAAACAAATTGTGGCAACTTCAAACGGTAACATTTGATTTAATAATTACAACTAGAAATAAATTAAAAATTAAATCAGTTTGTTGTATAAGATTTTTTTTCTTAAGAGACAAATCTTTGACGTAAAGTTGAAGCGAACATTCATGCAAATGAAAAATTTAAGTAATCCAATTTTCACTGCTATAATATCTTTAAATAAGCCTAAAAACTATGAACAGCTCATCCCGAATCAACCTTACTGCAAAAGTGAAGGCCTTTTTAGATTCCAACATGCAAATATGAGCCTAATAAGAAGCTGAGAAATAAGAGAAAAGCAGTTAGCTCACAAAATTTTACTTAAACTTTACGCTACAAGGCGAAGGTTAATAGCTTCTCTTCCTAATCTCAACAAATTTTTTTTTTTAATTTTGTTTTTTTGAAAAATCAAAAATTAATTAACTTTATTGCATTGCTTGCTCAACATCATTTTTTACTCAATCTCGACTACTAGGGATATAGTATAAAAGATACTGATACTGATACCATCATGCTAGTGAAAACCATTTGAGGCAACTATTCGTAAATGATATAATCTATTCGTAAATAGTATAAAAGATACTGATACTGATACCATCATGCTAGTGAAAACCATTTGAGGCAACAATAAAGTCGGCAGCGTGGTCGAGTGGTTAAAGCACCGGACTGATGATCAGCATGGTCTCGGTTCAAAACCCACTTGCGCCATTCTGTTGTGTCCTTGGGAAAGACACTTTACGGCACATTCTCCTGCTTGGTGGTCTTGACAAGCAGTTCTAAATTGCAGTCATATCTCTACTAAATTACTAGCGGACAGCAATATCTTGGCATCTCCGGAAGCAGGTCGGGGTAATTGCTTACCCTATGTATAGCGCCTCCGTCGCTTTCCTGCGAGTCAGGAGGATAAATATAGAGATAAAATAAAAATAATAAAAAAATAAACTATAAGTTACACTGAATTCGAATCATTTGATAAGTTTACACTGCTTTTTTATTAAACTTCTCCACGTAACTAAATTTCAGTCGAGTGGCTCCCCAACAGCATGCACTGTGCAGCTTTGATTTTTCAATGGCGTCAAATAATTTTGCTTCATCAACGATGGTTTCACTATGTTTGCTACGTCTCTATATTAATATGTATTTTTTTAAAGGTATAGCACTGTAAAAAGCTTAAAAACAACTGCTTTAGCATATATTTAAAATTTCGCTTTCTTTATCTAGCAAATGACATGTTTTTGCTTTAACTTCTCGCCTGAAAAATTCGTTTATAACGTTTCTGTATTGCCACACAACAAGTATTGTGACCAAAAAAATTGCGGCAACTTCAAAGACAAAATTGTGATTCTGATTCTTCTACAAATGACTTTAAAATTAAAATTTGTGCATCAAACGGTCGAACCGGATCCATTTAAAATAAAGTTCCGGTTCAGGTTCGGGTTCAGCAATTTTTTATTCTACGGGTTCAGCTCCGGTTCAGGTTCAGCAAATTTTATTTTTAGGGGTTCAGTTCCAGTTCAGGTTCAGCAAATTTTATTTTTTCGGGTTCAGTTCCGGTTCGGGTTCAAAAAATAATAACGGTTAATACGGGTTTACGGATCCGGTTCGGGTCCGGTTCGACACCCTGATGAAAACAGATGCAATTCCCTCAAAATTATTTGAAGTGACCTTCTGGACATCCCAATCTAAGTGGCCCGTCTTCGAGTTGAAGTGTCTGGGTTTTCAGCAATGCTGTCCTTTACGAGTGCCACATTTTCAGCGGTACGTACTGGACGTTGTCTGCCAGTTTGTGGAAGATCACTGACTGAGCCCTGCTGCCGAAACCGTTTCACAAGACGATCAATTGTGCTCTGATTGGGAGCTTGTCTAACATTATAATGCCGACGATAGGCTCTTTGAGTCAAGATTATGGAAAGATAATTTTCGAAATAAAGCTGAATAATTTTGGTTCGTTGCTTAAATTTTTCCATGATCAATTGTCAATGTTATATTTGCAAAATTCTGGAAAAAAAAAAGAAAAATTTGTTAAATGTTAAAGTTGTTACTGATTCAAACCAATGCGTGACTTTTGCGCCACCCTGTATAAAAAAGCTTGTAAAGATACTTTTGTAGGCAACTTGGTAATGATTTTGAAATTTTTTTATTTGTCAAATATACTTACCCCCACCCAGGCGCATTGGAAGCAAGGGGGTAGGGGGAAATTGCCCTGTTTTTCCAGATTGCTTTTGCAGAGTATAGCCATTAGCTTAAGTAAATTTTTTTTCATTTTGAAAGTATGTTATTGGAAGTAACTTTTATTCATTCATTCACTTATTTATCATCTTTATTATCCTCGGACTTGCAAGATAACGTTGAAGGTGATAAACTTAGGGCAACAATCAGACGAGTACCCAAACCTGCTATCGAAAACCCCAAGATTAAGCTCTTTGATTAAAATTTTAATTTATTTTCGTTTGTATATAGATATGATTGTAGATCTACAGTAGATCTACAGTAATTTAAAGCTGCTAGTTTCTTTCGTGAGTACACAACAGAATGGCGAAAGGAGGTATTAAATTGCAACTTTTTGATTGTGTTTGCCATCAATATGACCTTCCTACTTTTTCAGACAAAATATTTAGGTCTGCATGCGGTCTGCAATGAATGCAATGAATATATTTAGGTCTGCATGCGACTCCTGTAGTATTTGAAGTTTACACGGTGGCTCCATGCGGCTCCATGCATCTCTAGACTTAATGTAAAGGTTCTAGATGCGGCTCCTGTAGTATCTGAAGTTTATACAGTGGCTCCACGCGGCTCCATGCATCTCTAAACTTCATTTAAAGGGTCTGCATGCGGCTCCTGTAGTATTTGAAGTTTATATGGTGGCTCCATGCGGCTCCATGCGGCTCCATGCGACTCCTATAGTATTTGAAGGTACCCTTGTATGTGGCAGCACCATTTAAAATCAAATAAATTAAATAAAAATTGACCATAACTGAACTGATTAATTGGTTTAATTTACTTGTGTTTATTTTTTGTGATTTGTTTCAGATTGTAATTTTAATGGTAGTTGACTAAACCTTAAATTGAATGTACTTATTGAATATAGTTTGGTAAAGGTTGATTGTAAGAATTTGATGTGCTGTTATAGCTGTACAAATTAGCTTAGCATGACAACAATTATCACTTTGCCCACGAATAAATACCAAGGGTTTTGGTAAGATTTTATGTTTACAAAAACAAAGTAATTTATGCCAATTGCTAACATGCTTTAGTGCTTACTTTTTTAAATTCTTAACAGACTTTTGTAAAAAACACGTGATAGTGAGCAAGATTTGTGTTTGTTAAAAAAATATAATATTTTTATCTCTTAATCTTTTTTAATTTGCAGGAAAACATTGGGTGGCATTATATTAAGAGCAACTATCTTGCAGTTATCTTTATCTGCTTTCAAAGTTGTCAAGTGGGTTAGAAATTTTTTATTCGTTTTTTAGTTTGGAAATATTACTAAAGTTTAAGGCTGCTTGCTGGGATGCCAAGCAGAGTAAAGTGCTTAAAGTGTCTTCCCACAATGGAACAAAATTGTGCAAATAGGTTTTGAATTGCTAAAGCTGAAATATAAAGAGCTTACCTTAATGACTTCGACAGTGAATATTATGATGACTTCAATGAATGAAGACGACTTTAACAGTGAATATAAGAAGTCTAAAAATTTTCTATTTAAATATATGTTGTTGCGGTGCAGTGCAGTGTGGTGTAAACTTTGGGTACAATTTTGTGGTGCAGCCAGGGCTGGGGAGCCACTGCAGAAGAGCACTAGCTCCGGCTCCAGCTCCGGAGCTATCAAGTACTCATTCACTAGCTCCGGCTCCAGCTCCGGAGCTATCAAGCACTTATCCACTAGCTCCGGCTCCCCAGCTACGGCTGCAGCTCTCCAACTCTTTAATAAACAAGTAGTTTATCATTTAGTGTTTAAATCTTTTTTGCGATAAACTATTCTATTTGAACAAGAATCACGACTTCTGATCTTTACAATTATATTAATCAAATCTGAAAGCCAGTACCAAGAAATATAACTAAATAAAAATCAATTATGGTGTAATCTAAACATTGAAAAGGTTAAATCGTAACTATTATGAATTGCAAACTCCGCACTGACAAATAGCTAAACTTATCTTTTTAGTGGAAAACTTTACAAGCACATGTGCGCGAAACAAAAAATTCCCAAGAGATTTAACGCAGGAGGAAATAAGCGAGAACGTTTGTGACGAAACATTAAGGCAATAAAAAAGATTGAGTCAGCCAAGTCTTCACTCTACAATTTTAAGAGATAAATTTACGACGTGACAATCATGCGAAAATTGAACCAAATAAAAAATTTAAGTTATCCAATTCTCACGGCTACATTATGTTTTAGTCATATTAAATTTTGATATTTATTTACTCTTAATCATTGAGTGTTTAAATTAGTGATAGGATGATGCCAATTTTTTTTTTGGCTCCGATGCCGATTTCAACAACATTTTTCGATTCCGATTCTTCTTAGTCAGAATTCACCTTGTTTTTTATATAAAGCTAACAATTTTTTTAAAAGCACCTAGTTTAATTAGTTGCATAATTGATGTACAGTGCCTCTTCCTTAATTGTTCACCATTAGCCATTGTAAATTAAAAATTATATGTATATTAAAAAGGGAATCAATCATCCTCGCAGGGTTCAAAGAATAAGAGCAATATTTTAATACAAAATTTGTTTAATCACTATTTTGAAAAAAACCACAAACATCTGTGGCTTCTTTATTTAAATAGAATCTTGATCCTTATTCAATTAGAAAGATTCTATTTGAAAAAGGATATTAAAATACATTATACAAAATTTATTTAACTACTTTTTAAAAAACCAAAACAGTCTGTTTCATTCAATGGTAAGACCAGCAATGGTGTATGGACTTGAGACAGTAGCAGTCACAAAAAAACAAGTGGAAGAGATGGAAGTCGCAGAGATGAAAATGCTGAGGTTTACTATGGGAGTGACGAGAAAAGACAAGATTAGAAACGAGCACATCAGGAGTACTGTTAAGGTAGAATGGTTAGGAATGAAGATGAGGGAGGGCAGGCTGAGGTGGTATGGACATGTCATGAGGAGAGACCAAGAGTATGTAGGAAGAAAGATGATGGAAATGGAGTTACCAGGAAAGAGGAAAAAAGGGAGACCAAAAAGAAGATTTTTAGATATGGTAAAAGAAGATATGAAGGAAGTTGGTGTGAAGGAGATGGACATTGAAGACAGAAAGATGTGGAGAATGATGATACGCTGTGGCCACCCCTGACTAATGGGAAAGGCCGAAAGAAGAAGAAGAAGAAATATTATTTAAACTTTTCAAATTTTATACTTCGAAATATGTAATTTGTTAAACTACAAAAATAATTTGAAACTGTCGAAAAGTAAAACAGGTTCAAACTTGCAAAGAGTGGTATATTTATTGTAGGATACATCGACTTAGAAAATTATTTTAAAAAATTATTCTAAGCAAAAAATCTCAGCTAAATACCATTGGGCTCTATAAGCTTTTTTTTATTCAATTTTTTCAGATAACTAGTATAAATAAAAACAGCTAATTAAACAGCTGATGAAGAACAGGTTTTATTCTTTTTATTCCTTTTTACATCTTTTAATACCAAAAATTTTTACGTTCAATCATCATCTGTTTCTTTTTTATTTATATTTATTTGAAGAAGTTGAACAAACGAAAGTTTATAAAGCTGAGTACTATTTAGCTGAGATTTTTTTTTAAGAATAACTTGTTAAACTAATGAAGCAAATAATGCAATTCCTGTGATATCATATAGGAAAAAATGACTCGCGTTATGCATTCATATTAAGATGACCTGACTCCCCTTCTCTTACCTTAATATGAATAAAAAAACTGATTTTATTGGATGAAATAGGCTGTTGAGATTTTTTAAAATAGAGTTTAAATAAATTTTGTACGAAATTGCTCTGATCTTTTTTTTGAGCACTTTGCAATGAAGATCAATTCACTCTTGCTCTCTCTCTCTCTACATACTGTATATATATATATATGAAACTTAAGCAATATATATAAATTAGAAAAAAATTAATAGACGTGTTTTTGTAGAGCGCTTAATGGAAGTCGGAACAAATACAATTTTTCATTTATTAAGAAACAATTTGACAGCCTGTTTCATCTATTTCTTAATTTCTTAATCAGATAAAATAGGCTGTAGAGATGTTTTTGCTTAATAAATGAAAAGAAAGATATCTATATAACACAAAATTTATTTTTATATTAATGTTTAAAAATCCATAACAGTCAATTTCATTTAATGAAGTTGATCTTATGAACCATTACTGGAGCCGGAGCTAATAAAATTTTTGTGGCTCCAGCTGCGGCTCCGGCTCTGCAGAAATATTTAGAAAGGCTCCGGCTCCAGCTCCGGCTCCTCTAAAATTGGCTGGCTCCATGGCTCCACGCTCGGGCTCCGGCTCCCCAGCCCTGGGTGCAGCACAGTATGGTGTCACAAATAAAAAATGCTTGTGGGCTGCGAACACAGAATTTTGTATTGATGACATCACTAATATATACAGGTACCTTTAAAATGTAAAGGTCAACGTGGTCAGCATGGTTGACATGGTCAACATGGTTGGCATGGTCAGCATGGTCGGCATGGGGGCTAGGTTGGTGTGGATGACTGGGTTAGTCAAATAAAATATTTATTTATTGTTGAAACCAGTTGTATTTGTAATGTAAATAAATATGAAAAGCATAATCATTTGGCAAGGTTTGCCTGGATGAAGTTGGTGAGGTTGACATGCTGTGATATGTGAGGACTGGGCTAGGTTGGTTAGGTTAACTAGTTTGGCAAACCTTACTAAGTTGATAAGTTTTTTCAAAAGTGAAAAATTCATTATTTCTTGTTTGTACATTAATTTAGATTAGGCTTACAAATACAGTTGGGTGAACAAAATTTAAACATTCCAAGTTAACTTTGCCAATCTAGCCGACCAGACCGACCACGTCAACCATGTTGACTGCATTGTCCAGTCACCAAACCAACCATGTCGACCATGCTGACCATGCCAACCTGTACATTTTAAAGATACCAATATGGACCTGCTTTTGGAGATGCTAAGATATTGCTGTCTGATAGATTAGAGATATGACTTAAATTTCAAACTGCTTGCCAAGACTGCCAAACAGGAAAAGTGCAGTAAAGTGTCTTTCCGAAGACACAACCAAATGGCACGAGTAGGTTTTGAACAGAGACCATGTCGATTACAATACTGGCATTCGTAACCACTTGACCTCGCTGCCAAAATTTTAAATATTTTGAAAGTTTTTTAAAGGTTCAGTTCCAGTTCAAGCTCAGCAAATCATATTTTTTCAGGTTCAGTTCTGGTTTAGGTTCAAAGAATATTAACTTTTGTAATACCAGTTTACAGGTCCAGTTTGGGTTTGGTTCAATGCCCTACCTCAAACTGTAAAGCAAGATAATATAGTAGTTTGTTTTTATTTGCATCTGAAAAAACAATTGATAATAACTGAAAACAAAATAGAGCGAAAGTTGCAAATTGGGAGATGGCATCTAAATGGCATAGTGATATATGTCATAACATGAGCAAAAAAATTGTGTGTGGTCACTGCACCTACAGAAGGATCATTGAAATGAGCAAATGGAGAACAAAAAATAATGAAGAACAATCATCTTTCTTGCAGCAAGGCCTTCAATTTTCAGCTGGAAAATAATGGGTCTTCGAAACTTGTTGACAATGTCTCCTAAAATGGGCATTTTTTCCAGGCATTTTCTGTTCTTGAAAAAACATCTGCCAATTAGCAGACCTTTGCTGAGTGTTGAGATGGGTAGATACCCTTTGGTTTTAGCAGTTTTGGTTTCGATCTGTCATGTATAACAAGGGCAGGCTTACTTATGGCCCATTCTGCAAGAAAGCAATTGTCATCTGTTATTGCACAAACCAAGTCCCTTGCTAAGGTACTTCAGCTGATTCCAAGTCCAATGTCTATTGAATCTAAGTTTTTGTTGTCTAACTTCATCAAAGCTTAAACCCAGAGTCCACAAAAGCTCAAATTTGCAAAACCATCTGTCCATGTTTTTTTTTACATTGCATATTGTGCTAAAGTTAAAGCACACAAAAATAACTCCATTATCAGTTGATTTGAGAACTATTGTTGATTCCTTGTTCTTTCATAGGATTCATTTTTTCATTAGGACTCAAAGTTTCATTAAGCCATTCTTTCATTAGGACTCAAATTATTAGAAAAATTGAAATTGAGTTAAAGTCTTTTTAGAGTAGTAAAACTGGATTTAGGTCAGGTGAAGTCTGCTATTTGCCTTAATTTTTTTTTCCATATTTGGTACCTACAAGATAGCATTATTAAAATGATCATCAAATTCTTGCTACATCATTTTTTGGGGCCCCTGATCAGGATTTTGCCTCACCAAATTTCAATATTGATCTCTGGTCATCTTTAGAAGTTAAACTCAATCTTTTACTGCTTATATTAATACTAAACATCTACCATTAAATATGATATTGAGACCAGTAAGCAATTGCAAATTCTAATTGTAATGTGAAGGAAATGTGAGAGCTAAAATCATTATTTTCCAACTGTTTATTGTCCTGACTTGCAGGACCACAACAGATGCTTTCAACCTTAAAAAACTGTCAAACCAGAGGTTAAACAAATGCTAATTGAAAGCCCTTTAATGTTATTCATAAATGCAAGCCCCATTGGATTTGAAACTGGAAATCTGCCAGCTTTTTTACAGCAGGGTCAATTTTAATCTCAGGAGAGTCTGTGTACTATAGAATATATCTATTTTTTTATCTCTATATTTATCCTCCTGACTCACAGAAAAGCAACAGAGGTGCTAATACATAGGATAAGCAATTACCCCGACCTGCTTCTGGAGATGCCAAGATATTGCTGTCTGCTTGAAATTTAATAGAGATGTGTCTGTAATATGGAACTGCTTGCCAAGACTACCAAGCAGGAAAAAGTGCCGTAAAGGTCTTTTAAGGACACAACAGAATGGTGCAAATAGGTTTTGAACCGAGACCATGTTGTTCATAAGCGCAGTGCTTTAATCACTCAACCACGCTGCCAACATAACAATAATAATAGGGCTTGATCACTATCTGAAACACAATAAAGGGCAATATCCAAAGCAGGTGCATAAAAATGAAAGATCTAAAAACAAAAACTCAATATCCAAGAATGCTACTAAATTAAAAAAGGAAGTAACAATGCCAGAGATTGAAAACAGAGAAGATAAATCTAGCTCTGAAAATATTGAAACTCAACACATGTTTAAGTCCAAGATGAAGTCATTGAAAGAAGAAAAGTGGAAAAACAAAGCATTGCATTATCCAAAGATCTTTGAGATTCCTTATGTAGACACAGTCACCACCAACAAATGGTTATGAAGTAATTTGAAAGGAGAAACAGAGGGACTACTTGTAGCAGCTCAAGACCAGAAAATAAACACCAGAAACTACCAGAAGGTAACATGTGGCCAGCAAGCACAGAGCAAATGCAGAATGTGCTCATGACATGAAGAGACCGTGGACCATATTCTGTCTGATTGTGAGGTATTAGCCAAAACAGAGTAAACATTGCACTGAAGGAAACTGAAAAAAGCAAGTGCAAAGACCTAAAACTAGAAATACATAGAATGTGGCATATCAATTTAATTCAATTTCAATTCAATTTATTTTTTTTTTTTTCATCAACCAACTTTATCCAGTACAAAAAAATAAAAAACTAATATGAAAACATATGAAAACTGCAGTGGTTATTCCTGTGGTTATTGATTATATTTATTTGGTATAGTGAAGAAAGTCATGGTAGAAAACATCAAGAAAGTATCAGAAAGAGCTACTGTGACAGAGGTTCAAAAGACCTGCATGCTGGGATCTGTGTGAATCTTCAGAAAGGTGCTCAGTGTATAAAGAAAGAACACCAGCAAAGACTGTGATAAATGAGAAATAATAATAATAATAATAAATAACATTACATTTTATTTGGGTTATTACATTTTTGAATTGCTGCTTAAAATATTTTATGCATCTATTGATGCACTTGGTTGGTCTACAGTCATGTGCAAAAATTTAGGACCACTGACTAAAAATTTCCTTTTTTTATTTCCAGCATTGTGATGTCATCTGGCTTCAACTTGTATCATCTTATTGCATCAGTCTAGCTAGATGTGTTTAGCATTAGCAATACAATACTCAGTGCATGCTTGGTTAAAGAATATTTGGGCTGTTTCTTCAATATGTTTATAGTTTTTAAAAGTTAAAAAATGGATAAAAAACAGTTTGTCTAAAACTAAGAGAGGCCAAATTGTAGTTTTGGACAAGAAAGGTTTTCTCAAAGAAAGATTTGCAAAAAGGTGTTCCATAGCAAAATGACTGTTCATCAAGCAATTGCTAGATTTCAAAATTTTAAACTTTACCATTATAAGAAAAAGAAATGGAAGGCCAAGAAAAACAAGCCCTTGTGATGACAACTGTATTCAGCAAACAGCTGTTCAGTCTCCAACCAGTTCCTGCAAGAAAATACTTACGGCATTGTTTTTTAAAGGCACAGAGTTTTGTCAAACAACTCTTAGTAGGCATCTTGTTTATGATTTCAATATAAAAGCATTTAAACCTTTAAAAAAACCTTAAGCCCAGCCATGACAGTGAAGAGATTGACCTTTGCAAAGCAATATGAAAACTGGAATGAAGCAAGGTGGAGTAAAGTCTTTTTCTTGGTGATCCACAATCCAGCAGTTTGCACAAAGAAAATAGACAATTTGTAGGCCTGTTGGAACATGATTTAATGAATCCTATACACAAACTATGGTGAAACATCCACCCATTGTCGTCATCATCGTTTGAAGGGCATCCACTCCAGGTCAGACACAAACAGGACTGGGCTGAGGGTTTATCCTTTTACTTCCCCAGACTGCTGCACTGCCTCAATCAGATGCTGGCAGTGGTGTTATTAAGCCAGCATTGAGTTTCGTCATCCAAAACCGTCAGACCTCATGCTCCATGTGGTGCCTGATGTATAGGGCACGCTGTTAGTACATGGTCTGCGGTTTGCTCAGAGGCGCCACACTCACAATTTGGTGAAGGAGTGAAACCCCATTTGTGCATGGACGAATGGAATCACCCAACACCAGTCTGCAGGCAGTGGAGCTTAACCCAAGCTGCTCAGGGTAAGCCCATCCCAACAGGCCTGGCATCGGTCTGGGGTGCAAAAGCACGGAGCCTGGAAGCATTTTCACAGTACTCCGTTTTCCATTTGTGATTTGTCCATTCAGAAGTGCAGGTGCCAAGTCTGGTAAGGTTGTCCAAAAGATTCCGAGCACCTGGCACAAACGGGCGTCTGGATCTTAGTCTCACTTGGCAAGTATCTGAGGACCCACTTAAAAGACCATACAAGATATGATCAGGGTCCAGAGATTCATGGTAAGCCAAGGAGATTGTTGCTCCCATTCGGCAAAGCTCAGCTGGCTGGATGCCTGAGAGTACAGGTAGGTGGTTTGTTGGAGTGGGATGCAGGCATCCAGTAACTATGCACAAGGCGTCATTTAAGACACTGTCATTAAGGCAAGTGTGAGCACTGCGACACCAGACTGGCACACAGTACTCAGCTGTTAAGTAGACTAGAGATAAAGTGGCTATTTGTAGTGTTTTAGCACCAGCACCCCATCCCAAGCCCACAAGTTGCCTCAACAGTGTGGCATGCGAGGATAGTTTTTTGCGCAATGCCACTAAATGGTGACAAAGCGTGAGCGATCAGTCCAGTTTTACCCCAAGGTAAGTAGGGGTTGGACAGAATGGTAAAAGTCTATCGTTGTTGTAGACCTTTAGCTCACGTTTGGCCTCTTGGTTATTTAAGTGAAAGGCTGCCATCACCATCTTAGTGTGACTGAGCTTCAACCTCCAAGTCTGGAGATATGCTGAAAGTGTAGACATGTCTTGACTTAAAGCCCCCTCCAAGTCCTTCCAGTTTTTAGAACAATGCAACAATGCTAAGTCATCAGCATTAGCAAACTTTCTGGAAATCATGGCAGGAAGATCGTACGTATAGATGTTAAATAGGAGGGGAGTAAAGACCAATCCCTGAGGAATGCTGTTTTTAAGATGGCATAGTCTGCTTTGCTTGCTGTCACTGGTAGTAAGGCTGAAACTTTGATTTTGGACAAGCTCCATAATCATTCTGACCATGTGCTTATCCAGAAGTAGTCTCAACAGCTTGCAGGTAAGGCCATGGTGCCAGACAGTGTCATAAGCAGCTGTCAGATTGACAAATATGGCACCAGCCTTCTTTTTAGCCTCAAAAGAATCCTTGATGTTCTGGGTTAGCAGAACAACTTGATCTACGGTTTCTAGAACAACTTGATCTATGGTTGACTTCCCGTGTCGGAACCCAGCCTGCTCTTTAGGGAGCAGTGGATTGATTAATGGCTCAACGCGAGCGTAGATAAGCCTCTCGAGGATTTTGTAGGGGACATAGAGCAGAGATATCGGTCGATAACTCTTTGGGTCCCCCACGGGCTTTGCTGGTTTTGGGATCGCGACCACAAGCGCTCTTCTCCAGATCTTGGGAATTTTGAGTCAGCACAAACAGGAAGAAAGGAAGTCACGTGACCAGGACTTCAAAGCAGCTCCAGCATGGAGTATAAGCTCTGAGCAGATGAAATCAGGACCCAGAGCTTTACCTGGTTTTAAATGTTGGAGGGCAGCAGCAAATTCTCTCTGTGAAAAATTGTCAGAGATATTTACTGTGTCTGGTGTTGTGGCCCTCCAAAGGTCAGACACTTCTTGAAAGACAAGTTGAGATGACTTGCGATCAACAGCCTCGTATTTCCCATTTCTAACCAGCTGAGATGCAATGGCATCAGCTGAAACGGGACAGTCACGAGGAGAGTGTCGTGACCTACCAGTAAGGTTGTTCAAAATACTCCACACTTTTTGACTAGAGTGTGAGAAGTCAATGCTCCGAACGTCCTCGAACCATTGATCCCTCCGATTCCTATCAAGCTTGGCAAGCAGAGCTGTAGCAGCCAAGCTCGAGTCATCTCCCTGAAAAGACTGCAGAAAGGTTTTATAGAGAGATTCACACTCTGCATCCCAACACAGAATATAGTTATTTCGATACTCGCATGTGATAGTTTTTTTGGGTGCTTTCTTAATGCTGTTACAGAAGTCCTGGTAAGCCACATCCACATCAAGTGAATCAGGAAGCAACAAAGTCTTTGCGAATTTATTTGTCAAAGCAATGTAGTGACTCCATTTGGCTTTGCGGAAGTTCCATTGCTTGACAGGCATGCTTGGCACTACCATAGAAACCTTGGTGGTGTAATAAGCGAAGGTCGATGTTGCAACCTGGGGAACTTGTCAAGGACATGTCTATCTGGTAAGCAACTGTTTGGACCTATGCTGGTGAAAGCTAGATCTGGATTGGTGCCAGTGTTCCAGCGGCCGGAATAAAAACTGGCAGTGGCCGGAATAAAAACTGGCAGCGTCCTTGGCATTATATAGGAGGGCAAGACAATTAATACTTTCTTAGCCAGCCAAGCACTCACCGTTCGGACTGTTGTCATCGTAACCCCAGTCAGCATGATGACAGTTAAAATCACCAGCGTAAAGACAGGGGTGAGGAAAAACTGGGAGATCCAGGGATCGCAATCACGTTGGCAGTGGCTTGTAGACATTGACTATTTTATAGCCATCAACATCCACATGCAGCCACTTGATCTCTGATGTTGGTGGAGATTGGTTCAAAAGCATGTATCTTAGTCGATCGTGGACAAATGTGGCAAGGCCATGCTTCCTGCTTAAAGAAGACCCAGCTAGTTGGTAGTTTGGAAGTACCAACTTCTCTGCATCAGTGCAATGGGTCTCCTGCAGTAGAATGATGAGTGCCTCAGACTGCATAGTGAAGTGATGAAGAAGTTTCATCTTGCTTGCAGTGAGGCTTTCAATGTTCAGCTGAAGAATAGTAGGTCTTCGGAACTTGTTTGCAATGTGCCCTGAAAAAGGCAGTTTTATCCTGACATTGCCCCATCCTGAAAAGGACATTTGCTGACTAGCAGACCCACACTGAACATCGGAATCCACCCATCATCTGGGGGTTATGCTCAGTAATGGCATAACTGGTCTTTTCTTTTTACCAATCAGAACAGCAATGAATGGCATTAAGTATTGCAAAATGTTGGGAGGACAAGCTCAAAATTTACATGGTTATTCATGAATGCAATATGTTCATGCAAGACTGTGCTCCTGGTCACTGTTGAAAGTTAGTGAGTGATTTCTTTAAGAAGAATATTAAAATGGTGGATTGCCTGGGTAACAGCCCAGTTCTCAATCCAATTGAGAATTTGTGGGCAATACTAAAAGACACAATGGTAGATAAACATTTCACAAGGGCTAAAGACCTGGAAATGGCAATAAAATGCAGATGGATACAAAAGATTACAGCTAAATACTGCAAACATCTGGGGCATAGCATGCCTTGTCATCTGCAAGCTGTTATCAAAAACAAAGGTGGACATACTAAATACTAGATTCTTACATGAAAACTGGCTAATGTAACTCACTTTTAAGTTGATAAGCTTACTTTTTGACATTCATTGTTAGTTTCAATGTATGGCTATTTTATTGCAGTACTTTGAATAAACAAACCATAACATAAATAGAACAAAATTAGTTTTTATTTTATACAAAAATGCAAGGTGGTCTTAAACTTTTGCACATGATAGCAGGTAGTTTTAAATGCATGGTTGTTCTAGTGTTAAAAACAAATATCTTACTTTTTTGTTCATTAAGTGGTTAAATAAAGTGTTGCATAAGTATGCAATACAGTTTACACAGTATTTATTTTTTTATTTATTTTAATCTCTATATTTATCCTCCTGACTCGCAGGAAAGCGACGGAGGCGCTATACATAGGGTAGGCAATTACCCCGACCTGCTTCCGGAGATGCCAAGATATTGCTGTCCGCTTGTAATTTAGTAGAGATATTACTGTAATTTAGAACTGCTTGTCAAGACCACCAAGCAGGGGAAAGTGCCGTAAAGTGTTTTTCCCAAGAACACAACAGAATGGCGCAAGTGGGTTTTGAACCGAGACCATGTTGATCATCAGTCCGGTGCGTTAACCACTCGAATCACAGTATTACATAATCAATATTTTTATGCAATTTACTGCCTTGTTAGTGTAAAAATAGTAATATCTAATTAATATTACTTTTAGTACTCTCATAATAATATAGTCCCTAAATCCTTAGATACTGACAATGTTGCATATTGCACTGAAAATGTAATGTAAAAAGAAAAAAAATTTTTTTCAGCAATGGCTAAAATTTATCTTAAATGTTCAATTAACTGTGATGGCTTAAGGCAGCGTTGGAATTATGTAAAATTATGCTATAAATCATTAACATATAATATTATTGACACTTTTGCTGAATCAGCTTTTGAACCAATATTTTGTGCAGTTCAATTTTTTTTGCAATGGTTTGGAGTGGTGAGTATAACTAACTGTATTATAAAATTTAATACATAATGTTTTTTGAGCAATATTAGTAAAATAGTGAATGAATAAATCTTTCAGACTTACTATCAATCTGTTTTATTTTATCTACAGCTACTAAAAGTAAAATATAAATAAAAAATGTAATAAAAATTGTTTAAATTTTGTCAGGTTTTTTAGCTTTTATTTTTCAAGAATTTACTGTTTCTTTTCAACTTTTTCAAAGTTTTTCAATAATGTTTACTAATTTAAAATGATTAATAAATAAATATCATTAATTTACTTTATTTTTTTGTTGGTGCAGGCATTTGTTCTTTTGGTTGCAAGTCTGATTACTGCAGTTGTTGTTTTGTTTTATTATTTAATTATTCCTTTTATTTTGGATCATTACAATAATATCTATTCATGTTTTCATCTTTTTTATGGACATTATCTACTTATCATGATTTGTTTCCACTACTTTAAAGCTGTAACCACAAAGTCAGGAACACCTTCAAAGGTATTATTTTTGTTTGTTTTAATTGAGAGCAAAGTTGCTCGAATTATGTTTACTACCTATTACGCAAGGCTATTTGGTGGGGGACAATTTAATAGAACAAATTTGTCAGCAAGCCACTTTGGCAGGGAAATAAATAATTTTGATTTAGCTTCATTACGATTGAAGCGACAGCAAATAAGTTTTTTTATGTCACTAAGGCAATATTATACTACAAGTTATTTTCGCATCAATGTATTTGCTCAAACAGTCTGTTTAGTCTTTTAGGCTTTTCAGGACGCAAACAAAAATATGTGAACAAATACATAAAATGCAAATGTTTTGTTTCATTTAACTTCAGTTTTTATCAAAATGATCAAAAAAGGTAAAAAAAGGTTTTGGTGCTTTTGCTATTGTTTCAAGATAGTTGATAAATTTAATAAATTAATAGAATGCCTTAAAAATCTTCATTTTTTTCATTACATTTTTAAGGTGCTCTGTTTGTTTCAATAAATTTATTCATAATTTGGAAACATTAGTGTAAGCAATAGAAAAAAAAACTTTATACAATACATTGAAATTTAATCAAAAAATATTTGTGACCAATTTAACTTTTTGATCACTCTGCGTTTTTCTTGCTGTTTTTAAGTTCTTTTGCTGCCTTTTTATTGCTTTTAAGCTATTCTTTTTGTGTTTGTTTTTCAGATTTTTTAATGCCTTCTGATGAACTTAAAGGCTTGTTTCCACTTCAAGTCATGGAATGAAGCATTCTTTGTTCTATTGATTTTTTTACTTTTTTTTGCACTAAACCGTTAAGAATCATAATTGATAGAAGAAATCACTCGGTTTCTTTTGCTTTGCTTAGAGCTCAAACACAGAAAGAAGTAAAGAAATCAATACAACAAACAAAGAATGATCATTCCATGCTCGTAAAGAAAACAAGCCTTGGTATTAGGTTGTCAAGAAAGTTCTTGCAGTTTTTGACCTTTAAATTTAGATGCACATATCTCAGCTCAAACAAAAATTTTAAATCAAAATAAGCACCAATCTCTCTCAGGTGGTTGGAAATTGTTATATATGTTACGTCTAATTCAGAGGTAAGCTCTCGAACAGTTGTGCATATATTGGCTTTGACTAAGGCACATCTGATGGCTGACCACTACATTTATCATCTTGAAGACTTTTATCACCAGCACAAAATTTCTTAAACCACCACTGTGCTGTGGGTTCAGTAGTGGTTCCTATGCCAAATGCTTGGTTTATGTCGCAAGCTGTTTTTGCAGCTTTACGGCCTAACTTAAACTGAAAAAGAAAAATGGCATGAATTTGTTTTTTCCATTTTTGGTTCAACGTTCTAAAAAAAAACATAATTTCTTTAAAACAATTAAAATTATAACCATTAGATAGTGCAAAAAACGTTCATTAAAATGATATAAACAGTACAAAAATACAACAAAAACTTGTTTAAAAGTACATAGTTTAAAATCAAAATTTGAAATACCACTAGAACTTTTTTGACAACCTAATAGATAAAACAAACTGCTGGAGCTATTAAAAAATAGTTAAAACAATTTTTATGGTTTGATAGTTTATTGACTTAACTGTCAAGGTCCATTTCCACTACAAGCGTGGAATAGAGCATTCTTTGTTTTTTTTCTTGATTTTTTTTAAATTCTTTTTGTGCTTAAGCACTAAGCAAAGGAAAAAATTAATAATAAAAACAAAAAATAACTCCATTCTATGCTCATAGTGAAAATGACCCTTCATTGAGTATTTTTTTGATGTGCCATGCACACTGACCAGATTAGATTTGTAGAAAAATGTTTATGGAGTTATTCAGGAATAGAGACAGTATTAAAAAAATAAATGAATAAATTATTTTTTAATATTAAAAAAGACCAATTTTCACAAATTTATTTAATTATTGTCTCCACTGATAAGCAAGTAAATTTTTCTCCACATTTCTTTAACTAAATTATTAAAACACCTGCTCTCCTTAGACCAGTAAGCTTTATTATCTCTTTTATTTCTATATTTTGAAAAATAAGCTTAACACTAGAAAAATGGAAATTTTTCTCTACCTTGAAAGATGCTGCTGTCAATTTTGACTGCATTAGTATTTTATGCTTAAAATTATCTATTAATTATCAAAATTGTTTAATTATCTGTCCACAACTATTTCAAATATTTTTAATCAACATTTTTGGAAATTGCATCAAATTAAATCATAATAATGGTTTCTTATAAGCTTTTTACTGTACAAGAAGACCAAGTTGCCATAGTAATGTAGATGATGTATGTCTACCACAGCAAGACTTCAAACTTTATGGCAGCTGATGATAGACTTGTTTCTACATAGTTGCAATTGGCATTGCTTCCTTTTTCACAAAATTTGACTAGAGCCTTCTAGCATCATCATAGGAAGAAGTGAATCACTTTTTGCAGAAGGATTGTGACACATTTTTTATTAGCTGAAGTAAAAATTCTCTTGCTAAGCTTTGGCTTGTTATTTCAGAGTAGATTATATATTCATTGATGCATGCACAGTCTATGATATTAAAAAATATAGCCACTGGCCACCTTCTTCTGGCACTTTAGCAGATATGATAATTGTAACTCTTGACTGTTTCTGGTAATTTTTTGGGGTGTAATTTGTCAACAGAAACTGTTTGGTACATTGAACTTACCAACTTTGCTTTATTTGCTTTATATATAGTCAAAGTGGCATTAGAAGGACATTGGTATATTTCTGATGAAGATAAAGGCTTACTTTTCATCATTTCCTCAACTTTTGGTAACTCTTTTTTTTGCTTTCTTATTGTTCCAAGAAGTTTTTTATTCTTTTAGTTTGTCTGCTAACTCATAAAATAGTCATCTCTTGTCACGTTGTACCCTTCCAAGAATAATTGCATCAACCATAAAAGATATCTGTTGGTAAATCATTTTCCCAGTTTCTTGTGGGGTCTTTACCAAGATAAGACTTACCATTACAGAGATTTTGAATGAACATCGATCAGAAGCCAAAATTTTATGCCAAATTTGTCTGGCTTATTTGGCATGTGTTAAAATGTGTTAAAATCATAAGAATAGAACTCGCACTGAAATTGAAAAAGTTAATTAACTGCATAGAAGTTGTAGCGTCGCCAAGACGCGAACCAGGCCCGTGTTTGCACGCTAATTAAAGTTCGCGCATGGCGCCTGGTAATTGTACGCGCTGCAGTTGTCTTCCCTTTGGCGATCTCTGTTATGGTAACGATAGCACGAGATAATTCTAGCCTTTTTCGATTTGACCTTGCTACAAGAAGGTTACTTAGTAGAGCCTGCTGGCCGCTTATATCTTTCCCTTTGGAATTTAAATAGCCTATTGGCTGAAGTGTTCGGAAAGGAACAAATTTGTTAAAACGTAATCTAATCTAATCTAATCTAATTTGTTGAATCTAATTTGGTGTTTTATATCTAATCTGGTGTATAATTGTAAAGTCTGGAATAAAATAATATTATCTGTCCAAGTTCTATTCATTTCTACTTCCGAACTAACAGAAGTCTTTTTTTGAAACCTGTTAATTAATTCTATTGTTTGCGTTCACTGCTTTATAGGTAGATCACGTGCAGCAATCTTAATGAAATCTGATTGGCTCACTTACACGTGGCGAGCACACTATAAATTGAGATGTTGGTAAATTTAATTCCTCTTTCAGTCGTTGGTGATCAAGTGGTTCGGTGGTTTAATTTTGTAGAGAGTTTGTAGATCGCAAGTGAAACTTAGGTAACTTTCGTTTTGTGATTGCATTGTTGGCTGCATCGTTGGCTGCATCGTTGGCTGCATCATTGGCAACACATTGGTGGCACGTTGGTTGTATAGTTAACTGCATTGTTGGCTGCATCATTGGAAGCACGTTGGCTGCATGTTGTTTGTATAGTTAACTGCATCATTTAAGCAGTATTGTCAAGAAAATAATTGTGGTCATTGGCTTGTGGAAGCCTGTTATACCTTCATATCAAAATCTCAACTTTAATAAATATTATATAGCCATAAGACGTGTGGGAAAGCCAGCGGTGTGATTGGGGAAGGCTTGGATAGCTTCCCTATAGTTTGAAGAATTTGGAGCTAAAGAAGAGAGAGATTCGCTGTGCGGTCTACAGTAAACTTTGAAATTAACAGCATGTATTGGATAAAAGGGCATTGAATTTTGCAAGGAAACAGTTGTTTGTCAATGGTGAGATCAAAACTTGGCAGAAAAATTGTTCCAGGTTTCTGAAATGAGGCAATATTCGTCTTTTTGTCCTCTTTTGCTGCATGTTGAACAGTTGTCAAATTTCAAATGCTTCATTAGTTCTTTGTAGCAATCTCTATTGATTGTTTTGCTAAAGATTGGATGCTCCCACTCTTTACTCCATAGTTGATGGATTTGAGTGTTTTTTCCTGTCAAAGCACCACGTGCTATTTGAAGACCAATAAATTTTTCCAATTTACAAAGTTTCTCAAAAAAATTTTTGTCATCAGCTTGTCCATACTTGATAATATATTTTTGAATTGAACAAAGCATGGGTTCATCAATAAACAAACAAAATCTAAGTAATCTACGTAATCAAAATTGATTTGTATTTATATGCTCTTATGAAATAAAAAGCCTTATTTATAATAATATATATTATACTACGTATATACAATATAGTCATTGTACGAATGCGCAGGAAACTTTGTAAAGAGTTATAAATAAAACATATTAAACATAGAATTAATATTTTTTTTGCAAAACTTTGTTCATCTATTACTAGGAGTTTCTCATATAAAAAATTAACTTGAATTGTTTTCACATTTCCGAGTTATATGCATCCAACAAAATTATGCGCTGCGCGCGTTTTGCATGTTTGCGCATCATCTTGTATGAAATGCGCATATTTTCAAAAAACTCCAAAGAAATTAAGATACAAAGTACTATCAACGGCAAGTTAATTTGTATAAATGTTTTTACACTGAAATTAATATTTTGTAATTATTTTGCAGTAATATATATAATTATTTTGAATGTGGTAAATGCACAGAAAATTTGTAGTTTGAATCTGACGTAAATGCTTGCTAATGTTGAAAAGAAGTAGTTGCCTAAGCCCTGAGTATTTATTTTAGGAAAAGTCATATCACCAAAAAATTTTTTCTTTTCAAATGTCTTAATAAACAATTATGTTTATTTCCAAACACCTGTATGTTTGAAAATCATATGATCAAGCCAGGATGTACCCGGATGTAGGTCAAGCAAAGATGTAAATATAGTCATATCCTCCATGTGTAGGCTACTTGATTCTAAATATTGTTGACCAAAACTTACCATTATGATAAAATCAGCCTCTTAAATATAATAATTGTTAGGCTTACCATATTTACGAAGTGGCAAACCAACATGCTCATTAAAAGAAAAAAATTCATCAGTGTTCTCTATAAAAAAAAAGGTTCTCACTTGAAATCAGTCTCAGATTTTCTACTTTTTGTCTCAAAATCATAGTGATCTCTAAAAAAAAGGTCTTTAAAATTGGTAAAACCAGGACATTTTGGTCAACTGGGTGGGACGCCATGACAAGGCCTAAAAAACGGGACTGTCTTGGCTAAAACGGGATGTAAGGTAAGCCTAATAACAGTCAGCTTCTTTATTTAAACCTTCTATTTTTCCCCTTAAGCATGTTTTTATATTTTTCCAAGCGAAAAACTTAGTTAAATTCATTTCTAAACTTAAATCTTTCAAAGTAAAAAAAGTAAAAATCATCATTTTTCTGTGGAAACATTGTTTTTTGCAAATGGTTAACGTGTGTGTGCATTTATTGTTTAAAGTTTTAAACAAGTACGAATGCACATATTGCTCTATACAATTACTAAAGTAGCTCTGATTTCATTGGTTTTCAGCAAGTTAGTTGCTCTTGTCATGCAGAACAAGAAAATAACAAGAAGTTGCAATGTAATTTCAAACGAATTGATTTAGCAATAAAATTGAAGAAAGTTTATGTAACCTAAAAGCAGTACATATTAGTTATATCAAAATTACAGTTAATATTATTTGACAGAATTATGATACTGATATTCTTGGACTGTTTTTAGGTTTTTGCATTGTTCCTTAACATATTTTTAGTTTTACTTCATTTTTTTTCGTTTGTCTATTTATTATAAATTAAGCAACGTGCATTCGTACTCAATAATAACTGAAGTGCATTCATACAATTGCTATATAACTGAATTGTCTCACAATGCTGACACAGTGCTTGATAAGCAGGTTAGAGCAGTTTATTTAAGTTAAAAACACTGCAACAAAAAGGTTGAAACTACAACAGTCTGTTTCACAGCAAGGATCATCAGGTGGTGTGCTTATTCAAATAAAATGTATTTTTTTGTATGCTGTTAATTTGCAGCAAAGAAGAAAACCTTGACTTGCACAGATTGATCAACACAGAGTATAAAAATGCAAAGAGCTTTTTTTGTTGTTTTGGGTTACAACTCTTCAACAATCCAGAATTGTGACAGAAGTTTTTCTTGGTATTCTTGCCATGCAGTAAATCATTGATGAGCTCCTAAAAATTGTCCTGGCAATTACCTGCAAGCTTTTCAACAGGATATTTAAAAGGATTTCTTACAAAGTCAAGGTCTTCAACAGTGACTTCTGGAAAAAATCTCTCAATCTGTTTTCAAGAGCTGAAAGATGTTCCATAATTCCATTCTTCATGTGATTGGGCATGCCATCTAGTCTTGCATCAAGGAGTATGCCCAACTTCTCAAACATTGTGTAGTTGTGCATTTCTACTTTTCTTTTCCAGTTTGCCAGTTTAGACTTTAAAGCTTTCAGCACATCAACAAATATAATAATATTAGTGTCCTTGCTTTACATTGAAAGATTCAATTTGTTCAGTTGTTTGATTATGTTATGTAGCTAAGCAATTAAGAGTATCCATTGTTCCTCATTCATCCAGGAATAATACATCATCTTGTTTTTTAGTTGACAAAATTCTTTCAATTCCTTTTTCAGTTAAAAGAATGGTTGGGTTGCATTCTTCTGGAGAGCCATTGGGCCTGAGTGTAGTACAAAAGTATTAGATGTTTAGAATACAGAGGTCTACACATAGTTTTTTAAAAAGCCAAGAATTTAATGCTCTTGCTTTGGGGACATTCTATGTCAACTCACACCCCTCTTTTGCCAACCATCTCCGATTTTGCTGAAATTTGGCATGTTTATAGGTTTGGATGAGAAAATGTCTTGAACTTGAATAAGAATCTATTAAGTTTACAACCCTGTTGCTTACCCTATGTATTAGTGCCTTTGTTGCTTTCCTGCAAGTTAGGAGTAAATAAATGAATAGGTTTTGTCTTTATTTTTGCTATCCAAGTGGACATTATTTAGATACTGCTTAAGTTTTGCTGGACTGAGTACATTATTACAAAGTGCACACTGTGATATTTCATCATTGTTAACTGTGATAGAATTAAAATCATGCTGCATACAAGATTCATCATACTTTCACTTATCTCAATTAATAGTTAGCTTGGCTAAACAGTGACCACTAGAATATGAAATGTTAAGCAACAAGTTACCTGTATTAATGTACACTAATAAATTTAAGCCTTTAGATTCACCTAAATACGTTAATTAACTATTAAATCACTACTCTTTCACTGGGGCTACTCTGTTTTTTTTACATGAGCATCAAATTACTACATTGTTATGCATGTATAGGTCTTTAAAGGTAGAATTACTATGAAATAAATATGAAAATTTGGAACTTGGTCTCAGGGTGTCTATGTATTACTGTTATGTAAGAGTACAGAAATACCAACAATCAAAAATTTTAAAAAGTAGCTCCAGCAAAAGAGTTAAACTGAATTCATATGTACAAATTCCTCCCCTAAAATCATGAAATTCCTTCCAGGTTGAGAACCACTGATGTAAACCATTATGGGTTTCAAAGCAAACAGGTTTGGATGTTTTGCAGAAATCACTAGGGAGGTCATAGACAGATGACAATCTATCTTAAGCTTCTTCAATTCAGTAGTCAACATCAATTCTGATAAGCTAGTGTTAGTTGTCAGTACCCATGTAAAAAATGATTGGTTTGTGTTATGTTCAAAAGTGTATGTTGAAATTGGAGAGCTTATAAGCTTTCCAATGATGAAACTGTTTGGAATTGATAGCAAAGCAGTCGACAATTCTAAAGGATGGCTTGGAATTGGGGACTTTTTCAAGCAGACAATAGATGAACTAGAGCCGAGGACACACAATTGAACGTTTATGAGCAAAGAATGTTTAGTAGCTGCTGTAATTGGCAAGATCTTAAGAGACATTGGAGAGACAGTTGGCAGAAATGAAGTTGCTCAAGGTAGAAACAGTACATAAGGCAATCTAGGTAAAGATAATCAATGCTCTTTTAAATAACCTAGGATGTGAATGTGAATTTGCAAAGCTGTACAATTGTTTGAAAGTTTGCAGAGGAACAACATTTCTTCAAATACTGTCACAGAAAGACATAGCATCTATTAATGCATATTTGGTTGAATTAGATTTTATGGTTAAAGATATGGCAAGAAAAGGTGAGAATGGAAATGGGCCAGAACCTCAGAGGAAACAGAAATTGTCAGGAAAATGGAGAAAGATTTTTTGGCTACTGTAAAGCAATCCAAAATACTTGCCTTGTGAAAAAAGGAATTGCTCAAGAGAAAGAAACTTAAAAAGACTATGAATATTTTAACTAAGTGTAAAAAACATGATGGTCCAATATTTGTTGGTGATTTAAATTTGTTAAACTTCATGAATCTAATCAGCTACTAGAAATCAGCTACCTGTGTGCAATAATCACTCAGTATATTTGTAAACAGCAAGGAGGAAAGTTCCTAGATGGAAGTTCTTAAAATGTTCAATCAGTGAAGTAAATTGTAAAATGCCATAAAGCCAGAAAATCACCTACAAAATGATGTTGATACACTTCTGAAGTCTGTGCTTGAATGATTTATTGGCATAAACTGTGCACAAGTATGCGAGCAGTGGTGATGCCTAAAATTGTGTTGTATATTGTTTATAAACTGAGCTCTCTACATGTCCATAAAAAATGTGATTTCCTCACATCCTACGTTTGCAATTTATGGTTTTCAGTAAAAACAGATTGTTCTAGCTTACTTTTAATTGCCTTAATGAAATCAGATGCCTCAAAAACCATTTAAATGTCATACCACTCACCATATGTTGTATGTATATGCAAACTTATATGGAAAAATGAATATTTGGTCACCATTTATCAAAATGACTGCAGTACTGACCAAAAATATAATCAAATGTTAATATTTCCATTAGATTCAGACTACTCGAAGCTGGCTTAATAACATCACTGCCAGCATCTGATCCAGACAGTGCAGCAGTCTGGGGTAGTAAAAGGATAAACCCTTGGCCCCAGTACTGTTTGTGTCTGACCTGGAGTGGATACCCGATACCCTTCAAACAATGACGAAGATTCAGACTTAAAATAAAATTTCACTTGGAAAATACTTGTTATAAAAAAAAAAGAATATTTACCCTGGACTAATAATAATAGCCTAACACAATTTTATTACACAATATATAAAATGTACTTGTACAAAAAAAAACAACAAATTATTGGTATTTTTATTATTTTTTCTGTTACAAATAAAATAAAAAAATTGGTTTTGATCAATAGTTATTTTTTTATGTTCCATGTTAAAATTCATTTGCTTATTTTTCTTTAAAACTTTTAGGATATTATTGGAATTCATATAAAAAGTATTTGCAAAAAATGCTTTCTTTTAAAACCTCCACGTGCTCATCATTGCAATGTTTGCAAATCCTGCCAATTAAAAATGGATCATCATTGCCGTAAGTTTGTTTCATACATTAATTTAATTATAATTTTTGGTTTTACATTACAAGGACATTCAAATATCTTTTACATTAAATGCAACTGCAATCATAACCTAGAGCCACTACTGTTGTTATTGTTGTTGTTGTTGCCCCTCCTCCAAAGATATCTTGGAGTACCTCTGCTTTCCTCTGAACTACTACCTTACCATGGTGGGAAAGTTTGCATGTCTTGGTGACCTGTAAAGCTGTGTTGGCCAGAGATTTGATCTCTCCTGTTATGAATATCCATGACAAAAAGGTTTGCAGATAGAGATGAGACAAAATGTAGTTTACAAGATGCAACTTCAAACCTCAGCAGACTGTGCTCAAAAGCTGTGGCAAGCAAGCAGTCTAAGAAAAGAAAATCTCTTACACAAAAACCCCTCACAGCAAAGTTACACTGTAAAATCATGATATGTCACCTAAAACGTTTTTTATGCTGCCTTAAGCATTGCACAGTTTAAAAAGGTTTGCGTTCAAGTACTTGGCAGAGATATCTGTTTGAAAAGTACTTTACTAAATGAGTCAGCCTTGTCAAGGTTAAGACGCTGGTGGTTGATTTTCAACCACTACAAATTGGCTCATTTTTGTTTCCTGTTTGATCTCTATTGAATGGAACTTCAGCTTTCTCTGGTGAGAAAAGATTCATCTTTGTGGCTTGAGAAATTAAATTTTTCAATTTACTCACAAACTTAGAGGAGTCATTCTTTAACCTAGATTTCTATTTTTGAATGCCTCTGCTACTCACTAAGATTTTTTCCACAGACTAGTGATGTGGTGTCTTTTGTACTTTGCAACAGTTTCTGTATCAAGCATGGCAGACATTGTGGTATGTTAGTGAACTGAGTGAAATGTTAGTGACTGAGCAATCTGTTCAGTTTACCCCAAATAAGTCAGGGCTCTTCAGAATGGAAAAAGTTTATCATTGTTGCAAACTTAGTTTTGAAGTCTTGGTAATGTGACTTTCTCTTTTCTCTCTTCCTGCTTGTGCTGACTCAAAATTTTCCAAATCTGGAGAAGAGCACTTGTCATGATCCCAAAGCCAATGAAGCCCATAATGGACCCAATAAGTTGTTGATCAATATTTCTGCCCAGTGTCTTCTCCAGTCTACAAGATTTTTAGCAGCTTATCTTTTATGCTTTGTCATGGTAGTGTTTAGTTATTTAATTTAAGTGACAGTGTTATGCTATTTTCAGATGGTTCTGTTATAAAAGTTGTAGTTGTAGTTTTGTTTGTGTTAAATAAAGATTATTAATAATAGCCTTTTCATATATTTTGCAAGGATATACGAGTAGTTGAATGAGTTGCTGGGCCTTGTGGTGTTTGATGTGAAATATTGCATGATTATTACATTGTCAGCATATTTTATGAATTCAGAGTGGAATGTCAGAGGTGTAAATGTAAAACAAAGTTAGAGATAAACTCTACCTTGTGGTACTTCAATGTTGATTTGTGAGTTTCAATACTGCATGGTTGTATTGAGTGATTTCCTGTTATCTTTTTAATAAGTTTTTAATTGTGCAAAACTTTTTGATTATGGTAGTCTTTAAAAAGACTGTTTTTTTAATTCATTTAAAATCTTTTAAAAAAAGGTTTTTAAAAAGACTACCATAAATGAAAAGAGTTGATGGTTCTGTGAGTAGCATTGGTCATATCACCCTTTTAGGTAGTTTGCTATAAACTTGATGATGGGGTTTGGAATGTTTTTAGTGTGAGTTTGTGTATGCTCACTGTGTCAAATACCTTGTTCATGTCTGAGGTCTTGAATTTTTGAAGCCTTTAATGATTTGGTGACAGATGCTTTATAAAGCAGTTTGTGTTTATGTTTGAATTCATGTTGATGAGAGATGTGTACAATGTTTTCTGTCATGTAAAAAGATGTGAGTAATATTTTAACAGTAGCATTGTATTTAAAAAAAATAAACTGTAACAAGGACTTTTTCAAAGCCTGGTACTATTTTTTCTACAAACCTTTCGAAGAACTCAAAATCGTTTTTTTGATTAAGTTATTCCTCTCATCAGCAAGGTGAAGATTTTCTTTCACTTAGAAATATCTTTGTAGTTTGATAAATGTCAAGATGTCAAGATTAGTGAAGATGAAAAAAAAGTTTTCATCTTGCTTTTTAACACTTCCCTACATATTGGTACATATATGTACCACAAGGTGCATTACTGACAGACATAGTGGTACAAATATATACCGCTATGCCATACTGATGCAGTTGGAGAAAATGGCAACCATTGCTCAGGAAAAACCGTGAAAAATAGCAATCATAGTGAATGTGTTAAAGGAAAAACTTACTGGAATTTTGGTTTATGACCTTTTTTTAGTGTTCACTGTAAAAATTAGTCTTGTTGGATATATTTTTAAATTAAGACCAAGAAAGAGTCATTCACTGAAGTTCCAATAACTTTTTCTTTAAACAGCAAGGTGCAGACCTTTTTGCCTTTTCTGGACTATCATAAAAAATTTGAGTCTGGGCCCATGGACTTTTAAAAATTAGCCTAGTGGTTGATGTGTTTGAACAAGTTTAGAAACCCTGCTTCAGTGTTTGGGTAATGAGTTATAAAAGTAATATGTAGTATGCACCAATGTTGTGGTCTATGTGTCAATGTTAGAATGGGGATGATTGTGGCACATTTCCAAAGGTGTGGTATTGTGTTAGTGTTAGACAGTGTTGCATATTTGTGAGGTATTTGATGGCAAGTGGTCCTGAGTGTTTTAGATGTTTTGATGTTTATGCCATCAGGTCTAGTGTAATTTTGTTGTTTGTGTTGTATAAGATATTGCACTTTTTTGTAATAGAAGTTGCATTTTATCATTGGAAAGATTTTTGATGGTACGATCTATGTGTTTGTTGATTTTGTTTTTGTTGTAAGGTGTAATGTTTTGAATTTATTAAAGACTATTGCTTTGTTTTTTCAGTGATGGCTGTGTAGTTATGAAGCAAATGTTTCTGCTCATTGTGTAGTTGTTTTTTTGTTGGATAGTTTTGCTATGATGCCCCAAAGAAAGTGAGGATTTTATTTATAATTACTTTTATCAAGATGTTGTTTACGAATGTTTCTTTTTTGTTTATGTATTTATTAAAAGTATTGATTTGTGATTTTGATCTGATTTGTTTGTGAATGTGATTACAGTGTTGGATGAGCTTGCAGATGTGCTTTGGTAAGTGAGTGTGGTTTGTGCTGTTTCAATTTCTTTAAGGATAAAGAGTCTTTGGCATACAATATTGCCTTGACTAAGTCTTTGTTTGCCTTTCTAGATTTGTGGTGTGGTTTATGTTGAAGTGTGATTTTTAACATATCATTTAAATGTTGTCTAGTTGGCCTGTTGGTAGTTTGTTGTCATTTTAGTAAACGAGAGGATACTATTTGGTTCTTATTTTATGTTGAGGGTAATGAGTGAAGGTAAGTGATCTGATGTAAATGAGTAAATAATGTGTCAGGTATTGCAGTTATGCAAATCTGCAGAAGCTGTGGTGATGTTTGGTGAAGTAGGCTGCTGTGTTTAATTGGGTGGTAGATGTGTTGGAATGTTTGTGTTTAGTGTGATGTAATTAGAATAAACCAAAAAGTTTTAAATCAATTGTTTTTTTTATGAAACTGTTACATGCGGCATTGCCTGGAATCAAAAATTAATATATTAAAAATGAGATACACCTAAACATAATCAATAACAAGAATAGAATCAATAACAAAGCCTTACTAGTTAACTAATAATAATCATATAAACTCAGATGACTAAAATGTAACTGAATGACTGTTTTAGTGCATTATAGAAATAAAGTAATAAGTTGTTACATCATGCAAGAATCAAGGCATTACAAAACCTAGATACATATTAATCAAGATTATTTCAATTTACAATAGCTAGTTTGACTACTGATCATATCACCTCACTATGTTCTCCAATTCTGACTCTGACTGCACCTTTTCCTACTCTTGAGATCTAAAAATTTACTCCAACTATGACATCATCATATTTAAAAAAAGGACCATGACTCTGCCCAAATAATTTGGGCCATTAACAAATTTCAGAAGATCATGGCCCCCTATTGCCTTTGTGGGGGCAGGTCTGGGTCTAAAACAAGCGACAACTTCTTCAAATTTTCAAATTGTATCACAAGAAATCGAGAAATACTAATTACAATTGATGATCCTTTTTCCTGTCTGCAATTAGTAGATTAAAATAAAAATTTCTTGTTGTTACTCTGGATACATTAAACTGCTGACCAAAGAACTTTAAAGAATCTTAAAGTCAAATAAAGACTTTTAAATTGACACCTGATTTTCCAAAAAAAATAAACATGTTTTGCATACTTTTTCTAATCTAAATCTTATTTTGATTTTTAGTTAAGTTTTCGAAAAAAGCCTTCAAATTGAACTCCTGTTTAATTTTTTTAATTGACAACCTTTGCCATCAATATATCAGCAAAAAAAATTTTTTTCACTTTAAATTAAAATTCATAAAGTAACCTTGTTTTTCAAAAAGTATTTGCTATATTTGCACTTGCTCATTTCTGGTTCATTCAAATGGTAAATCTAATAATAATCTGACCAAAGCTTACAATTTACCAGAAATCAGAGTTGTCAAAATCAGTAATGACTTTAACTCTGACTACAGGACATCTAAAAAACAAATCGAATCCTAGCATGTCTAAAAAAATGATTCCACCCAAAAATATGTGACTTTACTCTATAACTCTGGTTGTCATAAACATAAGCCACTGATGTTTAGTATTGCATGACTCAGAAGCATTTAGTATCAAGGGATTTACTTCAGCTTGTTTTTTTTTCAGCCTGGGTCAATAATTGTATTGGGCATTTTAATCATCGATATTTCATATGTTTTTGCTTCTTCATGTGTTTGGGAACTCTCTATGTTACTTGTAGCTCTTGGAGTTTGTTTAAAGATTGTTTTCATGTTGTACGTAAATATGAAATGGTAAAAAAAAATCTATACACTTTGCTTGGATATGAACTTGTGGCAGGTTAGTGCATTTATTAATTTTTTGCTATAACTATTTATCATGCTCAATGATTTCATGTAACTATTCTTTGAACTTCCCACTTTTCTGTTTTAGATTTAATAAACGCTAAATTGTTTGTTAAAGTTTGGTAAACATGTGGCCTAAAAACATTTTAAAAAAATGTTTTACTTTTCAGGAAAACAGTACACTTTATGTTATTTTAACTGTTGTTAATTTCCTTAATTTTAATTATAAAGACTGTATTTTCTTAATTCATATTAAATTGTTTAGATTGCATAAGTAATCAAATATTTTTGTCCATTCTGCTGCCTTTGCACTCTTGAAAACTGGAAGGACTCTGAGGGAACTTAAAGTCAAGTCATAATTACACTTTTGACATATCTCCAGACTCGGAGGTTAAAGCTCATTCACTTAAAGACAGTGACAGCAGCTTTTAAATAATTGAGAGGTCAGCTAAATGTTTACAACAACAATAAGCTTTTGCTATTTTGTCCAGTCCCTACTTCTCCTTGGTGAAACTGGACAGATTGCTTGTCTTCTATCACCATCTTGTAGCATTGCACAAAAACTATCTTTGTGCATCACACTACTGAAGTGGCTTGCAAGCTTAGGTTGGGATGCTAGTGCCAAAGTATTGTGTACAGCTGCCTTATTTCTAGCCTACTCAACAGCTGAATGGTGCTCATCTATCTGGTGTTGCAGTACTGACATTCCTTTTATAGCAAGTGACTTGAATGATTGTCAATGGATACCTTTGTCCCACTCCAATGAACACCTACTCATACTTTCAGGCATCCAGCTAGCTGAGCTTTTCCAACTAGGAACAACACCCTTCTTGGCTAATTATGGTACTCTGGACCCTGACCTTTTACTGCATTGTCTTTTAACACTAGAATGGCTGGAAAAAAGTTTTACCTGTGTTGGTCCTGGTGTCAAAATCAACACTGCTACCTTAGGCACCAGAAATTCAATGAAATTTTAACAGTATTTTGCAAATTTGCTGTAATTCAGGCATGTCCATGCTGCATGTGGCTCTCTGAGCTAATCGTAAAAAAACTTATCACTTTAATTACAATCACTTTAATCAAAAAAACTTATCACTTTAATTACTGAACAGAATGCTGTCTAGAACAAATTTTAAGAAGTAAAGTTGGCACCTATGGATTAGATGCTTTATCACAGTAAATGTAAAAAAATGAACTTTCCCGGATTTTCAGCCCATGATGTTATTTCTACCACAATTGCAGCCTGCTTAAGCTTATAAGTTCGACATGCTTGTATTAAAAAATATAGCAATCTTATTTAAACTCTTTTTAAAAAAAATACTCAAAAGATTTTTAATTATTCATCAATTGCAGACCAATTTGTGTTTTTTTCATTTTCCTTTGCTTGTGATGCTTACCCACCTAATGAATGCAATCAAATTGAACTGCTAAAAATTATTCAAGTTTTAGCTTTGTTCTAAAAGTAAAGTATTACAAAGTTGGAATACCCTTGCTTTATTTATATCTGCATATAATCAAGATTGTAATGACCAATATGAATTTGAATTAAAAATCAGGATGTTGTATGGGTCAAATTATATTTTTGAACAATAACATCCAATAAAAATTGTTAAAACTAATCAAAGAACAAGGATGACTGATACTCATTTTTTTGCTCATTAAAGTTGGGATTAATAATTTTTAACTGAACATTGAAAACCCAATAACAAAAAAACGATGTCAAGCATGGTTACAGAACACTTATACATAATCAAGTGTTAAATACTTGATCAATAGTCCTTTGTATTTATTTGTGACCAATTTAATTTTGATTTGCAAACATTTTAAAAAAACAGCCCATAATCTCATTTTTGCCATGAAAGCAGCCTGCATGAGCTCATGAGTTTGGCATGCTACTGTAATTCACTCTTATTAAATAAAAAAGCACAAATACATACACCAATATATGCAATCAAATTAATCTTAGTTTTTTATTGCAATTGATGCATGTGACTATTATTTGTCAACTTTTGTTACTGTATTTTGTTACAGATGCAACATATTGAAACAGTTTTGTTGCATGTTGTTTTAACACATTTTTTTGTTTATTTGGAGTTGCAGTACTCCTAAGATCTACTTTTTTAGGTTTAGAAAGCATCTATTTGAATTTTACAAAAAATACTTTTATCAATCAACAATTTCCAGGCCATGTGCAGTGATTCAGCAGCCTGTTGCTCCACAAATGATGTCATGAGTAATTTCAATGACATTAACACATCTGTGCTTTAGTAAGTCTTGAGTTTTAGCAATGACCATTCAGTTCTTCTCTTGCAAGAACAATGCGGTATCTGGACATATTGTCAGTACTGTCTACATCTTGATCACTGCTATTAGAGCTCACTAAAGACAATCAATCCTTTGTACAATTATTGTTACCCTATTTGACATCTACAGAGCTATCATTGTCACTAGAACTTTTGTTCAAAAGATCTTCAACTTTTTTAGCTGGCAGTTTTCTGGACATCATGATACATAATTTTATTGCAAGTGGTTTTGCAACAAAAGAATCAGTATTTGTCCTAAACTAAATTGTAGCACCATTACAACAAGTGTCTGTCAAAATCTCCACCTTTAGCCAATAATAGCAACTTCATTCACAAAATAATTAGTGGAAAATAACAAAATGTATGTTTAAAATCTAAATAGCAGTCTTAGGAAAGAATTGTAAACTTGCGAGAACAAAAATTTTAAAGGCAATGTCTTTTTAGTAAAATCCCAAATTTTGGTCTGTGCAATTTTTACGCTATGGCCATTCTTTTGTTTCAGATTCTAGTGGGTCTTGGATACCTTCCATGATAGACTGAGATCTAGATGCCTGTTTGTGCCAGTTGTGGGAAAACTGCTAAAGAAACTTGCTGAATTAGGTTTTCATACCCATGACCAGTATTGGGCCTTTTGAAATATGCTTGCCTTGAACCGCTTGGGTTAAACTAAATCATCTGCTGATTAAACTTGAGGGCTTCCATTTGTGCATGGACAAATGCAATTGCAAGTGCAAACCACATCCCATACATCAAGTACCACATAAACCACAAAATCTGATTGTTCTGGATAACAAAACCTGATAATGACTCAACACCATTGCTGCAGGCATCTGATTTAGACAGTACAGCAGCCTGGAGTAGAAAAAGGATAAAGCTTTGACCCCAGTGTGACCCAAAGTATATGCCCTTCCAAATGACAACAACAATGGTTATACTGCTATATTATTTGAATCAAACGAACTTTTAATCTATGGATGTACTATTTTGTAAGTAAACAACAAAGGTTGCATGTGTTTTTGGTTCAAAATTATTTTGTTTCAATTATTTATTGCTTTAAAGCAGTGATGAGTAGCATAATTGCAAGTTTAGGCTACAAAAAACTTGGGAAAACAACATGCTGCAATAAACTTATATAAAACTTATATGATCTTGTTTAGAAAGTAAAATTTTATACCAAAACAAGCCAAATTTCTAAAAAAACTCATCTTTTTAATCTTGTCAACAGTTGCCATCCCAACAACAAGCAAGTCTGCATTGAGTGTTTACACCAACTAAATTCAAGATACAGGGTTTATCAACCTTCAAACTACCATAAAACAATAGTCCTGGTACAAGAATAATCAGTCGTTTTTATCTTTCTTAATTTACTACAACTTCATAACATATTTTTGATGTAGATCTAATGCGTCCTCTTCCTCCTAGTCTTTGTGCCACCAAAAGTGTAGGATTTACTAATGGTATCGTGTTTTTATGGATTTTATGCGGGTACAGTATGACATTGATTATAAGTTTAGTTGTAATAATTAAAGGTAAAAATTAAATTTTAAACTGTAATGATAGACAATTTATAATCAGGGTTTCTTCCCTGACAGCACTGCCAAAAAGTGTTTTGTTTTTCAACTGTAAAGTAAAGACTAAGAAAAGGGATTTTACTTTTTTTTTTTGGTAGTAAATAAAGGCCAAAAAAGGACAATATCAGGCATGTACTGTATATGTTGGCAGCATGGCCAAGTGGTTAAAGCACTGAGACTGTGATTGACATGGTCTTAGTTCAAAACCTACTCATGCCATTCTGTTGTGTCCTTGGGAAAGCAAGACCACCTAGAGAGAGAGAAGGCCTTTTGCTTCGCGTTGTGATGTCACACAGTTAGGTAAAGAGCATCGTAAAACTGAGACAAAAGTTTTTACAGCCGAGCATTATTCAAAGTGCATTTTAAAATATCATTTTAAAGCGAGTTTGGGTGATAATAGCAATTCAAAACACAGTTTATCCAAAATCTGCTGGCAGTTTTTAAAACTGACTTTATGTAAAACTTAAAAGATAATGAATTTGTAAGCATTTTGATCAGATCAGGAAGCAAAAAGCTAAAACAATTTAACCAATAAGGTTTTAATTAACTAATACGTATTGCTGGTTTAACGAAATTAGTTTGATAGATTTAGCTTAGGATAGCTTTCACTGAAAATATTACAAAGGTACTTTTAGATATCTTTGGTATTAAATTCAAAGTTTGATGTCCCCGATAAAACTTACTAAGATCTACTGAATGATTTTTCAATGAACTAACAAAATGCAATTACTGTGTTTTATTTGAAATTACTGTATTGCTAACAATGAAATAAAATGGTATGAGTTTAGAAGTATCAATTGCTTTCAAAATTTGTTTTAAGTATAGAAATTTTTGCTTTTCTAACCAGCTGCCCTAAAGTTAAATCTCAATACTAAAAACTTCAAATGATTCTTTTGTCTTAATTTAAGTAAAAGAGAGAAGACTTTATTTTGCCAGTTTGTAACATCAAATCAAAACAAACACATGATACAAGATCAAATAAATGGTAAACAATTACATAACACGTAAAAAAAAAAAAAACCAGCGTGGAGACTGCAAAGTGACCAAAAAACAATTGGTCTTCAAGTCAAGCAGCCACCAGATGATAAAATTAGAATGAGTTATTGAGTGTCGTAACTATAGCTATGACTCAGCGCAAACAAAGATACAATGAAAATAAGAGAAAAAATAATAAAAAAAATAAAAAACCATCATTCATACGATTGTAAAATGTATTGTTTGTATTTCAGAGCAAAGTTTTTGAGTGAGCAGCAATTCGTTTTAATGTGAAAAGGGATTTCATTCCATATTTTAACTCCTTGAAATTTAATTGACTTTTTCAGGTGATTAGTAGAGTACCTAGGCAGATAAAGAAAGTTTTTTGTCTGAAAAATGAGTTGATTGTGAATGAATTTGAGAAATTTTGAGAAAGTAATTTACAAAAGTAGGTGGCAATTGGCAATTGTCATAACTAAACATAAATTTGGCTATTTCGAGTTTAATTAAATCCTGAAACTTTAAAATCTTTAAGCCACTGTACAAAATAGTAGAATTTGTCCATCGTTGTTTATTACTAATTATATGCAGAGCTTTATTTTGTAGTATGTTTATCGGTTGCAGATAACTTGTATAAGTAGCACTACAAACCAATAAGCCATAAAGTAAATGAGAGTGAAAAAATGCATAATAGAGACGAATTAGAATATGAAGAGGATCAATATGCTTTAATTTATTCATAATTGCTACTGCTCAAGATAATTTAGATTGTAACTTTAAAATGTGTTCTTTAAAAAGAAGTTTGGAATCAATTATTACTCCTAAATAATTAATATTGTTTGAAACTTGTAAGATACTTGAATTTAATTTAATGGTAATGGCAAAATTTGATTCAGATAGCAAAGGCAATACTATCATAGCTTGAGATTTCATAGGATTAATAGTTAAGTTATTTTTCCTTGTCCATACTACCATATTCTCTAGTTCACAATTAATTTTAATCTCAAGTTCGGTTAAGGTGTTTGCGTGGATCAGAACAGCAGTGTCATCTGCAAAAAGTCAAGGGGTACTTATACAATTTTGAAGATCATTAATATAGATTAAAAATAAAAGAGGGCCTAAAACTGAACCTTGAGGGACACCCATTTTAACATTTCTAAGATTCGAGTTTATATTAACTAAGGATACATACTGATATCTCTTTGATAGATAGGATTGTAGGAGATTATATGCCGTCCCTCGTATGCCGTAGTGGCCAAGTTTTAATAGTAGTTATTTATGACATACAGTATCAAACGCTTTGGTTAGGTCAAGCATAACCATACCAGTATATTTTTTATTATTAATATTATCATAAGTAGTCGATACAATATCAAGTATTGTATGAGTAGAAGATCTGTTAGGACAGAACCCATATTGGCTTGAAATTAAAACTGAGTGCTTATCTAGGAAATTAGAAAGGCAAGTAAAAATTGCTTTCTCAAAAATTTTTGAGAAACAAGTTAGCAAAGAAATTGGACGGTAGTTGTTTATGTCAAGTGTATCACCTTTTTTAAAAAGTGTTATAACTTTTGCTACTTTTAAGTCATCAGGGAAGATACCCAAACTAAAAGAAGCATTTATCAACGAAACCAGAATAGGAATTAAAATAGAAGATGACAACTTAATAAAGTAACAAGATATCATATCATAACCACCGGCTTTATTTGTTTTTAGATCATTAATAATATTGGTAATTTCATCACTAGCAACTGGCTCTAAAAATATTGTAGGAAAAACTCTTTTAGGTAAATAGTCATTAACTGCAAAAACAGAAGAGGGTGGAAGGTTATTTGCTAATTTAGTTCCAACTTCACTAAAGTGGTGATTAAAGCAATCAGCAAGTTGAACGGGGTTATTTATGACAATATCATTATTATGCAGTTTAGAAGGAGTTGATGAATTATCAGATTTTGTATGAAGTAAAGAATTAATTGTAGACCATATTTTACGCGGGTTATTGTGAATGAAGCATTCCTCAAATAAATCAACATACAAGCTTTTTTTAGCTTTATACTTAATTTTATTCAATTTATTTGAATACTGTTTATAAAATTGCTGTTTCTCAAAATCATGAGACAAGAAATAAGTAAGCGTTATAACTGATAAAAACCAAGTTTTAAGAAAAATTTAATAATTCAACTTTTTTGGCATTAAAATAATATTTAAAGCTATATTATATTTGTACAACATTGTTGATCATAGATATTATATGACAATAGCTGCATCTGATAGATACTTAAAGCCAATTATAGTGTGTTATATGAAGGACTGAAAATATTTTTTATTTGAGCATAACCATGAGCATCATTTTTGTATAACACAAACATGCACATGTACAAATCGAAAGCTACAATTCTATAATTGTTTGCAATTTTTCTGGAAAATGTTTTAAAAGTATACAATCAGTATAATTAATTTCGCTATAACTGAGCTCTGTATTCTTACTTTGGAAATTTAGATATTTTTCTTATATGGATATTTGATAGTTATTATTGCTAATATATTATAATGCCTACAACTGCTGTGGAAGTTACCCTATTTGGATTTCCAGGCGATGAAAATTTAAAACAAAAATGGATTTATGCAATCAAAAGAAAGGGCTTTTCTCCATCAAAAACAAGCAAAGTACGCTACTTGATAGCTATAAGTTCTATTTGTATTTTGTCATTTGTAGACCTATTTATATTTTTTCACTCTGAAAAGATAATAATTGTTTTTAAGAACATAGCTTTACCATTAGGCTAATAATCTATTTTTTCAGGTATGTGAGCTCCACTTTCATGCACACAAAATCAAGCGGACCGGATCAGTTTTGAATTCCACAACAGGAGAAACTGTCACATATGATTTGGAAATACCTCCATTAATCCCTGGATCTATATCTTCAAAGATGCCAAACTGCCCTAAATATTTATCTGCTCCCACACCAACAGTGAGAAAAAGCGAGAAGATGAAATTGCAGGAGAAGGAGCAAAAAGAATTAGCAAGTGCACTCAGAGTTAGTGTAGAAACCTATGCAAAGCACCAACAACACAACCAAATTACAAATTTGCAACAAATTAAAGAAAAAATTTGTTTAAAACAACCGTAGAAACTTCTGGAAAATGAAAATGGATTATTTATATGTATTGTGAGTATGACTGAAACTGCCGGACCTGCAATATCCGCTGCAGTTTGCATTGATAAAAAGCTGCTACTCACTGTTTATATCCAATTGGTACAATTAACATCACTCAATCAACAAGGTTTTCCTTTAAAAGTTGATGCTCTGTCAGACATCTCAAACCAACATTAAAAAATTCAAAAGAAAATTCCAATCTTTCCCAGAGCCAAGTTGACCGCAATTTTATTGTGCACTTAAATTTAATTCTGTCCCTATTAATTCCATTACCAGACGATTTATTTAAATTTTGTATGATCATAAAGTTTGTCCATGAACAACTTAGCCTTTTAACAAAAAACAAACATAGTTGCTGTCGTCGTTATTATACAATATATCACCACATGCTTATAGATATATGTGAAGCAGTGGTTTGGTCATATTACCCTGCTACACCACTATTCGAAAAATCACTTTGTGGTCTTCCATGAGCCCCTCGATTGAACAAACTGACAGAACTTTTCTTTTTTATTTAAAGCAACAGTTTTAATTTTTATCTTCATCTGATATGACTGTCACACTTCTGATGGATGAGATTCATCTAAAACGATACTTTGACTACAAAGGGGGAACCATTGCTGGCTCATCGTATAATAGCATTTGCAATGCTGCTAAATCTGCTTTTGCATGTATGATTAGCAGCGTGTTTTCTAAATATAAAGATGTTGTTCATCTTTTGCTGACCTGTAGAATGTCTGCCAGTGATTTAAATGTCATGTTGAAAAAAATTACTGTTGGTTTAGAAGATATAGGATTTAGAGTTATTGCTGTCATAACCGATAACAATTCAATAAATCGCAAAGCTGTATTATTTTGTTTCTCCTCCGAAGCTTTCGATTGTTTATCCCCACCCTTACAATCAAAGCAGACCATTATTTTTTTTCTTTTTGATACGGTCCATATTTTAAAATGCATTCGAAATAATTGGGTTAATATTAAATGTACTGAAAAATGTTTTGCTCTTGTTTTATATTTGATGATATTGCAATGACGTCAACAGAAGAATGTGCTTTAGCTTTTAACTCGTTAAAACATTTGCACAGTGCTGAATGCAATTCTTTAGTTAAATTTGCTTATAAACTTTCTTATGAAGCTTTGAACACATCAACATTTGAAAAACAAAATGTAAAATTGGTTTTGCAAATTTTTAATAATTTTACTTCTGCAGCCCTAGTTCTTCTTCGAAAAGAATTACTACATGTGCTTTTATAAAAATATTTTCAACTTGGTGGCAGGTGGTAAATTGTAAACATTAAGACTTCTCGGAAAGGCATAAGATTGCATAACATTTATGAAATACCGCTTACAACTGATAAAAGTTCAAAATCAAGAAAATTTTTGGAATATTTTATACAATGGCTTGAAGATTGGGTCGCAAGCAGTAATAATAGTGGAAAACTGACGAAAGAAACTTACTCAGCTCTTCATCACACAACAAACGCATTATTGGAAATTACAGAATATTGTCTCTCAGAACTGAGTGCGAATTACGTACTTTTGGGTAAATTCCAAACCGACAGTTTAGAAGCTCGATTCGGACAGTACAGAGAACTTGCACAGGTGGACAATATTTAACAAATTTTTCAATCAACTAGAACAATTATTATGAAACTGAGTGTTCAGCTACTTTCAAAGAGCATCTTGTGGACATTTTAACTGAAGAATGGGACAACTCGTTGCAACACATGCCAGTACTAACTTACATTGCTGGATATTGCTGTTACTCGGTATGCAAAAAATTGCAATGTGAAACTTGCAAAACAAAAATCACAAGCCAAGTTAGTGATGTGCGAAGCATTGAAAACGCTTTCTCGTATAACTATGGGTGGTTTTCTATGCCCTTCATCTGATGTTGTCCATATTGCAACAGCTAACTATATTATTGTAAACAAACTGGCAAAAACTGATGAGTTTAAGCTTGCACCTTCTCAGCGCCAGCTTGTTGTACATACTACAATGTCTGCTTTGGATGAAGAAGACTTTTTGTTTTTTTATTAAGAAGCCTGTGAAAATAATCACAAACTAGTGAATATAACTAAAATGTTAATATGGAGCTGTACTAACATATTACTGAACAATTTGTGTTTTAAAAATAATAATAATAATCTTGCGCAAGAAAAACAAGGAAAGAAAAGAAAGCTGCAAACTGTACTTTAAAATTTGGCTTAAATTTTTAACGCTAGTATTATTTCTTCCGAATTTAATGCTTCTGCTTTGGTTCAGAATAAATAATGTTATTTTATCGGGACAATTTGTTTTTAGTTTTATAGCAAATGTTTAAGTTTACAAACAATAAATTTATCCTAAGAGGTAGACCCTACAATAAAGTTTCTTCTAGCCGTGTTTTGCTTGTCTGAAACAATTACCTAAGTATGTGACGTCAGAGCGTCTGTGGCGAACACGCGAAAGGCCTTTTTTCTTTACGTGGTCTTGGGGAAAGACACTTTACGGTGTTTTTCTTTGCTTGGCAGTCTTGGCAAGCAGTTCTAAATTAAAGTCAAATCTCTATTAAATTTCATGTGGACGGCAATGTCTTGGCATTTGTGGAAGCAGGTCGGGATAATTGCTTACTCTATGTATTAGCGCCTTTGCCGTTTTCCTGCGAGTCGGGATGATAGATATAGAGATAAAATAAAAAAAATAAATTGCAAATTTGATGCAACGTTTCACCACATGCGCCTTTTGTTCTTAGTTTAAGAAATCACTACAAACCAAATTAAGATAATTCGGAGTAGTTTAGTGTTACCAGACAATTTTAACAAGATTTTCGAGCAGAACAATTTCAAACATTCTTAATCATGTAACTAACTCACCTTAAAATCTTTTCTAGTCAAGAATGACCTATTCAATAGTTTAATAACATTTGTTCTAGTCACAATAGACTGCAAATCTTTACCGTTTAAAGAATGACCTTCATGCCAAAAAAGACGGAGCATTACGATTATTTTTGCATTGCATACCTTAAGCTTTTCATTTTATTAAATCGACATTTGTTGCATTTCAGATCTGTAACAATGTCCTTGGGCTGCTTGACACTGTGGCATATGTATTTAATCTCCCGAGGAGAAACGAGTATCGAAAGATTGATAAACAAAAAAGAAAAAAGAAGGTTAAAGCAATTGCACAAGAAATTTGTCAATCCTTACAATTTCGGTTTCAAAGAAAACTGGAAGCGAATGCTCGGATTTCATGACTTTAGGTTCAATCCGCATTATTGATTATTATTTTTGCCGCAAAGTCGAGCACGTGACCGTTAAGGAAAGAGCGCCGCACCGTTTTGATGGCTAACGCTATCGACACGGTTACGGTGCAAAACCTACTTGCGTGATTCTGTTGCATCTTTGTCAAAGACACTTTTCTCTGCTTCAGCAAGCAGCTCTAAATTTTCGTCATATCTCTAAATTAAAACAAAAAAAAAAGAAATGTCAAATGGAGAGCAATGTATTGGCATTTCTCCAAACTGGGATAGATGGCTAGACAGTTTTCCTTTGTAAAACACCTATATTTTCCTGCTAATCTGGAAGATGAATAATAATAATAAATGTTGTAAAAGTTATTGAAATCTCTCGTCATTCGTATGATTAATCTAAATCGGTGGTTCTTCATAAGAGCAATTTGATTTTCAAAAATTAAATACAGTTTCAAAGCAATAACCCTTTTTTATTTAGTGTTTACCGTTAAATTAGAACGAAAATCGAGAATTTAAACACTGATTGCAAGTGAAGACTTTTTTTGTCTTTACTTTTAAATTAAGGTTGAGTACAACTCGATGCCAAACAAGATTGTTTTGTAATGTGGCAAAAATATATTCAGTGGCTTTGAAATTTTTGAAAAAATCGTTTTGTAGTTTGAGTTAGTGCATGTATATAGAACATATTATTCAAAAGCTTTATTTGCATTTCATACATATCTATGTTTCAATCTGCCATCATTGTTGGTTTGTTTTATTTAGATGGCGTTTTTCTTCGTCCTGTTTTTTCATAATATTGATAAATATTGTAACAAGACTTTTATTTAAAAACATAGCAACGACCACAAATGTTGAGTTACTATATTTAGGCCTATTGATAAAAAACAAATTTAATTTAATGTGATATTCAATTTGCTCTACAGATTTTTATATATTTTTTTAAAAAAACAATAACCGCCGTGAAAAATTTCATGCTAGTTATACGAAGCTTTATTCTGTTAATTGGCAACAAAAGTGTTTGCAAAAAGTTAGTAATGGAAATCAATGTTAAATAAAAAAAATAGAATAGTGTGAATAAAATTTGGGTTGGCATTGCGTCGGCGGCATCGACTTGTCCCATTTTCTATTTTTAAATTAAGATGAAAATCGAGAATTTGGACACTAATTTGAAAGTGAAGACTTTTTTTAGTGAATTGTGAGAAGAAAATTGTGACATTTTGTCATATCTAATGCAATGTTACAAGATTATTGTTTGAATTCCCGCAATCGTCAATAAAATTTGGGAAAAACTGTATTGGCCCCCCAAAATATTTTTCGGTTGGTATGGCTATATACTCGTATTCCCACATGGAGATACATCACAATTTTTGAAGTGATTAGGTGGAGCACGGCCAAAAAAAAACGTTGGGAAACACTGGTCTAAATCGTCACGTGTTTATTGAGCTAGTATTCCTAATGAGTTTTCGATAGTTTTGTTAAATATTTTTGACGCTAAATGTCTTACACATCAAGCAATACAAAAAAAACAAGAAATTTGTATTCTAGTCAAAACGTCGGTGTAACAAAATCGTTAGTTTTATGGCAAGAAAAGATTAATTTAGTAAGGTGAATAAGAAATCACTCGCTTTAAAAAATACGACCAAAATCACTGTATTTACCAAAATTTATTAAATAGTGATTTTGGTCATATATATCGAAGCATGGCAGAATCAGCCTTGATTCTTTGCTCACGGTTGTAACAATTTAAAAGTATTTTTTGATTGTTTGTTGTTCGGCTGTGTGGTCTAGTGGTGTTGTCTACTATGTGTCGGACAACATCTAGTTGAATCTTTTCTATTTTTCAGATCTTTCTTTTTCCGAGTCATTTTGCCATCCACACACTTGCCGAAGGAAGATGGAATTTCCTGGGAAACAGTGAAAAAATATGTGATAGAAGCGTAGTTAGAAAAAAGTTATATGCATTTGTTTATATATTGCAAAGTCGACAGACTTCAAAACGCAATTGTTACAAAAAAAGCCGATTTTTATAATAATGTTTGTCCGATTTTGAGCATTCGATCTTCAAAAGTTTGTTTTATGATACGGTTCTTATGTTTTAATTATTCAATTTTGTGTTATTTGATTATCGGCAGTGGTCAGTGTTTCCTGTCATGTTTTTGTTCAGAAAAAACAGAGCAGCCATAGCCTAACTTGTTTCAACATACTTGCCGTAGACATTAACTTGTTTAAAATATGAATATACGTAATCTGGAAAATAATATTGCTTCATTTTTTCGATTCGAAACTAATTTTAACATTCTTTCAAAGTCTCTTTAAACACTTGGGTACAATGCAGTATCTGCTCGAATTGACACTTGCTGTCGTCGTCAGATAGCTGGAAATAGTTTTGTTTTTAATAGTGTTTATAAAAAATTTTTCATACACACCTAGATGTAATTGTTTTTTGTGGTGCTTGTTTTTCTCTTTATATCATTAAATTGGTCTATGCTCTATTTTTAATTTTCATCATCTTTTTTCATGACGAGCCAAAGCGTGCAAACATTTGCATACTACTTAGTCTATAGGCATCGCATGATTTGTTTCGTACAATCGTTTAACTCGATCTTATTTGGTAGGATTACGTCGCAGTTGATTCACACATTAGTAAACAAGTACTAAAAGTGAAAGTCTTGTACTCATATTTTTGTTAATAATTAAATCACCGCATGTTGATTTTTTTATCAGTTTCTGTTGACAAAATTGACGTCTTTAACACAATTTTGCAATACTAACTATTTTTCTGTTTTTTTTTTCCAGTTTGCTGTTGTTGAATCCAAATTGAACATTTTAATATTATTGCGATTCTTTCCATCGTGTTTAAGTTGCTTGTGCGAGTTGAAGTCGAAATAGCAGCAGCAGTGTTTCTCGCTTGCCTTTGAGCTTGCCAAAAAAAAAGTTCTAAATTTTTTTTAACTTATTGTTGCAAGAAGCTCCAAAAGTAGAATTATTTAACGTTTAAATTGAATTAAAATTCTTTTAATTTTATAAATATTTGTATCATCAAGCGTTTACCTACAGGTAAATTAAAGGAAAAAATTATTCAAAATTTGACTTTGCTTAAAAGACTTTGGTTTTGAAGTTTTATATTTTGTTAGTTTCAACAATTCGTGTGACGTGATCAAATAAAACATAGGTCTTAAAGGCGAGCAGTTTGTTAAAATTTGAGCTATTTAAAGTTACAAATTTAAGTTTTGATACCGATTATCTAGCAAATGTCTTTTTTAATTTTTGATGATTTGTTATGAACTGACAAAAGTGCAAATATTTACAGTTTAAAACGTTTGGTGTTTTTATTACTTCCTATCTATTTTGTGTTGTGCGACTACATTATTATTTGTTGTTTTGAAATAAAAGTGTCAACTTATGCAGCAAGTATAAATTATTTCTAGTGAAAGAGGTCTTCATGCATCAGGTGTTATAAAACATTAATGATATTAAAAGTGTTTTAACGGAAATCTATTACCCTTTTAGCAAAGTTAAATTGACGAATTAACTGGTCAAAATGCGATACATAAATTCATTAATAAAATCAGTCAAAGTTCAATGGGTCAAATATTTAATACAAAAATTAAAAACTCAAACTTAATTCATTACTAAAAATTGATTTCCACCTATAGAGGTCATCATTAGTTTCTGTAAAAAATGCAAATTAAATAATTAAGAAACACTCTTAAGTCCTTAATCTAAAGCTACAAAGCAAACGACACAGCAGCTGCCGTCATGATTATCAATCACGTAAAGATGAAAAAACTCTGAAAATCTGCCTTAAAATAAAAACCGTAAACACCCGCTAAGATCAAAACCGTTGACTAAAAAGAACAAAAAAGCCGCTACAGTTTTATCACAGTGTGTGCAGTTTGAAAAATAGTCAATAAATAAACAGGTTTAAAACTCAATCACAATTATAAGACAGAAAAATTCTATTAGTTATAATTTTAGCATTCAAATAATTAATCCATTTATTTTTACACCAATCCATTAAAGTTTATCCGGATGTTCCAAAAAATATAACCATAAAGCACTTTGTGAAATTGTGATGTCAGGTCTAGCATTAAGAACGTCGAAATGAAATTTACAGAAATGTTTAAAGAGGGCAGCTTAATCATTGTTATCATTAACAAGTAAATTGTTCCAAAATGAGCGGTGGTTATTCCATCGAGTAAAAAATTTATTTTTGTCTGTCCTACGTATTGCATTTTGCAAAATTTACGTTCTGCAACGTAGATACCATAAGTTTAGCAAGTAAGATGTTGTTTTAAATTAAACGTTTTGCTATTTGAGTGCGAAATAATAGAATTAACTGTTTTGGTCATATTTTAATAGTTTTTAAGTTCCCACATAAAGCGCATTTTTCACATGGGTATAAACAAGAGTGTTATCGTTATAAGAACGAATTTGGGGTAAATTTTTGTAATTTGTTAATTTAGTAGCCAATGTGGGTAGGTTTTTATACGCAATAGCTGCTTCTGGCTTTAATTTCTTTTCTTGGTCAGAAAGTTGTAGTAATTTGGTAAACGGCGTTGCCCAAACAATTCTATTTTTCTAATGATGCTGTGATTTTGGCTCGATACGATCTTCCCAGTGTTTAGCAATTTCCAACATTTTTCCTGTCATTTTGTGGTTACAATTTGAACAAAGACACTTATCTTTTAGATAAACTAAACTTTTTAAGTAATCGGATCTACATTCATTCAGACCAGGGCTTCTCAAACTTTTTTGTTCCGCGACCTCATTTTAAGAAATAAACAAAATCAGGTGTTCTCTAAAAAAAACAAGGTCTTCACTCTGATTCAGGCTTTATTTTATTGATTAAATAAATATTATTGAAAAAAGCCAATTTTAAAAGCATAAAACGCTAATTAGTTTCGTGACCCCAAAATCTTTTTACGCGATGCACAGTTTGAGACGCCCTAATTTAGACGATGAAGTCGGACCGACTCGGACAGCTTCTTCCAAAACAATTGGCTTGCTTACTGATGTAGGGCGATGTTATCCGCCACTGAGAAAATTTCGGTCTGTGGCTGTAGATTTTATCAAATTTTTAGTAATAAAACCATCTTTGGCACTTAGGCTTGTTACACGGAGCGTGCAGGGTCGGGGTAACCAATATAGCGTAACCTAACTTTCATTTATTTTTATTTTACTTTGGTTCAGAAGGGGTAAGGCCGCTAATATCTTTAGCGTGTTCTACTTTTTTTTCTTTATAGTTTAAACACAACGGTTAACTTTAAAGCTTATAATTACATTTTTCCCTGTCACATTACAACTTTTGCAGCAAACATAAAAACACAACAAAGGCTTTAGGGCGATTAAAAAAGACGCAACAAAAATAATATGGTACAAATGTTAATGAACCAAAACAAGATAAACGGAAAGGTGGTTTAAACCTCACAGTAGTCACAAGCACATCTAAAAATTCTAGTTTATTATTATTATTTTTTTGGTGTAGGCATATCATATTTTCGGAGGGCAAAGTGGGATGCTTGTTAATAGAAAAATTTGTTTCTAAAATAAGGTCTTCACTTTGAATCAGTCTCGGATTTTTAATTTTTGTCCCGAAAGTGTTTTCTAAAAAAAAGGTTTTTAGAATTAATGTCCGATTTCATGATTTTTGTCCCAAAAAAGTATTCTCAAAAAAAAAAGTCTTTACTTTGAATCTGCCTTGGACTTTATGATTTTCGTCTCTAAATAAGCCCACCTATTTGGCATGTTAATCTCATTTGCTCTACAACTTGCATAACAGGTTTAGAGAATTAAATTTAAAACAAATCGCACTGCTTTTAACTCGAATCAAGATGCCAACTGAAGTTAAAACTATTATACATTGATGTGAGCAATGATTTAAAGTGGTTTCTTACAGTGATCGAAATGTAATTTAGCGCTGCTCGAGGCCGCCAAGCAAAGGAAGCGCCATAAAAAACCACACAATGCCGTGCATACGGCCGGAGTTGAACGCGGTTGCCATCACAGTTGCGCGCCCGTCAATCAGCCGACAACTAATTGTTTTACTATCTAAATAATTAAAAAATCAAATAAAAGTATTTCAACCGGACAGCAATATCGAAGTATCTCTTTGTTCCTATTGGCTTCTACCGGACAGAAGTAGAAACGGAGATACTTTTCCAATGCAATTTCAACCCAAAAAATTTTTTTTAATTTACTACTTTGATGAGATAAAACGAATTTACTGATTATTAAGTTGTCTAAGTGTCTATAGTTAGAAAAAATGCTTCTGTTTAAAGTTCAACTAAAAACAAATAATGCATACTTTCTAACCTTTTAACACATTGTAAGGAAAAGCAATTTTGGCCATTCTTATGCATGCGTATTTCGAATTAATAATTTTGCTCTTTCCATATACAGTATATATATTTGTTGAATTGCATCAGCAAAAGTTAACTGAAGAGCAAAAAGCTTTTCTTTAAAATTGTTACCGGAAAAGTTATTTTACGAATTTATAGTACAACAAACATTGAATTTACAGTCATGCAAATGAACAATAAAATTCACAGAAGAACTTTCTGGCTCAACGATTTCAATGCATTTAATTATAAAAAATTGTTAACTTAAAAATATCAGCATGAAAACAGCGGAAAATACAAAATAACAATCGGCGATTTTTAAGTGGCAATACTTTATAGAAAAAGTTCTAGAAAAGTGTTACCACATTAAATTTTGAAGATTTGAACTGCCAATGAAAGTCATAACTTTTTATGTCGAATTTTAATACGCCAACAATTGTTTGCAAAAAAAGTCAAGATTGCTAACAAAACTGGTGTTGATTTTCACAGATATCGGAAAATCAACGAAAAACCTAAATTGAAGAAACAACACAACTTAAAAATCAAATTGCGTAAGGTAATTGGAATACATACAACACAATACTTTACACAACACAATTGGATAAACCAAAGTCGAAATGAAATAAAATCTGCACTATACGATAATTCTCAAAAATTTTTTAAAACCTTGATCAAAACTTCAAAAAATGTCAATTTTGTTAAAGATTAACATAAAAAAACAAACAAAAGTTGAATGTCAATAACCTAATGAAAACAGTTTTTTCCACGATTTCATTTTTTCATTCCACTCGGGCTCGTCAAGATCGATAACTTGCTGACAACGTTTCAAGGCTTCGCTCTTTATTTGTTGAATCTTCGTCTCGTCTTTCTCGTGCTTCGAATACGCTTCTACTGCCCTACAAAAGTTGTCAACAGCCCAAGCCACGGTTCGCGGCCTCTGCTGAGTCAATCTCATTATTCCGAACCCTGTATCAGAACCGTCTTCTTTTTTGAAAACAAAACCTTCGGAAAAGGTCGAAAAGGCCTTGTCGAAACAATCAATGGCGGCGTAAAACTTGGCTCCTTGTATGAAAACGTGGGAAGCCATGTCGAGCGTGTAATTCTCCCGGGCAAGCTTCAGTATCTCTTCGCACCGAGCCGTTGCATCCGTCGGAAGATCTTCCTTTCTTATGTACTTGAGGGCTTTAGTATTCGCCTTTACCAAGTTCCTAGAGATATTCAATTTGGCGTAGGCATAGCCTTGAACTCTTTGGAAGCAGCCGCTTTCGTAATGATCCCGAGATGTGTTGAGCAACTTGTGGCAGAGCAAACGAGCTTCATTAATTCTATTCAGTTTCTCATCACGGTCTTCGTTTGTGTTTTGCAGCAATCGGTGTAATCGGGCATTAGCCATTGAAATATATTCAAACAGCAAGCAAACTCCGGTTTCTTCACGAATAGCTTTGGCAACATTATGGGAAAGCAGCGTGTAATATTCACATTCCTTCTGTTTTGACTCAGACATTTTAGACTGAAGATACAGCACTTGTCTTCCACGTGTGTGAAAAATACTTGTTAGCCGATCGCCAAAGAACGACAAAGACAATTGCTCAGTTGACAGGAAATTTCCAGTCTCTCGCAAAACATTCATGTGTGAAGTCTCAAAATTCAAGCTCTTTTCCACTAAAGTTTTAATTGGTTTTAGTTTTTCTGTTGCTTCTTTTTCCGAAAGGCCTTGCATTTGTATTGTGTGAGCCATGAACTGCTTGTAATTATCCTTGTTCAACACGAGAGAGGATTTAAGATATTTTTCAATAAACGCTCCACCCACTTTTCTACCAGCTTCAACGCATTTCTTGGCAATTTCATTTCCAATAACAGCCGGATCTTTTGTTCCATCATACATCAGCAACTCATCGTTTTCTGGTCTCGAAAAGCAACTAAATAAAGACATTGATCTGTTGAAAGCCTGCATTACGCGGTATACAAGCTTAACTGCTTCCATCAACACTTCGGCACTTTTCTCGCCGGCGTTAACTGTCAAGTCCGTCCTTCTTTCCTGGACTATACCCTGACCCAACAACTCGTACAAACGACTAACTCTCATTGCGAGGATAAAGTTTTCTTCTTTCTTGTCTGAAACATCTAAATGTTCGACCAAATACTTTTCAATATGCTTCCTTATGCTTTCAATGTGGGGCATCAAGTAACACAGAGAAACATCGGCTTTTCTCTCTTTGTTGTCTTTGCTTATCATTTTCGCCAGTGATTCCAATGCCATTTGTAAATAAGCAATTTTTTCACCCTCAGTTAACACAATGCTACGAAAACAGTTGTTTTCAATCGAAATTAGGCCGTTTGGATAATTGATGGCGGCTCCAGCATTGAGTAGATGCAATTCTTCCATGCGATAAACCATTTCAGAGACTTCAATTTTGTTCATTTCGAAGCTTTCTTCAGCTGATAGCTGATCTTTACGCAAATCTTGACAAATTTTTCCAATCAAATGAACAGGAATATCAATAGGGTTCAAAAAGGACAAAATCTTTAAAATCTGCTGCATTTTAGAAAATTGCTTGTCGGAATGGTTCTTATCAACTTTAAACAAGAGACGTGTAGCTTGAAGCGATTTTGCTAAATCAAAGCTCTGATTTTCGGCAATTATATTTTCCCCATGAGCAATAACATTAAAGGCACTTTCTTCCTCTAAAGCATCAAAATATTGCTTGTAAGACAGTTTTCTTGTCAAGCAGTACCGCTTTGCAATTCTTAGGCAACCTGGGTTATTGTTATAAAAGAGAGCAACCATTTTTGCTTCTTCTTTGTTGTACAAACTATCAGATTCCAGGTGATTGTCATCGACCACGTAACGATAGAAAACGATTTCGTCAGGTCGGTCTGAAGTGAGATAGTCCAGCGATTCTTGGTCTGTAAAGCCGGTTATTTCAAAATGATAAAAATTCAAATTCGAACCTGCTTCTTGTTCCGAGAAAATGAAATCAGAATTATTCTTGGCTACAAGCATTTGAACGACTGGCTTAGAGGAAGAATCTTGGTGAATTACACGAGTAGCCACTTCGCGTAGCACCGATTTGTCCTTGTCTGGGGGATTGTCGAAAATAAAAATGGAAGAAATTCGATTTTCAATCAGATGCTCAACTAACTGCACAAGTGGATTTTCTGCATCGAAATTCAAAAATTCCTGCTCCATTATGATTCTTTTGTTCTGCAAGCTTTGAATAAGACTTTTTACTTCTAAATCAAGCGATGTACTTTTATTGAATTGAAGTTGGAAAATAATTTGCGGTCCCGATTTGATGATCTTTTGAACAAGACCAATCAATGCATAAGTTTTTCCACGTAGCTCTCCGCCGTGGATTTGAAGGGCAGGATATTTGCTTTGTTCATCAACCAATCGTTTGATGCATTGTGTTTCCTAAATAACGCAACAAAAATTAATAAAAACTTTTAGCGAGAGATCTTGATTTTTTAATATAAAATGAAAATAAATTTGTTACTAAAATCTTACAATAAAATCAATTGGTTTTGATTTAATCTTCCAAAGCTTTGTTTGGGTTTCTTCAGGACCAGATGTTTGACGACTCTCTTCATTTAATTCAGATCCATACTCCATTTCTTGGAGCAAATTAACTGCATCTAAAATAAATATGAGTAATAAGCATAAAATCAATGACAATACTTCTTTACACTGGCGTGTGCATGCATTTATTAGATCCCTTTAAACTAGCAACTTACACGAAAATATAAATGAAAACCATGCAAATCTTTCATCAACTGTTTTGCTTTTTCTTCCTTTTTCTATTCTGCTTGCATTTTACCTATACATATATCTTTATTCCCAATTACTGCTCTGGCAGAGTTGAAATAAAAAAATTGAATTCTCGTGCATAAAAATAAAAAATGTGAATTGAGATCCACGTCACAAACAATCGTAGTTAAATTGTCATTAATCAACTAAGTCAACGGTACATGACCGGCGGCTGTGAGGCCCAATACGGCCTTGGATACGGCCGTGCATATACGTCACGCACTTGACTAAATTCAACTTCTTGTTTTTCGAAAAACTATAACCATGCTGCTTTTGTTTACCTTAGGTACAAATTGTCGACTATACAATTTTGTTAGCAGCTTTAGTGTAACAAAAGCAGTTTAGGTGAATTGATTTAGCAAGTTTATTTACGAGCATGCAAATACCATGTTTTATGAATTGCATTGAAATAAATTTGATCGTATAAAATTTGTAATATTTCATTCCATTACAATCGGTAGGAATAAGCATATTATAGGCGAAGCTTATTACTTTATATGCCTAATGCATAATTTCATCGACTTACCATAACTCACCAGCGGCCATTCATTAAAACTAACTCTCTAATGCTGCCGGCAAGAATAAAAAGTTCTGAATCCCAGCACTAAGTTAGTTAACAAAGTTAAAAATAATTATCATAGTCTAGATTTGACATTTGTCTGTATAAGTTTGCTTTGTTGCAGTATATTTGTTGCGTCTCTATTTCTATTCATTTTTAACTTTACTACTTTAGCATTATAACTACTTGAAACTGCGCTTTCTTTATTTAGCCAATATGATTAATTTTTTGCTTTAACTTATGGCCTGGAAAGTCGTTTATGACGTCTTTGTTATCCCACAACAAGTGAGCAAGCAAATGGTGGCAATTTCAAACAAAATTCTTAAAAATCTAGGCCAATATAAATTAAAAATCAAGATCAGAAAACCGAACTGGAACCGTCTAAAAATATATGTTCCGATTAAGTTTAACAAATTTTACTTTTTACAGATTCAGTTCCAGTTCAGGTTCAAAGAATAATAACGGTTAATACGAGTTTACGGATCCGGTTCGGGATTGGTTCGTGCTCTGGTTTTCACATTAAATTTAATTTTTGTTCATGTTTTGGCTTTTATTTTACAAATAAAAAGTTACCGGTAGTACAGAAGCACTAGTGGAAAGTTTACAGGAAGCAGTACCGGAAGCAGTTACTAAACTAAGCATTTTCACGTGCATAGTAACAACACAATAAAAGAACTAAGATTAAACAATAAAGCAAGGCTGTGCAACCTTTAGCACTATGGGGCCATATCCGTGCAACAAGATTAAGCCATCAGCCAGACTTTCATTCCTCATCAACTACTGTACAAAAAAGATTTCAGTTTTATTGGATATTTTGAAAAAAGTTTGCCTATGCTGGCTTTAATCAGAGGTTTGGATTTAGCTTATTTTGCCAATCATTCTACCTAGATTCAACCCATCCATCAGAGGCACATTCCTGTGTTTCTTAATGCCGGTCCCAAGCCCGGATAAATGGGGAGGGCTGCACTAAGAAGGGTATCCAGCATAAAACTTTTGCCAGATTATACAAATGCGTATTATTATTAAATCCATACCAGATTGGTTGTGGTGGTCACAAAGAAACAAGTGAGAGATGGAAGTCACAGAAATTAAAATGTTGAGGTTTGCTATGGGAGTGACGAGAAAAGACAACATTAGAAATGAGTACATCAGGGGTACAGTTAAGGTAGAATGGTTAGGAATGAAGATGAGGGAGGGCAGGCTGAGGTGGTATGAACATGTCATGAGGAGAGACCAAGAATACGTAGGAAGAAGGATGATGGAAATGGAGTTGCTGGGAAGGAGAAGAGGGAGACCAAGGAGAAGATTTTTGGATGTGGTTAAGGAGGATATGGGGAAAATTGGTGAGAAGGAGACAGACGTTGAAGACAGGATGGTTTGGAGGAAAATAATATGCTGTGGCTACCCCTGATTGAAGAGAAAGGTCGAAAGGAGAAGAATTCTACATAGATTCACTTTAATTGAAGTGCTAGCAATTCAAAGTCTAATTTTCAAGTTTTGATCATCAGTTATCATTCATCAGTTAATCATCATCAGTTGAAAAATTCTAAGCCTAATTAAAAAAAAATTGTTTGCAGATATATGATAAACAATGCCAATTTTGAAGCCAAAAATTTTCTTAGATGTGAAAATTTATCTTGGCCAAGATGTTTCTGATAAAAATCTCCCAAAATTCAATTTTGCTTTGAAATCAGTTCTTTCTCATATATTAATTAGTTTCATTTAAAAATTACTTGGTGCTTTGTCAACATCAGTAAAAAATGACAATGAGAATATTTAAATGTTCATGGGATGTGAAGTCCTAAAAGTGAATTGAAAGTGATTTAATAGGTTTTGAAGTTTGTCCATATATTCTGCTTTCCAGTGGAGAACCAACCCAGAGTTTTTTAGAGTTTGAAAGTGGCTTAGATCTTCTTGTAGCATGTAAACTTTCCAAAGACTTTGCTTGTTCTTGAAAGCTTTTTTATGCCAATACGTGTCATTCACAAACTAGCTATTTCTCTGGAGTTATTCAAGTTATATCAACCAAGAAAGCTCAATCAGGCATTTATTGCTAATTTCTCTCTTTCAAAATGCAAAATTCAAGAGACTTATCCAATATCAGTACTTGATGTTATTTGAACGACATAATGGACAAGTCTACAAATATTGCAAACATTTAAAAGCATTAAATGCTAACTATATTAGCAACAGTTGTAGTATCCCTAATAGTCTCCAATGATAAAAGTTCTTTTGGAGTCAATTTTTTGTACCATACATAAACGCCTTTTATAAATCTAGCTAACTGATCTGTGCTTCTTTGATTTGTAGTTTCATCAATTGCAAACCTCTGCTATAAGACCAGATTCGGTCTGAAGACTGTAGTTTGCTCATGTCAGCTATCTTTCTCTTTTTTGCAGCTCTAAAGCAGTGCTCTGCAACTTTTTCACATCTTGGCACACTTGGGATCATTTCCAAAATTTGCAGCACACTTGGACTGGGGTGAAGATTCTTTTTATTAATCTTCCCTAGACTTTTAGCAGTTTGCTTACATGGTTCTGCATATCATACATAAAACGAATTTGGGAGACAAATGATGACCAAAAAAAGGTTTTCACATAATTTGTAGATGTTAGAAGAGATTTTTCAGCCTTTTTCTCTTTAAGCATTCAGCCTCAAGCAAGCTTCAAACAAAAAAACATTCAAAATTTATGCTTTTTGATTGCTATTTCAAAGTACATGTATTTTCTTCTACATAAGAGTGTATTTAGACTGCTGTTTATATGCAGCATGATTGCAGGCTACATTCAGCTTGCAGGTCTCAGTTTGCATATTTCTGAACAGTAAAACTAGGCTGTAGACCAATTTAATCAATGCTTTTATAAATTAAAGTTGAACTTTATTTATTATAACAGAAAAAATTCAGATATCATATCAGCACCAAAATTATTACCATAATACCTTGTAAAATCAATACAACAATGTATTTCCATTGCTCAAATTCATTATTTGGATAGTTTTCTTCTGCAGATTTCTTTTTTTCCAAGTATTGACAACCCAAAAAATTGTTAAGAAATTCCTTCCAATTGTATGGTGGTAAAATATAATGATGATCTGCAAAAAAATTCACAACTCTAAATCGAATCAAATTGAAGATACATAAAACTTACATCCTTTTATAAAAAAAAAATTATGTATGCAATAGATCAATGTATATATTTCTAGACATTTAAATACCTTTGATTAGTAATTTAGCCAAAAATATGTATTTTTGATTCATTTACATCTTATTACATATAAAAGCTTAATAAACTACTAAATGATAAGCTGAAATTATTCTATATAAATTTAGTTTAACTTAACAATATTTTTACATATTGTTTTAGGCCATAGACAGCTAGAAAGTTGAATGCAAGTTAGTCTGCTATTAAATGAAGTAACTATAATTTAGAGATGTGCCGGAACTCAAATAATCAATTCCGACCGGAACTGGCCGGAATTGCTACATAAAATCCGGCCGGAACCAGAACTATTTGGAAATGCAATATTAACCTTGATATTACACGAAACTCCTTAAATACATTTGTTAGATTGTCAGTTGATAATAGTATTGTAAGTGCAGATGATTGATCACTTCAAGAAAATACTAAAGTAGAAAGTTTGCTGTCAGTTTTGTTTCAAGTATACATTAAAGCAATTTATGTGAGAACTCCCTGCTCAGCACTGGATATTTGAAACATAACGACCAAAAATATTATAGACACATTTATTTAAGTTATACAATGAAAAAGTTTATTTTTATGTTATTGTAGCTGTTCAGCTATTTTATGTCTTGAAAAGGCTAGTAGATAAGACTAATGCTAGATTGATCCAACTGCAATAAAATGTTGCCGATGATTTGCTGTAAGGTTAGGTTTTGCCTGTGCTATTAATGATCATAACTAGGTGGACTCGTTCCCCAAATTTGTTTGCAGATCAATGGAGTTAAGTGATCTTATCATCTGATCTTAGTTCCTACAATGAATTAGTTCCAATTTATGCTAATGGCTTTTACTAATATGACACTCTTGTGTATAAATTTATTTATGTATTTAGCAGTAGTGCATTGTAGCTGATTTAAGGTTGACCTAATATATATTAATATGTCAATGTCGTAATTTGTGTGACAATTTTTTTCTTATTAACTTTTCAAATTAAAGCAGCAAAGCAGCTTCAATTTAAAAATTTCAATTGACTGGTTTTCCATGACTAAGAGGTGTGTAAGTGCAATTTAGCAGGTTCAATCTTTAAGTAAATGACTGCCTACATCAATTTACTAAAAAAAACTAAGTGTAGATACATTTCTAAATAAATCAATCCTATTGGCTACAACCACTTCAGTTCCGGCCAGAATAGAATTGATTCCAGCCAGTACCGAAACTGGAATTAAATCTTTAAATCCGGCTGGAATTCCAGTACATCTCTACTATAATTATTAATCATTGTTTATTCCTGTAAAAATAATACACAAAAGTATGATTGATATTATGCTCTTACTGTTCCTAGTTGATTAAAAATTTTTTAAAGCAATAAATATCTTATCTACTGTGTAGTTTTCATTTTTGTTGAACCTTTTAAATTCGATTATTACAGTATATTAAGAGAAGATAGTGTACTTTTTATTTAAAAATACGTTATAAAATGCAAGCATGTGTTGCAACAAAAAAAAACAAGTAAAAGCAAAACATGACATTTTAAAGCAGAATGATTTTTTTGTTAAAGGTTAATTTATATCAATAAAGTCAATTTTTTTAATTTGGGTGTCAAGCACTATTGTAATGACATGTTTCAAGTTTTAAAAATGTAACAATAACTTAACTTAAAAAACTAGATATAATTAGAACTTAGTCATTAGAGTGAAAATAAAGTCTAAATTAGATAATAATATAACCTTCATTTCAATTACTAAATATACACAGTACTTAAAATTGAATCATTTCATCAAGAAAATTTATTCCTGACTGCAAAATGCAGTGAACAAATAAAAATTCTCAAAATTCGAAAAGCTTAAAGTAACCAATGAGAAATTTTTAAGTTAAATGGTTTTATGTAATTTACTAGAATACTATGGTGTGTAATCAAAGCAAATTTATAGTATTTGCATGTAAGTAAGTATTTTAAACAATATGCAAATACAGGGTGTCCCACAAAAAAGTTTATTTTTTAATTTTTAACTACTTTTGTTTTAGAGCATTTGACTCTTTTATTTTTTCAGGTTTTATTCTGTGGTAATAGGAGTTTTATACCTGAAATTTTGAAGCCTTTATCTTAATCATGCCTTTCACAATTGAGCAGCGATCAAAAATAGTAAAGTTCTATTTGAAAACTAAATCACTGGTCCAAACCCAAACGTTGTTACCACCAAATCACTCCACAGCAGGAAGTGCACAGCTTGGTGTGCGCTTAGCTCTGACGGAATCATCGGGCCTTACTGGTTTGAAGACAATGCTGAGAATGCGGTGACAGTTAATCAAGAAAACTATCGCCACGTCATCAAAAAGTTTACTGCTTGTCTTCGTGGTCGTCGCTTTGACTTGAAAAAATTATGGTTTCAGCAAGATGGGGCAACACCTCACACTGCAGTGGAAACACGAAAATTATTGTCTGAAAAATTTGAAGACAGGCTGATTTCCTTGAAAGCTTCCCACATCTGGGCTCCACACTCTCCTGACCTTAGCCCACTGGACTTTTTTCTGTGGGGCTACGCAAAAGATAATGTCTATAAAAATAAGCCTACCTCTATTTCCGAACTTAAACAAGAAATAACTACGTTCATGAGAGCCATTTCCGCTGACACATGCAAAGCAGTAATTCAGAATTTTGCTGTGAGAGTAAGGGAATGCCTTCTGTGCCATGGCGATCACATTGAGCATGTTATTTAAGCAGCATCATCAAAATATATGACTATTTTTATGCTCCAGTAACATCAGCTAAGTAAAATGGATAACGACGATTTTGATGGCAAACAAATCTCCAACACATTATTTATGCACGGTGAAACTTTCATTGCTTTATCTTTACAAGTTTTTGCGTTACAAAAATTTTAAAAATAAACTTTTTTGTGGGACACCCTGTATTTGCTTTTCTTGAACAAATATTACTTGCTAAATATTATTTTTATTAAATTTTTGTAAATATAGTAAATTTATGATAATGCAAGTTAGTTTGGACGAAATAACATTAAGATTTTGAGCTTTAATGCAAGAGAGTCACGTTATCTCTAACCTGCCATGCACTGATTCTGAAAATCTTCTGCATGACTATCTCCTATCTCCTTTCAATAAAGAACACGAGCAGCACCAATTTGTAACTGGTTTACTGAATTTGCTCCTGACCACTTGAGGTCAGCCAGATTTCAAATAGAACATGAAGTAAAAAGAAAGCTATTTCCACACTTTATGCTTACATTGCTGACATCAGTACCTAAGCACCAAGCAAATGTTTTTTCAGATGTGGGTCCAGATTAACTGTCTTAAAATTGACATTAGCTTCTTCTACTCAACAACACACAGATGGAATGTGGCTTAAACTGCAACCATTTGAACCATGTGCCAAAACCATGCCCCATTTATCATCAAACTGATGGATTCATGGACTGACAGTTGAATATGAAAACCTGTCAGGTGGGTGACAAACAAATGCTCAACAATTTGAAGATCCTCTAAAAACATACTCCCTCCAAATATAGAATGTCAAGATAAAACTGCACTCTTAAATCTTAACTTTTTTATTGGTGTTGTTTGTCACTAAAACTAATGTTTCACAATCTTTTTTTATTTGTGTCATATTCAAAAAATTTCCCAAATTTAATACACACTTTAAACAAAAATGCAAAACTTAAAATGTCAACATCATAGGAAGGATAATAAATTTTAAGAATTTAGACAATTAATTAACATTCTTGCCAAAGGAAACAAAATATGAACGAATTGATTAACTGATCATAGCTAACTGATTTTAAATGAGTTCTGTACACATGCAGTAACAGTCTTTTCTACAGAAAAGGCTGCATCCAATTGTAAGCATTTCTTTTGTGATTTACAAAAACAATATAAATGCACATTAGGCAATTTGAATTACATGTAATTAGAAAATTGGGGTTTCTTCAAGAGTCACTGTAAACTATTTTTGTTTGTGAAACTAACCCAGAATTCCCCTTGTGGTGACTTCTTCTTCTTCTCCTTTTGGCCTTTCCCATTAGTCAGGGGTGACCACAGCATATCATCATTCTCCACATCTTTCTGTCTTCAATGTCCATCTCCTTCACACCAACTTCCTTCATATCTTCTTTTACCACATCTAAAAATCTTCTCTTTGGTCTCCCTCTTCTCCTCTTTCCTGGTAACTCCATTTCCATCATCTTTCTTCCTACATACTCTTGGTCTCTCCTCATGACATGTCCATACCACCTCAGCCTGCCCTCCCTCATCTTCATTCCTAACCATTCTACCTTAACAGTACTCCTGATGTACTGTTAAGGTAGAACGGTTAGGAATGTGGTGACTATCATTTCTTAAAAAGATTTTTTTCCTTTCAGTTTCTTTTTTATTCTCTTTTGGTGCTATGAGGGGATTCTGAGTTAGTTTCATTTACAAAATTCAGGTCTCTTCAAGAAGTCACCATATGCAATTTTTGTTTGTGAAACTAACTGGGATCCCCCTGTGGTTATTACTGCTTCTTGAGAGATCTTTTTTCTCTTAGTTTCTTCTATCTTCCACCTTGATGTCAAAAGGGGGATTCTGGGTTAGTTTCATGGGAAAAAATCGCTTACGGTGACTTTTTGAAGACCCAAAAAACAGTTTTATGTTTAGTATTTTGTGGGACATCTTGAATTTAATTTACAGTTAATTATTTGAGAAACAGAAACTTATAATGCATAACATTATAATAGTAATCTTGACAAAAATATAAAAAATTTTCTAAATTTCGACATTCAACATACCTTTATTAAAAGCTTCATCTTTCAAAATTTCTTTAATGAATATTAAAAAACAAATTACATCACTTGATGAGTGTTTGGCAGCTTGATCAATCAATTGCCTAGGCAACCCCAATTGAAACAAGTTTTGATGCCATTTTTCATAAATATCTGCAAAAAAATTCTTTTAAACAACAACTTAGATAAAATAAAGGACAACCAAATAAAAAATATTTCTGAAATAAAACAAGTTATATTTTTCTCCCAAAATCATGGCGATCTCTAAAAAAAAAAGTCTTTACTTCAGTTTCATCTCCGATTTCGTTATTTTTCTCTTGAAATCTACAAATCCAAAAAAAGCAAAAAATCGCCCTTCGTAAGACGGTCTATTGTTTTTGGTTTTTTGATACGTATTATGAAGGGGGATGGCATGCCATCCAAACATCCCCCTAGTTGTGCCCATGTATAGTAACAGTGTTTTCTCTAGTGTTTTGACAATGGGTGACAGAAGTGATATGGGTCAGTAGTTTGTGCCAATGTTGTGGTCTTTATTTGGTTTTAGAATGGGGATGATTATTGCATGTTTACAAAGATGAGGTATTGTGTTAGTATTTAGGGCAGTGTTATACATGTTTATGAGGTATCTGATGACAAGTGGCCTAGATGTTTGAGGTGTGTGATGTTTATGCCATCAGGTCCAGTGGTATTGTTGTTTGTCCTGTTTTGAGATGGCTAACTGCCCTTGTGTAATGGTAAGTCGTATTTCCTCTGTGGGTAGATTCTTGATCGTATGGTCTATGTGCCTGTTGATTTTGTTTGTGCTATATGGAGTGACATTTTTGAATTGTTTATTAAATGCTTTTGCTTTGTCTATGTCAGTGATGGCTGTTTTAGTTCCAATGCAAATGCTTCTGTTCTGTTGTATAGGTTGTTTTTTGTTGGATAGCTTAGCTATGGTGTCCCACAGGAAATAGATTGTGTTTGTGATCAATTTCGTCAAGATGTTTTTTCCAAGTGTTTGTTTTGTGTTCATGTATTTGTTTATGTGATTGTTAAGAGCAATGATTTGTGGGTCTGATCTGTTTTGTTTGCAAATATGGTATGGTGATGGATAAGCTTGCAAATATGCATGGGTAATTCCTTTAAGGATGAAGAATCTGTCAGCATCCAAAATTGCCTTGATAAGGTGTTTGTTTGCCTCATGAACATTTGTGCTGTGGGATCTGCAGGAGATGAGATTCTCAACATGTTGTTTAAATGATGTTCAATCAGCCTTTTGGTAATTTGTTATTGTTTTAGTGAAGTGAGAGCAAGTTATTTTGGTCTTGTGATATGTACTGAGGTGGTGAGTAAAAGTAAGTGATCTGATGTGAGGGAGTGCATGTCTGCCAGCTAGTGCAGCAGTAGTGATATCAGGTGAAATAGGCTGTTGTGTTTGATTGGGTGGTAAATGTGTTGAAGTGTTTGTGTTTAGTGCAATGTAATGGGAGTTTAGCAAGATGTTTTTGATCAGTTGTCCTCTATGATCTTCGATTGGCAAATACCATAATGGTGAGTGAGCATTGACATCTGCTGTGATGATTGTGTTCGGAAGATTGGTTAATGTTATAAATGTGCTGGATAAAATGGCCTAATATAGTTCATAAATATATTCAAAATAAAACCATCAATACTACCACCACAAGTAAAAAAAATTACAGTAAAAAAACAGATATCATAGTAATACTAAAGTTTATTTTTAAAAGCATTAGCAAGAATACTAAATGAACATAAAGCTGTTAAGCAAAGGTAGGAAAGCTGCAATCTGCAAGCCAAATGCAGTTCACAAGATATTCCAATATGGCCTGCATGTGGGTGGGAAGAAGAATATTCAGTTTTTTTTCACAAAAAAAACTTTAGAATAAATCAACTTTTTTGCTCTGTATCTGAATTGCCTTAATTTTTTTAGTATCACCAGTTTTTTTAACAAAAAATGGGAATTTAGAGATGGCTACAAAGTAAAGATCTTTTTTTTAGCTATCACTAGTTTTTTGAGATAAAAATTTGCCACATTATGTTATAATTTTAGCAATGTAACATGATCAAACTTCAGGCAACCATCAATAAAATTTAAGCATAACTGCATTACCCCCCAAAATTTTAAGTAACCTGCACCTAATTTTTCATTTTGGCATGCAATTTGCATGTACAATCCGGTTTCACCACCTTTACTGTAAAGTATTATAGCAGAGAATTTTTGAAACAATCAGTGCACAATGGAAATAAAAAAGTATAATTATAAAATAGTATAGCTTCTAAGTAAAAGATTAAAAATAGTTCACAAATAATTCCAAATTTATTATAGTTAAAATAATGAGATAATGCTGACACAAATCAAGATTTACAAGTTTGATATCCATAACTAAAAAACTAAAGCTATTCATTTTCAATTAACAGTTTATACATAGCCAAAGCTAACTTGAATCTTGAGAAGTACCAATTTCATCATTAAAACAGATTGGCATAATAACAAAAAAATTTAGAAGATGAAACTTCTTAAAATATAATGCAAAGGAAAAATATTACACCTTGATAAAAAAAAATTATTTGTTACGAATTATTAAAAATAATTATGTAAAAGCAGATCGGATTTAAAAAACTCGAACTGCGCACGTACTGCAGAAATATATGTACTGTACATTCCGTTATATAATAATCGAATTTTATTTGATACCGTATATTTTTATATTAAGATCATTAGGAAGTAATTAAATTTTTTGTTGTTTCTAAACTTGTACTTTAGCTGTTTATCAGTGAAGTTAAAAATCAACAGTTTTACGCGTTTAATTCTTTTCTGTACTATACCGTTAAATAAAATTACCCTAAAGATAAACCAGTTAAATGCATAAACCAGGAAATTAAATAAAATTTATACCGTCAGAAGAACCAGGTACTTACCCTTATTGTTTTGCTATTGTATATTGACTATGGTTTTATTTAGGTGGTTAACTTATGGTAATTCACCAACGATTACAAACCCGGTACTTTCCCTTGATAGGTTTCCCTGGTTTTATTATTACAAACCATCGAGTTGAGTTGATGCTAATGATACTAATGATGCTAATGTTTCGTTTTTAAAATTTTTACGCAGCGCCACAAGTGTTGGGAGTGGTAATTTCAATAATTGCTATCAGGGATTCCTGTTGATGGTTTTGCTATAATTAACTACAGAGTTTTGTCTCAGGTGCCCACCAACGTTGTAATCGGGCAGTATAAAAAAATTGTTGAATAAAATTAAAATTTTGTATTTAACTAACGTTTCAGTTTTTGCCAAAAAAGTATAGGATTTTTAAGTTAGAAGAGAAAATCCGTGCATCCAGTGGCGGCTGGTAAGTAAAAAAGCAAAGAGGTTCTGCAATCAGTGGCGCGGGAAATTTTTTGGAGGTTGGAGCAATTTTAAAAAGGTTAATTTTTTGGTGAAAAAGACAATCTCAACAGACGCAAATTTTAAGCGTAGGTATAATCATAGGCGTAGCAGCCAAAAAAAGTAGGGGATGAAGTTTGGCCGAAATTTTGTGAGATTTGCCCGAATCATGATTATTTAGTACTTTATGGACAACTTGTTTGAGATCCTTGGATGAAGACTAAAAAGAAAAAAAACTTTAGTTAGAATTTGTCTCAGATTTTTTAATTTTTGTCCCAAAACCATGATGTTTTCTAAAAAAAAGTCTTTCCCTAAATTTGGTAAGTATTACCAAATTTTTCATATCGCTACCAGAAAGGTTCTGTTTTTTACCAAATATTTTCCGGTCACTGTCTAAAAAATTATGCTTGCTTTCCTGCAAGTCAGGAGGATAAATATAGAGATAAAAATAAAAAATAACATAAAATTTTGCCCAAATTTTGGGAACTTGTGAGGCAATCGCCCTCCTTCCCTTTCCGTCGTACAGCTATGGATATAATCGAAAACAGTTTTATTAAAAAAATAGTCAAGACCAAAAACTCAATCAATAAAGGTTTTTAGATTTGGACCGCGGCCTTTCATTTGCTTGACTCGCAAATATTTTTGATTTACTCAAAAAGATGGAACGTCTCTTTTGAAAATGAAAACTTTTTCTATTTTATTTACCTTCATTTTGCACTGCAAAAATTTACACCTTCAATTCCAACCAACGACATACATTACCGCGATAGGAAACTCAATCATGTGGCCTGATTTTGAGTTGCCCGCTAAACGCTTGAAAGCACACACCTACTGTACTTTAGTTTAGTCATATGGCTTTTTATTCTTTTTGATTTACGAACTTAATAAATTAATAAAATCAAAAAATCAAAAAAAGTCAAAAATTTATCAATGAAATAAAATAATAACAAAAGAATATTTTTGTAATTTTTTTTAGCTTATTTTGTTTTTTTCCCACAACTGATCACTTTTGACCAAAAAAGTTTTGAATTTTTTCTTTGTTTTTTGTAAAATTACTTGTTCCATTTTTGGAAGATTGGACAGTTCTGACTAAGCTATTTGTTGTGTTTCGCTTGGTAACCAAATATTTGTTATTGTGTTATTTCTTGCGTCGGAACATATTGAAATCAAACCTAACGTTATCGTTTACTTTGGAATTATCAAAATACCCATTTTATGAAATTTATGTAGCCTAATTTTTAATAGATAAGAGAAGCGTAGAAACAACTAATGCAGTACAGAGATAGTTCAACATCAGAACATCAGACATATTTGTCATGGAAAATTACGAAGCATTTGTGAAGCAGAACCTCACACTGGTTGGACATGGTTCTTGTATTTTTTTGCATAGCTTGCAACATGCCTGTTTGCCAACAGATATGCAAATATGCACAGATCCTGAGAATCTAATACTGTCTATCGGCATTCGGTTGAGTCCTGGTCAACTTGATTGGTCTGGTACTTTCCCAAGTACTGCAAAGTTCGCACATTTCCCTTCTGAACTGAAAGTGATTCATGGTCCCAACAATCTTTTTGTGTAGCTTCCAAGCAGCAACAACGGACATGTTTAGAAAGTTTGCAAATAAACACTACCACCATTTTTGCTACGCAGTCGGGGTCGGTACTTACTAAGAAAGCGATCACCCATGTATTTATCATAACTTTCCACCATTTAGGGTTTCCTGATATTTATTTTGCTTTTCTTGGCGGCACTCCACCTTCGAACCGTGTTTTTAGGTTCTGTACCTTCGAAATTGCTCACAATGCAGACTGGCCTGTTGTCATTCTATTGACACAAGATTACCTCTCTATCGCTGTAGGTTTCAAATACTTTGCGCTGGTTCTTTTTCAATACCGCTGGAAGAGACAATGGTCAATTTTGTGTTCTGTTTTGGAGAATAGTTCCGGTACATTTTATGCCTTTTCTTGCCAAATCTCTACAAAGGGCTGTTAAACTAAAAAAATTGTCCAAAAAAATTGCATGGTTTGAATAATTTTTGAGTACCGTAAACCGGGGTGAATAGAAACAAATTTTTGGAATGAAATTGTTTTGCATATTTAGTTTTAGATTTATTGCAATTTATTACTTTTACATACTATTCTGTTTATAGGTATATCATAGAGTGTAAACAAACATTAAGATTGTTTTTGTAACTGTTTTACTTAAGTTGATATTTGGGGGTGTTTGAAAAGCTTGCAAAAAGGCAATTTTACAAACTGGAACAAACTTTTGTCTCCCAGAAGTGATCACGTGAGTTGGACATTCGACACATCACTAAAGATTTCCATTGTGGTAAGTAGTTTGCTTTCTTCTATTTTATTTTGATATGATTCATGTAGGTTTGCAAAGAGCGTAAAATGTTGTAGTCTGACGACATTTTTTGAATTTTCCGGCGTGAATAGGAACACAATGGGTCGGAAATACAAACCAAATCTTCGAGGAAAGAAATATGTAAAACACACTCGTGAGGCTATTAATAGTGCTTTAGCAGATCATCGTCGTGGTATGTCATTTCGGCCATGCTCTCGAAAACAGGGAATTTCAATAGCAGTTCTGTGTAGGAGGGCATGTAACCCACGTATAAAAACTCAAGGAGGGCAAACTGCCTTAAGTAAAGATATATTGAGGAATTTATGGCCAGCAGAATTGCTACTTGCTCAGCTTGGGGTATTCCACTGGGTAATACTGATGTATGATATCTCGTGAAAGGATATCTTAATAAGCGTGCCTTGACTATTTCAAGGTTTAAAAACAACATGCCGAGTAAGGACTGGGTGGATGCTTTTGTAAAGAGAAATAAAGAGACAATTTCCCATCGGGTTTGTCAAAATATAAAGCCAGCAAGAGCAAAATTGTCACCATCCACTGTAAAATCTTTTTTTACTAATCTTTCACAAACCCTTGAAGGCGTTCCCCCATCAAACATTATGAACTATGACGAGACCAACATACAGGATGACCCAGGGAAAAAAAAGTTATTTCAAAACGTGGTATAAAATTTTTCAAACGTGTGATGGACCTTAACAAATCATCAATTTTAGTAATGTTTACTGGTTGCGCCGATGGAACCCTACTTCCACCTTATGTATGCTACAAAGCTGCCCACTTATATGAAGCATGGATAGTTACCGCCAGGGACTAGATATAATCAATCAGCGTCTGGTTGGTTCGAGATGCATATGTTTGAAGATTGGTTTGAGATCATTGTGTTGCCATACTACTGTACTTACGGGTTGAAGGAAAAAAGTACTGATCGGCGACAACCTCAGTTCCCACTTGTCCGTGGGAGTTATCAGAAAATGTGAACAAAACATCTTTTTTGTTTTTTGCCAGCTAATTCAACACACTTACAACCCCTTGATGTTAGTTTTTTTTGTCCGCTTAAAAGATCCTGGAGAAAAATTTTAGAAGACAAAGAAAGAAGTTGTCGTGGAAAACACTGCAGTATAGCAAAAGACTCATTTTATCTTCTCCTAAACCGCTTATACAAAGATGTGTGCTCCAACGCTGTAGCCAACTTAAAATCAGGTTTTGAAAAATGCGGTTTGTTTCCTTTAAATGTGGAGAAGTCCCTTGCTGATTTGATCTAATCTATTTTCTTTCTAATGACTAAGCTACGTTGTCCAATTGACGGGAACGCTCAATCGAAGTTCGGCTTGAAATACAGTGTTTTTCGATCTACTATAGTCCTCTACCGATCAATTTTAATCATGTGTCGATCAATTTTAGTCACTACCGATTAAATTTAGTTCTGTGTCGACCAATTTTAGTCATGTACCGATCAAATTTAATCTTGTGTCGATCAATTTTAATCGTGTATCGACCAAAAATAGTTATGTCGACAAACTTTATTTTTATTGGTAAATAAACAATTTTGAAATATAATTTTTACTATAAGTTTTTTTGTTAATTAAATTCTACTGTATATTATCAAATATATAGATATATAATATAGGGTCTCTGTATTAGGTCACCACAATATTAGGTCTCCAAAATTAGGTCTCCATAATGTAGTCTCTATAATAGATACAGTATTAGGTCTCCATAATATGGTCTCCATAATATAGTCCCCATAATATTGGGTCTCCATATAGGATCTCCGATAGGTCTATATACCTATCTATATATACATTATGGAGACTATATTATAGAAACCTAATTATAGAGATTATATATTATGGAGACCTAATACAGAGACCTCATATTATTTATATATGTATATAGACCCCATCGGGAGACCCTATACAAAGATACTGTATCTATAAAAGTTTTTGCAAAACGAAATTGATTGCAAAAAAACGAATTTGATTGCAAAAGAACGAATTTGATTGCAAAAAGAACGAATTTGATTGCAAAAAGAACGAATTAGATCGAAAAATACAGGTATTCTAAAAATCTAAAGTGAGATTTGAAACGCAAAACCTAATTTTTTTGTTAAATGAAGCACATACGTAACATAGCTAGACCATCTAAATATTCAAATAAATTCTTTGAGGTATTCTAGAAAATTATGATATTCTTACAACGTTTGCTATTAAAAATGCAATAGTTGTAAGACTTTACAGTAATTAACAAAAAAACTTATAGTAAAAATTATATTTTAAAATTGTTTATTTACCAATAAAAACAAAGTTTATCGACATAACTATTTTTGGTCGGCACACGATTAAAATTGATCAACACAGAACTGTCGTGATTCGTGTATGCCAAATGCGTGGTTGCAGCGTGCTTGCCTTATATTCGAGTCTATGCTTTTATTTTATCAATCGTGTCCGCTTCCCATAATGATTATCGTGTGAAATTTTGTAACAGTGTTCCTGTGTCCAACGGTAAATGATTAGGATTTCGGTGATGCTTGCTATATATATACGGACGTGGCTGTATACCATTTGGGAGACAGACAATAAACTATAAGGAACGTTACGCTGCTGTTTTGGGACGGAGATGTGTAATTAATTAATAAACTCTGTTAAAATAAGTTTTGCATGTGATATTGTGTTAGGGTTAGTTCAAAACCAAACTCCTAATCCTAACATTTTGGTGACCCCGACGGTTTTTGAACAAAGGTAAGAAATAATTTTAAGCAAGAGAAGTTTACGACGCCAATTTTTCTGTTATCACAAACTCTGTGCGTCATTTTGCCCGACATACTTTTCTTTTAGCCCTTGAAGAACTTTCCACACCTTTCATAACCATCATGCTTATTCTAATCCAAATTTTAACAATAATGTGCATTTTTTTTGTGTGTGTGTGTCTTGTTTTATCATACTGTCGTTTCTTTTATAGCTGTTATATAAATGCATGCTTAAATTCAATTTTTCAAAGTGTATTACTTTATTTGTATCAAACAATTACGCAGATCGTTGTCGCTTGTGTTTGTTTTGCAGTGCTCAGCCGTCATCATCTTGCACAACACCGCCACCTCACGACCATAACGTCACAACTTCAAACAAACATCCGAATTGCACCAAACTTCATTTACAAAAGACGATGCCATTTCAATGACTTTCAAGAAAATAACCGAATTGGAACCTAACTACTATATTGAAGATGCAAGCGAAGATATCAAACAGTTCCTATTTCTCGATGACGGACTTTTAACACTTACTTCCAACAACTTGATTGTTATAATTTTCTTAACTGTCGAATAGTTTCAAAAATACTTTTTACTGTTGGATGTGTTTGTGATGCAATGTCAATTTTTATAATTTTGAATTTATGTATAATTATATCAAGCTATGGATTGAAAACTACATGTCTCATTTTAATAATATTCAACAATCATAAAATATAATATATCCAAGGTGATTTAAGATTCGTCAATAACGTTATATTGGAAATAGAAATTAATATTGAAATATATTGGAAATATTTTTATTTTTGGCAATATAAACTGTCTTAATGGTGCGATTCAAAGTTATTTTCACAAACATTTCACTTACAATTTCACAACACATACACTTCATCACTCCAATATTTCGTGTTTTACATATCACACACACAACCCAACATTTCCATATTATGTTTTTAATGTTTTAGTGTTTGAATTATTGGTTTTAATTTGTAATTTGATTTGTCCTACAATTAATTTTTCAATTTCTTAATAATTTTTTAATTATTTTGTATTTCCGTATTTTCATTTTCAAATTTGCGTCCACCAATTTTTTTTGCAACTAGGGGGAGAATGTCGTGATTCGTGTATGCCAAATGTGTGGTTGCAGCGTGCTTGCCTTATGTTCGAGTCTATGCTTTTATTTTATCAATCGTGTCCGCTTCCCATAATGATTATCGTGTGAAATTTTGTAACAGTGTTCCTGTGTCCCACGGTAAATGATTAGGATTTCGGTGATGCTTGCTATATATATACGGACGTGGCTGTATACCATTTGGGAGACAGACAATAAACTATAAGGAACGTTACGCTGCTGTTTTGGGACGGAGATGTGTAATTAATTAATAAACTCTGTTAAAATAAGTTTTGCATGTGATATTGTGTTAGGGTTAGTTCAAAACCAAACTCCTAATCCTAACAGAACTAAATTTGATCGGTAGTGACTAAAATTCTATTAAATTGCAAGCGGACAGCAATATCTTGACATCTCCGGAAGCAGGTCGGGGTAATTGCTTACCCTATATATTAGCGCCTCCGTCGCTTTCCTGCGAGTCAGGAGGATAAATATAGAGATAAAATAAATAAAATAAATAATAAATAAATAAAATTGATCGACACATGATTAAAATTCATCGGCAGAGGACTAAAGTAGATCGAAAAACATTGTATATTGAAGCGCTATTTCGTAATTCTAAACAAAAGACACAAAACGTAAAAAACACGACAATGATGAATTTAAAATTACCAACTTACTAAAATTGTTTCCAACGCAGCCCCAAATTTAGATTAGAACAAATAATAACTAACAATTCTGAAACGGCAAAAAAAATTATCACTAGATTCAACAACCACTATGACTTCAAAAGCTGCTTTTTTTTGATTGAGCTTGTAGAGAAAAGAACAACTTGAGAAGATGCGATTTAGATAGAAACAAGCAAACAAGCAGTTTGAATCTTTACCAATTTGTTAAATCTGAACCAAATCACTTGCAGTGCTCCCTCATGTTCCTACAGGAGACGATAATGTTGCAAGTGATTCCATTTCTGCAATGGATGATAACTTAATTGCAGTTTTGCAAGAAATGCGTTATGGTGATTCAACAAAAGTTAAAGCGTAGAGACAGAAAAAACTGCAAGTAGCGCCAGGAAAGAGTGTTGGGTCGGCTGACCTTCCGTCCACATCTGCTGATAAGAGTCTTGAAGACAGTGATGACCAAGACAAAGAAGACCAAGGTGCTGAAAAAGACGATCACTTCAGTTATTCCGTGGGAAACTTTGTAAAATTTGTTTAGGAAGGAGAATATTTTCCGGGAAAGATTATATCCATAAACGACGATGGATGTATGATGAAGTCCATGGCCAGAAGTGGTTTCAACTGGAAGTGGCCCCAACATGAGGACATTATGCTTTATCCGTTTTTTGATATTATAAAGAAAATTGCTCCTCCAGTGTCAAAAAAACGGGGAGCTTTTTCTGTTCCAGAACTGAATGAGATCTGGGGACTTTCAAAATGATTAAAATAATTTTGACATTTGATCTCTGTATTTTAATTTGATTGGTTTTTGGGCTGATTGGCTTAATCATTAAAATTTCGTTTCGTTATTAATTTGTTTGCTACTCAAGAGCGTCCCCATGCAGTCAATATTGTTTAAATGATTAGCCGCATGTTTAAAAATGTTCCTATTCATACATTGATGGGGTAGACTGGAGATAACCATTTGATTAAATGGTTATCTCCAGTCTATTGTTATTATATTATAACAGCTGTTTCTATTGACACCAAAATCAGGGGTGAATAGGAACACCACATTTTTTAAAATAACTTTAACGGTGAAACAGAAAAAAAAGCTTTTTCTATCTACATCTCTACAGAATAGGATTCCAAACAATATGACACATAAACTTCATTGCTATGATCAATACAGAAAAAATAGCAAGAAAAAATATGTCAAAACTGTTCCTATTCATCCCGTTTTACGGTGCTTCAGTTCTCCTAAAGGCTCACTTGAATACATATCTTTGCCAGTGTATACATCAAAGCTGAACGGATTGCCTTGGGCAGATGCAAGAAACCATATCTTCATCCCAAATTTCACTGTCTTATTTCGCATATGCATTTGGTAGAAAAATGCCGATAGTAAGGAACCATTTTTTTATCAATGGACAAGTGTCGGAAAAAACTCTGGACCGATGAAAATGTCTTTGCATTAGTTTGGATACGTTCTGACCTTTGCAAGTTTGTTACCCTGCTGTAGGTTATCGTTGTCAGCAAGATAAAAATATCGTTTTATTTTTTAAAATCTGTTTCGTGATATTTTTTCTTCACAAGGTTTTTCTTTCTTTCTTTTCTTTCTTTCGTCAACATCTTCATCATTGCCGCAGCATAGATGCTCCTGAGGATGGGTGTGATAGCCACTCAATAAAACAGTGCCAAAAAAAGCATCCAAATCAGATTGCGGCAAATAAATGTTTAATTTAGCTTTTGTTTTGCGTATCTTTGTTTCGTTCAAAAGGTATGGCAGGTAAAGGTAACAAAAACAAAAGCAATAAAGATGAATCAAGCGCTAGCCCTGGTCGCAATGAGAAAAGCAACTTTACTGATCCTGATCGACAAAATTTTTATATAAAATTTACGATACGGTTGCAAGCCTGACTAAGCAAGTTTCTAAACTGCAAAAAAGACTGAAGAAAAGGGACCAAAAAATTGAGGAACTGAAAACAGAAAATGAAATACTCAAACAGGTCTTAAACATAAACACTCTTGAGATTGACAATTTGCAGCAATACTCCAGAAGAGAGAACATAAGAATTCATGGCATACCTAAACCTAAAGATAAGAAGGATGACGGTGAAAAAGTGGTTGTCGAGTTGGCTGAAAAGCTGGGCATCACCCTAGAAAGCTATGATATCCAGCGGGCCCACCGTTTGGGTAGAATGAGATCACCAAGGGCGAAACCGCATCCTATAATTGCCAGATTTGTCAAATATCAACATAGAAACGACATCTTGTTTTCAAAATCGAAACTAAAAGAATTCAATGACGAAAAATTTAAAAACGCATTTATTACTGAAGATTTGACGCCACTTCGCTCAAAACTTCCGAATTACGTGAAAAATGACTGCGAAGGAAAATTCGTTCTCAGCCACACATACAATGGCAGAATTTGAATGAAGAAGTCTGCTCTTGAACAAGGTGTCCTAACTGATGGAAGCAAAGATGAGGGTACTGGTAACTGGATAGTGATTTCGTCTCCAGAGGATCTATTTCGACTTGATATTAATGTGGACTTTGCCAAGCCGGACTACAAACCAATGCTTTTCAATGAGGTTAGTCATTGTGATAGTGAAGGTTCAAGCAGCGAAAGCCTTGAATAGGCCTAGTTGTCTGCGGCTTGAAAAACGCAGTCTAAGTACGTATAATTGTATTGCAAAATCTTGATAAAATGGAGAACCAACCAATTTGTATTGTGTGTGCGAAAGCTTGCTTAACTGTAAATGACCACATAACTTGCACTGACTGCTCGCGTAGTTTGCACAAAAGTTGCTTGACTTCTAAAGTCAGTGATACTTCATTTACAAACAAAAAACTTGTCAGCAGCTGTTTGCTTTGCGACTCACGAGCGGTAGATGCAAGTTTTGACAAGCATTTTGATTCAACAAGACCTGATAACTTTATTTTAGGAACTTGTAATGAAAATACAAATTATTGCGACTTTTTTAACAATTGCGAGTATTATGATATTTCGTCGTTAAATAATGTGGTAAAATATAAAAAAGATGACTTATTCATCATGCCTTTCAACATGCGAAGTTTACAAAAAAATATTGACAAGCTTTTGGCCAATCTTTCTGAAACGCCAGATATCATTTCAATATCAGAAACAAAAATTACTTATGGTCAACCAATAGTTAATGTTGACATTACTATATATGATTTCATTCATTGTGATAATATTACAAAAGCTGGTGGGGTTGGCTTTTACGTAAAACAAACTTTACCTTACAAACAAAAAACTGAAATAAATATTGAATTGAATTTTGTGGAAAACATGTGGATTGAAGTTAAAACTACCACAGAGCCAATAGTGATAGGGGTAATTTATCGACATCCCACTACACTTGTTAGTGACTATGAATGCTTTACCACAAATTTATGTGATATTTTTGCTGAACTACGTGCCAGTAATACGTTTTTTTACACTGTCGGTGACTATAACATTGACTTAATGCAAATCAATGTCAATCAAAACTTTCGAAAGTATGTGAATGATATCTTGAGCACCTCAAGCAAATGTGCCTTTGATCTCCCGACTCGCGTAACAGATCACTCAAGAACATTGCTCGACCACGTTTACGTGAACGATCCAAAACACTTATACACTAGTGGTGTACTCTTGTGCGATTTGAGCGACCATATGTCTACATTTGTTTGTATTTCTGCCAAAAAGTCTCGTGTTAAAAGCACAAAACGGTTTCTAATTCGAGATATGAAAAAATTTAAGTTAGAAGATTATTTAATGACACTTGGTAATAATTTAAATGCTGCCAACCTAGACAGCATTGATTCGGTTCATGATGCTTTTGATAAATTTGAAGAAGTGTTTAAAAACACGGTAAATAAATTTGCCCCTCTGAAAAAAGCTTCAAGAAGAAAAAAAAAGCTTAGTAAAAAACCATGGCTCTCACGTGAACTACTAAATTTGATCAAACAAAAAAACAAACTTTTCAAACAATTACACAAGAAATTTGATAAAGACATTTTCGAAAATTACAAAAACAAAGAGATGGTTTAAATCAAAAAATTATGAGTGCTAAAGAAGCGTACTACAAGGATTTGATTGACGACAACACAAGTAACTTCAGTACGCTGTGGAAAATTATTGGTGAGCTAGCCAATTTGAAGAAAACCAAAAATACATTTCCCAGTGAGATAGTCACAGACAATGATGTGATAGATGATCCTCAAAAAATTTGTGAAGCTTTCAATGTTCATTTTGCGACAATTGGAGAAAAAACAGGGAAAAACATTAAATCGCATGAATCAACCCCTCCTCTATTACCCAATTCACCTAACTCGTTCTTTTTCTCTCCTGCTACTCCTGAAGAGATTTACTCACTTATTGGCAATATAAAAATAAAAAAGGCAGTTAGAGAAAACGACATAGACAATAAACTGTTAAAATTAAGTAATACAATAATCTCTCCATTCTTAAGCAGCATTTTCAATTCCTGTATCCAACAAGGAGAATTTCCTAATTCCTTGAAGATTGCAGAGGTGGTTCCTGTTTTCAAAAAAGGAGATTCTAATTTGCTCACAAATTATCGTCCGATTTCGATCCTTTCCCAAATCAGTAAAATTTTTGAAAAACTTATATACAATAGAATCAACGATTATCTAGAAAAATATCATTTAATTTCTGACAAACAATTTGGTTTTAAACAAAACTCTTCTACGTCTCATGCTATCAGCAATATTTATGAAAAATTAATACAAAATTCTGATAAAAGAATGTACACTTGCTGTATCTTCCTTGACCTCACCAAAGCCTTCGATACTGTGAATCACGATATTTTGCTGCACAAAATGAAAAATTTTTATGGATTTCGGGGATTGGCTTTTAAACTGATGCAAAGTTACTTGAGCAACAGAAAACAATATACAAAAATGAATAGCTTTATGTCCGACCGTTCAAAAATTGAATACGGTGTACCACAAGGCTCTTCCTCGGGCCGCTACTTTTTCTTCTGTACATCAATGACCTTCCTTTGGCTAGTCTGTTTGACACCATTTTGTTTGCCGATGACACATTCTTGGCCCTGTCAGACCACAACCTATATAAACTACAAAACAGAGTGAACATAGAACTGAGTAAAATTGATCTCTGGATGAAACAAAACAAGCTTTAGCTGAACTATTCAAAAACTCATTATTTATTGTTAGATAAGCAACTCAATCGCTCATGTTCGACAAACTTTAATGTATCCTTAAATTCAATTAAAATAAAACGAATTAGATCGGTAAAATATTTAGGAATTTATTTTGACGAAAACCTGAATTGGTCTCGTCACATCCAACATCTATCATTACAACTAGCTCGATATTCTGGATTGATGTACAGAATTCGAACATTTTTAGATCGGAAGACTTTGTGTATGCTTTACTACTCGCTTATTTACAGTCGTATTTAATATGGAATAGTCATATGGCGTACAGCTAACCAAACACTAATGCATGAACTTAACGTGAAACTAAATAATATAGTTCGTACCATAACTTATAGTAGCAAATATTGTCCAGTAACCTCTTTATATAAAACATTGAATTTTTTGAAATTAGATGACATTTATCGACTTGAACTAGCCAAATTCATGTATCAGCTTCATAATAAAAAATTTAAGACTGCACTCAAAGACTGCTTCGTTGATATCACAAAAATTCACAGTCATAATACTAGAACAAAACGCAACCTAGTATACTTCAAACTTCGCGTTCAAACGTCAGCAGGTAAAAAATCCCTGACGTACAGAGGAACTGAATTATGGGGAAAAATTAAACCTAAAATAAAGGAATCATCGGGGATATCATTCAAAAAAAAGATAAAACAAAAAGCAATTCAATACTACATACTACATTAACCCTTTTTGATCCAGTTTCTGGAGATATAAATTTTATGCTGTTGTTTCATTGTGTATCAATTTTCGTGCCGTATACTTGTTAAACTGAATTTTGTCTAATTCATTCTTGCCGTCGCATTAGTTGAACTTATTAGTGTGAACATACAACAATGTTAAGTTATTTACTATATCATTTCTTCTACTTTGGCTAAATTCTATGTTTTGTTTTGTTTTGTTTTGTTTTTTTTCCGTTTTTTTTTTGTTTTATTCTTTTCTTCTCTGTCAGGAAGCATCTTGGATTAAAAAACCTTCGGGTTCGTCGATGCTTCCTGGCCTGAACAAGTGTACTGTAATTTGATTTAAATGTGTTGTTTTGCATGCGTTCTAACTGATCAGGCGAATAAACTGTGTTGCGACGGATGATGTGCCAAGCTGTGAGGTCCCGTCAAGAAGGCCCGCTTGGCAAAAAGATTATTATATGTTTTAAATTTTGTTATTTATTGTTTTCTTTCTGTTCGATCTCTCGCGGCGCATAATTATTGTAATTTGTTTTCTCTCTGTTCGTTCTCTCGCGGCGCGAATTTTGTTCTTAAAAAGCTTTGTTTGAGTAACTTTTCCATAGCATTTCTTAATTTAGAATTTTCCTTCGTTTGACGTAAAAAACAGTTTATAGCGCCGTAAAAATGCGTTGTATCTGGGTTTTTCATCCATTCAACTTGGTCAATTTTAGCTTAGCTAGTTTAGGGTTAGGTTAGTGTTTGTTTATACGCTGATTTAGCTAGAGTAGGGTTAGGTATGTTTTGTAATAAGTTTATTTCGTTAGTGATGTTTTTCTATTAATCCTTTTGTATTTATTTATTTTTCTATTTGAATAAGGTCTAGATCATTTGTTAATTCTAGATAAATTGTTACTGATTTCAAATAGTTTCTCGGTTAAGAATTGTGTAACCGAAATTGTTTTGACACATTTTCAAACGCCATTTAACCTTTGTTGATCCAAAACAATTTGAATTTTCGAATACCTGACTGCGCAGGTTGATATTGAACTGAAACTATATTGAACTGAAACTCTTCTTAGATTTTTTTCAAGAAGAACCTAATCTTATTGATAATCTTTTAACTCCTCGTGAAAATAATAACCTAAAGACTCTGCAAGATGATCTTAAGAATATGTGCCCTACAAAGAAAAAATCTAGACTTGTACGATGTTCGAGTTCTTTTTAATGAAATTCTTGCAGTTTATCCATATGAAGAATTTCAAAGATATTTACCATCATCAGCAATCAGTGGCGTACGCAGAAATTTGTGAAGGGGGGGGTTTTGGAGCCGAAAACACGATTGCTCTAAGTTAGGGGTTCCCAAACTGGGGCACATTTAGGTTTCTCAAAAGGTACATTATCAGAGAGAATATCCTTATTTAAGTTGAATTCCGTGTCCGGAAGAAATAATGGACTCAAATGTCTAGAATTTTCGAATCCGGTCGATTATAATTACGTCAAACAGGACAATTGAGAGGGAAGACTTTTTTACAGATCACCGTGATTTTGGGTTTGAATGGGGAAAATTTGTGGCTGCTGAAAAGGGAAGAGTTTTCATTTTTTAGAGATCACCTTGATTTTCGGCATGAATTGGGAAAATTTTTTGATTCAAAGTGAAGACCTTTTTTTTTAGAGGACACCATGATTTGAAACAATATCTACCCGGCTGAGGCCCACAAACTCGAACGATTTCGAAAAGTGGCCCGCAAGAGTGAAGAAGTTGGACCACCCTATTTTAGAGAAACGTCACAACATTTTGGGGGTAGATGCAAACCTGCTACAGTGTTCAAAGGGTACCGATCAACTAAAAGTTTGGGAAACCCTGCTCTAAGTGGTCCTGGTAATGGGCAAAAACTTTCAAAATTAAGCCTACATTCAAAAATAAAGTATTTTGGTTTTAAGACCGTCTTGCAGTAGCATGAATTTTTTTTTACCAAACCGTAAAACTAACTATTGAAAAGGCATGTGCAGGTAATTCAATTGTGATAAGAAACTTTCCAAAATAAAAGCAAGTCGTGTAAATGATGAGAACAATAGGTGAAACATCAAACGAACAAAAAAATAACCTCATTACTTAACAAATATTTAAAGTTTTTTTAAAGGCTTATATTCAAACGCCTGTTTTTTCACTTAATTTGTTAATTACGTCACCAGGGCAAGGCGTGTGGCTCCTATAAATGTTTAGTGATGCAAGTCCATTCATTCGAGTGGTAGCACTTGTGTTTCGTAAGCACGTTTTTCGTCTGCGTAATATGGAAAACAATTGTTCACTAGTGCATGTTGTCACTGGAAGAGTTAACAAAATGTCATCAATGTAAATATATGTGCGGAAAAGCATCGGAACTGCTTTCCTTGATGCTGCTCAACGCATTAGTTGGTCTTTCTGCTGCGTTCAACCGAAAAAGCTTCCTGTACCATAATATCAGTTCAGGCACTAGTTCTCCCAAGAATTTTGTTAAATCATTTTCGTAAAATTTTCCCAAAACTTGAATACTTTTAATTTGTTGAGGAGTTGATCCACTAGTTGGATCAGAAGAAATTAAACACTGAAATTCATCAATAATCGATTTGTGGGCTGTAAATCTTGCTTCGAGAGTGACAATAAAGTTATCAAGAAATGGAATAAAAATCCCTACTCTAAAATATTCTTCATCTGTTCAGCAGCAATATTGCATCGATTGGTCTGTCTTGAAGTAAGGCGTGGTGTTTCCAAAATAAAATCTTCGGCTTTGGCCGTTTTTTTGCGCAAAAATATAGAACTAGTGAAATTCATATTTGTTTTTTTCTCTAAGACACTTCAATTCATTTGCAATATCATGTGCTATGTTGACAGCCGCAAAAGAGTTTTTCTACTTTTTTTGCTTAACTTTGCACAAAACAACACTGTATCCAAAAACGTTTTTTAAAACTAAGAGAGCAATGCAAAATTCACTTTGCGTAATTGTCGAAAGCAACTGCAAAGCTCGTAATGAAGTTCCTCTCTGTCTGGCCATGCTTAAATTTCTGCCAAAGCTTCTACAACGGTAAATTGAAAATTTGAAAAAGTACTAACACTCTCGTGTCGATCGACCCATCTGATGGCACAAATTTGAACAAGTTTTTGAACTTTTGTTGTTGACGAAATCGTGTTGATGGAGTTGCGTAAAAATGTTTTGACGTTATGAAGCATTAAAAAATTTGTGAACTGAAGCTATTGTTTCCATGCAGTAATTTCCATTCCCATACTTAACTTTCAATATTTTACAAGTTTGAAAGTTTTCTTCACAGTGGCAACTGTACATTAGCTAACTTTAGGCGATAGAAAAAATTGCAAAAAGAAAAAATCGCAATTTAGGCGATAGAAAAAATTGATGCGCAAGCAGTAATTAAGTTTCAAAGTGCGGCAAACAATAGAAACCAAAATCTTATTATTGAAGTCTATTTATTACCACGTATATATGGCTAAACACCATTCTTCAAGGGGGGGTTTTGACCCCTGAAACCCCCCCTTGCGTACGCCTATGTCAGCAATCATTGTCCATCGCCCAGATTTTGATAGTGGAGTTATCAAAACGTTACAGCATACAGAAGCTGAGTTAAGTCCGGAGGAAATTTCTGCTGTGCGTATGCTAAAAGTGCAATCAATTGCTAGTCAGTCACAACAGTCTGATTTCTCTGAAGACACACATATTTTTGCCTCACTTTGCTTGAAAAAGCGAAAAATAAGTGATTTTCCTCGGCAGCAATATGTTGACTGTAGATTTTTGCTACCTACATCTAACATTATAGAGCGTTATTTTAGTAGCGCGGGTCAATCGTAATTACCGATGAATTTAGAAATGCATTTATTTCTTAAAGTTAATAGATCTTTCTGGGATCAGGAATTGGTTTCAAAAATATATATTGAGTAAAACTAAACAATAATATCTTTTAATTGATTGCATCATAACAGTTAGAAAAGTTGCTTTTGTTCATCTATAAAAATATTTTCATGTTAATAAATAATCTTAAATGTTTATAAGATTTTTTTTAAAAGGAAACTTTCAGAATATTTTTACTTTTTTTTAATATTTTTACATTTATAAACATTTTTTTTATTTTTGTAAAGTAATTTTTTTGTTTTTTTAAGAATTTTTTAAAAGAAACTTTTAGTTTTAAACAGATGTATTTGTGCCTCATTTCAATTTTTATTAAAGGATACCTTAAGCCTATAGGTCTTTTATTTTTTAATCTTTATGACTCATTATTATTTAATCATTATATATACAATATAATAATACTTATACAAAACTTTCGAATTACGTGTGCTCAAGCAAACAATGTAGTTATTTTAGCTAATAAATTGCAATTAATTGCAAATTATTGCAATAATTGATTGATTTACTTATCAATTAAAATTAATTGATTGATAAAAATATAATTAATTGGAAAGGTTCCAATCAATTTTTTCCAAGCCCTCTGAGACCAACTGCTTTCTCAAGCGTTATAAAACTTTTAAACATATTGTTTTTTAAGGTTTTTGCAATCAACGTTCTAATCCTATAAAAAATATAGCATTACAAAATGTTATTCGCTTGCAGGCAGTAAAGCAAATTCTAACTACTGTATTTTCTGTTTTATCAAACAACCAAACTGCAAGCTTATGCTGCTAATATATTATAACATATCGGTAGTGAAGTTTTTGCCTTCACGTCATCTAAACTGCAGACTGGAGAATATATTTCTCGTAATTTGTACTAATTGTTGCTTTGTGCCTCTATCAGCAGTGGTGGATATTGGGTGAGGCGAATGAGGCAGTTGCCTCGGGCCCCCCTTCGAAAATAGCACATACAGTTTCAATTCGCTGCAGATATTTTCTAGAGGTTATTATGAGGTCGGGACGAAAAGTGGGAAATATAGAGATCGATTCTAGATGAAGACCTTTTTTTTTTTTTTTAGAGAACACCATGACTTTGGGAGCAAAATAGGGAAATCAGAGATCAAATTGAAGCGAAGACCTTTTTTTTAGAGAACACCTTGATTTTGTGAGGAAAATAGGGAGATCAGAGATGAAACCGAAGGAAAGACCTTTTTTTGTTTTTAGAGATCACCACGATTTTTGGAGAAAAATGTGAAAGACGAGATCAAGGCTCTTTTTCTTTTTTAGAGAATATCAATTTTTGAAAATCCTTGCCTCGGGCCCCTGAATTTGAATATCCACCACTGTTATCGTTTAGTTGCCGTCTCCCTATTTGCAACCTTTGCTCTATTTTGTCTTCAATTATTATCAATTGTTTCTTTTGGGTGCGAATAAAAACAAACTACTACTACTATTACTACACTGTCTATCAGGCTTTATGACTTTCTAATCCAAGACTTTAATCAGTTCTTAAATGTTTCCAGTCTCATACAAAGACCTTTGTGACGCTTCATTACAGAAGACAGCTTTGTGTATTGTGCATTGTTAGTCATTTAGCAGTTTTGTTTACTGTGCATTGATTGTACGCTTCTTCCTTGTCGTAAAAACTCTGCTAGACATTGTGTGTCAATTGTATATTCGCCACTTCCCAATGTTCCAAAAATGGAACATCACAATACATTATAAAAAAACAGCACTTTATTTTCATTTGCCTGGCGTGAAAACATTCTTGTTTATTCTGCGACACATACTAAACTAGAAAATGTCTTTGAAACGCATTTTGAATTTGCGTGTGTTTTACGAGACGAAATAAAGTAACGCAAGCTAATTAGGTCAATAATATGGCAAACTTTGACCTCTTAATCAGCTTACACCAGCGTTTCTCTAACCTTTTTTTCTGCGACCCAAAATCGCTAAAAACAACGATTTACAAATACGACTGCGACCCAAATAAATTTGAGTAAGCGCTTATTGAAACAAAACGAAATTGTTACGCAAGCCAACAATGGTCGTCTAATTTTTAGCTGTATATATGTGGGCAGAAATTTGTTCGTGCACAAACTTATTTCGATTTCTTGATTTTCGGCTCAAAAAAGTAGTGATTTGTAAAAAAAAAAAAGGTCTTCATCTTGAATCTGACTCTGATTTCTTGATTTTTGTCTAAAAATCGTAATGCTCTCTTAAAAACGGGTCTTCACTTTTGAAATCTTGTGTGCGCAGATCTTTTTCTTTTACCTGCGGTAATTTACAAGCTTTCGCAACCCATCCGCATAGTCTTGGCGACCCACATTTGGGTCGCGACCCATGATTTGAGAAATGCTGGCTTAAACCTATTATTTCCAAAAACTAAAATGCTTATTATGTTATACCACGCTTCTACTTTACAAAAATAACAAAGAAAACTTGAAACTTTAGCTTTAAACACGTCAAAATAGCCGTTAAAAAAATGTTCCACTTTTGGGATATTGGGAGGTAATGTGTTAAGTATTTCGATAAAAAAACGTGATGAGAGCTAATTCGAAAGTTATTGCTTTCTTAAAAAAATAATTTTATAAGCTTTTTCAAGAAAAACCTGTAACTTTATAGGCCTAAATTTTATATCATTACCCAAACAACAATTTTGAGAAGCAAAAATTTTGCATCATATTAATCTGAAAATTGCCAGAAATGAAACCTAGCTATCGATTTAAATCTAGTTTTTTTTGTAACTGTATTTTTTCGTTAAAATTTGTTATTGAGATTTAAGAAAGTTTTTTTATTAACAAATTTTGTTTGCGCTTGGCGTGCAAAAGCAAAGCAAGATGGAAAAAGTTGCCATCCAGTAACATTTTATAGTTGCCATCCAGTAACACTTACCAAGCTCATGAACTTTTCAAGACTTCATTTAATCACGCAGATGAGGAATGGGAAATCTTTGGCCAATACGATTTTTTTATAAACCACTGCTAGGAATTTGTCATGAATATGAGTGCTAGGCAACAAGTTTTATAGCTCTATTAATGCCACGCAATGATAATGCTTTTTCCATCACGAAGAAACAAAAAAATAAATGTTTGTATCTTTGTGGAACCACCTATTATTCAATAAGTTTTATTTTTAAATTGAATCTGACAATGTTTTTCGCTTTAGATTAAATTATGAAAAGTTGAAATGCAACTATATGTAGCAACATATTCAAATTTAGTAGATAGGCCTATCACTTCCTTACCGGAAAAAAGCTTTTAGCCATCTTAACAAAGAAAAAAATAATTGTTAGCTTTCGGGGTTAATTTATGTATTTTGTCTATTTTTATGCGATATTTAAAAACTGAATCTTTGTTGCTGCTTTAATAAGTAGGCCCAAAATATTGAATTATTGCTACGTTTACTTTTGCGTGTGGTATCAAAATTAGAGGCCGTAGGCAAATCGTTAATATTGATTAAAAACAAAAAAGGACTTAAACAAGACCCTTGAGGAACACCACATGTGACTTTTAGGTTGTAGGACATTGTATTTCTGATATTAGTATGTTGAAACCGAACAGAAAGATAACTTTTAGAATGCTCCAGGGGTTTCTCTCTGATGCCGAAATTCATAAACATTTTGTGTAAAAGCAAGTCATGGTCAACAGTATTAAAGGGTTTTGACAAATCTAGGAAAATACAACAAGTATATAAATTATTTCGGTTTTCTTGATACCAGGTATATTATTAAAATATTTATTCATACTCTTCTGGTAAAATCTGAGTTAAATTGCTGTTAATTCTTTCTTAAAAAGTAAAAACAATAACAAAAACTCAACATTTCGGTGTACTATGATTCAGTAAACCTTCATCAGGAGATTAAGCAAAACACAAATATCATCCGCAATAAAACCACAGTGGTGCAAAGAAAGAAAAAATGTACTTTTAATATTTTTTCTTTTTTTGCACAACTGTGGTTTTATTGCGGATGTGTTGTGATATTGTGCAATAGATGACGTAGTGTTTTTCTTAAACGCTCTAATCTTAATCAGCGCCTTCTGCTCGAACAATTATTGGACGCGCGCATCTCCAAGCATAATTGTTACTAGTTAAATATGCGCCTTTATTTTGGTTTAGCAGTCAGTTCAGAGTTATCAAGCTACTACAGCAAACTAACTAAAAGCATTCTTTTTCAATACGGTTGTTTATTGGCTGAGTAAATTTTGTGAATATATATTATTGTTTTTTAATAAACCTGTGTATTCGTGCAAAGATACAACAGGCAAAAGTGGCGACGAGGATTCAAGGAACTCCACTGCGTCAAGAAAAAAAAAAAAAGAAAATTTGTTGATTTTGCATTACAGCTTGAATTGTCGACAATGAGTGAAATTTCTGAACTGATTTTGTTGTTAAATAAGCAACACCAAGAGCAGAACAAGCAACACCAAGAGCAAATGACAATGCTTCAAGAGCAGATAAAAATTTTACAAAGCAGCTTGAACAAACCGCGAGAAAATGTTCCAACACCGATGGCAAGTTTTCAACCATTCGATTCCACATCTGAGTTATGGACTGATTATTTGGCAAGGTTCCGAACATTCGTCACTGCTAACTCTATTCCCGACAACAAGCAAGCACAAATTTTTCGATGATATTTTGGTAAGTGGTGACAACGCAAAAGATCATTTGATGAACCTGCGAGCTTTGTTCAAAAGACTAGAAGAAAAAGGTCTTCGCTGCAACCGTGAAAAATGTGTTTTCGCCCAAGTATCAATTGATTACCTGGGTCACACTTTATCAAGTCGAGGAATTGCAAAAGGGTCCAAAGTTGATGCCATACTAGAAATGCCTACACCCAAGAACATTTCTACGTTAAAATATTTTTTAGCATCTTTGCAGTTTTATTCTAAATTCTTACCTCCATATTTTTCGGAAGTCACCGAGCCGTTGTACAAGCTTACACGCAAAGGACAACAGTGGAAGTGGGGTGAAGAAGAAGCGACATCTTTCAAAGAAATCAAACGGTTACTATGCACAGAGACTGTACTTGCGCACTATGACCCATCTCTTCCGTTGGGTTTATCTTGTGACGCCTCGGAATGCGGAATTGGAGCGGTATTATTTCATCGCTTTGCAGACGGAAGCGAGCGTCCGATTCTCAATATTTCTAAAATTCTATCGGCAACACAAAGACGCTACAGCCAAATACAGAAAGAAGCACTATCCTTAGTGTACGCTTTGAAGAAATTTCATCAGTTTCTCTACGGTCGTAAGTTTATTGTGGTTACCGATCACAAACCTTTAGTGACCTTGTTTGCCCCTGATAAAGGTACTCCTGCAATGGCCGCGAATCGACTTGCACGATGGGCATTACTAGTCCATCAATATGACTACACGGTGGAATACCGTAGAAGCAAGGACCATGGCAATGCCGATGCTCTTAGTCGCTTGCCATTTTCAAATGACACAAGTTTTGATGGGGAGGAGATGGAAGATGATGTCGATAGCGTTTGTTTAGTTCGAACAATCAGTCGATTTGTGAAGGAGGGATGGCCGCATGCATTTTCGGAAGAGCTTAAAGACTTCAAAAAGTTGGAAAATTCGTTGTCAACAGAGAATGGTTGCGTTTTTTACGGCTTACGGGTAATAATTCCTTCAACCCTACGTAATCATATTCTTAAATTATTACACCTTGGACATTTCGGCATGCAACGGATGAAACAACTTGCCAGGTCAACTGTCTATTGGCCTAGAATTGACTTTGACATTGAGGATTTATGTCGCAAATGCACTTCCTGTGGCCAATTTCAAAATAAGCCGGATAAACCTTCAATCCATCCGTGGATGATGCCAGAAAAACCATGGTCAAGACTCCACTTGGACCATGCGATCAACTTTCTGGGAAGAAACTGGTTAGTCCTTGTAGACGCTTATTCAAAATATCCTTGCATTCATCCAACAACCTCAACGTCTTCGAAAAGTACTACTGCTATACTTGAACAAGAATTTGCTCATTTCGGATATCCCCACACGTTGGTGACCGATAATGCCACAACATTCATGTCTCAAGAGTTCCAAGCTTGGTGCAAACAACGAGGCATTGTACATCTCACCGGAGCACCTTATCATCCAGCAACAAACGGTGCTGCCGAGCGTTTGATACAATCGTTCAAACAGGCATTGAGAAAATCCTCGTTACCTCCAAAGGAAGCTTTGCAAGAATTTCTAATGCAATATAGAAGGATTCCTTTTGCATCGGGACTGTCACCAAGCGAATTGTTGAATGTAAGAAGAATACGCACCAAAATTGACACTTTGGTTCCATCCATTCCGCATCTCCTGCAGGGAAGACAGTCTAGACAAGCGAGCAAGCATTCAAATGCTGAAGACTCGGAAGTGGTTTCGAAAGTCGAACATCATTACTCACTAGGAGACCCTTGTTACGCACTGTACTTCGGCCCTAGAAGAGATCGTGACCCACGATGGGTGCCTGCGATAGTTACGAAAGTCCATGGTACACGAAGCGTCAATGTACGAGTCATTCCTCGAGGACCAACTTGGAGAAGACATCTTGATCAACTTCGACCTCGATACGGTTCGGATCAAGATGATGATCCCTGTGAAATCCCAACGTGCTAAAATGTATATATATTTTTTTGTCGTAGTTTATTTGGGGAGGTGTTGTGATATTGTGCAATAGATGACGTAGTGTTTTTCTTAAACGCTCTAATCTTAATCAGCGCCTTCTGCTCGAACAATTATTGGACGCGCGCATCTCCAAGCATAATTGTTACTAGTTAAATATGCGCCTTTATTTTGGTTTAGCAGTCAGTTCAGAGTTATCAAGCTACTACAGCAAACTAACTAAAAGCATTATTTTTCAATACGGTTGTTTATTGGCTGAGTAAATTTTGTGAATATATATTATTGTTTTTTAATAAACCTGTGTATTCGTGCAAAGATACAACAGGATGATATTTGTGTTTTGCTTAATCTCCTGATGAAGGTTTACTAAATCATAGTACACCGAAATGTTGAGTTTTTGTTATTGTTTTTACTTTTTAATAAAGAATTAACAGCAATTTAATTCAGATTTTACCAGAAGAGCATGATAAAGATTTTTATATAAATTTTTATCAATATTACTGACTAAGGAATCATACATTGAACTGATAGAAAAATTAGTAGAAGAGTTTTTTCTAAATTCGAATTCAAATTGATTATTGTTTATGAAATTTTTTTTTGTGAGAAATTTGTACAATCGTTTGTAGAATAGTTTTTCCAATATTTTATCAAAGTGCGATAGAATTAAGATAGGGCAGTAATTAATTTATTTACATGGATCACCTTTTTTTATATCTGGGCATTATTTCAGCAATTTTCAAACTGTTTGGAAAGACTCCCGTGCTAAAGCAAATATTATATATATAACCTATATTGCTCAGTATTGGGGAAATAATAGATTTACTTAAGAAATTTTGCGTCAACATCCAAAAATCTGTGGACTTTGTGAGTTTTAAGCGAAGCAATGATACTTTCAACCTCTCTTGAAATAGTTGGATAGAAAAAAAAGAATCTTTGGCGTTTGTGGATGAAGAAACAGACAGAGTTTTTATTTATAGGTTTAATTTCATTGTCCATTTTTTAACCTATTGTAGCAAAAAAAAACTGTTTAGCTTATTTAAAATATCTAAATCATTTAATAAAACATTACCATAACCATTATGCAACTTCTCAGAGAGATTGTCGTTTAGTTTTGATATTACTTAAAGAATGTATAATCTTTCATAGTTTATTGCTATTGTTTTTATTGTCTAGTACTATAGTGTTATAATAATTACGTTTGACCTTTCAATCATCCGATGTAACACATTACGATAACGTTTATATTCATCAAACTTTCCATATCATAATGTCTGATAATATTTTTAAATAATCTGTTTTTATATCTAATTGATTTAACCAAACGAGCTTTAAGCTAAGGTTTTAATCTTAGTTTTTTTTGACGTCTACTAGCTTTTATTTAGTGGGGCATGTTTATTTACTATATTTAAAAATGAATTGATAAATTGATCAAAAATTTCATGAGCTGACATTTTGTCAGACATATTGAGTTGATTAAGTCTTTCCCTAAGGTCATTATTAAATTCATTAAAACTATGGTTTATGTATTTAATTGCATGTATTTGTCGTTTATGATTGAGAGAGAGAAACAAAAATTTTATTTGGTATAACCACAGCACAACATATGAGCAACTAACGAACTACCTAACAAGAACAAAAGTTACTCCATGGAGGCATCGAAAAAACCGTACAATTATTAAAGTCAAGGTGCCTCCACTTTTTCATGAAGTAACATGAAGTTAAACGTGAAAGGGCAAAAAATACCAAGCATAAAATGCTGTTGCTGATTACAGGAGAAAAAACAAAACAAAAACAAACAAAATGAAGAAAAAAAGCACATTAGGCCTATTGATACAATAATTCTAAAGTAGTATAATTCATTCAGAAAAATATAAAACTTTTTGTACATTTTCCAACTATTTTTAAATTGTGCTAAAAATTTAAAATGCTTTGATAAAAAATGACGATAGTCGAAAACGTTCAACTTTTTTAATAAACTTTGCAAACTAATAAAATGTTGGATTTTGCTTGCTATTATTTACAAATAGATTTTAAAAGTTACCTCTCTTCCTAAATTCTTTTAACTTTTTAAATAAAAATAGCAAATTTCTGCAATTCCATTTTAATTCATAGCTATAGAAAACTAAATAGCCTACTGCTTATTTACTTAGTTGATTTAAATTATATAATCCAGAATGTTAGAAAATCAAGTAATTGGGACATTCCATGTCAACTCACACCCTTCTTTTGCCAACCATCTCCAATTTTGCTGAAATTTGGCATGTTTGTAGTTTGGGATGAGAAAATGTCTCTCACCAAATTTCAAGTTTCTAAATCAAATAGTTTTTGATATATGAAGGTTGAAAATTAGACACAAAATCACCGCTTGAACGCCCCTGATCGATCAAAAGTGGCCCTTCTGGCTTTATTTTTGTTCGATTTTAAAGATGTTAACGTCATTGGAAAGCTCTTTTCAGCAGCTTTCCAATGATATTCATATCTCAAATGTAGCTATATAAATAAAAAAGTTATCATTTGTCGTGACCTTGTGACCTTGACCTCGCATGACCCCAAAACCCCCTCTAGACAAAAAAAGATTTTTCAATATTTTTGTTCCTCACATAGAGCACTATCAGCATGCCAAAAATCAAAGTGGATCGCTATGGGTTGTCAGGATATTTTTTAATAAAAAAAAAATTAACAAAAAACTTGCAAAAAATGATTTATTTGAAAAAATCGACAAGTTGCGAAAATATCAACAAAATTGCATCATTAGGCACACCTGTTCAATAAAATGCAAATATCTTAAAAACCCATAGAGATCCCACTTGGATTTTTGGCATGCTGATCAACGTTCCCTCTAAAGCAGTGTTCGTCAAACTGTGGGTCGCGACCCTTAATGGGGTTGCCACTCGCCTGAATATTTTGTGGGGTCGCTTTATTACTGGAATTCTGCACTTGAAATTCCTGAGCTAAAATGTGTACAGTTGTTCAAACGAAATTAATTGGTTTCTATATTGGTGATATTTTTCTGGCACCTTATTTTTTTGTGTGATTTCAAAAGCTGGTGGACAGAAAGCAACCACAATCATCCCATTAATAAATATAATTATTAATCCGTTTAAACGGGTTTTTATCAGTCCGTGTAATTAGTTTGTTCAGTTTACCATCTATAGCTATTAACATGTTAAATTTGTAGTTGAATCATTTTGTATTTGCTTTGGGGTCGCGTGTACTGGTATTGTTAATAAATCCTTTAACTTGGGTCGCTTTTTGTAAAGGTTAGAGAACACTGCTCTAAAGGCCCGTTTCCACTACGAGCGTGAAAAAGAGCATTCTTTGTTTTTTTATTGATCTTCGATTGAAGCGAGCGCAAAAAAAAATCAATGAAACAACAAAGAATGCTCTTTTCCACGCTCGTAGTGGAAACGGGCCTTTAGAGCTTGTTTAGCGCGCGCGGAACGAAAGGTCGCGTGAGCAGGGTGAATGTTCAAATGTACGATCCTGAGAACAGAATTCTCAAAAATCGATGTACGGAAAAAAAAGAGTTTGATCCTCTATGTGAGGAACAAAAATATTGAAAAATCTTTTTTGTCTAGAGTGGGGGTTTTGGGGTCATGCGAGATCAAGGTCACAAGGTCACGACAAATAATAACTTTTTTATTTATATACATGCATTTGAAATATAAATATCATTGGAAAGCTGCTGAAAAGAGCTTTCCAATGATATTAACATCTTTAAAATCGAACAAAAAATAAAACGAGAGGGTCACTTTGCTCAATCAGGGGCGTTCAAACGGCAATTTTGTGTCTGATTTTCAACCTTCATATATCAAAAACTATTTGATTTAGAAACTTGAAATTTGGTGAGAGACATTTTCTCATCCAAACCTACAAACATGCCGAATTTCAGCAAAATTGGAGATGTTCGGCAAAAAAATGCCGAAAAAGGTGTGACTTGACATGCAATGTCCCAATTATAATTGATTATATTGTGTAAACAATTAAAGTACGGCGTTAAAAATATGTTGGACGTAAAAACAAATTGAATTTCTGCAAGTTGTTCATTGGTTAATTTTTTGATATTAATTAAAATATAACCGAATTGTCTCAAAATGCTGGTACAGTGCTCGATAACCAGGTTAGAGCAATTTATTTAAATTAAAAACACTAAAATAAAAAAGTTGAAACCACGACAGTCTGTTTCATCCTTGAATTTGATTCTATTTGAATAAGGATGAAACAGACTGTTGTGGTTTCAACTTTTTTGTTGTAGTGTTTTTAATTTAAATTAATTAAAATATATATTTTTTTAATCTTGAATTTTTAGCTTTCTTATTAATAAATAGAATGTTTCACTTTAGTTGAAAAAAACTACGAGATATTTCAATGTATTTTAAAACAGAGGTGTAAGCTACATTTATCTTATTAAACTACTGTAGAATTAAATTAAAACATAAGCTATCAAAACTTAAAATTTATCTTTAAAAATTTGAAGAGTCGATTGGCGATACATAACTTTAAGATAACTTTAAAAAGCGTGTTCATTCTTCGAAAACTTTTTATTTGTCACTTATTGGGAGGAATCGTCAGAATAAGCTGAAAGCGTAGTGTATAGAGTGTATAGAGCACGCTGTTAGTACATGGTCTGCGGTTTGCTCAGAGGCGCCACACTCGCAATTCGGTGAAGGAGCGAGACCCCATTTGTGCATGGACGAATGGAATCGCCCAACACCAGTCTGCAGGCGGTTGACCTTAACCCAAGCTGCTCGGGATAAGATTATCCCAACAGGCCTGGCACCGGTCCGGGGCACAAAAGCATGGAGCCTGGAAGCATTTTCACAGTACTCCGCCCTCCATTTGTAATTTGTCCATTCAGAAGCGCGGATGCCAAGTCTGGCAAGATTATCCAAAAGATTCCGCGCACCTGGCACAAAAGGGGCATCTGGATCTTAGTCTCACTTGGCGAGTATCTGAGGACCCACTTAAGCGACCATACAAGATATGATCAGGGTCCAGAGATCCACGGTGAGCCAAGGAGAGTGTCGCTCCCATTCGGCGAAGCTCAGCTGGCTGGATGCCTGAGAGTATAGGTAGGTGGTCCGTTGGAGTGGGACGCAGGCATCCAGTAACTATGCGCAAGGCGTCATTCAAGACACTGTTGATGAGGCGAGTGCGAGCACTGTGACACCAGACTGGCGCGCAGTCGCAGCTGTTAAATAGACTAGAGATAGGGCGGCTATTCGTAGTGTTTTAGTATTAGCACTCCATCACGAGTCCACAAATCGCCTCAGCAATGTGACGCGCGAAGATAGTTTTTTGCGCAATGCCACTAGATTGTGACGAAACGTGAGCGATCTGTCCAGTTTTACCTCAAAATAAGTAAGGGTTGGACAGAACGGTAAAAGTCTATCGTTGTTGTAGACCTTTAGCTCACGTTTGGTCTCTCGATTATTTAAGTGAAAGGCTGCCGTCACCGTCTTAGTGTGACTGAGCTTCAACCTCCAAGTCTGGAGATACGCTGAAAGTGTGGACATGTCTTGGCTTAAAGTCCCCTCCAAGTTCTTCCAGTTTCCAGAAGAGTGCAACAATGCTAAATCATCAGCATAAGCAAACTTTCTGGAAATCATGGAAGGAAGATCGTACGTGTAGATATTAAATAGGAGGGGAGTCAAGACCGATCCCTGAGGAACGCCGTTTTTAAGACAGCGTAGTCTGCTTTGCTTGCTGTCACTAGTAGTAAGGTGAAACTCCAATTTCGGAAAAGCTCCATAATCATTCTGACCATGTGCTTATCTGTAAGTAGTCTCAGCAGCTTGCAGGTAAGGCCACAGTGCCAGACAGTGTCATAAGCAGCTGTCAGATCAACAAATACGGCACCGGCCTTCTTTTTAGCCTTAAAAGAATCCTCGATGTTCTGGGTTAGCAGAACAACTTTATCTACGGTTGACTTCCCGCGTCGGAACCCAGCCTGCTTTTTAGGGAGCAGTGGATCGATTAATGGCTCAACGCAGGCGTAGATAAGCCTCTGGAGGATTTCTATTAGGAACACAGAGCAGAGATATCGGTCGATAACTCTTTGTGTCCCCCACGGACTTTGTTGGTTTCGGGATCGCGACTACAAGCGCTCTTCTCCAGATCTTGGGAATTTTGAGTCGGCGTAAACAGGAAGTAAGGAAGTCACGTAACCAGGACTTCAAAGCAGCTCCAGCATGGAATATAAGCTCTGAGCAGATGGAATCAGGACCTGGAGCTTTACCTGGTTTTAAATGTTGAAGGGCAGCAGCAAATTCTCTCTGTGAAAAATTGTCAGAGATATTTACTGCGTCTGGTGTTGTGGCCCTCCAAAGGTCAGACACTTCTTGAGAGACAAGTCGAGATGACTTGCGATCAACAGCCTCATATTCCCCATTTCTAAGCAGCTGAGATGCAATAGCATCGGTTGAAACGGGACAGTGACGAGGAGAGTGTCGTGACCTACCAGTAAGGTTGTTCAAAATACTCCACGCTTTTCGACTAGAGTGTGAGAAGTCAATGCTCTGAACTGCCTCGGACCATCGATCCCTCCGCTTTCTGTCAAGCTTGGCAAGCAGAGCTGTAGCTGCCAAACTTGGCGAGTGGTCTCCCTGAGGAGACTGCAGGAAAGTTTTATAGAGAGATTCACACTCTGCATTCCAACACGGAATATAGTTATTTCGATACCCCCTTGGGATAGTCTTTTTGGCTGCTTTCTTAATGGTGTTACAGAAGTCTTGGTACGCCGCATCCACATCAGCGAATCAGGCGGCAACAAAGTCTTTGCGAACATATTCGTCAAAGCAATGTAGTGACTCCATTTGGCCTTGCGGAAGTTCCATCGCTTGACAGGCATGCTTGGCACTGCCATAGCAAACCTTGGTGGTGTAATAAGCGAAGGTCGATGTTGTGACCTGGGAAACTTTTCGAGGATACGTCTATCCGGTAAGCGACTATTTGGACCTACGCTAGCGAAGCTAGATTTGGATTGGTGCCAGTGTTCCAGCGGCCGGAATAAAAACTGGTAGCGTCCTTGGCATTATATAGGAGGGCAAGACAATTAATACTTGCCCAGTCAGCCAAACACTCACCGTCGGGACTTTTATCATCGTAACCCCAGTCAGCATGACGACAGTTAGAATCGCAATCGCGTTGGTGGTGGCTTGCAGACGTTGACTTTTTTATAGCCATTAACGTCCACACACAACCACTCGATCTCCAATGTCGGTGGAGATTGGTCCAAAAGCGTGGATCTCAGTCGCTCGTGGACAAACGTGACAAGGCCATGCCTCCTGCTTAAAGAAGACCCAGCTAGTTGGTAGTTTGGAAGTACCAACTTCTCTGCATTAGCGCAGTGGGTCTCCTGTAATAGGATGACAAGTGCCTCAGACACCAGAGCGAGGTGATGAAGAACGTTCATCTTGCTTGCAGTGAGGCCTTCGATGTTCAGCTAAAGAATAGTGAGCCTTCGGAACTTGTTTGCAATGTGCCCTGAAAAGGGCAGTTTTATCCAGGCATTGCCCTGTCCTGAAAAGGACGTTTTCCGATTAGACCCACGCTGAACATTGGAATGAGTGGATACTTTGAGAGTGTCTTGCAGGCACGGGAAAGATTAAAGCAGTCTTAGGAAGAATCATGGTTTTTGATCGATCAGATTGAGTAAGAAAACACATGTCTGTAATATGCTTAGTTTTAAAACCAAATTGATTGTTAGTGGTATTTAGGAAATTCTCAATATTAAAAAAGATGACTTGCTCAAACAGCTTTGAAACCTCTGTTGCAATTACTATGAGTCTATAATTACAACAATTTTTATGATTACCATTCTTATTTTTTAAAATGGGTACATTAACTGTATTAATGCAGGATATAGGAATATAGCCATGTAGGATACACATATTAAAAAATAAACTTAAGTAATGGGCAACAATGAAATTAGCAAAACAAATATGCTCAGCAGAAATGCCATCACTATCAACAACACTGTTAAAAGGCAGTTTACACATCATGGATTGAAAAGTATTAACATCACACATGTACTTCGATAAATTTGTATAACTATTTTTGCATGTAATATTGTTGTAAACAAACTCTTTATATTTATCATTTCCGACGGAGTTACTGAAATGATTTTTCCACATCTCTGCAATTTTTCGAGATCCTGAGGCACCCCCAACTGTAGCTGGTAAAGGACTTAATTTTTAAAGCTTTTAATTGTTTTGCTTTTTAATGTTTAAAATGTGTGGGCCTATGCATCTTTTTGGGACACCCTGTAGATTTATCTACTGTGAAAGACGTTTGTGATGCAAAACAGCGTCCCAGTATTAGTGGAAAAATGAATTTTTCGCCGATTGTTTGAGGCTTGGGATCATTAGTGACAAATTAAGATGCAATTGATTCATAATCGTTTTTTCGGGATGAGTTTGAAAACAACGGGTCAACCGTTTTTGAAATTGTCCCTCAGTTATTGGAAGACTTTTTGCATTTTTGCCCACTTTATCACGATAAAATTTTGTAAATGTTCAAAAAGTCTGGTTTTATCGCTTCATTAGGAAAGATTTTATTACAAAGCAAACATTCCGGCTGGAATAAATTCATGATGGAGGAACTTGTACTGTTATGACAAAATTTTTGTTTCAGCAAACTCCTTGTGTATATTCAATCTTTAGGTTATGATACTGGTTACTTTAAAAATTTGCTTTGTCAGCAAGCGTTAGCCTATGTAGAGAAATAATTAATCCTTCAGTACCTAAAGACGTCTGGTAATATGATTTATTGTTAGTTTGCTGCGCTTACCTCGTTGGCGAGGGAAAAAGGTTAAATGGACAGGAGTCTTTTAATCTGTGTATGTGACTCAATCCCGCAACAATCGTTTGAATTTAGGTCGCTTTGATTCTCTCTGCTTTTGGGTTAAGCGTGAGCAATCGTACAGTTTAATTTGCTTTAATTTTGTGAGTTTCAGTTTGTTTTCAATTCGATAGTTTTTTGTCTTTTTTTCTATTTGAATAAGGTATTTCAACTTCAACTTAAAATAAAGAAATAATTTGTTAAAAAGAATGATTTTGGTAAAACAAATATTTTGGTTTTCTGTTTGAATAAGGAAACAAATTGGTTAGTAAGAATTACCTCAAGTAGAATCAATCGCAGTGATTTCACTGCACCAACGTCTAATGGCCAAAGTGCGAGGTAAATATCGCTCGATTAATCACAACCCCTATAGGCCTCATCCTCAAAGAGTATCTTTATGGCCGTCTAGCCTTAATAAATCTAACACTCAAACACCTCCAATTCAACAGCAAATATATTCGATAAGCACTTTTGGACTGAATAGCTAACTAATTTTTAAACTTGTCTCTCATTACAATAATTTTCCTACTACAGACGAAATCGGTTAATCGCATACCGCTTAAACGCATATACTGTTTTATCGCATACAAATCTGAAATCCCGAACCAAATTCTATCTCTCATTAAGTAAAAACATCGGTTAATCACATACCACTTAAAGGAATAAATCGGATTATCGCATAAGATTTTCGTCACAGTTACTATCGTCATTCACTGAATCGAATTATTTCCCGTGGGGAAAACATTTGCAAAACAACAATGCAATCTACAATGGGATCAAAAAAGTAAACAGCGGTAACTTAATCTGTCACGGTGGCTGCTATTTGCTGCGAAATACAAAAAAGAAGCGCAATTGCGGCAAAATACAAAACAAAAGTAAAACAAAAAAGTGCGATAATCTTCAAGGTGTCTCATGAAACAGGGGCGCAACTAGGGGGGATGTTTGGACGGCATGCCATCCCCCTGTACAATGCCTACCAAAAAACCAAAAAAAAAAAACCGTCTTACGAAACGGCAATTTTTTGTTGGGATTGATATAAAGTTGGGATGAAAAGTGGGAAATACAAGTTCGAGTCAAGGTGAAGAACTTTTTTTTTTTTTTTTTTAGAGATCACCATGATTTCGGGAGAAAAAAAAAGCGAAATCGGAGACAAAATCGAAGTAAAGACCTTTTTTTAGAAATCACTATGATTTTGGAAGAAAAATCGAAGTGAAGACTTTTTTTTAGAGATCGCTATGATTTTGGAAAAAATATAGCGAAATCGGAGACGAAATCCAAATGAAGACCTTTTTTTTTAGAGATCACCATGATTTCGGGAAAAAAATAGCGAAATTGGAGACGAAATGGAGGTGAAGCCTTTTATCTATTTATTTTTTGTCGGGAGAATTTTCGGGAGAAAATCGTGAAAACAAAGTTGAGTTGAATTGAAGATTTGAATATAAACAAACATTAAAATTGCGTATTTTCTTGTCAGTGTTTGTACAATGTCTTAATCGCGTAGAAACATTGCAAACCAAATTGGCAATCTACAACGTGGTCGAAGGGTAATCACACAAATCGATTAAACGCATATATCGGATAATCGCATAAAAATGTCTGGCAAATTAAATGTGCGATTAACCGATTTCGTCTGTATTTATAATTTTTCCGTGGTATCGGAAACCTTGGAAGAAAAATACAAGATTATGATGTCACAATACCAATAGACGTAACAAGAAAAAAAAACACAAAGTGTAAGACAGATTGAATTAACTAGAAAATAGAAATTCCACGATTGTATAATCAGAAATTCCCTGCACACTATTGTGAGAGAAAAACCAAATTAAGTCTAATCGAAACATAGAAGTGAAGTAAAGTAATATCGCCACTATTATTGATGTGACACTGTTTTCGTTACTGCCCTGATTTACACTCAGCATCCACAATGCCCAATTTCTAACCGGCGCTTCATTCATTGTCGAAAATCCCCCTAAAGGGGCGCTGGCGCCCACTTTAAAAGCGTTGATGTATGATTTTGATTTGTTGACAAAAGTGTTTTGAAAAATGCAACCCCATGATTTGCTGTAGTTCTTTGTTTGGATTTCAAAGCATTTTAAGTGCAAAGGCAGTGATGACTTTATTAGATTGCGAACGATGCGACCGCAATAGGCCCACTCAAAAAATATTAAAAGTGGCCCCACTATCCAAGATACTGCTCTATTTCCTTATAGTAGCACCAAAACGCGGTGGCATTTTCTGAAATAAAGATTTGTTTAGACAATGACCTTTTTTTTAGATTGCTTTGCCTTGGAACACTAAATAGTGGCCCTCCTTTTTGTAAGGCCATCACTGTGAGTAAGTGATTACTTTAGAATCGGGCTAGTTCTCAAGATTTATTGCTATTGTTTTCAATTTATTTTCGATTTTGTTCTTCAAAAACAACTGTCAAAGCTATTAAATATTTACGCTTTAACACAAAAACAAATTCAGGCTGGAGCTACGTTTCTGTTTGAACGAAACATAATCTGAAAAGTTTGATTTCAGAGACAACGTCAAAACTTCTTTTCACTTAACACTGCAATGTTAGCACTGGTGGTAAAAAATACAATATATAATAGAAAATATTGCCACAAGCACTTATTTACGAACTAGCACAAAAACGCTCTTTATCAGAGTTAATAAATTACAGCAATACAATAAATAAACAAATATGAAACAAGTAAAAATTTTTAAAGAAGCACAGTGAAAGATATTTGCACAAATACTGCTGGCAAATAAAAATATTGAACACTGTGAGATATATAAAAAGAAAGGAAGAAAACAAGAACACTTTCTAAAATATGTGCACTCAAAAGTTTAAAAACTAAATACAAAACACTAAATATATACCTGTAATTAACAAAAAATGGAATTAGAAAACAAAGCAAATAAAAAAAATACATAAATCAATCGAGCTATCGGTGGTTCAAACATACTCGATAAATCGGGGTTATCAAGTAGGCAGAATATCTGTAAACACTTTCAAACGATTGAAATGTTCAGTGTACATTTTAACTAGTAACAATTATGTAGCATTATTTTTAGACGAGCAGCTATTGTGCGCGAAAGCCTTGTCGTCCCTCATGGCGAGGAAACGACACATCGAGTCCTCATGCCCGTCCTTGGCATGCTTCAATCGACACGCTTCACTGCAATAACACGTCACATTGCAACCGTGGCACGTTTCCCACTTGCTAGCCTGAAAAATAACAAGCAACCCAGTGGTCGAAATTTAAATCGACGTATCTCAATGATAGATCTCGAACAAAGCAAGCCAAATAAACTTTCGTGATTAATGGGAATATTTGGCTGAGAAAAATACAAAACTGCTCACGGATTGAACTTAGATTGTTTTATTGCAATAGATTTCGCTTTTAATAAATTGAAAATAAGAAACACTATTTAAACAAGTGATTTGTACTACAGAATCTGAAGATAGCAAACAAAAAACTAATCTCTGAGCTTTTTGTCCGACACTAGTCAGGATACAAACGTCGAAATGAAGAAAAAATTCAATTGATTTTGTAATAAAGCTGAGCGAAGATGATTGGGTGTTTGAAAGAAGCGTCACAACACGTGATCAACGCAAGAGTTTTAAGTTGCAAACAAATTCTTTTTGGTGGCATATATTTGGTTCCCTCGCAATATCTCCACTCGTTCTGGCAAATCTTCAAAACCAGTCATGTTTAGTGAATCTGCGATTGGTCAACATCTTTTAGATGACCCTATGTGCGCCAAAAATTACAGTGATGGAAAATTTACAATTCTTTTATTTGGCCGTTCGTCTTTTCATTTATCTGCTTTAAAAGCCGTTTACATTAAATCATGCAAACCAAATTCATACCGCCAAAAAGAATTTGTTTACAACTTGAAACTCTTGCGTTGATCACGCGTTGTGAGGCTTCTTTCAAACACCCAATCATCTTCGTTCAGCTTTGTTATAAAATCAATTGAATTTTTCTTTCCTTCATTCCGACGTTTATCTCCTGACGAGTGTGGGACGAAAAGCTTGGAGGTGAGTTTTTTGTTAAACACTATTTACTGAATTAGGTAAACAACAAGCATGTCAACCTATATCTATATTATTTTAATTCTAGCAAGGACCACGAGCTGCTAAATCACAAAGCAAATAGAAAATACAACAAGCAGTCAGCAGCTTACTGTGGTTTCTCTGTTGGAGCAGTTCGAATATGAACAAACTCTCAGCACTCGTTCGCACAACTCTGAGAGCGGATCTATTACAGAGGGATATAAACCACTGATATCTGTCAAGAAAATGTCAGTAATATATTAGTTCAAATCACAGTAAATTCCACCAACAAAAGCAATAGAAGATCAAAGCACATGTACAATTACACAGTGGGTCACCTTGTAAAGAAGCAGCGTTGGAAACATCGGCAGTGTACAGTCGATTCCACAACCACTCAACAGTGTTTATTATGGCTGGTCCGTTTGGATCTGAGCTGGAGTCACTGAACAAAAATCGATTAATGTCGCACTTTTATATCTTACATAACAGTAACAAAAGTTTGAAAAAGTGAAAAACTTTAATCAAATGGTATCGTTTTGAATTATAAGAACCTACTTCAGACACAAAACAATATACTGTATATAACCCAGCGCAACTCAAGCGTACATTACAAATTGTAGATTATGCCGCATTAAAGAATTTTAACGAGTGTTATTGTACAAAGATGACAACAACGTCTAAAATTTAAGCACTGTATTGCTCTAAAGTATTGATTTGGAGACGGAATTCCAAGACAACGAAAAAAAGTTATTTTTTAAACATGATTATTAAAAACTTTGCTATAGATCACAATTTGAGTTTTAAATGAAACAAAAGCATTAAATAAATTGTTTAAGGCTAAAAATTATTTAGGTCAAAAAATATAAATTCCACAAATAGTTTTGTTTTTAGAGAATTTATACTGCGGAACTTAGATATGGAGCTCAATGAAATCATGACATACACTTACTCACAGATACGCATGCTTTTGACGGTTCATCTGATGAAGAAATTCAAGACAATTATTCACTGTAAAATCGTCCTATGCCATGAATTCATTGCTTTGATACTAGGCTCTGCTTAATAAGCTATTGTAACAAAAAAATTTGCATTTTTTGAAAAATTCTTAGTTTAACTGGCCACATCTTTTTAATTAATATCTTTATACGAAGCCAACACAGGCCTTAAAAGATCTTAATTAAAAAATCAAATTTGTAAAACTTAAAACTTGCAATGTCGAGATGCCTTGTAGCGTCATTATTTTGGACAGTTGATATTTGAAAGCCAATGCTTGACTACGCATAAAGTCGACTAAATGTGACCTAAAACAAATACGTATATTATTATTAATAGTATGATTGATTAGTTAATTTCTACTTAGCAAAAAACTCAGTACATTATTGTTAACACTTAATTCCGAGATAATATTAGAAGATATTTCAAGTTAAAAATAAATTAAACTTTAAATTAAAGCAAAACGAACAGACTTGTGATGCCGTGATGTGCTGCTACTTGGGAACACAGAAACCATTTTTCTGCTTACATTCACATAGCAATGATCACGACATCACAAAACTGTGGTACCACTTCACAAAAGCAAAAACTATTTCAGATTAAATTGCGATATAGTTCTTTTAAAAATTTCTAGAAGACAAAAAATTTAAAACTTTAGCATGCTATGACAATTAAGTAGCAGAATAAAAAGTATAACCAATATATTCTGAAACATAGTTTATTAAAGACGTTTTGGAATTATAACTCATTTAGTTTTACAAGTTGATAATGGAATAAGTTATAATTTCGAAACGTTTTTAATAGGCTATGTTTTAAAATATATTTGCCATACTTTTTATTCTAAAATTAGTTAAATGTTCCAAATTTTATGCTCCGAAATTAAGTAGCAATTTTGCTAATAAGCTTTTTTAATTATAACAACTGTTAAAAAGCATTAAACGAAAGATGCTTTGAATTGCTGTGCGTTTAACTTACCATTTCAATACTGCATGAACAAGAACCACAAAAGAAAAAAGCAAAGCGCTGCTACTGAAGCTCATACTTCTGTAGAAACTCTCTGATTGATGCCAAACTGGATCGCTAGGAGGATGATCAGTATTCCACAACAAGACCGAGCGGAAGCAATACATAAAGACACTTTCTTGTAATTCTTTGGGCCAGCTTTTTGATTGGTCATCAGCACAGAGTAAAGCTACAGCCTGGAATTTTTACTTTTTATAGAACTTTACAATAATTAATAAATTCATTTTAATATTTTTACACAAAAGGTGGCCAATAAAATACCAGACCATCATAAATCAAATATCTTTAAAAATATATATACTTAGTATTAATACAAAATGAACCACATGCAGATATACTGTAAAATTAATTTAAAGTTCTAAGGTTTTACTTAAAGAAATATTATGTTTTGTATTGCTCTTTGTGCACCTCTTTAATCCTTAATTGCCTGCTGAAATCTATTGTTTTTTGTTTTGTGCTAACTGCCTTATTTCAATAAATTTTATGTTGAAACCTATTCTGTTGTTTAATTTAATCTTATAGGCCTTTGTTTTGTTTTATTTTTGTACTTTTCTTTTTTTTTTTTTTTTTTTTATGCTCCTTTTCATTATTGTGCTGTTGAATTTGTGCTATTTGTATCTACTCTGAAATCTGTTATGTTGTTTGTTTTATGCTACTACCTTTATTTTCAATTTAATTTATGGTAAAAAATCTTATAAGCTTTTGTTTTTTCGTCCTTTTATTGCCTGTTTCATTGTTTTTATTTTTCCATCGTTGTTCTGTCATCTTCTACACTATTTGCCTTTATTTCAAATCGAATTTATGCTGAGTTATTTTTCTGTTGTTTAATTTTATCTACATGTATGCGGCCTTTGTTTTTGTTGTTGTTGTTTGTTTTGTTTTCATCATGTTTGTAAGGTAATTTTAAATTTGTTATGTAAAATGTCTTATGCTAATCTTTTTCTTAGTTAATAATCAATTTTACGTACCAAAAACTTAATTAATTTATTAAATTGTTTGTAATGAAACTTTTAAATAAGCTGGGGGTAGTGATTAAATGACTTTTGTCCCTTCCTACCCCTGCATCATATCTTAATAGTGCTCTTTGATTTGATATATATGGCTTATTATCAGTTTGTTTAATTTTAAAACCTAAACTCATTGTTTTTTTGTGTTTTAAGCGGTAATTTATTGAAAAGGTTTGATGCAAATAAACAGATCTCTCTCTCTCTATACTGATTTACAAAAACTGCCATTTAAACTACTAGAAATTGGTAATGGTATAAAAAAAAGCCATTTATCCTGCTTCTAAAAATGTTTGGAAAAAAGTATTAAAAAAATTATTTTCTCCATGTATCCAGAATACTCAAAACTTACTTGCATTGCAATTGTTTGGAATTTAACAAAGTGCAAGTTTAAAGCAGGACAGGTAAAATCTGAACACTGTAGTCGAGAAAGGCAAATTTCAACAAACTTGTAATACAAAAGTTGCTCGTATGGTTCTTTCAATCTGAATAAAACATCCTGGATTAGAACCACATCCAATTAATTACAAGTTTCGATATAATCAAAAAACATCTATTAAACATTACAGATAATTTAACATTGCTAATAACGTTTATCTTGAAAATAACGCTCGGTATTACAAAAAATTATTTGACCGTCATGGCAAAAAAATATAAGACTACAACATGTAGTACTACCACCACTTGAAGAATCAAGCAGGTGCTTAAACAACTGTGACACCTCACTGACATAACAACATAAAAATATTGCACATTACCTTTCTGACAGAATGACCACCACAAGACGATCTAATACACTTATGGCAGGCACCATGTCACACTGTAGATCACCTTTGGAAACCATCAAAATAAGTTTTTCTAGAAACCAAGGTTGTCGTTCAAGAACAATCTAGCAAAGAGATAAATGTGATACTATTTAAAAAATTAAAACTTCAAGTGCAATTAAGCAATATAAGTTTACTTTTTCAATGTTATCCACACAAAGAATATTAGTAAGGGCATCCAAGCACTTTTGGCGTATTATAGGTAGAGCAGGATTCTAAAAAAACAATCATAATAAGATTCATATATGCTTGTGCAAATTTAGAATGTAACAAAATCCTAATCAAATATTATTATTTTCAATTCAAACAACTGAGCAATTTGCAAACAACTAAGTAAAAGAGACTGAGAAAGTAGTATTTAGTATTCTGTCCAAAAAATATGGATCAAAACAAAAACTTGCATTGTTCTTTTGAAAGTTAATCACAGAATATACTGAAGCAATAAGAAGCATTAAACAATGAAGAATTTGAAAATTTTTTAAATAGTCAATTTAAACCAAGTTCAAACAATTACTTTCATCATTGAAAATATCACTGGTAAACTCCCACTTTCAGCAATATTCCAACAAAGACTGTGAAGTGCCTGCCGAAAAACGGAACCTGATTGAATGTTGTAGTTATCTGCAAGAAAACACATAAAGTTATTTGAATTATATTGCTTATTATAAGAAAAAAATCATTTTAACAGTTGAATGTTACACTTCAATCTTAATATCAATTCCAACTTTAACTTATAATTGATTTTCAGTTTTTAACAGTAATTTTAAACTTTTGGTTATGACCTCATCTTTTGCATTGTTGCGTAGTGATTGTGTAATTGCTATGATACCCCTTTCTTAAATTATTATATCTGCAAGTTGTTCTTAAAAAGAATTATAAAGAGTCATTTACTGTTTAATTGAAAGCGCATTGATTGACTGAAGTTTTAAGTCATTTGCAAAGAACAAAGTGGTAGTGATGACATAATTTCTAGTATTATCTAGTGATGTTAGTAAAGCATAATCTATTTTGTAAGTTACATAAGCAGTTTTCTGCTGTGACCTATGATTTTTGTAATGTTATAAAGTGCTTTGTTCGATTGCAAAAACGTACACTGTAGATATAATAATTTAAAAGAAGACTCGTTCGTTTAGCTATATTTGTTTTTTATCTGGTAATTTTGGCTGACTTATATATATTAATATATACTGTATAGCTTGCAGTTTGTTATTCATTATAGCTGAGTAATTGGTTCAAGTTGAAGTAAAGGAATCTTTTTGTGTTACAGTTGCTTGGGCTGTCGTTTAGTTGTTTAAGGGTCAAGTGTTGATGCCTTAGAAGCTAATTCTAGAGTGAGATAGAATTTTTTGGACGAACCATCAAGTTTAATATTAGCCATCAAGGTTCTAATTTATTCTTAAAGTAGTTAGTACAAAAGCTGTTGAGTAATTATTTGCAATTGCTGACGCTGTGAATCATTTTGAAAATTTCTGAAGTTTGAGAGTCAAGTTTTAGCAAGAGTTGATCAAATTTGTTGATTTTGTGAAGAATATATTCCTTATAGTGAGAAATTGTGGTTTCTTGCTATCTTTGGAGAAACGTTTTCAAGAGAATTCATTCTGGCTTAGCCAGAACTAACTGTATTGAGATCTTCAGTCTTGCAGCAAACTATTTCTTGAACCGGTATAAAAAAATAATAATAATAATAAACACAGCTTTGCTTCAGTGCTGGTATTTGGGTTACCAATATTTAATGGTTCTTTTGGATTCCCAAGTAAATTTGTGAAAATGAGCGATAAACAATAAGGAATACTTTATGATTTGTTGCTTTAACAGAATTAAACTAATAAAGTGCCTTAAATAATATTAATAGCAAAATTAGCAAAAGTTAAAGAACAATGTTTAGTTTTCAATTGAACCTTTACTTTACTTAATTCAATTTTAAAATTAACTAAAACTATTGAAACCTGAATTTGTTCATTAATTAAATTTTCTCTTTAAAACTTTTAAAAAATGTATATGTCATAAGAAAAATGCTTATTCTTTATCAAACAGAAGCAAAGTTTAACATTTTTTGCAATTAAAGCTTTAAGATTTTTTAAAATTTAAAATAAAACCTGAACCTACAGTAAGAAATAAAAACTTCAACTTGGCCAAGAGTAAAAATTCTAGAGCTTCTTTGAAATTTTTAGCTAAAAAAGTTTTTAATATGAATCTTGACTTATAAATCAATAAAATAGCTAAACAAGCTTGTAATATAAGATGTTGTGTATACTATCCTAAAATTTGTCTGTCAAATATTAATATTTTACAAGTAAAATCAATAAAATGATTAATCGAAAAAACAAATTTTTTTACAGCTTAACATTGTCATGCTCTGATAAGAGAATAGATAATTTTTTTTAAATGTAAGATGCATAGCAGGCCAACACATTTTACAAAAAGCAACTTTTTAATAGAGTCGGTAAGATTTTTAATATATTGAATATTTTCTTACTCTAACTTCTTGCATTTCAGTGGTTACCACAGCGAGTCAACATCTTTTACCTACCCTTTTCTTCTACATTTTTTATCTTAAACAACTACCTGCATATTAAAATTTTTAATCAATTACTTTAAATTTAAGTTAATTTCAAAAAAAAAGCAAAGAGCCAATGCAGTTGAAAATATTTTATTTCAACTGCATTGGCTCTTTGGTTTTTGTTGAAAGTTTTACCATGTTCCAGACATTTTGCTCTGTAAATTACAGTAATTTGGTATTGGATAGACATTGCATGAGCTGACATTTTGCTGTATGAATTCTCAAAATGTAGAAGTGGGAAACCTTTTTGTTATTGGAAGCCATATTTTAAGAAAGGAGCCACATAAATTAAAATACCTAAAAAAAATTGCATAATCACTTTGAATCCGTCTCAGTTTCTCGATGTTCATTGCCCAAAAGAAATGATCTCTAAAAAAAAGAGTCATCACTCTGAATCTGTCCTGATTTATTTGATTTTTGTTGCCAAAAAGAGGTGAAAAAGAGAGGTTTTCACTTTGAATTTGTCTGGATTTTTTCAAGGCTCATCTATAGATTGTAATGTTCACTAAGAAAAGGTTTTCTTTTATCAATAATAGTCATTTTCACATAATTATATTGCCATGGAGGCCACAGGTGCCCGATCTCTGGATTAAGGGATGGTTCCTCCAAAATCAGCCTTAAAGGAAGAAAGCAACTACATAGAAGTTAAAGTTGAAGCATGAAATAAATGGGGGTTTAGCTTAAACTCTTAGTTGTATGAGTCACTGACAAGCATTGATTAGTTTAATAATCAGCACTTCATAAGACATTTAGTAGCAATTTAAAGCAAAGTAAAATATATAAAAAAGTTATGTTTATTTATTGTAGTAAACACAAAAACACTGTGTCTTGTGAAAAATTTCAACTTTCATCAGATTATAATTAAAGATGCCATTGAAAAGCTAATCAGGCAAAAATTATTGATGACAAGAGCTGTTAAAGTGCATTTACAAAGCAACTGCTGCACAGAACAAATCTGTTTTTTGTTTTCTGGAAATCAAAGTAAGCTGATGAGCCAAACAATAAAGATATGGAAAAGAATAATTGAAGCCAGGCTAAAAGATAGAGTGGAGATCAGTAAACAACAGTGGTGTGTGGTTTGAAAATGAAAGTCATGCTTTGCATGACCAACAAACTTTTGTGCAATAATACCTTTATTTCTAAATGTACTAAAAAGAACACTGCTGCTTTGGGATGAAATTAGAGAAAGGTAAGGTGATCCAAGGCAAAGACTTTTTTTTTTTTTCATAGAGAGCACTACAATTTTAGGAGATAAAGTGTAAAATCTGGGACTAATTTCAGGTAAAAACCATTTTTTTTTTTAGAGAACACCATGATTTTGGGAAGAAAAGTAAAAAATCTGAGTCTGATTTCAAGTGAAAACCTTTTTTTTATTCTTTCTTTATGATTTTGCGACAAAAATTGGTCAATGTCCTAGAACTCACACAATTTTTGTCCTACTCTACCCATAAAATATTGCATGTCCTACCCCTTAACCACCCATAAAATACCCAATTGCATGACCAGTCTCAGAGATCACTGCACGCCACTGGTAAACAGCAATATGGATTTATGCTAGGAAAGGAAACTACCAATGCCATGTTTGCCTTAAGAATGTTGATGGAAAAGTACAGGAAAGATCAAAGAAAGCTACATTGTGTACGGTATTTGTGGACCTAAAAAAAGCTTATGACAGGGTTTTGAGAGAAGAGCGGTGGTACTGCATGAGAAAATCAGGAATAGTGGAAAAGTATGTGCGACTTTTACAGGATATGTACAAGGGAAACAAAACATTGGTGAGGTGTGCACTGTGCAGTAGGAACTACAAAAAGTTCCAAGGTCAAGGTCGGATTGCACCAGGGATCAGCATTAAGTCCATTTCTGTTTGCTGGATTATGGATAGGTAACAGATGAAGTAGGAAGAGAATCACAGCAGATGATGCTGTTTCCTGATGATATTGTGATTTGTGAAGAGACCAGGGAAGAAATGGAGTGGAAACTAGAATGCTGGAGGAATTTATTGGAAAAAGGGGTGAAAGTAAGTAGGTCAAAGACCAAATATCTGTGTGTAAATGGAGGAAATGACAAAAAAACAGTGAAGATGGAGGACACAAAAGTGCCACAAGTAAAGGAATTTCATGTATTTGGAATCAATGGTGCAAGAAAGTGATAGTTGTGAGAGGGAGATAAAGAGGAGAGTGCAGGTAGGATGGAATGGATGGACAGAAAAGTATCTGGACTAATCTGCGACAGGAGGTTACCAGCTAGAGTAAAAGGAAAACTGTACAGTTCAGTGGTGAGACCAACAATGGTGTATGGATTTGAGATGGTGGCAGTCACAAAGAAACAAGTAGAAGAGATGGAAGTTGTAGAGATAAAAATGTTGAGGTTTGCTATGGGAGTGACAAGAAAAGATAAGATTAAAAATGAGTACATCAGGGGTACAGTTAAGATACTACAGTTTAGGAATGAAGATATGTATGGACATGTCATGAGGAGAGACCAGGAGTATGTAGGAAGAAATGGAGTTACTGGGAAAAAGGAAAAGAGGGAGGCTGAAGAGAAGATTTTAGGATGTAGTAAAGGAGGATATGGGGGAAGTTGGTGAGAGGAAAAAGGACATTGGAAACAGGACACTGTGGAGGAACATCATGCACTGTGGTAACTCCTGGTTATAGGAAAAGGTTAAAAGAAGAAGTTTATCTTAGGATAAACTTTTTTTTCAAAGACATTTTAAACTTTAGACTTGTGCAAGCCTGATATACAATACATATCAATTTCAACTTTCTGCTTTAAAAATAGCAGATTATTGTTTTAAAATTATGAATAGTTTATGTCATACTAAAAATTTAAAAAGTAGTAATGACATAGCAAGTATAAAAAAATATTAAATATTATTCTGCTTCAATTTATCACATTAAAACACTTTAATTTTCAATCGTAAGATTTTGGTTTATTAGTTATATAAACGCTGAAAAGCTCCAATAAAAACATCTTAGAGTCATTAATTATAAAATTATAAGTAAAAAAACACTAATTATACTTACCTAATTTGGTAAAGCCATGTTTTCGAATATCACGAGGAGGTTGGTTGTGCTGAAGATCAAGAAATGTGCATGCTGACACTGAACCATGGTACAGAGCAAACATCAACTGGCTTAAATTGAAGACAGACTCAGCTTGCCTAAGTGCTGTTTTATTAAATGCAATGTTAATGAATTATGAATTATAATGAATTTTAACACTTTACCACAATACAAGATTAGTTGCCAGCACCATGGCCAAGGGGTAAGTAGGGCTATTAAGATCAGTTTTTCTCAACCACTAATGGCAGCAAACTCAAAGCTGTTTCAGGTAGGCCATGCTCTTTTTTATGAATCATTTTAATTCAATAGGTGCAAGCAGCAAATATATTTTTTGATTATTATAAATTTAAGCAGGAATGTTAACAGTAAAATGGTGCCTTATTTTGCTTTTTTTTGAAGTATATTAAAGTGATCTTTTTTTTTAAAATGGAGCAAAGATGGATTGTATAATTATATAAGAATTGCCAATTACAACAGTTTTTTTAAACTTTTCTGGTAAGCTCTGTCAAAAAGTTTGAAAAGCACTGATTTAGATGATAATATTAATATAGTCTCATTCTATCTTTTACTTTGACCATACTGTTAATTCTTTAAAAAAAGGCATTTTTTCCCATTTTACAACATTTTCTCTTCTTGGTAGTCTTAATTAACAGTCAAATTTACAGTCATATCATTTCATAGATTACAAAAAATTAAATAAAACATTCAACTAGAAAGAAATATATTGGTATCTCTAGCAGCAAGTCTAAGTAATTGCTTGAAAATTCCTCAACTTTACCCTCTATTCTGTTGTCTTTATAGCAGTAGAACAAATTATTATAATTGAACTTTTACTAGAATACAAGGTAAAGAAGTCAACTTACTAGCTGCTAATAACATAATTGATATTTCACATCAATTATTTGCAGCAAAAATAGTTGATAGTCAAAAATGTAAGTATAAACTTTATACTTATACCCTTGACTTGCAGAAAAGCAACAAAAATTTTATATTTAGATTGACCATCAAGCAATTGCTTAAGTCAGCTTTTGAAAATATAAAAATATTGTTGACCTGTTGAAATAATTTAAAATGATGTGATTGTAGTTTAGAGCTGTAGTTTCGTTAAAAATGTGGGCACAAAAACATGACAAGAAAAAGAGAAGCAAAAACAAAAAGATCAATAACTGACACCTCATAACTTCCAGCTAGGCTTCTAACCAACAAATAAATGATTAAATATTAAATAAAAGGTCAAAGACATGGATATTAACCCCTAAAGCATCGATGACTGCCTCAGCTGCTTATTGGCAGATGACTGATGACTGCCTGAACTGCTCAATGCTGCATAACCGATGATTGCTGTAGCAGCATTCTGGCAAGCAATGTATAATTGCTAGAGTTGCTTGCCTGCATGATCACTGCCTGGCACAATTATGTGTCAGTGTGTGATTGATGACGTAAGCACATGCTGTGTGCAAAGCATGTGCTGAATATTGAACTTGAACTGAGTGAATTTGAACTGAATGAATTTGAAATCGAACTGAATTTGAATTGAATGAACTGAACAAGAACTTGAATTTGAACTGAGTAAATTGAGTGTCCCGTATATTAAACTTGAACTGAGTGAATATGAACTGAATGAACTTGAACTGAGTGAATTTGAATTGAATGAATTTGAATGTGAACTGAATTTGAATTGCATTTGAAGTAAATGAACTGAACAAGTGCTTGAATTTGAACTGAGCGTCCCGTATATTGAACTTAAACTTTAACTGAGCATATTGAACTTGAACTGACCTTGAAGACTGAAAAGTTGCCATTCTATTTTTTTGGCAACAGTGGGCTTCCCCTGATTGTAAAGCCATCACTGATTATTCTTGCATGTGTTTTTACTGTTATATATTTATTATAATGTATATTATTTGTGTGAAAAATGGCCCTTTGAGACTTTTTCTTTTTGATTTTCTTTTTGAGACTGAAAAGTGGCCCCCTTATTTTTTTTGTACCAGGTTTTCCCTGATTTTAAGGCTATCACTTGATTGCAACACCATCATTGATCATTTGTGTATGTATTTTTACTGTTATGTATTTATTATAATGTATATTATTTGTGTTTGTGTATAAAAACTAAATGTCTTCCGATTTTGTACTGTGTGCTGACGACCTGGAAGAGGGAGGTCTAATTTCCCCCTTTTTCAGCCCTATCTAATACCCCCTAATGCTCAATTACTCAAATGACACATGACCTAGTGTAGCACAATAACTAAACATTGTTTTTAATGCATTTTTATTTATTTATTTTATTTTATTTAAGTAGTAAAAACATCCAAAATTAAGCTTTTTTTGTTACACAGCTGATCAGCAAAAAATTAGGCGCCAGTGCTTTAAAGGTTAAATTACCTAAAGAATACATAACTCTGTTATCTAATGACTTTATTTCATATTAATAAAAAAATAATTCTGATAATTATTATCATATAATATAACTATATTTATGCAATTTTTTATATTCTATTGTAGAGAGCATGTTAGTGTTTGAGTTGGGTAGCATAAATTTGAGATGGGTGCTAATCCAAAGGAAATTCGTTTTTTTTTAATCCATTTTATTTTATCTCTATATTTATCCTCCTTGCTCACAGAAAAGCAACAAAGGCCCTATTACAAAGTGTGACAAAAAAGAAACCAGACTATTGTTATAAAAATTTTAATATTCCCCTTTCAAGTTAATACACTTTTGCATTCATCCTGCCACCCACAGAAGCACTTGATAAATTCCTCTTCTTTGAGTCTCTTTAGCTCCCTTGTCACTGAGGCTTGATTTCTTCTAGAGATGAAAAATGAGTTCCTTTCATCACAGCCTTTAGCCTGGGAAAAAGCCAAAAGTCACAAGATGCTAAATCTGGGGAATAGGGAAGGTGGTCAACAGCTGTTATTTGTTTTTTCACCAAGAGCTGCCTCACACTAATTGCCTTGTGTGTGAGTGCATTGTCATGGTGGAAAAGCCATGACTTGTTATTCCACATTTTCTACCTGCTGTACTGAACTTGATTATGGAGGCAAATGAGAACCTGGTGGTAGAAGTGTTGATTTGCTGTTTCACTCTCAGGCACAAATTCATGATGAACCATACCCTTCTGATTCAAAAAAGCGATCAGCATGACCTTGATTTTGACATGTGCATCTTCTTGGGTCTGGGTGATTCTGCAGTCTTCCACTGCATGCTTTGCCTCTTTGTTTCAGAATTGTATTGGAAAACACAAGTTTCATCTTCTGTGATGATCTGCCTATAAATATCTGAATTGTCTTTAATTTTCTCCAGCATGTCTTCACAAAATTGGACTCGATTCTGCTTCTGGTCTCCCGACAAAATCTTGGGCACCATTTTGGCACACACACACACTTTTTGCATCCCCAGATTATGCAGCAAGATCATCTGCACTGATTCTCTATTTAGGCTCAGTTCATCTGATATCATTCATACTGTCAACCTGCAATCACTTCACACTAGCTGCTTCACTCTAGTCATGTTTTCATCTGTCCTTGTTGTGGAAGGTTGTCCTGTCTTGGGATCATCCTGCGCTTCCTTGCAGCTTTCCCAAAACATTTGTGCCTTTCAAAGACTTGCATCCTCAACATCACATCTTCACCATAAGCCTTTTTAAGAAGTTTAAAACACTCAGTTGGGGTCTCAAGTTGATTTGTTGTTCCATTCTTGAGCTACTAACAGTTTCGTAATAACCAACAGCACGGAGTACAAACAAATGCAACACAAAGCAACAAAATTGTGACAAAGGCTACTGACACAATGTTACATAAAAGCCTGAAACACAAAAACAGAATGACTTACATTAAAAAAATTGCAACACAATAGAGCTAAAAAGTTGTGTTTTCTGAACACAAAATACAAAAACAAATTTTACTGCAATTTTACATTAAAAAAATTGCAACACAATTTGAAAGCAAGGGGTTGACAATCCAAGTTTTTGGTTTTTCCAGATATCCTGGAGAGAACTATCTGTCAAATGACTCTTTCAGCCATTTCAGGTGCTGACTGATTTTTGGCTTGACATTTTTTTCCAAATCCAAGTTGCTGTATTCCAGAACAATTTAGTTTAGCAAGAAAAAATTATTGCAATTCTTCTGCATGATACACTAACTTCACAACAACAGTTTTTGTCTGAAAGCATGCAACAAGTCACAATAATTACTTTCTTTCTCTAAAAAAGATTTAGGTCATTCAGATGTTGGAAAACATCTGCCAGATATGCCAACATTGGAGCAAAGTTAGGAGATTTGAAAGTATTCAGAGATGAGAACTCTTTTGCAGTCCAAAAATGTTTGCAAAACTCAACCACTGGAGAGCCATCTGATATCTGTATGAAACAGCTGAGAAGCATTGTCATCACAATCACAGCAAAATGCTTAATACAACTTGTGATTTAAAGCTCTTTAAATATAATTTACCATTTTAACACACAAATTCATCACATTTTTCAGGTCACAAGAAAAGTTTTAGTTGCAATTCTCAGCATTTCCAAAGCACAAAGCTTGATAAGAGTCTCTGCAACAGTGTGTGGCTTTTTACTTTTTCTGCTTTGTATGCAACTTTGTATGATCCAAAAAGTAGAGCTTATCCAACAAAAACAAACCCTACCCTTGGAAGCATTCCTTGAATGCTATATTGTGGCATTTGAATTAAGATTATTTCCTGCTCTTTTGTTTCCACTCTTTATGTTTAGCTTAGAAATGTTTGCCAAATTTTGATGGCTTTAGGTTAGAATTAGAAAATACTGCATCACAAAATATCAGAAACTTGGATTGTCAACCCCTTGCTTTCAAACTGGAGAAATTGAAAAATGAGAATGAAGATAAGGATTGTTTGATACAAGATACAAGCAAGCCCATTTATGAAGTTTCTTTTTGAGTTCATTTCACTTAAAACTTTTTGGTGCAGCATTTAAACTATGTATCCAACTTTGGCAAAGAGAGCATAGCAAGTTTTGACTCCATTTGCTACCACTTGGCTTTGTGAATCAGAATTTTCATTTTTACTTTACCTCAAGAACAAATACCATAATGCCCTGGATCATAAAAATGATCTATGCAGTGTTCCCACAAGATTTTGTATTTTCTGCAGATAATTGCATTCTCAGTTTTTTTTATTTATTTATTCACTTTTGCATTTTGTGTGATTGCATTGCACAAAGGCTACCTTTTTTCCCCCTTTTTTTTAGCAGTGGCATGAAGTCAGGGTATGCAAGCCATATAAAGGCTGCTGATCTATTTTTTGCATTATTTTTGTACATGTTTTGAATTTTTTCTCAAAATCACTCCAGTTTAAAAAAGGGGGTGCAATGTTGGTAATCATCAATTGAATAAGGTGTGGGGGTGAAAAAGGAGTTAAGAAGTTTGCATTCAGCTAAAGATGACATTCAATAACGTTTTTGAAGAAATTATGATAATTTGTTTTGTGTTCTAAGTGATTAAAAAATAAGAAAGATTTTCTTAAAATTAACCACTTTATCCCAAATAATTTTCTTAAATTTAATTATTACTTTCTAATAAACATACCTATTATTTCAAAAACATGATGCGTCGGAAACAAAATACTGCCACAGATTTGGATTCAGCACCCCAAACTAAGTAAAAAATACTTAAAAACAATCTTCCACAAAAAAAGTTAATTTATGAAGAATCTACATTTAAGTCAGAATTTAAATAAACTGCTAGATTAGAAAAAATGTGTGACCAAACATACAACATACAATAAACTTAACTAAAGTATAAATAAAGAATTATATTGATTTAAACTATTTAAAATAAATCAAAAACATTCTGTTTAAACTTGTAAGTTTACCAACAAGAGGAAGTTCATCTTGCTTAGATCCTATATCAGAAGATGTCCACATGAAAGGTGCACTGTTATCAATCTAAAAATAACATCAATAATAAAGTCAATTGGTTCAATATTTGCTACATCTTAAGGTTTTCAGAGCCATTAAAATAATTACTAATGGACAGAGGTGGGCATTTCTTCTTTTTCTAGAAAAGCACAGTGCAACTTGCACATGTGATTTTGAAATTATGTAAAGTGCAACACAATAAATGCAATGTATTTTTGATTTCATGAAAATTCATGATTTCATGGAATGAAAAAACTAATGTAGACTAATTTAAAAGCTATATTAAGAGTGGTGCAATGTAATTTTTAAATCAATTAAAACGTAATGTACTTTTTCAAATCATAAGTGCATCCCAGTTGGTTTTCCAATTACTTACATTGAAAAACAACCCAACTAGATTGTGTTTTTGCAAAATAGGACTACATAAAGCAGAGCACAACAAAGCACAATTGATTTATTTAATCTTTGATGCACAGTGCAATAAAGCGTCAGTAATCTTTTTATTTCTTGGTGCACAGTGCAATTAAGTACAGCTCATAATTTTTTAACCAAGAGCACAGCACATAGCACAAAGGGTGCAAGACTTTAAAAAAAGGTATGAAAGCACAGTGCAACTTCTGTAATTGTACAAATTGTGAAAATTGCAGAATTGCGCTTTAAGTTGCAGTCTGCCCACCTTTGTTAATGGAAAACCAAGTTTTGAAAAGTTTACTTAACTCATGTGTTTATCATTGGTCAACATTAATTTTTGGCCAATAGAATGACAATATTACTAGTTTTCTACAACATTTAAAATTATAAATAAAATTAAGATTTCACAAACCAAAAAAATTTAAAATTTAAACAAACAGCAAATCTAATTTTCCTTAAATAACAAAAAAGGAAAGAGTAATCTCATAAACTAAACATTCAAACATAACAGCAAAATTGATAAGATAAAATACATACTTGGTGCAAGTTTGATTTGCATTTAATATAAAAGGTTATAACCAGCCATACAAAAACAATAGAAACAACAATAAATGAAAAATAATATATGTCTTCATCAGTGGCACATAGTAACCTCTGAGACTGGTCATGCAACTGGTATTCAAAAAGCTGGTCATGCAATTGGGTATTTTATAGGTAATTAAATGGGTAAAACATGCAATATTTTATGGGTAGCAAAAAGAATTCTGTGTGACATTTCTACGACATGACCAATTTTTATCCTAAAATCATGGTGTTCTTTATAAAAAGGTCTTCACCTGAAATCTCTTGCTGATTTCCTACTTTTCGTCTTTAATTTTGTCTCAAACCAGCTCACCTTTCTCTAATTTCGTCTCAAACCAGTGATGTGCTTTATTTTGTTCAGAAATAAAGTCATCGCACAAGAATTTGTTGGTCATGCAATGCATGACTTGCACACCCTGACTGCGTGCCACTGGTCTATATACAGTCAAAATTATTGCTAATTGTATCATAATTTTTTCATAAAGCAATATGCCCAGGTTGGTGCTTTTTGCATTAAGTCACCATTGCAAGTAAGCAACCTGAAAACATTTGGAAATTTGTTGCAATGTGCTTTTTGCAATGTTATAACAGAATTCATTTCTGCAGACTAAGCTTCAAATCCTTCTGTTTGCAAGTCAGAATGTTATTACATAAGCTATTTTACATGTATTGATTTTATCAAAATTCTTGTTAAAGTATCTTGCTTTTTTTAACTAAATGTTAAGCTGTCGAAAAAATGTTTGTATTTGAAAAATCAATGCATTTTTTCACAATTTTTTTAAAGACCAAATAAATCATTAATTAATTTATTAAAATTTACATTTGATTAAATACACACCTTACCACTAAAATTTGGAAAATGATACAAAAAAAAATTGAATTAGAATGTATTTTCAATAGACTACATTAAAAAGTTGAAATTTATATTAAAGAATAAGTTTAAAACTCAAACATGAAACAAATTTTTTAAAAAACTTTTGCGATTTAACCAGTTATTCAAGCAGTCATCTAGCTTAAACTTAGATAGAATCAAGTCTTTATAAAAAACAAAATTAAAAACTTAATCTGATTCTCGAAATCAATCAAACCCTAATTGCAAATCTGCAGGTTAGATATTATTTGTCAAAGGTAAAATCTTTAAATACACAAACATGGGTCTTTTCCAGGAAGTCACTATAAGCGATTTTCGTTGATGAAACTAACCCAGATCCCTCTGTGGTTATTATCACTTCTTGAAGAAATCCCTTTCTCTAAGTTTCTTTTTTGTCTCATCCTGGTGCTGTAGGGGGGATTTCAGGTTAGTTTCACCAAAAAAATCTTATAATGACTTCTTGAAAAGACCCACAAATATTAGGTTGTCTTTTTTACTTTAATCTTATTAAGTACCTGTGCTGCCAAAGTTGCAATTAAATAATCGGAATTGAAATTATCTAAATCTGAAAAAGAACACCATTCACCAAACTTTATTCTGCGTCCTTGAGATGACTTTCTTGCTGATGGTACTTTTATGACTATATTAATTCTTCCAACCTTTAGACATTCAAGTTAAAAAATTTATATTGTTTTAATGAAAACCTTAATTTAAATCTAACATCTTGGTATCTTTGGCATATTATAAATCCATAAAAAATAAATCATTATACGATAAATGCAGTAGAGTTTGCCATACAATTTTATGAAGAAAGAATGAACATAGGTTATTTAAAGATAAGCCTAGCTTAGTATAGGCTTACAATAAATATTCGAATCATTTACTAAATTTTGCTAATACTTACCATTTTTTGTAGAGAAAAATTTTAAAGTTATTCAACCAAACTTCGAAGACGTTAAAGATATTGCAACGATATAAAGAAATGAATAAATATAAAGTATCTCAATTGATTTTTATACTTTCAAATCTTTTTTCGTAAATTCGGTTTGACCTGTATTGCTCAAGTTTCAATATTTCGAACTATACAACTAATTTGACAGTTGCCTTGTTCCTGTTACCACGAAACACTTGTTTTCCTTCCAATAATACTTTTTATTTCATAAGACGCAAAGTGATGACGTAACAAATTCCAATCAGCTGATTAACCATATGACAAGCACGTTTTAGTCACGTGATGTAAACAATAACTTATTTTTACATCTTGCAAAATAGAATCAGCAAATTTTTCAATCGAAAAATTTTTTATCGGCTTGATTTTAAGCAGGAATAAGGATTCCTTTTTTCTATGAAGATGATCGCGTACAGTGGATGGGATTGGATTTTTATCAATTCAAATGTGATGCAAACTGCTGCAAACGTGGGTTTTATAGTTTTAAAAACCCAAGTGAAAACTAAAAAAGCTTTTTATTCAAATTAAATATAACTTTTTGTCTGTAAAAACTAAAAAAAAAGTTTTCAATAAAAATTAAAAGTCAAAAGAGTCATAAAACCTAAAAATTAAATAACATAGCCTACTTTGTACGAGATAGAAATATCTGACTATCTTCGAAAGTAATTTTATCAAAGTGCATAGGCGTACCAGTCAAAAAAATTTGGGAGGCGAAGAAGTTTTGCCGCCCAATTTTGTGATATTTGCCTGAATCATAATTTTTTAGTGCTTTACGGATATGACAAAAAAATTGTCTGAGATTCTAAGATAAAGACCAATAAAAAAAGTTCCTTACTTAAATTTAGAAACTATTTTCAGCATTTGATCTCTGTCGCTGCCCTAAAATTCTTGATTTTTCCCAAATATTTTCTCGCACTGTTTAAAGAATTACAATTTTGCCCAAATTTTGAAAACTTGGGGGCGATTGCTGCCTGCCCCCCCGGAAGGTACGGCTATGTCAAAGTGTATTAGGTTATAATGAAAATAATTTTATCAAAGTGCATAGGTTTATAATGCATATATTAATTGCCTAAATTTTAATGTGTTGAACATTGTCCTGCGAGACAGGGGATAAATAGGTTTTTTCATAGCCGTACCAGCCCAAAAAATTTTGGGGGGCAATGAAGTTTTGCCCAAATTTTGTGACGTTTGCCCAAATCATGATTTTATAGTACATTTCGGATATGACAAAAAAATTGTCTGAGATTCTCAGACGAAAAACCAATTTTGTCCTAAAATCATGGTGATCTCTAAAAAAAAAAAAAGGTCTTCACTTAAATTCAGTCTTCTAATTTTCAATTTTCGTCCCAAAATCAAGGTGTTCTCTAAAAAAAAAAAAAAAAAGGTCTTCACCTAAATTTGGGTTATTATTTCTTGCAGTTCCTCATCATCACCTCTCTAAATTTTCTGACTTTGCCCAAATTTTTCATATCGCTGCCCGAAAAACTATGGTTTTGCCCAAATATTTTCTTCTCACTGCCCGAAAAATCTTAATTTTGCCCAAATTTTCGAAACTTGGGGGGGCAATTGCCCCCCCTGCCCCCCCGGCAGGTACGGCTATGGGTTTTTTAATGATAATGAAAACAAAAATCTAGATTATCCAATAATAAATTACCTTTTAACATTTATTGTTTCCTGATTTTAAACATCGCCGCGTTTCCGATGACAAATATGCCAAAAACATTTACGAAAACATTAATATTTTTTATTTTTCGATTTCAAATTCGAGTTCGACTTCTATTTTATGCTGTAAAATTCGAAAGCTCGATTAAGCCTATCCTGATAGCCATTTCTATCTGGGCCAGATCACAATTTATCGGGCAATACAGATCTATCCGAACTGGTTCAGATCTGGTAAAACATCGGGCGTGCTAAACGGGCCCTGATCTTAAATTTATGATCTGGATCTGATTTAAATGCCAGGTCGGGGCCAGTTTAGCACGCCAGATCATTTACCAGATCGGATCCTGATCTGAAACTGGGAGTAACAGATTTGGTAAGGACCAGGTCATGATCTGGTTATTGGTTTAAATAATTTAGAAACGTATGCATCACACCAAATCTGGTAAAGACCTGGTAATGATCAGACAAAACAGATCAAAATTTAATCTGTTTTTCCAAATCTGAAAAAGATCTGTTTTGTTCTGGTAATATCGGGCCCAGATTAAGCCAGAATTTGCCAGGTTTTTCCTAGATCGGGGCCAGATTTTGTGGTTATCTGAGTAACTACGCAATAAGTTAAATTTGAAAAAAAATTAAACAGCTATCACAAAGAGATAAAAAAATAAAAGAAATAATGAAACTGGCTGTAATTAACGAAATAAAAGAAATTCACTTTATGGGTTCAAGTTAAATAGAGAACGAATAGGCTATAAATTAACAACTCAGTTGTGTTTGAAATTTTACAATGTAAATTAAAAGTAAAATCCAGAATACTATTTATTCTCTTTTCAAAGTTCTTCAATTAATGAGCTCAAACTCGATCATATATTTTTGAATTCGAGTTTGAGTTTGGCAAAAAAAAGATCGAGTTCTTCGAGTTCGCCCCCTGGTTACAAGACTACCTAGTTACTGCTTCACTCTTAGTAGTTTTACTAAGATTGTGACTGTTTTTTTTCGTAAACAGGGGTCAACAAAAAAATTTAACATATGACTTGACTCGAACTAACACATTGGTTGCGATAGCCCATGCGGCGTGTTTACTGTGTGGGAGACAGGTTCAAACTTGTATATCTTCAGTGCCAAAGCAGACATCAAAGCGGGAGATTTTGTTTCAAATGAATGTATTTTTTCTTATTGTTGTTTAAATCAGAGCTTTTCCGAGCAGGTTGGATAAGTTCTACCATAAAATTTTTTAATTTGGAGTAAAAATATCGTTTTTTATAAGCTTGCACTACACATGTACACATCGCGAGCCTGGAGAGTTCAGTGTGAACCTATATGGCGCACATCGCGACCAACGTGTTAACTCGGAGTCATAAGTTGATATGAGAACTCTAGTCGAGTCCGACTTCTTTCCAGTAAAAACTCGAGTCGAATTTGAGTCCTAAGAATTTTTCAAAGAGAGAGTCAGTTCACAAACTAGATAGAGTATAGTTGTATTGAATCTGTTGATATAGTAACTACTAATTATTTACAGAAGGGTGACCAAAAACGGCATCCTATCTGGAGTGGAAAGCAATAAAGATTGGATTAAATATTTTCACTGTCCACAGGTGTATTTGTATTTCTGCTCCGCCAAATAGTAAAAGTACAACTATAACAGGGGTGGCCAAACAGTGGCTCGCGAGCCGCATGCGGCTCTTCGGACCCTTGCTGGCGGCTCTTTGAACATTTTGAAAAATTGAAAAATTATATGGAAAATCTGAGAATGATTTCATATGACGACCTTTTTTTTGTAGAGAACATTATGATTTTGGGACGAGAATAGGGAAATACCAGATCGATTCGAGGTAAAGACCTTTTTTTTTAGAAAACACTATAAATTCGAAACGAAAAGTGGAAATCTGAGGATGATTTCAAGTAAAGACCTTTTTTTTTATCAGTAAAGGAGTAAATAACTTCATGTTTTTAAATTTTTGTGTTGCGGCTCTTTAAAAGTTTGGATTTATGATATGCGGCTCCAACATGGTATAAGTTTGGCCACCCCTGAACTATAATTTATGTAATAGTAAATATAATTAAGGCTGTGGATTGGAAAAAAGAAGCAACAAAATGAGTGTACGTTTTATAGATAATAATGAAATATAAAAGTTGTATCCTATTACAAGAAGCAACGTTGCTTCACTTTATTATAAATTTGTTTAATAATAAAAGAAAAAAAAAAGCACAAAAAATTAAAAAACCAAAATTGAGGTTATTTGATAAAAAATAAATAAGTTTGCTATGGTGCCATGCATTGGTGGGATTATAGCAGAGTTTGGCTTATGGAATATGATCAAGCCTTGAGTTTAGTAAAAATTTGAACATATTTTTCCTGTTGAATACGCTAACAAAGTAGGCTAACCCACTGAAAGAAATTCTATTCTGAATCATAAGATCATTTCTAAGAATAAATGCTCAGTAGGCCTACTATGCACACAAAAAAATTAATTAATTGAATGCAATGTTTGTATTACTTTTAAAATGATTACACAATTATAAACATGTTAAATAAAATTAAACCAATTTCTTGCAAAATCATTTCATTCTATAAAAGTAAGGCAGTTAAATTGTTAGAGCACTCTTTTTTGTTCAGACAGAAAGTTGATTTTCTGAAACAAAAAAGAAGGAAAACTAGCAACAAGTTGTATGAGGTACCAAGTAATTCATATGTCAGTTATTAAAGAAAGAAAATTTTGTTATTTTTTAAGTAATGTATTCAATGATGGTACACTTTTTTCTGTTGGGACCTGGCAGGCAATTGTTTTATTATTTTTAGTCCAATATATTTTATAGATTGTTTAGACACTTTTCAATTTTTAAATTTTATAAATTTTATAGAGTCTGAAACTTAATCTTGTTTGAATGCTGGAGTATGGATAAATTTGAAACCTTAAAAGTTTTTTATTTTTTAAATTTTTATTTAGGATAAACAAACCATGTTTTTTATGAATTTATATGACTAACAAGATTAGTTTTAATCAACTTAAAATCATAGTACTCTTTAACAAAATAGATTAACGTTATAAGCAAATACAACACATTAGTGGGCAACTAAACTAAAAATGAAAACAACTAAAAAGTTACTTGAAAATGAGAAAAGTGGGTGACTGACAAATTACAATTACCTTGAAGTAATTTGCAGGGATTTGAATCTGATGCTTAATTGTGATTTGCAACTTATTAAATATTTTGTTTCTAGGGTATTAATTTTCATTTAACTTTATTTAACAGTTTAATTGCTTAGTTACAGAGTTATGTAATTTGTAGAACTACTAGGATTCTTATATATTCATTTGCTTTGCATTTTTAAAATATGTTACAGTAAATTGACTTAAAATATAGTTTATACTTCTTTAACTTGAAATATTAAACTAATTTATTTTAACTGAAAGCAGATTTTGTTATTAATGTATATTTATTTAAAAGTATTTTTATATTTTTTTTTTGTAAAAGATTTTTGTAAATGTGCTTAATTGTTTTCAGTTAAAATAGATTTTTGAAAATTTTTTAAAGCATTTATGTAAGGGTAGTGAGTGTATTTTAAAAATAATGTTTTGTTTTTTCTTAAAGCCCTGTATGAAAACTTTTAGATTAATGTAATAGTTTCAGCCAATTTTATATTTGACATTTGCATTTATGGGGAGGTTTGATCTGTATCTGATAAAGATGAAGTTATATTTGTTAAAACAAATCTTTAACTTTTTATTCATTTATTGATTTTTTTCAGTGGATTCAGTCAGCTATATAGTTTTTACACTCTTTAATATTTGAAATTTTGAACATACACTTATTATTTTGTCAAAATTCAAAATTGTTGGCAGTGTGGCCAATGAGTAAAAGCATTAAATTGATGACAAACACATTTGACATGATTGTGTTTTAAAAGATGCTTATGTTATTCTATTGTGTGTTTGGGTAAAGACATTTCCAGCTGTTTTCTCTGCATGGTGGTTTTAGCAAACTGCTTTAAATTTCAATCATAACTCTAAAAAAAATATAAAAAACTAATTAAAATTTTCAACCAGACAACAATATATTGAAGATTGGGGTAAGTGCTTGATTGTTGCTGTAAGTATAGTGCTTCCTATTTTTTTTCTGTCAACAAGGAGAATAAAGTTGATAAAAAAAATAAATTTTCTGGTTCAGAAATAGTATCAATTTATAATGATATTTTTTGCACTTTGTCTATGTTTCAATTTAATAAATGTTTTTGTTTAGAACTATCTTCTTTTAGATAGCTTGTGTTCAGTCATAATTTAGTCACTATTGTTTGAATCAAGCATATTATAAACTTCAGCATATTTTATTTTATTGTTCTGTTTTAATTACTGACACATATTATTGATTTATTTAGAGTGGCATTCTGTTTTAATTACTGACACAGTATTACCTTTCATACTATTTCAGGTTCCTCAAAATATCTTTTTATTTTTAAAAGTCAAATAAAGATAAAAACTAATTTTGATTTTGAAGCAAATAGTGGTTTCTGTAGAAAAATAAATTGATAAAGACTGCTTTACAGCTTTTTTTAGTGTAACTTTTAGTCTAAGCCCTAAAATTTTATAATTAACAGTATGAGATGCAATTGGTAAGTTGAGTCACTAAACTATAACTATAAAATATAATGCTGAGGCCAGCAAAGATAGGTTTTTCACTTGGCATATGCTGCTTCAAAATAAATTTATGATTCATGGTAACAGAAATTTGTAACTTGAAGTAATTTTTAACTTCAATTTTTGTTTTGTCATATATTATATATAGAGTACATATCTTAGTGCAATAGTGCTTAACCATTTACTGTCTGTGGGCCAAATTTTTGCAGGAAGTTTATTGCAGGCTACAGTAATCAAAATGATAGCCTTTTTTTGGTGTTCAGTTTTAATACGTAATCTTTATTTTTAATTAACTTTCTTTATAAATAGAATTGGAACCACAAATTTAGTTAAAAACAAAAATAAAAAATAAAGAAGGTCTTCATTTAGATTATACTTACTTGTTTTTAAATAAATGAAAAAGCCTTTACTGGGTGAAAATACTTTAATTTTCAATTTTCTGCATGCCCTTGAATTGGTTCAGAGACCTTGCAATAAATTAAGTTAAATGAGCATCTGATCAAAAAAGTTTTTGCAGGCCACATCAGAAGACTTTTTGGCTTGTGAGTTAAACTGCCCTGTCTTAATGCATCAATTTGAAACTAAAAAGTTTATTTTGATTTTAATTCTTAATGAAGAGTTTTGGTATCATTGATTTTTGTTTGGGTGTTTTTGTAGCTTTTTAAAAATACATGCTGACATTATTATGCATCATGAAGTGAAAGTATCACTCATTGTGTGTTTTGTTAAATTTTTGTGATTCTTAATATCTATCAATTTTATTAGTTATCTTACTTTTAATGGAAAAATTTTGCATTTTTATTCAAAACTTTGCACCAAGTTTTGATATATTGTCAATGACAAAATCATTAGTCTTTTTCAAATCTAAAATCTATGTTTGCAAAAAATTTTTGAGAAATTGACAATTGCCAAGGATATTGATCATAAAGTTAATATACAGGATGTTTCAAAAAAATTGACATCACTTGACATGTAAATATTACAGCAACTACATAGTCGAATCAAATGAAATTCAACAGGTTTAATGTTGACCAAAACAAGATTTAATGACCGTAAAAGATTCCACAAATGTTCAATGAGCACATTGCCTGTTACCTGGCACATGTCAAGTCGGTAGTCTAGCTCCTCCCAAACACGATGCAGCATGTCGTAAGTAATTGTCTTCAGTGCGATAGTGATTCTTTGTTTGAGCTTGTTTACATTTGCAGGAAGAGAGGGGACAAAAACCAAGCTCTTCACATATCCCCAGAGAAAAAAATCGCAGGAGTCAGGTCAGGTGAACGTGGAGGCCATTTTAACATCACATTGTCTTCACCACCAGCACGCCCAATCCATCTCCTTGGCAGATTGTCATTGAGAAAAGCCTGCACAGTGAGCTTCCAGTGAAGTGGAGCACCATCCTGTTGATAAATGAAATCTTTATGTTCATTTGCAATAAGCTCATCTTTAAGCCAGTTTTGAAGCATCTGCAGATAATACTTCCCACAACCACAGATATCACCAGTCACATTTCCCTCAAAGAAAAACAGGCCACAAACATAGTTTTTTTAGATGGCACAAAACACATTCACTTTTGGTGAGTCCCTCTCATGCTCAATAGTGGCATGGGGATTTTCTTCACCCCAAATGTGAACATTATGCCTATTGACTTAGCATTTGTATGAAATGTGGCTTCATCACTGAACACAAGATGATCATTGAACTCGTCCTCTTGAAGTTTCTCTTGCATATCAACACAGAATTGTTTACACTTTCACTTGTCATCTGCAGTTATGGCCTGAACGAGCTGCAGTTTGTAGTGTAGGGTTTCATTACCAAACGTTTCCTTACTATCTGTCAAACTGTCATTGGAGGTATCAGGGTCTCCATACTTGTTCTTCTTATGGACTTTTTGGGGCTTCACAAAAGTGTTTGATGAATTTGCTTGACCTTTGCTTCTGCTGTTGCTGGTCGTCCAGATCCATTTGCTCTGCACAGACAGCCTTCGTCTTCAAATTTCTTTTTCCAGCTCCAAATCCGCTTTGCTGTTGATGACTTCTTAAGAGAACTTTCTCACAAACACAGAGTGTACAGTCTTGTTTGAGTTTGTTCAAGCATACTCCAACACACAAAATGCCTTTTCTCTGCTAGTGAATACCATTTAAACACACAGGTTTGAACGCAGTATGAATAATTTATCAATTAAAAATTTCTACACTTGAAAAGATAAACATGTCAAATATTAAGCACAAAATTTTGGCCTGTTTCTACACATGCTGTGTAAATTTAAAGTTATTTTTAAACAGGAACAGCCAAAGTTATTAGATTGCAAAATGATGTCAAATTTTTTGAAACACCCTATAGTTTACTTTTGGAAATACAAGGGTCAATTAAAAAATTATTCGCACTTTTGTTTTTTGATTTGTTTGCACAACCACAAGACTACAAGAAATATGTCATTTTTCTACTTATTTCTCATTCTTTTTGATGCATTTATTCCAGCTGTTCACAAGTTTGTGAGTTTTATCTGAGAAGAAAGTTTTTGGCTGGTCTTGTAACCATTTATGCACTGTTTCCAGAACTGCTTTATCTGAAGAAAATCAATGACTTTGTAAAGCATTTTTGAGTGTACTAAAGAGATAGTAGTCAGAAGGTCTGTATGCAGTATGTATGCAGGGTGTTTCAGCACTTTTCTGGGTATTTTTTCACAATTGGTGCTTTTGAGCCCAAAAATGTTGAGTACCGGTATAACCTTTTCTGCAGAATGTTGGGTCTTGAATTTCTTCTTTACTGGTGACTCAAGAATGTTTCCAATGGTCCACACTTGTCTGGCCACTTTTAAACTTCTCAATCCTTTCATACACACTTCTTTTTCATTGTGCACTGTTTCTATATTGTGTTAAAAATTTCCAGTGACTTTCACCCCGTGACACACCTTCTGACCATAAAAGTTGGATCACTGGGCGCTATTCTTCATTGGTGCATTCTGCTAGTGGAGCGGCCATTTTTATTGACTGAAACAAACACCTTTAACAATCAATCAAACAAATAGATCAGCTGATAGTGATCACGTGGCATAGAAGCCCACGTTTGCAAGAAAAACTGCATCCAACTTAAACACAAGAGTGAGCTGTCACATAAAGTGCAGATAATTTTTGACTGACCCTTGTAGGTTAAAACCATATTAGCTGAGGTTGAACACTTTAGCTAAAGTTGAACAAGTACAAACAAAAAACCTTATAAAAAATGGGATGGGTCTGTGAGGTTGCAAAGCATTGGTTAATAGCTGTCAGCCTGTCAAGTTTTTTAAAAAGGTAAACTTTGAGTTTAATAAAACTTTTGTTATATAATAAACATTGGTAAAGGGGAAAAAAACTGATGCTGCATATAAAAAGAACTTTAGTCCAAATTTAAGTTCTAAGTGAGCCAAGGCCTCAGATGAATCTAACAGTTAGAAGTTTGAGCCCATCCAAACTAAGGTGGGTGCAAAAATATAAAGGTTGTCAATACAATAATAAAATTTAAAAAAATAAAGGTTAATGCATTAAAAGATTTTCTGTCTGCTAATCAGCAAACATTGTTTTAGAACAAGGCAAATACGGCTCTTGTCAAACTGTATTTCTATTTCTGGACTTGAAGGCTAAAGTTCAGTTATGCTGAGATACTTTTTAAAAAATCTTGTGAAAATTTTGTATAACAGTTTACATTAACAAGGTCATTGACATCTGGTTTTTAAAAGATTGATTGCAATCTTTTTCCATTTTATTTGTCTGTTGAGGACTGATCTCACTCGAAAACGTTGATGTTTATGTTAGTTTGTTTGGTATGAATGGATAAGCCGTGCTGAATCTAATTGTGTTATGGATGAAAAAAATATACCATAATCTCTACCTAAATTATTTTATTGTTGGAAGTAGTGTCTTCATCAAAGACTGCTTGTTGTGTAGAGCAGTTGATATAAGATGCTAATATATTTTAGCAAAATATGGTTAAAATGGATTGTTTTATATAGTTTTTTTTTTTTATCAAGAAAATGTTTGTGAAAAAGTTTTGTCTGATAGTAGCCGTAATAGCCATGTTTTTTTATCAAGTGCTTTATTCCAGTACAAGCGAATTAAGATTGCCTATCCAGCAAAACTTTAAGGCGTCTTCGGTAAACAAAGCGGAAACGAAATGATAAAGCATGAAAAAAATTGGCGTTGTTCCCAGCGTCGATGGTTAGAAAATTTCCATTTATCCGTGACTTGAGCAAACAAAGTCTTTTTAACGATCGTTTTCCTTAAAACTGCCTTGGCTGATAGTCGTGTACAGTCTCATTTCTATGAACTATAATTTGTATTCGTTGCGTTAAACTGCGCATCGCACATAACAATCGGTCCCTATAATAAACATTTAAAAAATTAATACCTAGCCGACGTGTGTACAGTTGTTATGTTCGATTCGAACAACTTGTACATGATTGTGAGTCATGTCACATTAAAGCACCGGAGCTTTTAATAGTTAACTAGCAGTCGAAACTTTTCATACCAGTATGTTTAATGTTTGATTTTGTACCTTTTTTAACTGATTGTACGATTGCTGCGATTGTACGAACTAAGTAGTTTTTTTTTTTTTTTTTTTTCTCACTGCTTAAAGTCCATAAACATTCACCATGTTTCGCCGTTACTGGTTAAGTATGCAGTCTACCTAACCCTAACCCTAGCCCCTAACCCTACTCTAAGCTACTAAATCAGATAGTAAACCGCATAAGGATTGTAGACTGCATATTCAACCAGATGGTAGTGGGTTAGGGTTAGGTAGACTGCATACTTAACCAGTGCCGCATCGCCTTTAGAATGATCTCTAATTTTTTATAGGAATTTTTAAAAACCTTTCAGTTATATCGGTAATTTGCGGACCTAGGAATTCAACACCCAATCAAAAATTTGTGAATACTTTCGAACCAAGCTTGGGCAGTGCAAAAAATACTCTTTTAGTCAAGCGTTTAAATAAATTTCAAAGTTGGTTAGTAATTCGAACTGTTTTACCGTGATTAAACGCATCGCGTTGTAACGTCTGGGATAATTTCCGGTTGATTTTTAGGTATGCATTGTTTCAAATGTGAATGAGAGCGGCGTTGGAAACTTCATGACCAATTTTTAAAATTATTAATCGAGAAGTTGTAGGAAATGTAGATTAATGTTGTCAAAGTTGTTCAGCGAGTCGTTTGCAGCATACTTGATTTAACTTTGGACCGACGAGCTTCTACGAAAAAAAAGTTACTTTGTATGGCAAGGCTTCCGTAGTTTATAATTTCACTGTTGTAATAAAAATACGATGGTTATTGTTTTATAAAGCATGAGCAAGACTAGGAATTGCAAGGCCCAAATCTGATTATGGTAGTCCGAATTTCCCTAGTCATCTGTTCAGACATTTCTGGTGATTGCTTTTTTTTACAACAATTATATTTTTGGTACATGTATTTTTAAATAACAAACTTTAATTTACTTAAAAAAACCCATCTATAACTCATTACTTAGACTTTCCAGGAATTTGTTTTCCTTAGTTGTGTTTATAATTCAGCAAGTTTAGCGTGCTGTTAATTTAAAAAATGTCAAGTTGGTAATGAGAAGTTTATTGTTGTTATTTGAGTGTAATGATTATTCAGATTGGTTTCCGAGATTTTATCTCAATCGATACTTTTATGCGATCCTTATTTTTAATGCAGCGACAACTTGAATTACACTAAAGAAGAAGCAAATCAAGTTTAATGAAAGGAAGAAATATGTTTTACTAAATTCTTGTTTATAATGTCGTCTCGCTTTAAAGCTGTTTTTTGCTATTGATTTTAAATTTGACATTTTAGATTCAATGTTGAACAAAATCGAAGCGATCTGTTGTGCCGACTCTTTCTAGATAGGCTCACCATACGTCCCGGTTTTTAGGACCTTGTTCCGGCGTCCCGCCCAGCAACGAATATATCCAACTTTAAGTGAAGACTTTTTTTTTAGAGAACACTATTTTTTAGGGACGAAAATTAAGAAATCCGAGACAGATTTAAAGTGAAGATCTTTTTTTTAAAGAACACTGCTTTTTTGGGACAATTTTTTTCTTTTAAGGAACGTCCCGGTTTACCACTTCGGAAATATGGTATGCCTAAATCTAAATTTCTAAGTCAATTTGGTACGAAGGTAACTTATCGAAATCTCGCAAGTTTTTTAATATTTGTACAATTGCTTATAGAAAAGTAAAGCATATTCCTCTTGCTATTACCTTTTAAACAGTTTTAATAAATCGAAAAAAATGAAACAAAGGGATCTTTCATTCTTAAAAGACCTCTCTTGCAGTTGTTCATAGATTGATGTAAGAACGATTTTTTTATCATTACAATAACTACGCTGCAGTTATATTTTCGCCGTTGCTTCATTTGACAGGTGGTTAAATTTTACTTTGTTTTAAATCTAACATACGGGAAGTAATTCAATAACGAAAAGGAAGAACCTCATGGCACATAAATAGACAATTTTTAAACAATGACTGCTGTTTGCTTATGGTAAAATGCCTTCATTAAATTTTTTTAATAGTAAAATTATGTAGAAACGTTTGCTGCAAATTTTTTTAAATCACTACTCAAATCAAAGTTGTGTTACATCATGGGTTGCTGAGATTACTTTTATTGTTTTCAACCTCGTGGCATTGTTTAATCAGTTAATTACTTGCCAGGTATTTTGTCCCTCAAAAGTTTGACTGATTATGCCTCGACAAGTTTTAACTTTTAACACTTGCACCAACAAATTACCAATAAAATTTATTCTAGGTTAGTCGTTATTTAGGAAGTTTCAGCTAGACTGCTAAGTTTCACTTGATTACTGGCGTGCTTACACGGTCATTAGCAAGTGGCTACCACCATGGTGGACTTGCAAAAGTTGGTTAGAAGAGCCGCCGAGTCGGAATCGGTCGCAACCACGACAACCACCACTTCAACCAAGTCGCAATCACCTGTGGACGTTGTCAAGGATACGTTTGAAAACATTTATCAGCAATGTAAGTTGAGTGCATTTTTATCGTGCCAAAACGAAATTTAAATGTTGATTTTTGATGAATTTTTTCACAGTAAACAAGAAGATAAAAAACGTTTCTTATCTTTGAATCTGATTAACAGCGTTTTATAAATTAAAAGACATTTAACTTACTTCGTAAATGCCATACAAACTAAGTATGAAAAGTAAAAAGCGTGTTTAATATGCTGTATTTGTAACCGTTTTATAAATTTGTGTGACTGCTCGCGGTCGCGGTTGCAATAGATTGATAAAAGTGCCTTGTGTGCCGACATCAGATGAGTGTTGTTAGTTGTATATAACATACAATAGGTAATTTAAAGCATTTTTTGAACTGTAAGCTCACCCAAAATGTATGTAAAGTAGGTAGGTTGCAAAAACCGCAATAAATCATAACTGTTGGTGTTAGCTGGTTCTACGTAAATCCGACATAAAGCTCATAAAGTTAATTTCCTAAAAAAAACTTTTAAAAACTTTGTATGCTTTTATAATTACTAAACGTTTTTGGTAAGCAGTTTACTTCCGAACAGAAAAAAATTGATTTCCGAGCAGTTATGACAACAGCTTGCACGTGTTTCAGTACCCACTTGGGCATGGATATTGATTGCCATTGCTGCCGGTTCACTTCTTCTTTGCCTTGTCTGCTGTTGCTGCAAGCGATGCTGCTGCAAGAAGAAAAAGAAGAAAGAAAAGAAAGGCATTAAAAACACACTGGATTTGAAATCCCCCCAAAATTTCGGAAAAGGCTACAAGGAAAAAGTTTGTATCTAAAACCATTGTAAAATCGTTAATTTGTTTTGTTAAAGTAGCTGCCGATTTTTGTTATTTTGGCTCAAAGCAAATCTTTTTACCAAAAGCTTTACGATTTGTATGGCTGAAAAACGTTTTAATTGTTATCATTGAAAAATTTTCCGCTGTAAGTTGACGAAAAAACTCGATTTACCATCGGTTATCTGACATTACTATACTCGAATATTTACTGTTTTTGGTCATGCTTAAAAAATTTCATTGCTAAAATCGGTAGAAGCAAAACAAAGTTTGTACGAATTAAAATAAAAACCATGCTTTAAAATAAATTTTAAAAAATTTGTGGAATTGTTTGCTTTGTTATTTTTAAACATGACCTTCACACGACGTATTGACCGAAAGACGTCAATTACTTAATGCTTTTATTAAAACACAAAAACATACGGGCCGTTGACGTCATTGTACAATCATCCGCTGGGCAATTTCTCAAGCAAGATGTAATAGATTGAGTCTATTTGTATTTTTCATATTGAAGATGTGGAAAATATGTGAAGCATAGTTATAACCGGACCAAAAAAAAACTTGTATTTTTTTGCTAGTAAAAACCAGTAATAGTTGCTAAAAAGGTATCGAAGTAGCCTTTAGCATTTAAATATTTAATTGCACTGTCTCCGTACACATCTTAAATTGTCAAGCAGTGCTTACAAAACAACTCGCGACGGCGCTGCCATTGACCGCGTTCAAACTCATTTCTATTCGCGGCATTTTGATAAAAATATTTCGTTTTAACCTGCTACAAGAACTTCACGGGTTTGAAATTATCCACATTTCCGCTCTATCCGTCGCGAACACGCGTTAACAACCGCCGATGACGATGGTCGGAAAGGTTCAAATTGACCTTTCGATGTTGTTTCGATTCGTTATCGATTTCCCTGATCTACTTGTCAGATTCAACCCGATGTTGGTGATTTGAGCAATGGACAAGAAAAAGAAGACGAAAAGAAAACAGGAAAACTGCAGTTTTCACTCGACTACGATTTCACTAAAAACAACGTAAGCTGACTGAAATCACATTCACTCGTATCTTTAACTAAAGTAAAGAAGTCAGTAATAATTTAGAATAATTTAGAATTAGTTGCATGTTTTTAATTTTTTCAGATTTCGTATTTGCAATCAGATATCTCATTTGGTTTCATAATTATAAGAAATATTAACAAAAGTTTTTTGTAATAGTTTATATTCCATCCTCTGTCATCGCCTTCAATTTGCTGTGTCTGCCATTTCATTCTCTGACATTTACAAATTTTGTTATACATTTACAAACGAGTATTTCTTTCGAAGGATACTAAAGCGTAATAGCGGAAGATTTAATAACAATCGATCGTTTCCTTTTGCAGTTAGCTGTCGGCATAATTCAAGCTGCTGAGCTTCCAATTATGGATCTTTCAGGGACTTCTGATCCCTATGTGAAGGTTGTGGCTGTTTATTTAGATTTAAACTGTTTTGAATGGTTGTTTTATGACGTATTTTTAATGCCTTTCTAATTCGCGTTTTAGCGTTAAAAGTATATTTAGTCTTTTGTAATAAGTTTTTGTAACTCGTACAGTTGCTTCTTGCCGATACTGTTACAAGTAAATCGCTAACCGTTTTATTTCCTTGAAGAACAACTTAACTTTTATTGAAACCGTTTTGAAGTGCGCTGCTTTTATTAATAGCATAGCGTTGTATGCTTTTGAGTTTATGAAATTTACCTCAGCAACCTTGTTGATCGACCGTGCGCAACTTTAAGATTAAAGCTGTTGAAGTTCGTGTGAAAGGAGCAAATGTTATGTTTTTGACGTTCGGCGTTCTTACATGACGATATACGTTTCTATTTTGGTCAGGTTTTTCTTTTGCCCGATAAAAAGCGTAAATACGAAACGAAGGTACATAGGAAGTCGCTAAATCCTGTCTTTAACGAAAACTTCAATTTCAACGTAAGTTAACACAAAAGGCTTTTCTTTAATCATATAGTTATTGAAAAAGTTATAAGATTCCGGAATTATTTTGTTTTTTATTGCGGCAACGACATGAACATATTTGAGGGATTGAAATAGGTTTATTTATGTCTTCGAAAAAGAAAATACCTCGTCTTGAATTATTAATGACTTGCTAATCACATATTTTTACATTCTGGTGTAATGAAACGAATGTATCGATTCGTGAAAGTGTTAAAATATTTAAATGACTAAGCTTGTCACCCCGTCAATTTTTATCTATTTAACAAAAGCGTTGCCTTAATATCGAATAGGTATATTCAATCATTTTTGCACTTTAAAGATGCCTTTTCCAGATCATCTATCTTCTTTTAAAGATTCCTTATAGTGATATTGGCGGAAAGACCTTAGTCATGGTTGTTTATGACTTTGACCGCTTTTCACGCCATGACGTCATTGGTGAAGTGCGCGTTGCCATGAATCAAGTTGATCTGGGTTCGGCGGTCACGGAATGGAGAGACCTTGCAAAAGCTGAAAACGACAAAGAAAGCGTACGCTGGTTTAGAATTTGACGCCATTTTGTGGCTTCCATTTATTCAATTCGTTACTCTTTAGCACTCACTATTTTTGTTGTTCTTTGCTGATTATTCATAGCAGCTCTTTAGTGAACTGGTAACTTGGCCTGAACCATATGAAAACGTGCCATGTAACTTTGTGTTTTGTTTACTAGACTGTTCTATTTGCTAATACTAAGAAATAAGGATATTGATCCATGTCTATGCATCAGTAGAACAAATTTTTGTATTTAAACAAGTAACATGACCTTTAGTAACTTACGTGATTTCGGTATTCTAAGCTTACAAAAATGGAAACTTTTAGCTGTCTAATAAGTTAATAAAATTAAAAAAAAAAATTGGAAAGAGCTGTTTTTAAATCAAACAAAAGAAGATATCTCCTCGTCTTTGGAGCATTAAAAATTTAATGCTATTTGGTTTTGGTTTGGATATTTTCGAATTAAGCACTTTCGTCATTAAAGCTGTTGATTCGACGTTTTTATTCCGTTAAAATGCTATTTAATAAGAAAGAAAATTGATTTTTTTCGATATCTCAATATTATCTTTCATATGATTAATTTGCTGCTTTGTCTTTGAACGTTCCATAGAGAAATATATGAAATTCGTATTCTTAAGCAAGGTCGATGAAAAGCAGCAGTTATTGCTTAACTATGGCTTTCCGTTTTTTCTGTTTATTTGTACTGTATTATTTCAATGTAAAAAAAGAACTAATCATCATGAATTGATCAGTGTTTCTTTGCTTACGCTTTCCAGGACAGATTGGGTGAAATCTGCTTTTCTCTGCGCTATGTTCCCACCGCGGGGAAACTCACTGTCGTCGTTTTGGAAGCGAAGAACTTGAGGAAGATGGATATAAACGGCTTGTCCGACCCTTACGTTAAAATCACACTCATGCAGGTTTGAACTTGTTTTGCTTTGTCGGGTTATTATTTTACGTTTACCAAGTGTTTCCGTGATTTTTTTCTCTGCAGTAATCAGTTTCATTGTCGTGGAGTTGTATCGCTCCGCCGCATTGCTGATACAACAATAAGAAAATCGTGAAAAAAGTTGTGAAAAAACATTTTTATTTCGTAAGCACTCTTCGAAGTCGTCAACATACGTTAGTTAATTACTTGGACCTACTTCTAGCAAAAACTATAGCAATAACATTTTCGCGTTTATTATTTTGTTATTTTGTTGATTACCCGACTATGCGATGTTCAAATAAAAATCAAAATTTTTTGACATCTTTTGGCTTTTGTTTGATATTGCTCTATTAACTAATAATAACATTCGACATTTGATTTTTTTAATTTTTGGATGAGCATTTTGTTTTTTAACGACAAAATGTTTCTTTTTTCTATAAATTATGTTTGACCAGGGCAACCGAAGACTGAAGAAGAAAAAAACTTCGGTTAAAAAGAACACTTTGAATCCTTACTTCAATGAATCCTTCAATTTCGAAGTCCCGTTCGAACAAATACAGGTTCGATTTTTTTTATCATCGTGGTTCCTACTAAATTGTTTTAGTTTTTCTTTAGATATTATTTTTCGGTTTTCAGTTTTGGCGGTTTGTTTGTATTGTAGATGCTGTGAAAAGACATTTAGTTTCTATCTGCTTTTTAAGATGAAATACATACTGTATACGGTACATATATACAGTATATTTTTTAAAAAGTTTTATTGCACATTTTAGTGGTATTAACTATGTTTGATGGCAAACTCTCAATAGCATCACTCGTGACATGAACTTCTAAAACGGTGGTTTTCAATCCTTTTCATACCGTGACCCACTTTAACAACTCAATGTAACAATAGGACCCCTTTGAAAAAAATGTTTAGCCATATGCGGGCTATCTAATGCATTCGTAAACCTTCATTGACAAAAATTGATTAAAAATAATCCCTCTGTTGAATAAAAAGCGTGGTCGAAAGGTTAAGAGCGCCCGGATAAGCATCGACATGGTGTCGGTTTAAAACCTACTCGCGCCATTCTGTAGTGTTCTTGGGAAAGACACCTTGAGGCATTTTCCCCTGCTTGGCGATGTTGGCAAGCAGTTCTAAATTTCATTTAAATCTCTATGAAATAAAAAAACAAAATAAAATTTTTAACCGGACAGCAATATCTTTGCATTTCCGGAGGCGAGTCGGGATAAATGCCTGCCCTATGTGTAGAGCTTCCGTCGTTTTCCTGCGAGTCAGGAGGATAAATATAGAAATAAAATAACGTAATAACTAATAAATTCTTTCTATTTAATTGTAATGTTTCTAACTGCTCTTAAAACAAGTAAAAAGTTGGATTTTTCTCTGGTGGTGCTACTCTCAAAAATCAATTACCGATAAATAAATTTATGTAAATTCCAGAATGATAATTATGAATTTAATATTGCCTAAATATTTTACGTTATATATTATTTATAAAAAAACTTCTTGCGACCCCCAGAAAAAAGCAAAACTACCCACTTGGGGGTCGCGACTCCCAGGTTAAAAACCACTGCTCTAAAAGAATGAAAATTTTCGAGTTGAGAAATTTCCTGTCCCCCAATTAAAAGGGAGTGCTTTACTAATAGATTCGCTCCCGTACATTTTCAGAAAATCTCGATCGTCATAAGCGTCTACGATTACGATCGCATGGGCAAGAATGACGTCATCGGAAAACTGACTCTCAGCTGCAATTCATCTGGTTCTGAACTTCGTCACTGGTCGGACATGCTGTCCTCTCCCCGACGCCCAATCGCCCAGTGGCACACCTTGAAGCCATTAGACGAAAACTGATCCTTTTTGTATCTTTGGTCACATGGAATCGTGCAAACTCCGAGCTGCGATTTTCTTGTAAACAACCTTGTAAAAAGTTTCCCGTGTCTGCTTTACCATCCGCATTTTATTTTTCCGCTTTTTGTTTTAGTTTCCGTTTTTTTTTTTCGTGTTTGTTTTCGTGCAATTGAATTCTGTTTGCTTTTCCGAACCGAATATTTGCTTCGCCCATGACCGAATATTTCGCAATAATCTTTGCTACTGTAGCTTTTTATGAGTTGCGCTTGTAGAACGGCTTCTAGAAAACTATCCGTTATTGCGTTCAACTGTAATTAGTTGACGATGCTATTTGATGAAGTTCCTTGACGTGGCTCGTAAACAAACAAGTTGTTCTATATCCGTGTTGATAAATTTACTTTTCAAACAGAAGCGAAGTTCTTTTCTGCGCTGCTTTCTATTCTGAGCAACGTCATTTTTTGACGTTCAGTATATTTATAACAATACTTTTTGACGCATAATTTCCGGATTTTCCGATCCATCTATCTGCCAAAATGTTTTTATACTCTACGAACATCCTGTTCATCTTTTAAAGCCTAAACCAAGCAGTCGGTTCCAAAGCAACGTCTGGTATAGAAAGTGCCATCGGAATAGTAGAAAACCTTGACGTTCTGTTACTGATCTGTCGTAGATGCAAATGGCTTCTCGCGGATACGATCGTGCTTTTTTGTTTTAGTAGTTGCGATCAGTGTTGCTTGGGTTCGAGCCTCGGTTCACGCGCGAGCCAATTGACGATTCGATTTTGCACACTATGCCGTCAATTGGGATTCCTCCGACGGTCTTTTTTTAGCTGATGTACATATCCGTAGACGGTTTTGGAAGTAGTGCTGTGTTGAATTGAAAGATCAGTCCCTAGTTTTTGTAGTATCGCTCCGAATTAAGTAATTGCAATATTCTTTCGATCGCACTGAAAATGTTAATTCTTAAAGCGCTTTTTTCTAGAAAAAATGGACTACTATCAAAACGTTTAAAATTCGTTTTGACAAGTGTTCAGAAAGAACGCATGAGAAATCGCTTTCGTAGCCGGAATTGTTTTTCAATCAGTGAAGTGCAGTTAGTTTTTTTACGTCTTCGTAGCATTCATATCGTGTCTGATCGCGCGTCTAGCGTTAGATGTTTGTTTCTTATATCAGCGTGTAGGATTGCTGGAGTCAAAGAATGCAGTATTTCTATGTAAAGTTTTTCAGTTTTAAACTAAATTTTGCTTTCTCAAAGTCTTAGTTTTTGGTTTTACAACCACATCATTTATTATTTGTCTTGTCTTGACTCTTGAATTAATTTAATTTATCAAGTTAATGAGGTTATCATTTTTTATGGCTTTTTATCTTTTTCAATAATTTTGTTTACTATAATTTTTGTTGTGCATTATTACGTGATGCTTGTAAATAAATCGGCAATAAAGTGATATACAGTAGACCTCGGTTAATCCGGATTCGATTTGACAAACAAAATTATCCGAATTAGGCGAAGTCCGGATAATCCGAAGCTTTTTTATTAAGAATTACATACATAGAAAATCATTTTTACTTTCAGTTTCATCTGAGTTAAGCGAATTTTTGCATTAACGGAATCCGGATTAACCGAGATCTACTGTATTTTTAAATTTGTTTAGGTTTAGTGTAATAACTTAGTTTCACGAAGCACTTCAAGTAATTTCCCACAACTAGCTTTATGCTTTTAATAAAAAATAATTTGAAAATGTATCTAGTTAAAATTCAACATCTTTTTAATTGGAACAGACTATAATGCAATCGTAACTATGTTGCACTACAAACTTCTATTAAAAAATTGAAGGAAAACTTTGATAAAGCAATAAGTTGTAAATTTCTGTTTTTGTAAACAACACGTTTTGTTACTGTTCGTTTTGTCGTGAAAGCGGATGAAAATTGTGTCTAACTGTGCTTTGCCTCTGCTTAATTGTGATGTGGTTTATGTACATACACCACATGCACTTCTTGGAATGTAGTTTGTTACGCCTTTGTGACTAAATAAAAAAATATTTTCGTGACTGTATCTGCCTTTATGTGTTGGTTAAAACTACGGTTTTGATTTTAGATCTTAAAGAAAGTATGGCATGAGCCTTGTATTGAATTTTATTTACTAAAATAAGTTTTATTTTTTGTGCTTATTGATTACTATTACGAAACTTCGTTTTTAAATGGTTTAAAATTTTCTGATTTGAAAAGTATTTGAGCTGTGCCGCAAACCGATTTTACAAAAATTCTATTTGTCAATTTTAATCCTCAAAAAAAATTTTAAAAAATGACCTTTAAATTTGGGTATTGGTATTAGGCGCTGTAAAAAAAGCCTCCCTTTTATGCTCACAAAGTTATTATGTCTCAGGAACCATAGAAAATTATTTCAGTGTTTTGAGAGAAGTGTTTCCCCACATAATCTGAAAAAAAAGAGTTGAGAATGATTTTGGATTCGGATATAAGCAGAATGTAGGAAGACAAGAAGTGATATTTTGACAACTTGAAGCGTAGTTTCTGTGGAGGAATTGAATAAGATTGGGAGTTTTGAAAAGAAGTAGTGCAGTTCGGCGTTGCACTGAAGGCATTGAATATCCCTTGGAGTCGCCTGGAACTAAGATTACTAGGCCAGAGTCTTGAAAAAAATCGGATTAGCGAAGAGATTAGAGGTGGAGGAAAGTAAGCTAGAGTTTTGATTTATAATAAAATTAATCAATTAAAAGTTTATAGAGGCGGCAAAATGTTAAAAACTTTTGAAGAAGAAAATAAATTACTCGAATACCCTTGCGTACACAGAGTCGAATTTTTAAATAAAAACAAACCGTGCACGACAAGGATACAATTGTGACCGCTCTTCAATTGTGTTCAATTGTGCAAACCAATTGTGACCACCGTGCACGACAAGGATACAAATTATGCCATAATTGCTTAAAAAAAGAGGTTACTGCTAGTTTTAAGGAAAAAACAAATGAAACATCTAAAAATTGTAGAATTTTACAGAAAAAGTGAATGATTAAAAGTTATTTTTCAGAGAATGTATAAAAAAGATGGTCAGGTGTGCAATCGGACAGAGCTACATAGCAATTCAGAGTAAACATATAGGTCTAGATCTTAATATTAGATCAGACAAAAAGCAGTCCGAAGCGTTTCTAGTCCACTAGGTCTACTTCTCTGCACAAAATTTTTTATTCCGAATCAACAGATTGTTCAAGTCAATTATTTTTAATACACTGTTGTCTTTTACTGAAAATTAAAAAAAGCAATACATGTTTAATATAAATTTATTAATTATAAATATGCGCGATAAAAGATTCTCTAACAACTACGAGTTCCTTTTCGAAAAAATAAAGCCTACGCAGACAATCGCAGATTGCAATCGGCATTGCTTTTTTCTTATTTAATTTATTTCGTTGTCTTGTAGGCCTACTTACATGTTCTTAAAATGTTTTTTTTAAACCTTGGAAGGATTTTTTAAATTGGTTTCTTTGTCTGTCTAACTTTTCTAGGTCTATAGCTTGCTGCGCTTATCATTTCAATAATTTTTGGTGCTTTATACTCGTATACTACGCAACGATGCTTTTAAGACTGAAAGCGGACGTGAAAAATAAACCGTGTGGCGAAAAGCGTAAAATAACTTGCCAGAGCGTAGCCTAAAGACCTGTTTCCACTACGAGCGTTGATAGGAGCATTCTTTGTTTATTGATTTCATTTGCTTCTCTTAGCGCTTAAGTGCAGAATAAAGTAAAAAATCAACAATCCTACTGTTACGTAATGCAAATCGCTTTTCCGGCGAAAAATTGGATTATTTTCGTGACCTCTTGAAAAGCGAAAGTCGCAGCTGCCAGTAGCGAGGAGATTTGATGTATTTGACGTTTTTTAACAGATCGATCAACTTATAGACTTTTTTAAATTAGATGTGATGACCTATCTCCGCTCTTAATGACCTAAATACATCGTCCTTATTAAATAATAGCGATGTGACCTCGCTATGGCAGTGATCTGTGTAAGGGCATGAAATTGATTTCATTGTAAAGTTTATCGTTCGAGCCACGTGGCCCAATTCAAGTTTATTATAAATAGAAAGAACATCGCTTTCAGCAAACAGTGACCATAATTTCGCTGATAGAAGGGTGACCGTGATTTTGCTGAATGGGTGACCATTGTTTTTGCTGTATTATGCTAAGTTGCTGCGCTTGTGAAACCGCAGGTAAAAAATAAATTCAATCCTCTCCTTCGTATTTAAGTTACAACTTTATTTTTTCTGGATCGAGCGTCATAGAGTTGCGCATATTTAAATAAGGGTAGTTTGTAACTTGGAAGGATTTCGCTGACCTTATTCAAACAAGTTCAGCACTTCGAGGACAAATAAAGCTATTGAATTCCATTAAATCCTCGGATAAGCCAGAATCTTTTTGACGAAGAGTGAATTTAAGAATCGCGAGTCTTTCTTTCTAACAACATATTGAATTTACTAGTCCCTTTATTAACAAAAAAATTGAATTTATTCTTTATAACGCCTACAAAGAATAGTCCCGCCAATGCTTGTCTTAGAAACGAGCTTTAAAATGTTTTATGCTTAGGGGAAAAAATTGAAGATGTAATAAACTTATTTTAAAATATTTTTTACTACGCTTTCAGCTTACTTTTTCCGGAACCGCTTTCTGTCTGAATCAACTAATAAGTTGAATTATTTCAAATTCAATCTGTTTCTTCTAAGCCCAAAAAGTTTTGCGCTTTAATTTTTACGCTTTTTGCTTTTAGTTTTAACCAGGGCTGGGGAGCCAGCCTGATTTAGGTTAGGCTTCGGCTCCGGCTTCAGCTTGGGAGCCGATGCTTGACTCTAGCTCAGCACTGGCTCCGGATCCAGCTCCCGCTCTAACTTGATAATATATATATAAATATTGGCCAATAAGAGATAACTAGATGATACAGTATATTGATCATCAAAAATTTACTAACTTGCAGTATACAAGAGCTTAATATTACCCAAGGGTTCAATGGGTAGTGTTATATATTATCCAAGGGTCCTCAAACAAAAGAAGACTCAATATATCCAGCACATTTACATACAAAACAAATCATCCAAACAAACACACTAATAATTATGGTACGCACCGACCAAAGACTATAGAGGAGAACAGACTGATTAAATAGCTCAAATCACGTCACATTTAAGTTACACAAACGCTCAACACGTTGACCACCCAATCAAACACAATAACCTACTTCATCAGACATTACCACTTCAACAGACTTCCGTGATTGCACTAGCTGGAAGACCATCCCCTCTCACATATCACATCTTTTATTGTTACTCTCCACCCTCAGTATAAATCACGAAACCAAAGCAACTCCATTTCACTTCACTAAAACAAAAACAAATTGCCAAAAATCCAACTGGACCTCATTTAAACATCATGTTGAAGATTTCATCTTCTACCAACCCCATTTCACAAATGTCCATGAGGCGTCCATGAGGCAAAGAAACATCTTGTCGAGACAATACTGGATGCCGACAGACTCTTCATTCAAAAAAAAAATCAAAACAGCACAAATTGCACACACTTGCCTAGGCATATCTGCAAGCTCATTCAACAGTGTTATCACATTTGCAACCGAAACAGATCACCCCAAATCATTACTTTAACAATCACGTGAACAAACAAATACATGAACACAAAACAAACACCTGAAAACAACTGTGGTTAAATTTACCTTTGGTGAAATTTACCTTGGTAGAATTTACCGGTCACCCCTAAAACACCTAAGGTCACTTTCCTTCAAATACCTCACAAATATGTACAACACTGCCCCCAACACTAACACAATATTACATCTGGGAAAGGTGCCCAACCATTTTCATTTTAAAACCAAATAGGGACCACAACATTGGCACAAGCTACCGATCCTTATTACTTTTATCACCCATTGCCAAAGCACTAGAGAAAGCGCTATAACCATAAATAATAGAAAACATTTTATAAAGAACAACAAGCATGCACTCAATATAATGGCACACTCTCAAAATTCAAATGAATTAACATTTGGAGTACCACAAGGTGGAATTCGGTCTCCAACATTATTTAAAATTTAAATCTCTGAGATTATCTTCTGCCCAAACGACGTACAAATCTCAGCATATGCCGATGACGTAACAATCACAGCACAACGATCACCATTTAAGGCTCAACAACTCATTCAACAATATTTTTACAAAGTATTACACTTTTTACACCATACCCAGCTGAATATGGCACAACTCTGTCATTTAATTTAAACAATCAAACACTACCAACACCAAAACATTCAAAAACTCTTGGAATTACTTTCGACCCAAAACTGACATTTTCACAATACCTAAATCTCACCGTCATTAAAGCAAAACAAAAGCTTAACATTATCAAAGTACTTACTTCAAACAAATAGGTTAAACAAAACGAACTAATCATCTCTACATGTAAAGCTCTCATTTGTTCATAATAGAATATGCAAACACCATATGGAGCTCTATCATATCAAACACCAACATCAAGAAACTGAAAATCATTCAGAACACAGCTTTGTTCATTGCTCCTGGCTGCACACAAGACACAAACATTCAAGGCCTGCAAGGCAAAACCAGCGTCCTACCAATGGGCACCCATCTCAAACTCCATGCTACTCATCTTAAACAAATGACTCAAACACAAACACACCCTTCACATTACCTTAATGCACATTTAGATTCACGAATTAATTAAGTGATTTTCAAATGTAAAAAATATATTGTTAGGAGCTGGAGCCAGCAAAAATTTTGATTCAAAATTGGCTGGCTCCATGGCTCCGGGCTCCGACTCCGGCTCCGGCTTTGGCTCCCCAGTCCTGGTCTTAACAGCCTTTTCGTTTTTTTGCATTTTCAGCGATCGCTTTCAGTTTGAACCAACCTTTTGTGTTCCGTTTAAATAATTTGCACTATATTTCTATATTCTTATTTTAAAATCTTATTTAAAAAAAAAAAAAAAAACGTTTTCTTATTTTAAAATGTAGCAACTATGGAAGTCTTTTAAATAAATATTTGTTTTCTAATTCGACTGCAACCAATACACTTTTTTTGCTTCTTTTTTTCTGTAGGCTGCTCTTCACTATTTCCTGTTACTACATTTCCATTTTCAATAATTAGGCTACTACACCAGAGCTGAAATTTAAAAAATCGATTATTGCTAATCAAAAATTGGCATGTACAAAAAAAATACTAACCCAAACTACTGACTATAATAAAATATTGGCTTATGATGTTTTTTATTTGAAACTCTTTTGTAGTTTTGTGCAGCCTTTACTCAAAGACCACAGACGAAAACTTTTGTATTACAAATACATTCGTTATTATTTTCCCCGATAAATTATCAAATTGAAATTAAAGTAGCAATAGCCTAAATGACGAATTGTTGAAGTAATTGATACCGGCATATCTACAGTAGATTCGGTCTACGTATGTTAGAATGTCACGATTAAAGCCAATGCTCAATGGGACTGTTTAACATCCATAACTGTCATAAAGTGATAAGCTCGTTATCCACATCATTATTTAGCCATCGGTTTCAGTCGATTAGAGCAGTTTATAATTTCAGCTCAGAGGTTGCTTCGTTTATACACAACTGTTTGATTTTATAGCTAAGTTTAAAAGTAAACCTAAGTGAAAAAATAAATTTTTAGGAGCATTTTTGCTGCTATAAATTTCATATATTAAGAGAAAAAATTTCATTTTAATAAACAGGTTTTAAAACCTAATAAGAAAAATTTTAAGATCATCATTGTTACAAGGAATTATTTTAATTAATTTTATTGGTAATGCAAGTTTGAAAAAAATAAAACGAAACCATAATCTAGTGCTCAAAATCAAAAATTCTAATTCATAACTCATGCTGTTTATGTTTCATTTTATTTTGGTCAGGAATATAACTTGTTGGCTATAGCAAGAAGAAACTTTAAGCACAAATGGAAAGTAGAGCTGAAATAGATGACAAGCAGTCCGAAATCAGAGTTTGGTCAGGTTCTAAATAAAACAAAAAACAAAAAAATGAAAATGACAGCAACACATAATCATTTCCGTAAACAGTAGAAGGCTATCGCTTGAGAGCTGCCATGAGTTGAACATAATTCTGGGAGTAAAAAGAATAAATAGAAATTCGATTATAATAAAAACCGAATAAAGATAGCACTTAGTTTTTATAAAATATTGTGAGACACAATACAATACTGCTAAGATGAGCACGGCAAATTCATGATACTCTTTTTTTTTTAATTCAAATTTTTAATGAGGGACGATAATAAAAAGGTTGTTTAATTTGTTTAATAAATTAGAAAGCCAATAAAAAAACAGCAAAAAAAGTTTGCGGACAAACCATGATCTTACTGTTCATTTATAAAATTAAATTTTTATTTTAAAATTAAATGAACAAAGCAAGATCTGTGAAGAAAAAATAATAGGCTATACCAAAAATTTAATTGTTTCCGTTCCCACGAATTGCAACGTTAAATCATTTTTAAAACATTTCTTTCAGTAATCGGAGGCTAAAATTTGGAATTGACTATGATGCAATCAAGCTAACCTGCCGAATTAAAAAAAGAAAACAGACTTATATGATATTGAATTGCTTTTTTTTTTGCGACATGCTCATTTCAGGTTTTTACAACCTCCTAACTGGAGAGAATAAACAGTCTTCAGCTGTATAAACTTCTTCAGACCAGTGTTTTCAAACGGTCTGTCTCGGTGCCTGGTTAAGTGTGACGCAAAACGCTTAATACCTCTTATACACAAAACCAACTAAATAACAAACCAAGTATTTTATAATAAATCAATTTACTACATACGCTGAAACATGTAATAAGTTTTCGGTGCCTATCTCCGCAACATTTGACCTGTTTATTATGTTTGTTTTTCGCATTGGCGAGACATTGGCAACACTGCGTCAAATACAGCCGGCCCGGAAATGAACACAGACTTTCCACCCCAGAATATTATTACCCAGTTAATTTGTCTAATTTCTGTTCCAAGTCTCCTGAAATATTAATATTTTGATTACTTTAAAGTTGAGCCAAAACAATGAAAATTAGGATATATAAACCACGGATTTAGTGGGTAAAGTGTTGTTAAGTCTTTCAAGTTGGCAGTTCTGAAAGTTTAAGAAACTAGGTTTTAGTGCATCAAAGGGAACTGAAAACAAGCTTGATTAGTGGGATAACTTTTTTTTAAACCGCTGTTTAAAATTCTTTTTATATATTTTATTGATTACTATCGAAAAATAAAAAAGACTGTTCGATAAAATAAAGCAATACTTGAACGTTTTAATTAAAAAAATTAAACTTTAAACAGCATTAAATGTGATCATGGTTTCATGGGATCCTCAACAAGCTGGTGCAGCAGCACAATATTTGCGCCTCGACCCAAAAGAAATGATGACCATTACGTCACAACCGTATTCGGGAAAAAAATCGGTAAGAAACTCTGACTGGTTGCTTCTTTAGGTTATTCAAAATTCTATAAATTTGATCGAACCGAAAAGCCAATCAAATGGAGCCCTCGCTATTTTTAAGTATTTACGTCGAACCATTGAAAAACAATTTAAAGTGATTGTTTCTTTTTTGATTTATAAATTATGACTGATGGGCCGTTAGTTCTAAAAGTCGAACCGTCAATTTGTTGAAACTGACTTTGTTAGGCTAAACTCATTACGCATTCCAAAGGGATGTTCAAAACTTTTTTTATTGAGAAGCTTATTTTGAAAAGAACACTTAAAATTTCGTTCAAAGTTTAGCCTGTTGCAAACAGTTGCAAATAGCCTTTTGTAATACTTATTAATTAATTTGTTTCTTTAGGTTTGGGTGCCGTGCAAGAAGAATGTTTATCAAAAAGGTGAAATTGTCGGACCTTCTGATAAAAAAGGCTGCATGACTGTTAAAACGGACGGCGGTGACGTAAGTGATGACGTTAAAGACCCGGATTATGTGAAATATTCAGTTTGGTCGCGTCACCACGGTGTCAGTGTTTGTTGGCTTAAATAAGTGCTGCTGTCACCTTCGGTTGACACTTGTCAGGTTCTTACTTAGTTCGAAACAAATACCACGCAATGATAACACAGATAGTACTGTTCATTACATATAAGATATGCTCTAAAGAAATATGACAATTTCAAGACTCTGGTATAGTGCTTCAAGAGATAAGCACAACTGTCGCAAGAACAACTTTATGAAGTTTTTCGCCTTAATATTGCGGCACGAGAAACATAGATTTCATTTTCGTGCCCGTCAAATCGATTATAGTGTTGTTAACGGTTTGTCACCGTTGCCACAGTAGGCCCGGTTTGTTAAGGGACTCTGTTAACCAGTGGCGTGCGGTCAGGGCATGCAAGTCATGCGTTACATGACCAAATTTTTCGGAATTGCATGACAAACTTTTACGCGATGAGATGTAGATTTTTTAATTTTATGAGAAATGGTAGTGGTTTGGAATGAAATTGGAGAAATTTGAGGCCAATCCGAGACGAAGACCTTTTTTTTAGAGAACACTAAATTTTGGGACGAAAAGTATAAAATCTGGAAATGATTTCAGGCGGTGACCTTTTTTTTTGGAGTGAGAAGGTTTAGGGACAAATAATCGGTCTATGTTTTAGAATCTCACACAGAATTCTTACTGCTACCCAGAAAATATTGCATGTCCTACCCATTAACTACTCAGAAAATACCTAATTGCATGACCAGTTTTTGGCATGCCAGTTGCATGATCAGTTTCAGAGATAACCGTACGCCACTGCTGTTAACAACAAGTATTGTTGCGGAGATTGGCATTCCGAACATGAAGTGGGATAAGCAATGAATAAATTGAAAGGTTGGATTTTAATTGAACAATTTTTTATAAAAAGACCTACTTATTCAACTATTCAAATGTGCATCAAATAAAAGTCCACTTTTAACAAATTGCTTAAAATAAGCTTTTTACTTTTTTTTGCAAGTAGCTTACTATTATATAGAGTAAGATTATATTTAGATTTATGTTTTCAAATATTTCTTTGATATAGAAAACTGAAAGCTTCTATTGAACATGGTTGTATAACAAAACAATTTCATTTGCTACATGCCGTCTTATATGTTTGAATAAGATACCCCTGATGATCCCTTTTATGGGTGAAACAGTCTGTTGGGTTTTAGCTTTGTTTTTATTTCCGTGATTTCGCTATTGTTAATTTTAATTCAAGCTCTAACTTTGTTATCGAGCACTTTAGAAGAACTGATTTTCATACAGTGCCGTCTTATATATATATATATATATATATATATATACGTATAGGGGAAGTGTGGGACCTATGGAACGATTTTTTTTAAACGGTTGTAACTTTTATATTTTAACCAAAAATTGCTTGAAAATTGGTCTGCATGTTGTGATTAGGTAGCTCTGCATTGGGATAAAATGGTTTAGCTGTGTGGTGATTGGTTGCCAAGTTACAAGCAATTATTAAATTTTTACATTTCGTTCCATAGGTCCCACCCCTGTGGGACCTATGGAACACCGTCTGGGACCTATGGAACACTTTTTACAAAGCTATCAAACGTTTTTTTTTTTTTTACATTAACTTCAAATAAACACAAAAATATACATAAACAAACATGCAAACACAAAAAAATTACATATATGATAAATCAACGTTAAATTTCATCACCCCACATAACCGTTTAGTTTGAGCAGCTGCATGAGGTGGGGGCAAAATTTTTTCAATATCTTTTTTGCCAATGGAGGCTAGGTCTTCCATTTCTGGAAAGACAAATCCATTTTTAATTTTTCTTGACCTCTCCAGAAAACTGATTTCAAAGTCTTCATCTTCATCTGGTCCACTAACCAGCTTTCCAATAAACTTTTTACAATTTCCAGCTGCAGTGTGCACATAAACAAAATCACCACATTTGAGTATGACAAGCTTGTCAGTTTGTGGAGAAAGGCTGGAGTCACCATCAAACAGACTGGCATTACTTTCTGAATCAGCAAATACCTCTTTTTCATCAGTTGAACTATCTCCTGATTGCTGAGGGAAAAGTCTTTTTTCACAGGTGTGCGTGTGATGATGGCAGAAGAAACTCTCTTGCGACGCCGAATTTTTCGTGGCCTTGCTTTCGGTAGTGGGGCGATTGATTCAATTAAAGAGGTTTCAGGGACTGCTTCCAGGCTACAGCCTGGGTTTGATGATGCTGGGGTAGATGTAGATTGAACAGCAGCCTCAGTGGTGTCAAGCACACTTGCGTCGATATTTGTCTCGCCTGAATAAACGTTTTGCACCTGATCAGTTACTGTGGAAGGTAAAAATTTATCCTTTGTAAAAATTTCTGAATTGAAGGGAAATATTCCAGTACGCCTGAATGAAGAAGTAATATTTTCCAAGGTGCAGGATTTAACAAAAGCTTTATTAGACAATCCAGCAACATAATATAAAGACAGTGTTTCCCCAGGATGTGACAGATGCCATTCATTACAAAATGAGCTGTAGAATTTCTTGAAGGCTCCAAATACACCCACATCTAAAGGTTGCAGTTTGTGGCTGCAATGAGGCGGCAGGGTAAGCAGATCTAAGCCATGGTTTTTAGCCAGCTCAACACCCTCTAAAGTTATATGGCTGTTATGATTATCCATGATCAGCACTCCCGGTTGATCTTTGGATACTGTCATATTGTCAATAAAATGTTTCAAGACTTGTGGGAAAATGTCTTGTTTCATCCATCCTGATGGATTGGTCAAATTGGCAGTGGATTGCCAATGGATTGGCAGACTACCAGCAGGAGCACCGCGCAACATGTGGCTTGCAAATCGAACCCTGGGAAATATGAATGCTGGCGGTAGAGCCATTCCAGTAGCACTGACACAGCAACACATTGTAATGTTTAAACCACGTTTCCCTGATCTTATTTGGCCAACTTGCTTGGTACCAGTTTTACATAAAATATTTCTGGAATTGGAAACTGTGTTAATTCCAGTCTCATCAAGATTCCAAATTCTGGTTGGAGGGATGTTTGAATTGCTAAGAATACTTTTGAGGTTGTCAAAAAAAGCATGAACATTAAAAGGATTGAATGCCATGGCTTTGGCAAGGCTTGTACTTTCAGGTTTTTTCAAACTTAAATCTCCCATTCGCTTACGAAAGCCTTTTAGCCAATCTTCACCAGCAATTTTTTTTCATTCCATGAATTAGGAATTTTTTTGTTTTTTATTTTTGCATATTCATAAGCAAGTTTTTTGACTTTAATTTTGTCAAGACCATAAAACAGCTTTGAAAGTTTAATGATGTAATCCTTTAATGCATGTTCTTCATCTTCTGTAAAAATCTATAAAAATACAAACAGTAATTAGCCTATTAACTGGATATGAAAAACTAGGTTAATAAATTCCTTATTTAATAATCTATAGTTAGGTTATTAAAAATTAACTAGGTTTTTAAATAAAGTATTAAATTAGGTTATTAAATTCCTTATTTAATAACCTAGTTTTTCATTAGGTTACATTTCATTCTTAAATCTTAATTAGGCTTAGATCAAACCATTAGCCTAACTGACAAAATCTGTTAGTCTCTTTGTCAGTATAGGCCTAGGTTAGAAGCATAAAACTTAGCACAACAAAAATTTACTTACTTGAGTTGTAGTCATAGACATTTTCTTAACTTAAGTGTCTCCTCGATGCATCTTTTTCTTATAACGATGCAAACTACCTATAGGTATTCCGTAAACTTTCGAAGCTTTTCTGAAACTGAGTTCATTAGTAAGAACACCTTTCAAAGCTTTATTTAGGTCCTCTTCACTAAACAAATCCTTATTCGATAATCTAGATTTAAATGTAGGCATGACCTGAAATACAAGGGACCTATGGAACGCCATGTTCCAAAGGTCCCACATAGTTATAATTAATGGAAAATAGCTTTTAGTTCATACACACTACACTTTGACAACTAAAACTTTTGATCAACTGATAGCTAGATAAGTAGTCTTTTCAAAGAAACCAACATTAATAGTTTTAGTAACTTCAAGAAACTATAAAATTCTTACAAAGATTAACCTAAAAAGGACATTTTTTACCCCAAAAATTAAAAAACGGCTTTACTGCCTTCTAAACTAGCAGTTCCACGAATTTTAATTTTGGAATAAGCATGTCTTACAAAAGTGTGTTTCCAAATGCAAAAATTTCAAAAAATCCGTTTTCCGTTTTCAAATAAATCCGGTGTTCCATGGGTCCCACCGTTCCATGGGTCCCACACTTCCCCTATATATAATATATAATATATATCTTATATATAACTTTAGCATATAGCCTATTTGCTATATGCCAAAGCTGAACAAATTTCTCCATAAAATCGATTCACTCTGCTCTGCAAATTATCAGTCCATGTAACTTTGAAAAGAATTAGTATTTTTAATTTTTTGCGTTCGCTTGACTGTGCAAAGTTTTAGGAGATCAACGTGAAAGAAGAAAATATCCAGGAACAAAATCCTCCCAAATTTCGCCTTATCGAGGACATGGCAAACATGACGTACCTGAACGAAGCGTCGGTGTTGAACAACTTGAGAGAGCGATATGAACGATTTTTAATATATGTTCGTTTATATACAATATTTATAGTATAACCAAATTCCAGTCTTTAAAGTTTTGATAAAAAAATTTCTCAACTAGCTTAGTAGCATTTAATAATCTTCTTTATATACTGTAATTATCTGTAAGAGCAGCTGGGGAAATAAAAATCTTTTTAAAACAATAAGAAAATAAAAAAAGGAAATTTTTATTTGACAACATTCTACTGTAACTGCTGTCAATCAGTTAATAAATAAAAAATTAACTTTTTAAGGCCTGCTTTTTACCATTCTTGTTTGAGCATTTGGCGATTGGCCAAAAAGTAGTTTTGTTGTAAAAAACGATGCAGACTGAAATCATAAAAAGAATATTAGCTAAAAATAAATCTTAAGTCGCACCAAAATTAACACAGTATTTAAATTAAAAATTTTTATGCTGTGTTTTTCAACAATTGCAGCAGTGATTGCAACTCAAGTCGGAGTGATAAACATTTCAGTTTTAGTATATGGCCCTGGTAGCTTCAAAATTTTTGACTAGTCGCACAATAAAATTATTAACAAAAGTCAAAGACTCACTATTTTTAAATTATTGGTATTTTATGTACCGCTATTTTTATATTTTGAATTTTTACAGACTTATGATGGTTGCATTCGGTCAACCAAAATTGGTTCTACGGTGTTTATTTAAATAGTGCAAAAGTTTATATAAACATTGAATTTAATATTTTTCTATAATAGTTTTTTAACATTTAATCAACCGCTAAAAATTTTTTGTACAAACGGATTCGGATATTTTTAAAGAACTGCTTGTACTGAAATGAGTTAGAAATTTTTTTGACAAAATATCTGTCTACTCTACAGTAGCGTATTTAGGGAGGGAGCATTGTGCTATGCTCCCTTGGAGATTACTACCACAAAAAATCAGAGACAGATTTAAAGTGAAGATTTTTTTTTCTTTAGCTACCATCTAAAAATGTTCCACTAAGTATATTTAATTGTGGTTGTATGCCTCACCCTTTCAAAAATCCTCGGTACGCCACTGCTACTCTATACTTTATAAAATAATCTACATTCGCGTGCAAAAGTTTGAGACCACCTACCAGAAATTTTCTTTTATTTCCAGCATTGTGATGCCATCCGGCTTGTTCAAGTTGCATCATCTTATTGCATCAATCTAGTTAGATGTGTTCAGCAATACAATACTCAGTGCGTGCTTGATTAAAGAATATTTGGGCTGTTTTTTCAATATTTTTATAGTTTTTGTGAGTTAAAAAATGGGAAAAAAAAACCAGCTTGTCTGAACTAAGAAAGGCCAAATTGTAATTTTGCACAAGAAAAGGTTTTCTCAAGGGAAGATTTGTGAAACAGTATCCTGTAGCAAAACGGCTGTTCATCAAGCAATTGTTAGATTTCAAATTTTTAGATTTTACCATGACAAGAAAAGGAGTGGAAGGCGTGAAAAATAAGTCCTTTTGATGACAACTTGATTTGGCAAATAGCAGTTTAATCTCAAACCTGTTCCTGCTAAAAAATACGTATGGCACTGCTTTTTAAAGGCACAGATATTCATCGTACAACTGTTAGAAGACGTCTTGTTTATGATTTCAACCTGAAAGCGTTCAAAGCTACCAAAAAACCTTACATAACCTCAGCGTCGTCGTGGTCGTTTGAAAGGGCATCCACTCCAGGTCAGACACAAACAGGACTGGGGCAGAGTTTATCTTTTTACTACCCAAAGCTGCTTTACTACCCGGATCAGATGCTGGCGGTGATGTTGTTAAGCCAGCAGCGAGTTTCGTCATACAAAACATAACCCCAGCCACGAAAGCGAAGAGGTTGGCCTTTGCCAAGGAATATGAAGACTAGGATAAAGCAAGGTGGAATAAAGTCCTATTCTCGAATGAATCCACAATCCAGCAGTTTTCACAGAGAAAACGGACAGTTTGTAGGCCTGTTGGAACACGATTTAATGACTGCTATATACAAGCTACGGTAAAACATTCTCCCAGTGTCATGATCTGGGGGGCTATGTTCAGTAATAGCACAACTGGTTTTTTCTTTTTATTAATCGGAACAATAATGAACGGCATCAGATACTGCAGAATGTTGAAAGACAAGCTCGAAATTCACATGGTTATTCATGAATGCAATATGTTCATGCAAGACGGTGCTCCCTGTCACCGTTTAAAGTTAGTGAGTGATTTCCTTAAGAAGAAAAATATCAAAGCGTTGGATTGGCCTGGTAACAGCGCAGATCTCAATCCAATTGAAAATTTGTGGACAATTATAAAAGACAAAGTGGCAGATGAACATTCCACATGTGCTAAAGATCTGGAAATGCAAATAAAAAGGATATGGACGCAAAAGATTACCGCTGAATACTGCAAACACCTGGTGCATAGCATGTCTTGTCGTCTGCAAGCTGTTATCAAGAAAAAATTGAACATACGTACCAAATACTAGATACTAGATACTAGATACTAGAAGATACTAGATTCTTACACGAAAACTGGCTAATGTAACTTATTTTTAAGTTGATAAACTTACTTTTTGACATTTAGTCTTAGTTTCAATGTCTTTTTGTCATCTATTTTGTTGCAGTACTTTGAATAAACAAACTATAACATAAATAGAATAAAATTGGTTTAGTGTATATTTTATTTAAAAATGCTAGGTGGTCTTAAACTTTTGCACACGACTGTAAAAGTAACTTTAGGAAAAAAATCCAGCACAATTTAATGGAAAAAGCGTTTTGGAAACAAAAACAGTTTTTTTAAAGCCTTGAAACAGGGTTACCATTTTGAGCTTATTTTTATGAACATTGTCTAAGAAAATTTTTATGTGCTTATTTTAAAATTGAGTTCTTATTTGTGCCTATATTTTATATTTGTTTTAGTTTTCAACAAATTTTTCTAAAAAACGTCATTATTTTGAGCTTTTCACTTTGTGTTCATAAAAATAAGATTGTGTTTTGAATTAAGATCAAGTGAAGCTTTTTTACCTTTAAGTGGACGAATCATTTAAAATGAAGCAAAGACCAAAAAAAGTCATTAGTGGGCAAAAAGCAAAACAATGGACACTTTTAGGCTTGTTTTATTTTGTTAGCCGTGCTTTTTTTGGTCATTTCGAATAGCAACCCTTTCTACAAATATCATAAAAAAAGTAATGAGTTGTTTGAATAAAAAATTTGTTCTTTTTTTCTGACATATATTCAGTAAGTTTTGAAAAATTTTTAAAAACAATTTATTGTGGCGGATATAAAATTTTGGGAGGACAATTAGACCAAGATAGAAATATTGCAACATAATTTTATTTGAAAACTCATGCAGACATATTCTGGATTGTTTTGCGTCACCGTCAACCCCTACAAGATGCTTCCTGTGTACGAAACTTACGTTGTGTCATGTTACAAAGGAAAAAGAAGGGGGGAAATGCCCCCTCACATTTTCTCGGTTGCCGATAATGCTTATAATGACATGCTGCGAAGTAAGTTTGTTGATTGCTTACTTGCACAAGCAACAGATGATAGCAATAACTTATTTATTGCTATAGCGTCTCAAGACAAAATAACAAAGTTATTGTTGAAAATTTAAGATATACATTGCTATTGATATCATTCAGTCACTAAATTTTAGTGGATTAATTACTAAGAAAACTTCAAATAATCTACGGTCGAAATTAATCTTTATTTTATTCAATAAAAGCGACCAAACAAACATGCAACTGACTTTCGAGTCAAAAAATGCAATAGTTAATTTAAATACATAATATTTTATATTTCATACAGCGTGCAAATTATCATACCATTGATGTTAATATAGCTAAACTAACAGTTAGAGCTAGACATCAACTAACTTAAGCTTTTTCAAATTTTTTGTTATCCAAGCTACAAATTCATTGAAATATAACTAAAAAAGTTATCTTTTTGTTAGATCGTGAAAATCAATCGATGTTAATCACGTGAGCTCTTATTTTATTTTATTTTTATCTTATTTATTCTGTTCTCTTGCATTTATACTGGTCTATCCAATTTTACTTTGAAAATTTCTTTTGAATGTTAAATAAAACGTATTATTTTTCATTATAAACAACATAAAACCTGTTAAATACGGCTTGCAGAAGAAAAGTAAGTTATAGACTAAATTCAGTACAAAAATTTACACTACGCCTAAGAACTTCTTGAGTTTGAGCAATGATTACCAATAAAACTACGATGCAATGCAAAAGTCCCTTTGTTAAGTTACTTTTACGTACTTAGCCAATATAATGTTTTGTTGATTAACTGAACAGCATATTTTTGGTAACTTTAAATACATGTTTTGTTTAATTTTTTTTCTAAAATTAAAAAAAATATCAATGCACGCTATTTAAAAATCTTAAATAAAATTGTTTAATTTTTCAATGTTGCAGTGGTGAATCTGGCGCAGGAAAAACTGTCAACACAAAGCGAGTAATTCAGTACTTTGCTACCGTTGCCGCGCTCGGAGATGCTGGAAAAGAAGGAGAAACCAACAAATCTTCTAAGGTTTATTTGCAAAAACACAGATGATCTAATTCTAGTAAAAACTCAGTAGAACACATAAAAACATTTTGTATCAAATAAACGTGTGTAGCTCAAAAACGAAACAAATTCAGTGAGGTTTAAAATGCTTTAGGGAACTCTCGAAGACCAAATTATTCAAGCAAACCCAGCAATGGAAGCTTTTGGAAACGCGAAAACTATTCGCAATGATAATTCTTCTCGTTTTGTAAGTTTTTGTTGACTAGTCATCTTGTTATAAAAATCAAATTTTACTTTTTGAATTTACAGGGAAAATTTATTCGCATTCATTTTGGAAACACCGGAAAATTAGCATCTGGAGATATTGAAACGTGTGAGTTGATAGTTGTGTAAAATTTTATTCACAAGACAGACTGTTACTAGTGTGCTTGTCAGCTTTTTTTATAGCGGTACATCTTATTTCGCTTTTCTAAATATTTGTAGGCTACACTTTAATAGTAATACAAAGGCAAAGAAGAAAAGCCTATTTTATGCTTATTGGTTTGTCCCCAGATAGTAAAACCAAGGCTTATAAAAAGTCTTCACAATTTTAGAGATAAAACTTTTACAAATAATAGATGTTTTTAAAATTTTACAAAATCATACACTTAGTATACATACTTAAGTTTATCTATTGCGTTTAAGTGTATTTTCATAATTTAGAAAGGCGATCAAGATTTTTTATGTTTCCTAATAATTTTAATTCATTTATATCGGTCTATTCATTAGTGCACGGTTTGGATTTTTTTAACAAGTTTAAGGTTCTATTCATCTTCGAGAAGATTCGAACTAACTATGTAAAGACTCTGCAGATTTGAATCTATCGCATTTCATAATCGCTTACGTCTTGTATATCCCAGTAATAAATAAAATTGCTCATGCTCTGAAATAAAAAATAGCGAAAAAAGTGCCCTATTTTTGATTATGCTTTCAATTTTTATTAGATTTGTTGGAGAAATCTCGTGTTATTTTCCAGCAACCTGGAGAAAGGGGATTTCATATATTTTATCAAATTTGTTCGGGAGTTAAGCCTGAAGTATTGGGTGAGCTAAGCATGAAGGCCTACTTATTGTCAAAACTACGTTACAATATTATTTCAATTTAAACTACTAAACTATCATACATGAATTTTTTTATTACAAATTATTACCAACCATAGGCGTATTAGCCTAAAAAGTTTGTGGTTTAACAGAGTTTTGCCCAAATTTTGTGACGTTGGCCCGAATCTTGATTTTCTAAAACTTTACGGGTATGACAGAAAAATTTGTCTAAAATTTAGAGTGAAGACCAAAAAAGGTTTTCACTTAGGATTAATCTCTGATTTCTCAATTTTCGTCCCAAAAACATAGTGTTCTCTAAAAAAAGGTCTTTACCTAAATTCGTAAACTATTTTCTGCAATTAGCACAAAAATCTTTTTTTGATCTTTGTCATTGCCCTAAAATTCGTGATTTTGCTTAAATTTTTTTTATCGCTGCCCAAAAATTCAGATTTTGCCCAAATTTTTGATACTGAGAGAGCAATTGCCCCTTGCCCCCCGGCAGGTATGGCTATGCTATCAACTAACTTATACGAATTGAAAATTACCAACTAGTACTACTGTAAATCCCCCTTAAAATAAGAATTCATCATATGGTGTCTAAAATATTTTTTTGCGAAATAACGAAAAAAAAAGCAACTTTGTTATGACCCCATTAATTTCATTGTGAACTTAAAAATGAGAAAATGTTACAACACCAAAGGCTAGTACTGGTCAGCAATATTTTTACTTCTGTTTTATTGCAGAAATGCTATTGGTCAGCAAAGATCCTTACGAGTATCGGTATATATCTCAAGGTGAAGTCACTGTGGCTGGAATGGATGATGCAGCGGAATACATTGCTACTGATGTATAGTTGAATTAAAAACTTTTTATTAAATAAAAATTTATCTATGTGATCACTACAGTCCGCTTTTGACGTGCTCGGTTTCAATCAAGAAGAAAAAAACGGAATTTATAAGATCATGGGTTCGATTATGCACATGGGAAACATGAAGTTTAAGCAAAAACCTCGAGAAGAACAAGCTGAAGCTGACGGAACTGAAGGTGTTTTTTAATTTAATACATCTGAAATATGTTTTCGGCAATCGAATTTCCACAAGTTTCTGAATTCGTATTAATAACACGTAGTAGACCTACATCGACATGAAAATAACTTGGTAAACGTTACATTAAAACATCAAAAATCCTGTTGAAACATGTTGTAAAGATAATACGAAACAAATGATTTTATTATTAAAATCACTGTTTCGCTTTTACAAAATACAAAACATTTTTACAGAGGCGGATAAAATTGCTTATCTTCTGGGAATCAACTCCGCCGAACTGGTTAAAGCCCTTCTCCATCCCCGAGTCCGAGTCGGTAATGAATACGTTTCAAAGGGACAAACTGTCAAGCAAGTGTACTACTCGACTGGAGCTTTGTCGAAAGTGAGACCTTTCACTACATGACTGTCTTTGACCAAAAGTCAATTTTTCTCACCTGACTGGCGACCTTTTTAAGGCCGTGTTTGATCGTTTGTTCGCGTGGCTCGTGAAACGTATCAATGAAACACTCAGCACTAAATTGCCCAGGAGCTTCTTTATCGGTGTTCTGGACATTGCAGGATTTGAAATATTTGACGTGAGTAAATACTGAACAACTTTAAATTCATCTTATGGGCAAAACTGTCAAAAATATAGACTAAGCTTGTTCGAACATTTTCAAACATAATTCAAAAATCATGCGAGAATTTTAAAAAAGCTGATCAAGCGAGTCAATGTTTACTTTAATATTCATTACAAATTAAATATAGTGTTGCCACACACAACATGTTGATGTATTTCTTATGCAATAGTTCAATAGTTTTGAGCAACTCTGCATCAATTTTACAAACGAGAAGCTTCAGCAGTTCTTCAACCACCACATGTTTGTACTTGAACAAGAAGAATACAAGAGAGAAGGAATTGAATGGACATTTATTGATTTTGGTTTGGATTTGCAAGCATGCATTGAACTGATTGAAAAAGTAATTAATTCGAAAATATTACCAAAAATTTATTTAAAGGTCAAGTAATAACTGATGTTACTTTAACTAACTAATCGGTTTAAATTTTTTACCGATGGTAATATTAAAGTGCTTTTATGTATGTTTTAAAATACTGTAGTTTGTAGTTTTGTTAGGAAAGTAATAAAAAACTTTTATCCGGTAACGGATATATCCGAACGCTTAGTGCTTCCATTATCCGGATTTTGAAAAAAAAAGATGTTAAACATTGACACTTTTTAATTAAGTATTTCGCTGCGTCTAATCACGTGACAATGCATGACGTAATCCAACAATCTGTGGCGAAAGTAAGCTAGAACGTTCGATAATTTGTTTCGAAACCGAGCTATTGGCGATACGGTGTTTAAGCAATCTAACTTCACAGCATAAATAAAAAGAAAATTTAGTTCACAAAAATTTCACCTGAAAGCGATTTTAAACGATGACGTAATTTTTCTTCTCTTTGGTAGAATTGATTTTTAACAGTATAAACCAGGAATGTCCATTTTCTAATCTGCACTCTCGATTTAAAGCAAAGCCTTTTTTTGATATTTTCATTTGACATTGGGGGACAGGTGCAGACAAAAATCTCTTTTCAATCTAGGACTTAAACTCCGACTAATTTTTGGCTTTTGCATTCTTATAGCCAATTCTAATCGCCAATCCAAAACGCAATCGTACTTTTTCAAGTAGAAAATTAATCTACTTTCACCATTGTTAACAACCCGTTTATACTTAACAAAACTGTGATGTCACATAAAAGCAGGCAATAATAAGTAGGGTTGTATGGCATGACAGAACAATGTAGCGATAACTGGCCAGTGTCCGTGTTGCAATGAAAACTTTGCCGTCGCCTTTTCACTTGCTTTGTGATGAAAAAATACAATAGCGTTTACTGTATTTAGGTATACTATATTTCCCAAGTGATAAACCGGGACGTTCATTAAAAGAAAAAAAAAAAGCTGAAATCAAGACGTAAAAGCTGTTGTCAAATATTCTTTAAAAAAATCTGAGTTTTTTCTGAATTTCTACTTTTCTCTGCATTTTAAAATCGATTTTTTTAATTAAATTTTGCAGCCACTTGGAATCATGTCTATTCTGGAAGAGGAATGTATGTTTCCGAAAGCGACTGATATGACATTCAAAGAAAAACTTTACACAAATCATCTTGGTAAATCGAACAACTTTATTAAACCACGTCCTCAGATCAAAAGAAAATACGAAGCGCACTTTGAATTGATACACTATGCAGGAATAGTAAGTTTAGGTTCAATTTGTTTAAAAATTGATACATTCAATAAAATTGATACATGCATAAAAAATGATACATTAAAATTTGAAATGATACATTATGCAGGAATAGTAAGTTTAGGTTCAATTTGTTTAAAAATCAAACTATCATGTTAGCATTAGGGTTAATAAGTTGTGCAGTAAATTAAGAGAAACATATTCAAACAATTTTCTAAAGCTATCCATTTTACTATTTTAGTTTTAGATTTTTAAGCTACTATTGCTCTTGGTCAGTACAACTACCATATCGCGCAGATAGGCTTAATTAACAAAACTTTGTTTACTATTATTTGAAATTGAAATCTTTTTTTAAAATTTGTTTAACATAATTTTTAAATCAAAATACTAAAGCTCCAATAAGCTGTTGGCAACGTAGTTGAGTAGTTAGCGCGCCGTGATTGTGATCGGCATGGTCTCGGTTCAAAATCTACTCGCGCCATTCTGTTAAAGACACCTTACGTCACTTTCTCCTGTTGGTGGTCTTAGCAAGCAGTACTAAGTTTCATTTATATCTCTATATAACTGAAAAACCAAAATAAAAAAATTTCAACCGGACAGCAATATCTTGGCATCTCTGGAAGCAGGTCGGGGTAATTGCTTGCCCTATGTATTAGCGCCTTCGTCGCTTTCCTGCGAGTCAGGAGAATATAAAATAAAAAGCCAAATATATAGTACACGAGCAATATTAAAAGTTGCAAAAGAAATTACACAGCAGGCGTGAATCTGCATTTGTAAACTGCCAAAAATTATTAAAAAAGAAATTTTAAATTGCTCATCTAATTTGAGGTTAAATTTGAAGAAAGTGAAATAAAATGTCTTTGCTTTAGGTTGGATACAATATAACTGGGTGGCTAGAAAAAAACAAAGATCCTTTAAATAATTCTGTGGTTGGTCTTTACAAGAAATCTGCCATGAAAGTGCTTTCAATAATTTGGGAAAGTTATATATCTCCTGACGAAGGTTGATATGCTTTTTGTACAGTATATTCTCTTTAGTTTTGTAGAAATTTTGAAGTAATAAAACAAATTTACTTGTCGGAAAGATAATTATAGGAGCATCGTTTTGATAGCGACAACGATCAAGTTTTTGTGTCCTTGCAAAGAGCTCTTTACGTATTTATTTGGTGGTTTTTACTAACCAGACATGGGGTAATTGTAATCAATTACAATCGATTACAATCGATTACACTGTTTTATGTAGTCGTAATCGTAATTGAATACATTGAAAAAAAATTAGATATAATCGTAATCATAATTGAATACATTGACAAAAACTTAGATGTAATCGATTAAATTGAGCTAGCATTCAAGCGTGGAAACCTCATTTGTGACGTCACATGTTGTTGCCTTTATTCAGATAAATAAATAATTCCAAACTTATGTTTATAACTGCAGCAAACATTTTAATTGCTAATCGTGATACTGATGAACGAAAAGATTATTCTATCAATGCGTTTCAGAATTTTTGTTGTAGCATTCGAAAAGCACATGATAATTTTGAGTAGTCCTAATCGTAATTGCAGAATGAGTAAGTAATCGTAATCGATTACATTTGTCTTGTAAACATCCCATCCCTGTAACTAGCCACTCTAAATTACAGTCATTGAGTCACATAACTGGATAAAAGGAATAAACAAACTTTTAGCGGGGTCTCAATATCTTGTCCTCTCCGCAAGTAGGTCGCTGTAATAGCTTTATGCCTAGAGTTGTTCTAAGTTTAACGCCTCCGACATTGTTCTGGGGGTGAGCATTGTTCTAGGGGTGAGGGGAAAATAATAATGACAAAAAGATTTTGTTTAATAATAATAAAAGAAATCTTTTGCAGCTATGGCTTCGGGCGGCAACAAAAAAGGAGCTGGAGGACGTGGAAAAAGGAGCAAAGGAGGGTCATTTCAAACTGTTTCTTCTCTCCATAGGGTAAGTAATGAGTTTTGACATTATATGCAAACGTCAGGGACAACTTAAAATATTTTTTGCTCATTTTGCTATCTAACTAATCAGCAATGAAGTTAAATTGTATTTTACTTAAGTAGGCTATAAAAAAATTACGGCAATTGCTGCAGGCATGAGATAAAAATGACAACTGTCACAACTATGTCGTAAACAGAAAACTAAAAATATTTTTCATCACCGCCCAAAAATTTATTTTTTATTCAGAAAATATGGAAATTATTAAGTTATCATAACTTTAAGAAATATCATAAAAACAATCTTTAAAGTCTTTTAATCTTTAAATATTTGCACTGTTTGTTTTTTTACGTCAAGTTTGTGACGTGTTTTCTGACGTAACTTAATTCAAAACAACTTTAGGAGTCTTTAAACCGTTTAATGGCAAACCTGCGCTCAACTCAGCCACACTTTGTACGTTGTATTATTCCCAATGAGAAGAAGAAACCAGGCCATCTTGACAGCTCTTTAACTCTGCATCAACTGCGATGCAACGGTGTATTGGAAGGAATTCGTATTTGTAGAAAAGGATTTCCAAGTAGAATTGTTTACGCCGAATTTAAGCAAAGGTATGCCGCATGATTCGCATGTAACAACCACATGCACTTGCTCCACTAGATCCTAGACACGATACATTACAACGCTATGCAAAAATTCTAATGAGTTTCAACAAAAACCTGATTGAACTTATTAAAAAACTATGTGCGACACATATAACTCAGCTTTTCAATCAACTTCACAGATATCGCATTCTTAATCCAACAGCAATTCCTGAAGGACAGTTTGTTGACAGCAAAAAAGCAACCGAAAAACTGATTGCAAGCCTTGAGTTGGACATAACACAATATCGGTTTGGACATACAAAAGTAAAACAAAATAACATTGCTTCATTGTTCGTGATCATAAATTTATTTCAAACTTAGGTTTTTTTCAAAGCCGGAATGCTAGGAATGCTTGAAGATATGAGAGATGAACGTTTAACTATCATCTTTAAAAGAATTCAAGCCAAAGCGAGAGGAAAACAAATGCGAGTTGAATTTCAGAAGATGTTGGAAAGAAAGTAAGTTGGTTTGTTAGCAAATTTTACCAAATAAAAAAAGTATATACAATTTAAATCATAGTAATTATTTTTGCTTCGTTTGTGCTTCGCTGCTTCAAATACCGGTAAGCCATTTTAGTTTAAGAATTTGATAAAAACTGCTCTTTTCTCACCAATCTTCTGTTAAATTCAAGACAAGCGTGTTCTTTGATCCAAGCCAACATTCGCGCGTACTTATCAGTACGCAACTGGGAATGGATGCGGTTGATGTTTAAAATCAAGCCTCTGCTGAAATCTGCTGAGACCGCCAAAGAAATGGAATTAATTGAAAAAGAACTCGAAGAGATGAAAGAAGCTTATGAGAAAGAGAAAAAGCGTCGTCAAGAGCTGGAAGACAGCCAAGTAGCCTTGATACAAGAAAAAAATGACTTGGTTCTTCAACTTAGCGCGGTAGAGCATTGTTTTACTTGTTTTATTCGAAATGTAATTCTAATAACTGGATTTCAACTTTGAAGCAAGAACAGTAAAATTATTTGATTTTTATGAAAAAACTTTTAAATTGTCAGGAACAAGAAGTGCTTCAAGATGCTGAGGATCGGTGCGATCAACTTATTAAGTCTAAAGTCGAAATGGAATCCAAAGTTAAAGGTATAAAATTTAGGAAAGTTTATCAAAAAAAAAATTATTCGGAAAGGCTACTGGATTTAAAACTTTAACCAAGTAAATTTAACTGCTAACCAAGGTTGCTCAACAGATGTCCAGTGGCCGGACTGGACGTAATAAGCATAAGCAAAAGCATTCAAAACATACTCTTTAGTTCAAAGACCTTTTTTACTAGTGACAAACAGGAAGCTACAATTGATAAAGATTCAGTAAAGGGATCATAAAAAAGCATACAAGTTTAACCCCTTAATCAAATGTTTTTTTTTAAATTTCTGCCAATTCAAAAGTAATTTTTTAATAGACATTGAATTATGCTGTTATCGAAAATGAACATCATTTGTATTTTGAAGTTGTAATAAATGAATACCTTGCCAATAAAAAATACCGTCTCAATTAACCCGGATACTTAATTAACCCGAAACTTGTTGGAAAGTGCCAGGCAACTGGCGACCGGATATATAAGGGTTAATAGGTTAAGGTAGTGTGGTCCAAGGCTAAGAGCATGGAGGGCCGCATTAAGGTTTGAAAAAGTTTCGCGGGCCGCATTAAGGTTTGAAAATGCTTCGCGGGCGGCAAAGATAAAATCTAAGTCAGGGTGGTCTAACTTCTCCACTCTTGTGGGCCACATTTTTGAAAAATTATTTGAGTTTGCGCGCCTCAACCGGATAAAAACGCTTATTTTCGTCTCAAAATCAGGGTGTTCTCTAAAAAAAAAAAAAGGTCTTCACTTGGAATCGGTCTGCAAAATTCCTATTTTCGCGCAAAAATCATAGCGTTCTCCAAAAAAAATTACGGCTGCTTGTCATCGACAAGACTTGTGCAAAATTGTTCCGCGGGCCGCACAAATTTCCTCGGCAGGCCAGGGTTTGGACCACACTGTGTTAAGGGGTTAAGAACCGCTTGTACCCGTTGTTAAAACTGAAAATGGGATTAATGGCAAAAAAAATAATTTTGAAAATTTGGATTCTTATGAAAGAAAATTCATCATCAATTTTCAAGAAGTCATCCGAAAAAAACACTAAGCAAGTAAAGGCCTGTTTCCACTACGAGCGTGGAAAAGAGCATTCTTTTTTTCTTTTATTGATCTTTCCGCGCTTAAAATTTAAGCGAGCGCTAAGCTAAGCAAAAAATCAATAAAACAAAGAATAATCTTTTCCACCCTCGTAGTGAAAACAGGCCTTACAATTAGTTTTTTATGCAATCAATATAGCTGCGAGACCTAAAATTTCTCAAAAGTGAATTTTTTTGGGTGTTTGTAAGAAGTCACCATAAGCGATTTTTGTTTGTGAAATTAACTCAGATCCCTCTGCGGATCGCTTCTTGAGAGATCCGTTTTTCTTGGTTTCTTCTTTATTCCATTCTGGTGCTGAAAGAAGGGTTTCGAGTTAGTTTCACTGAAAAAAATCGCTTGCGGTGACTTCCTGAAGAGACCCAATTTGTTCAATTGAGCCTCTTGTTACTTTAGGCAGCCCCGGTGTGCTGTATTAGTTATTATTCACGACTCCAGCCTGGAAGTTTGCTTTTTCTTTTGTTTCGGCTTTTGCAGCACTTGGTGCAGTGCTTCGAACGATTCATCGCCGTTGCAACCCAGCGCAATTTGCCTGAGGTTGGCACCGTGAAACTTAAACTTGCAAAGAAATTTAGGTTTGGTTTGGCTACGAAACGGAAGACATTCAAATGATTTAATGCTGGCATTTAATATTAACTTTTCTAATAAACTAAGATTTTCATGCTGTACAAATGTTATCTATAAAGATTTTTTAAAAAATCAAACAATTAATTGATGAGTTAAATTTTTTGGAATGTTTAGTGTGATTAAATGACGTGTAGACAAATTTGTCTTAAAATGAATTTTTGTTGTTTAAAAAAAAGCAATAATTGCGTGAAGTTGACTTGTTGTGTTATTTGAAGTTAAGTCAAAAATTTGTGATTTAACTCAACATTCGTCATATTTTGTGTTCTTAAATAAGACACTTTATAAATATTTTCTTTGCCTTGGACTTCTATCGTTTTGAAGATCAAGCTTGTAATAACAAAAAAACCTTAATTTGTTTCTTTTCTCTAAAATGTTGATAAAACAGAAAAATGTATTCGAATATTAAATTTTAGCAACTTTTAAGTGCCTTGATTTTTTCATGATCCAATCAAAGCCTTCTTTTTTAATGTTTGACTGTATCTTAATCATTATACAGGGTGTCCATAAATTATCATTACAATTTTCTAAGTTTGTCAAAATTTTATTTTTTGAGATATTTTCATTTTATAGTGAAGGAAAATGCTTCAAGTTTTTTCCTTTTTAATAGGTAGGCCTACTTGTGGAAATAATTAGGTTTAAAATTACAATTTATTTAGTGATTAAACAGAATATTTTTGAATTTAGTAGCGAAAGTAGAGTTCATGAAAATGAGCACTTCGCAGGAAAAGGCCCAGTGTGTTTCCTGGTTTATAGAAACAAAGTCAAACATCCAAGCTCAGCGAAACTTTAGACGCAAGTATGGAAGAAAGCTACCTACATTCGCTATTTCGCTAACAACCTATCATTAATAGATATGTAAGCAAGAACATGGCAAGAAATTGAATATCGGTTGGATATTGTACGTGTGACTGATGGTGCACACGTAGAGGTGTACTAAAACATCTAACGCAAACTTGAAGCATTTCCCTTTACTAAAACAAACCGATTGAAAATATCTTAAAAAATAAGACTATGGTGAATTTTTGAAATTGTAACGATAATTTATGGACACCCTGTATTATGCATTATAATAAATAGTATGCATTTTAAAATTATATTCATTCATAAATTACTTTTATTTTGGATCATTATTAAACGAATAAGTCACACACAAAAACCAAAGTGCTTAATAATAAAGATTAAGAAAAGGAAAGAGCAGCCCAACGTCAGACGTTAAGACATGCAGAAAATAATTTTAAAAAAGCCAGAAACAACACGGTAGAAAACAAGGCCGAAACACCTTGAAGTGAAAGGTACGAAATGAGAGAAAAAGAAAAAAAACTCAAGTCTAAGAATAAAGCAAATAAGAGATTGTTTAACCAGTGAATGAACGGTCTGGGTTATGAACTTATGATTATAGGTGGGTCAGCTAGTTGAAGCTGGAAATTTAGCTCAACTGAGAAAGATTGTACAGCTAGCTAGAGAGTCCGTCGCAAAAATTAAAAAAAACGTTTCAGATCTTCAAAGCACCTTTGAAAAATCTTGATATCCAAGCAGCCAACTAGACCATGATAAAGTGCTAAAACATTAATTACGCGGTCTGTTGGTAAGCTTTGTCAAAAAGCAGCTATCTCTTTCAATTTTGAAGTTGTACATCAAATTAGTTTTTGTAAAGGTGAGGTTCCCCCCATTTTCCATCCCCCATAGATGTGCGCCACTCTTTTCCATGTCATTTTTTGTTACGAAAAGAAAAGTTTTTTAAAGTTGTTTTGCAAATTTGCTTAAAACCTTCTAAAAAAATTTTGCTCCTTCGAGAGAAAAGACTCGTTCAATAAACCTCCTGCTTATTTCAATAATTTTTTGTTTTTTTTAACGGGTCAACAAAAGTAATAACTGCACGTTTAGCTAAAGTGAAAGATTGTGTGTTTTAACAATAAAAGTAAACTTAAAATTGCATTTTAATCAGTTAAGCTTGACTGTAGATTCCAGATGGGGTTCATGACTAAAAGTTTATGTAATTTTATAGCGTGGTCTATATCATTTTTCGTGGGCTAAAACTGTATTCCAAAAAAAAGATTATAATGTTAGTCTCACGATTATTTCCCTTTCGGTTTGGCATTAAGTTTACTTCGAATTAAAGCTAAATAACGGTAAATTATACAAGATACATCATACCAAATGTTTATTTGTTTTAGTCATAGTAAACCAAACACCGTTTTTTGTTGTTATATTGTTGTAAAATTCTTTTGTACATCAACATGTTACTAATTAGTAGATTTATAAGAGAATTACTGTAAGACGAAACATTTTTTGCGCAAGTGTAAAAACAGTTTTTAAAAATTTAACGTTTTTTAGACTTGGAAGAGCGCTTAGAAGACGAGGAAGAAGCGAATAATGATTTACTCTCGAAGAAGCGTAAAATGGAAGACGAGTGTGCGGAGTTGAAGAAAGATATTGATGACCTAGAATTGACTCTTGCTAGAGTTGAAAAAGAAAAACATGCGACCGAAAATAAAGTTAGCAGAAGTTTTTTTTGGTGTAATAACAAATCAGCTGCTTAAATCTTTTGACATTTACGTTGATCTTAGGTTTGCACCGATAGTCGGCAGTGGCCACCTAGGTAAAAGCGCCGTTCCAAACCTACTCACCTCATTCCGTTGTATCCTTTGGAAAGACACTTTACGGGATTTTCTTTTGCTTGGTGGTCATAGCAAGAACCTGTAATTTTAATGATATTTTAATAAAAGTTAAAAAATAGAAATAAAAACTTCAACCCCACAAGCAATATCTTGGCATCTTCGAAAGCAGGTTGGGATAATTGTTTGACGGTTGCACTAAGTAGCCTATTACGCCTCTACGTTTTCTGCAAGTCAAGAGGATAAATAAGATGATAAATAAATAATATAAAAAGTTAGCCAATAACTAATATATCAGCTGATATAAGCTTAAAGTTATTTCAAATATTTTTGCCAAATGAACTACAACCATGGCGTACAGTAGGAACAGTCTTCGTTCACGCGTTTGCTTACAAGAGAACGTTTTTGAGTAAATTTTGAAAATAAAATAGAGTATAGAGATGTTAATTTTTATAATGGTGAACGTTAAAAAAAATTAGATCAAAGACGTCGTATCGACAAAATTTGAAAAGTCAAAATTTCGCTGCTAAATTGTTTTGTTTACAAAAATGTACAAATACAATGAATAATAACTTTGGCTATTTGATAAAAAATGTAAAAATTTATGGAGACAATATGAGACTTCAGGCAAGTTTGCAATAACTAAATCATTATAGCTTTGCGTTAAAATAGTGAATAAGCTGTTTCAATAAATTTAAGATTAGTCCATAAGCAAGCCAATGATGATCACGAATGATAATTTGTGATATCATTGATAAAAATCGAATTGATGTTTAACTTACTTTGATTGTTTGAAATTACGGGGTTTTTATCCTGAGAAACTTGAATTTTTCTGTCTTTAAGGTGAAAAATGTCACGGAAGAGTTATCCAGCACGGAAGAAATTCTTGATAAAACAAATAAAGAAAAAAAAGCTCTGCAAGAAGCTCATCAACAAACACTCGACGACCTGCAATGTGAAGAAGACAAAGTGAACAGTTTGATCAAACAGAAAAATAAACTGGAGCAGCAAGTAGATGACGTAAGCATAGACTTACAGCTTAGGGTCTACATCCGACTTCCAGCGACGATCTCGCAAATTTTAATGTTTGAAATATCAGTCATTGTGATATTATTGAAAAAAAATTTGTAAAACTAAAACGTTTTATGCAAAGTTTGAAAAAATTCGTACATGAAAAAAAGTTTTCGCTAAGCCAGAGGTGGGGAATTTTTTTATTATTAGAAGCCACATTAGATTAGGCGGTAACAAAGGAACCGACATAAGTTGAATTACTCAAGAAAATAGCGTCATGGGTTTGAATCTGACCCGGTTTTCTTGAATTTTGGTGTCTAAAATCTAGTTATCTCTAAATTAAAAAAAGATTTTCTAATTATCAGTAGTAGTCATTAACACGTAATTTTATTACTATTTAAATAGTCATGGAGGCCGCACAAAAAACTCATGGCGACCGCAGGTTTCCCACCTATTGGCTAAGCGTTTGACTTTTTTAAATAGTAGACCTACATCTATCAACAAAGGGGGGCCTGGTGCAAGAAAAGTAAGGGGAGTCACTATATAATGTTCTGAGGCAAATTAACCTCTAAAAAAAGGTTATTGTTATAGGGGAAGCCACTTTTTAGTGTATCAAAACAAAGTTATCTCTAAAAAAAGTCTTTATTTTAAACATGCCACCATCATGGTGCTACTGTGAAGAAATAGTCAGGCTTGTCCATAGGACATATTTTTCTGTTCCATCCCATCCCATCCCACGGCAATTTATGCCTATCCCATCCCATCCCACGGGATTCCCATTATAATATTAATATGGAATACAGTTCAATTAAAATTATTAAATTTATGAAAGTCACAAAAATAAAACAGGAAATAGACCGTAAAGTCACTGTTGCGAATGCGCATCAAATTAAAACCGCGCCACTTTTTCATAAATTACCAACAAGAGGTAAAACATTATGTTAACTTTGGTGACGCACCAAAACGTAATCTTATATAAAAAAAAAGGCCATGTATATTTATTTATTTCTCCGGTTTCCCACCACAAAAAAATAATAGATACAAGTGTATAAAGAAAAAAGGAGAGTAAAAAGCTCTTAAAAGGTAAAAAGTATAAAAACTAAGGGTAGCTCTGACGTAATCAAGTTGCTATGACATGGCTACTATCTCATGGGAAATACAAATTTGTGGGACGTTTCCCATGGCAATCCCATGGGAATGACATTCCTATGGACAAGCCTGGAAATATAGCAATATCTTGTGTAGGGGGGGCCACTTTTTAATGTATTTTAGGGAGGCCGGTGCGGCCGTTCCGTTCGCACCTTATTAAAGCCATCACTGTTTATCAATATCTTCTTTCTATGAAACGACTTATAATGTAAACGAAATTTCAGAAACTTTGCTAATTGGATCGATTTTAGGTCGAACGATATAGGTTACTAAGTAACTCTTGAAAAATATTTAAAATATCAACATGGCGCAATTGACTAAACCGGCTGTGTTTGCAGAACAACATAAAAAATTCAAACCTACTCTAAGCTAGTGATTTTCACATAGATTAAGCTTTATAGAACTATAACTTATGTAAACCGCAATGAACCACCGTCTAATGAATAAGTACTAGAGTTCCAAGTTGGTTTTGATAAAACGTAAAATCAATTTATGATTTTCAAAAGTAATCGATTATATTTCAATCAACTCATAGCTCAATTTAAATTCACCTCCCTGTTTAAACTTCAAAAATAAAGAAAAAAAATTAAATTATTATTTTTTGCGCTAATCACTTCATAAACAGCAATCTGTTACCTTTAAATTATTTTTTTAATCTAAGTAGAAAAAACGTGACAATCGGTCGCTATTGTGAAGGTAAGATGTTATAATTTTAACGCTTTCTATTTCAGCTTGAAGCTTCTTTGGAACATGAAAAGAAGATCAGAATGGATATGGAAAGGATTAAAAGAAAGCAAGAAGGCGACCTTCGTTTATCTCAGGACACAATCATGGATCTCGAAAACGACAAGCAAAGAATAGAAGAAAAATTAAAGAAGAAGGAATTCGAATTCAACCAAATTACGACCCAGCTAGAAGATGAACACTCTCTGGTTGCTCAACTTCAAAGAAAAATTAAGGAGTTACAAGTAGAAATTTTTTAAATACGTTTTTCTACATTAAAAATGTGAAGGCTATAATTAAAAAATATGCAAAAAGACATGTACTCTAACGCTGTAATTTCCAAAATGACCGAGCGTTATGGAAAGCCGTTTTAACGGTGATTCTAATCCAGAATCAAAAAGGTTTTGATTTAACGCTTACTCTCGTCAAAAACGTAGAAGACATTATTTATTACGTTTCTTTTTTGAATTTTTAACTAGTAACTCTAAATTGAAATTACATCAGATAGTAAATCTTCTTCTCCTTTCAGCCTTTCCCTTCAGTCAGGGGTGGCCACAGCGTATCATCATTCTCCACATCTTTCTGTCTTCAACATCCGTCTCCTTTACACCAACTTCCTGCATATCTTCCTTTACTGCATCTAAAAATCTTCTCTTTGGTCTCCCTCTTCTCCTCTTTCCCGGTAACTCCATTTCCATCATTTTTCTTCCTACATACTCTTGGTCTCTCCTCATGACATGTCCATACCACCTCAGCCTGCCCTCCCTCATCTTCATTCCTAACTGTTCAACCTTAACAGTACTCCTGATGTGCTCGTTTCTAATCTTGTCTTTTCTCGTCACTCCCATAGCAAACCTCAACATTTTCATCTCTGCGACTTCCATCTCTTCTACTTGTTTTTTTGTGACTGCTACTGTCTCAAGTCCATACACCATTGCTGGTCTTACCATTGAACTGTACACTTTTCCTTTTACTCTAGCTGGTAACCTCCTGTCGCAGATTACTCCTGATACTCTTCTCCATCCGTTCCATCCTGCCTGTACTCTCTTCTTTACCTCCCTCTCACAACCACCACTTTCTTGCACCGTTGATCCCAAATACTTAAATTCCTTTACTCTTGGCACTTTTGTATCCTCCATCTTTACTGTTTCGTCATCATTTCCTCCATTTATGCAAAGATATTCGGTCTTTGACCTACTTACTTTCATCCCTCTTCTTTCCAATGCATACTTCCAGGATTCTAATCTTCGCTCCACTTCTTCCCTGGTCTCTTCACAAATCACAATATCATCAGCAAACAGCATCGTCCATGGTGCTTCTCTCCTTACTTCATCCGTTAGCCTGTCCATTATCACTGCAAACAGGAATGGACTTAATGCTGATCCCTGGTGCAGTCCAACCTTAACCTTGAAACTTTCTGTGGTACCTACTGCACACCTCACCGCTGTTTCGTTTCCCTCATACATATCCTGTACTAGTTGTACATATTTTTCCACTATTCCAGATTTTCTCATACAGTACCACAGCTCTTCCCGTGGAACCCTGTCATAAGCCTTTTCTAGGTCCACGAATACACAATGTAGCTCTCTTTGACCTTCCCTGTACTTTTCCATTAACATTCTTAGAGCAAATATGGCATCGGTGGTTCCCTTTTCTGGCATAAATCCATATTGCTGTTTGCTGATCTCCACTCTATCTCTTAACCTTGCTTCAATAATCCTTTCCCATACCTTCATTGTATGGCTCATTAGCTTTATTCCTTTGTAGTTTCCACAGCACTGTGCTTCCCCTTTGTTTTTATAGATTGGGATAAGCACACTCCTTCTCCATTCTTCAGGCATCTGTTCACCCATTAATAGTCTGTTGTACAGTCTGGTCAAAAACTTTATCCCCATCTCTCCCATGCACTTCCAAACTTCTACTGGCAACTCATCTGGCCCAACTGCTTTACCTTTTTTCATCCTTCTTAGTGCATTTTTTACTTCTTCTCTACTGACACAATTTATCTCTTCATTAACCACTTCTGTTTCCTCTGTCCTAGGGTCTCTGTTATTTTCCTCGTTCATCAGTTTCTCAAAGTACTCCTTCCATCTCTTTAACACTGCTTCCGAATTTACCATCACATTACCATTTTCATCCTTTATAACCCTCACATGCTGTACATCTTTCCCTGCTCTGTCTCTCTGCCTAGCCAATTTGTACAACTCCTTTTCACTTTCTTTTGTTTTCAATCTAGCATACAAATTGTCATATGCACGTCCCTTTGCGATTGCAACTGCCTTCTTTGCCTTACTCTTCTTTTCTTTGTATATCTTTTTAGTATTTTCATTTCTTATTTTGTCCCATGCTTTCTTTGCCTCTTTCTTTTCTTTTATGCTTTTTTGAACTTCCTCATTCCACCACCAAGTCTCCCTGTCTCCTTTTCGTTTTCCAAATGTCACTCCCAGTACAGTTTCAGCTGTTTTTCTTAGCATTTCTGCCGTTTTGTCCCACTCATCAGGTAACCCATCCTTGCCTCCCAAAATCCTGGTCACCTCTTGTCTAAACGCTTCTTGACAGCTTGTCTCTTTTAGTTTCCACCATCGTATCTTTGGCTTTATTTTCTCTGCCTTTTTCTTTTTCACCATAAGAACCATTTTGCATACCACCATACGGTGCTGCTTTGCGACACACTCATTCAATATTACCTTACAATCGCACATTTCCTTCAAGTTTCTCCTTCTGCACATCACATAATCTACTTGGGTACTTTTTCCTCCACTCTTATATGTCACTCTGTGTTCATCTTTTTTCTTGAAATAAGTATTGACAATTGCCAAATCCATCCTTTTCCCAAAATCCACAACCATTGATCCTTCCTTATTTCTTGTTCCAGCACCGTACCTCCCCATTATTTCCTCATCCCCTATGTTTCCTTCGCCCACATGTCCATTAAGATCTGCACCAAGAACTATCCTCTCTTCTTTTGATATACTTTCAATCAATCCATCCAGGTCTTCCCAAAAATAATTTTTCTCCTCCATGCTGTTGTTAACCTGTGGAGCATATGCGCTTACTATATTTAGGATGGACCCATTTACCTCCAGCTTCATGGCCATCAGTCTGTCCGACACCCTCTTCACTTCCAAGACACTTTCAACCAGCTCCTCCCTCAGCACTATCCCTATCCCATTTTTTCTTCCGTCAGCTCAATTGTAAAATATTTTGCATCCACCTCCAATGTTCCTTGCTTTACTCCCTTTCCACCTTGTTTCCTGTAGACACAATATGTCTACATTTCTTCGTTCCATCATATCTGCCAGCTCTCTTCCCCTTCCAGTCATCGTTCCAATATTTAAAGTACCCACCCTAATGAGTGAGCATCTTCATTTCCATGCTTCTCGCTGCTTCTTCACTCGCTTTCCTCCTCTTTTTTTGCTTTTATTTTCACAATGTTTAGCAGTAGTATAATTTCCACAGGTGCCCTGCTGTGCGACACCTAAGGCGGTCGTTGGTAACCCGGGCCTCGACCGATCCGGTATGGATTGATGATGATTTCGCATTTGTCTGTTTTGGCAAAAAATTTTTACGCCGGATGCCCTTCCTGCCGCAACCCTCCCCATTTATCCGGGCTTGGGACCGGCATCAAGAGACACAAAAAAGTGCCTCCGATGGCTGGGTTACATCAGATAGTAAATAATTTTTAAAAATAAAACTTTCAAGCAGATCGCAATGTCTTGTCGTTTTTGAAAACAGGTCTGAATATGTTTGCTTGACTGTTGCTTCAAGTTTAACTTCCTCAACGCATAGAAATTAAAGGCGCGTCTACAGCCGTTTACAGTACTTTTTTTTCAGCGTGATCTTTGTTTTATTGACGCTCAAAGCCACTCATTTTTTCATGAGAGCTGGATTTGAGCGTCAATAAAACAAAGATCACGCTGAAAAAAAAGTACTGTAAACGGCTATAAACGCGCCTTAAGACGTGATATTATCATGATGTTCTTAAATCTTTTTGTTTTTAGGCTAGAATTGAAGAGCTAGAAGAAGAACTTGATTCCGAAAGAGCAATGAGAGCTAAAGTAGAAAAGCAAAGAGGCGACATGTCACGTGAGCTTGAGGAGCTCAGTGAAAGGCTGGAAGAATCAGGAGGCGCGACCGTGGCCCAGGTATTATTACTTTCTCGACAATCTGACATCATCGATTGCAGTAAGATGTAGTGGCTTAACAAAGACTTTTAGATGTTCATGCTTTTGTATCCCAATCAATTATTTATTTGACAGCAATATCGTAAAGGCCAATGGTTCTCAACCGGTAGGCCATGGACCACTGGTGGACCACTGGTGGGCCACTGGTGGGCCACAGCGAGTTTTTTAGACTACCCACTGGTGGGCCACAGCGAGTTTTTTAGGTACTACTACAACCCACTGGTGGGCCACTACACTACAACCCACTGATGGGCCACAGCGAGTTTTTTAGGTGGGTCACTACACTACAACACTACACTACAACTACTGGGTCACCAGTGGGTGAGCTAGTGGGTCTAGTGGGTCACCCACTACACTACAACCCAGTGGGTCTACAATACAATTACAACCCACTATACTACAACAAACTACAACCAACTGTTTACAATACAAATTTTTTTACAATACAACTACAACCAACTATACTACACTACTATACTACAACAACTATACTACAATACACTACAACCCACTACACTACAACCTACACTACACCTAATGGGTCACCCACTACACTACAACCCACTGGTGGGCCACAGCGAGTTTTTTAATTGGGTCACACACTGCTAAGTGAAGACCTTTTTTTGGTCTTCATTGATAAGTTAGAAACGATTTCGTGAAATTGGGTGTGGAATGAAAGTGAAGACTAGACATATTGGGCCACAACAATTGCCTTTAAGTTTTTTGGGCCACTGTGTTGAAAAGCTTGAGAACCCCTGGTATGGGCTATTAATGATTTTACGAATATTTCGTTAAAAAAACAAAACGTAAGTGAAAATACCTCGTGGTGGATACTTTAATAAACATCCCGACTTGCTTTGTTTACGAACCTCGTTTCAGATCGAGCTGAACAAAAAACGCGAAGCCGAGTTCAGCAAAATGCGACGAGAGCTGGAAGAAGCGAATCTAGCTCATGAAGCTACAATCTCAACAATGAGGAAGAAAAACGCTGATACAATGGCGGAGTTATCCGAGCAGGTTTGAAAAAAAAATCTGAAAAACAAAATAGAAACATACATAAATAATAATTTTCTTGAAAGCAGTATATAATAAACTATTATAAGTATATATATATTTTTGCGGGTTTGCTGAAAGTGCTGAAATTCCGAGAACCCGTGCGAACCTCCTGAATCCCATCACTGATCTAATACCAAGTAAAACTACAAATCTCAAATTAATCGATTATTTGTTTAATATCTGACACTTACAGGCTTATTTGATTCATCTTAGGTTGATAATTTACAAAGAGTAAAACAGAAGCTAGAAAAAGAGAAAAGTGAAATGAAGATGGAAATCGATGATTTGGCGAGCAACGTGGAAGTGGTGACCAAGCACAAGGTGACAGACTTGTTTTTTTTGCACCAGACATTGTGCGCCAAGTAATGTTTCAATCAATATTTTTCAGCTTAATTTTGAAAAATTAAGTCGCAACTTGGAGGATCAAGTTTCTGAAGCGAAGAGCAAAACTGATCAACTCCAGAGAGATTTGAATGAAATCAATGCAAAGTTTGCAAGAACGTCAAGTGAAAAAGTGGGTTTATTTGCAATTGGTTTTATCTTTTTTGCACAAATGATAAAACTTAATTAAACCATTGAACTCTTTTTTGACAAAAATCAGTTTATAAGAAATATCGACCTTATTTCAAAAAATGATTGAAAACCATAAAAAGGTGTTTTTAAATTAAATATTTCAAAAACACAATATTTTAGGGAGAACTGGCCCGAGTTTTGGAAGAAAAAGAATCGTTAATGAATCAATATACGAGAACGAGAAATTCTCTTCAGCAACAACTGGAAGAACTGAAGCGACAACTCGAAGAAGAGTCGAAAGTAATTTTACAACTAGTGACATTACACAGGTTTACGTTGTTGCTGTTTACGTTGTTTTCAGCAAATAAGTTTTTCTCAGGCAAAAAGTGCCCTTGCTCACGCCGTTCAAGGTGCAAGACACGACAACGATCTACTGAGAGAACAATACGAAGAAGAGCAGGAAGCAAAAGCAGAATTGCAAAGGGCTTTGTCGAAAGCAAACGCCGAGGTGGCGCAGTGGCGCACCAAATACGAAACTGACGCCATACAGCGGACGGAGGAGCTCGAAGAAGCAAAGTATAAAACATGAGTGCCAACAGTCAGTGGTGGATATTGGGTGAGGCAAATGAGGCAGTTGCCTCGGGCCCCCCTTTTTTTTGGGAGCCCACCTCAATTTTAGGGGCACCCCTCGAAAATAGCACATACAGTTTTATTTCGCTGCAGATGTTTTTTAGAGATCATTATGAAGTCGGGAGAAAAAGTGGGAGATACAAGATCGATTCGAGGTGAAGACCTTTTTTTTAATTTTTCTAGAGAACACCTTGATTTTGGGAGCAAAATAGGGAAATCAGTGATGAAATCGAAGTGAAGACTTTTTTTTTTTTTAGAGATCACCATGATTTTGGGAGAAAAAAGTGAAAGACGAGATCAAAGCTCTTTTTCTTTTCTAGAGAACATCAATTTTTGGAAATCCTTGCCTCGGCCCCCGGAATTTGAATATCCACCACTGCCAACAGTCTTTATTGATGTGATTAGGTCTATAGTTATTAATGGACAACTAACAAATAAAATCCATTTCTAAGTAATTGCAAGCAAAATCCTACATTTTTTTCATTAGTTTGCAAAATTTTTGAAAAAATTTTTGTTTACGCTGAACCTTAAAATAACCAATGGAATGGACAGAATCATAACTTTTTTAATTTTTCGGTACTCTTTCCGAAAAATTAAAAGAATTATGGTTTCGTTCATTGCATTGGTTATTTGCAAAATTTATTAAAAAACAAAGAAGCTGAACGTTTTTGACTTTTATCAATCCTTATTAAAGGATCTAAAATCTTTTGCACAATTTAACAATTAACCATAAACGACAAATATATACATTCAATTACACTAAATAAACAACAGTTTTCTCAAGTTTATGCTCACACTGGTATTATTAATTTGATTTAAAAACAATGACAATTACACAAACAACAACGCCATAATTCAAAAGGAAAAAAAGAAAAAAAAGGAATAGAAATTACATGACTAAATTAGAATAGTTGTAGTAAGAAAGACGAACCGTTTTGATACAATTCTTTATTTAATTTTGTTTGGTGTTTTTTATTTAGTTAAGCTTCATGAAGTTTGCAATCGTAATCTGATAAACATTTCTTTATAACAACACCTCTCTAACAAAAATTACCTCTCTTCCTAAATTATAGGCCTAACAAATAAAAGTTGTAAAACTTTTATTCAATTTTTGAATTAATAATAAGCTTTCGGATTTTTTATGTTCTGTAAACGTGTTCGACATCTTTATCTTTTTAAGCCGTTGCTTCGGATGAAATAGATTTGTTTCTATACATTAATATGTTGTTTAGTTTTCCATACCAGACAAAAAATGGAAATAGGCTGACGAAACAGTAGGCACACATTTTATTTAAAACTTGAAAATATCAAAAAACAAGTCACCAATATTGCCATTTTATTGTAAGCTTCTCTTTCGAACTTTGAGCAAAAGCAATAATCAAGCACTTTGATTTTTATCAGCATCAGCCAATAATAAACCAGCGACAGTTTAGTTTTTTATAATACAATCTCATTATTTGTATTTATGCATTTATATCACAATGTTTTTTGAAAATTATATGCATTACAAGTGTTCTCGTTCCTGAATATTTTTCAAAAACTCATTTAAAGCAAAGAAATAGTTCTAAATTTAGTCATATCTCTATTAAATTTCAAGAGGACAGCAATATCTTGGCATCTCCTAAAGCAAGTCGGGGTAATTGCTTACCTTATGTATTAACGGTCGCTTTCCTGCGAGTGAGGAGGATAAACATAGAGATAAAATAAAATAAATAAAAATAATTTCCGACCCGGAAAAATTTAAGTTTCTGAAAAGTAAAGGTAGTTGAGAAAATAGTTTTGAAAACATTTAATCTATAAAAACAGAGTAATTAACCAAATTTGACCATGCAAACAAATTGCTTAAGCAAAGGATCTTACAGTATAGACTATCAGTTTTTTAACTGCTGGTCAATTTTTTATTAATGTTGCCTGAATTTAGTTGATGAAAAGGGATAACTTTTTATTCAAGCAAAATGTATATCAATATTGAATTATAATGATAATGCCTTTTTTCACTTTTATCAAAAGGGGTTAATTTTTTGTTTATAAAGCCGTAAAAAAGTAAATAAAAATAAAAAAGTCAAGAAACAAGAAAGCTTAATTTTAATTTAGAAACCAGGTTTTACCAATTCTTTTTCTATACGGTGCTTGCTATGTGAATAGAAAAAAAAACAAATAAGGCGTAGTTTAGGTTATTTCTTATGATGTTTGTTTACCGGTATTTGTGTACAATTAAAAAAGTTGTAACTTTTAACCATTTACATATCAAACTTTTTAAAAATTTATAGCTGATTAATTTAAAGGCTTTAACTATTGTTAAGATACGATTGATACAAACTGTTTTTTAGAAAAAAATTGGCAACTCGACTACAAGATGCAGAAGAAGCAGTTGAGGCAGCGCAAGCGAAAGCATCAAGTTTGGAAAAAACAAAAATGCGTCTTCAGGGAGAGCTGGAGGATGCTGGGATCGAACTGGAACGATCAAATGCCGCTGCTGCTGCTCTTGACAAAAAACAACGGAATTTCGATAAAGTTAGTGCAACCGATTACGATACGAGAACCTTTTTAATATAGTGAAAGCATAGGAAAACGTTGCGTCCGCTGAAGGCCAGGCAATCAAGACTTACAAAGTAAAAATTGTCTCTAAGAGTCGAAAAAAACTAAAATCCAACATAATTATACTTGGAAAAAGTTTGTCATAAAAATTTAGGGTTGCAGAGAAACAAGCAATAGCCCGTAGCTTTCCCAACTGTGAGCCAAGCAGTGGCAGTGCCTTTCAAATCTGTCCATCCAAAGCATTGTTAAAGTATAGTCTACAACTCATTGTGATTGATTGCTCTGTTGCGTGGTTGTTAATCGAAAAAAAAGTCTTTTTTCACTTTGGGAACCGAAATGTGTTTTTTCTCAAATGAGTAGGCTATAAACTGAAGACGAAAATGAACAACCATTATAAAATCATTGATTAGTGTAATATTTCTAAGCCGGTATTTGCTGGTTCTCGCGCTGCCACTATAATTATTAAGCCATGAATTTTTGCCCTTTTTGTTGCCGATTTCGAATTGAAAATTTGTCCAAGAGTCATTTTTAAGTTGGTTAAAAATCAGTTTTTGTTGAGTATTTTTAGGGTAATTTTTTGTATTTCTTTTTGATTATTTTACAACATAATAACTGAGGTGCGAAAAAATAAAACCTTATGCGTCCTTGCTCCTTGGGATTGGCACTTTTCTCTTCTCGCGCTCTTAGCAGCCAGCTCGACATCGTCATTTGGAAGGGCATCCACTCCAGGTCAGATACAAACAGGATTGGGGCCGAGGGTTTAACCTTTTACCACCCCAGGCTGCTTTACTGCCCGGACCCGGGCAGTGATGGTGTTGTGGTAGGTTTCGTCATCAGGTTTCGTCATCAGGTTTCGTCATCAGGTTTCGTCATCCAAAACCGTCAGACTCCTGCTCCATATGGTTGCGGTTGTATGGGGCACGCTGTTATCTTGCTCTGCAATTTGTGGTACTCGTCATCTTACTACAGGAGACCCACTGCACTAATGCAGAGAAGCTGGCACTTCCAAAGTTTCTACTATCTGGGTCTTCCTTAAACAAAAAGCATGACCTTGCCACGTTTGTCCACGAGCGACTAAGGTATACACTTTTGGACCAATCTCCACCAAATCGGAGATTTAATGATTGTGCGTGGACGTTGATGGTTAGAAAATAATTAAAGTCTACAAACCTCCACCAACCCGACAGCGATCTCTAGATCTCCCAGTGTTTTCTTATCTAGATCTAGCTTTCGCTAATGTAGGTCTGTATATTTGTTTCCCAGATAAACGTATTCTTCAAGCGTTCTCAAGCTCACAACAGTATTGACCCTCCCTTATTACACTACCACGATTTGCTTTGTCAGCAAGCAGCTTTAATTAAATTACAATGCTATTACTTTATAAAATTAAAATTTTAAGTGAACTACCTTTTTACCAGACAGCAATCTCGGCGTCTCTGTCTGCGAGTTAGGAGGATAAATGTTTGACACGATAATGATGATTTACTAAAAGTTTGTTTAAAGTTTTTTTTCTTAGAGATGATATTTAATTAGTTACATATACAGTCTTAATACTTTAATTACACAGATTGACAAGAAATAAGAAAACATTGATAAATTTAGATTTTAAAAGTTTTTACAATTGAATAGCCAAAATCGAATTTTTCAAAAAGTTTTTTATTCAGGTTTTGGCTGAATACAAAGAAAAACAAGAGGAAATACAAGTTGATCTTGAGCAATCTCAAAAAGAAAGCAGATCGCTCTCCACAGAATTGTTCAAAATGAAGAATGCTTACGAAGAAGCTTTAGAAGCGTTAGAAACAATCAAAAGAGAAAACAAAAATCTTCAAGGTGAATAGCAGGCATAATGCCGACAAAAAATGAAGAGAATTCACAATTTTGTTACGTTTATTGTAAAATTTAGAGGAAATCTCTGACATCACGGATCAGCTGGGCGAGGGTGGAAAAAGCATTCACGAACTGGAAAAGTCAAAAAGAGCTCTCGAACATGAACGAACTGAACTACAGGTCAATTGATTAATACTGAAAACTAAGAAAACCCGATTTTTTTGTTGTTTTCATCGCATTGTTGCTTGACGAAAAAAGCAATACGTTAAATGCTTTGATTTTTGTGAAGTTTTTGAGAAAAGGTTTGTAATTTACAGGTTTTCTCAAATTGTGTTATATTTCTTCTTTGCGTCGTGTTCCTATCACAACAAACTTTTATCAATCAATATCAACTACTTTTTCATTCTCATAACTTTAAGAGCAATTGGAAACAAAATTTAAAACATTTTAGGCCGCATTGGAAGAAGCGGAGGGAGCAGTCGAAAACGAAGAAAGCAAAGTTCTTCGCCTTCAAATTGAAATTGCTCAAGTAAAGCAAGATTTCGAAAGAAGATTAACAGAGAAAGATGAAGAGATTGACAATGCCAGGCACTGAGATTGTTTGCTAGCTCAAGCAAGGGTTAAAGAATATGAGTTTTGAGTTAAAAAGTTTGCCCTTTACATAAAATAAACTTGATTCGACATAGATTTCAATCGTTGCTTTCTGTACTTAAAGTTGTAAATATTTTGAAATTTTTATCAGATTTTTCATTTTTTTACTGTACATTTGTCTATACCTCAGGCGATCAGGTCAACGTGCAATAGAATCGATGCAAGCAACTTTAGATGCGGAAGGCAAGGCGAGATCGGAAGCTGTTCGAATCAAAAAGAAGATGGAAAGTGACATCAACGACCTTGAAATGCAACTCGCTCATGCGAATCGCCAAGCTCAAGATGCAATTCGACAGTTAAAAGACAGCCACGCTGGAAACAAGGTCAGATTGCGAAATACTGGCTGATGTGCCGACGGTACGGATCTATTGAAAGCGGGTTCGAACTTTGATATGAACGAGCATTCCTGCTCAGTGAAAATTTATTTTGGCGGCCATACTTTACGTAGCGTATTGCGATGCAAATCGAAACAAATAATTGCATCTCATCTCCATACAAAGGGTAGAGGTTTGTTGGTCTTCTGCCAATATTTCTGATTATTTGAAAACAATCAAAAATTAGTATAACAAAAAGAAAAAAAACAAAAAAAACAAAAAACAATGAAACATACAAAGTGCAAAACTCAGGTGCTGCTGCAACGCACTGAAGAACTTTTTTAACTTGTGAAAAATAAGAACTAATTACACTTTTTTGAAATTGCCTTTTACCTCCAGGAGCTTCAAATTCAGTTGGATGAGTTAACAAGACTTAACGATGACGTTGAAGAACAAAAATCTGTGCTTGAAAGAAGAGCAAATATACTTCAAGTAAGCTTTTAAAGTTTTCAGGCAAAGCTATATGAAAAAATTTTTCTGCAAGGTTGTTTAAAATTTTCTTAAATAAGAAAAAATTTTAAAGTAACGGTCTTGTTAAATTCATTTTAGGCTGACTAATTTTAACAAAATGAACAAAGCATTGGCAGCATATATAAGAAAAATGCTATTCGAATAGTGACTGCTATCGTCAAGATCTAGGCTTAATCTTTACTCTTTCTGCATTGTTGTATTTTTGGCAAAGACATTTTTCTCTTCTTGACAGTATTAAGGAGCAGCTCTGAATTTATGTGATATCACTTTAGAAAAACTGAAAAAACAAATAAAAACTTTTAACCGCTTAATGTGATGATGATGATTAATTATTTCGTGTTTCTCTAGCAGTAATTTACCCTTTACTAAAACATAAACTAAATAAAAAAAAATAATTTATTTGAAGTTTATAATTTTAAATAGCCTATTCCGAGTATACAAAAGTTTTCAACTGTGCTTATCTTTGCAGGCTGAACTGGAGGAGATGCGCTCCGTTTCGGAGCAAACCGAGCGAGGAAGAAAACTGGCAGAGAGCGAGTTGCTGGAGGCGAGCGAACGTTGTAATCTTCTTCACACTCAGAACACTGCTCTCATCAATCAGAAGCGAAAGCTGGAGTCGGAGTTACAACACATGCAAGGAGAAATCGAGGAATCGATTCAGGAGCAACGAAATGCGGAAGAAAAAGCAAAGAAAGCAATAGTTGATGTAATGCTAGTTGGTTAAATACATGTATTTTAATGTTTGAATCTTTTGGAAATTTAATTGCTTGCGTCATTTTGTGCAATTTACTTTTTCTAGAAATCGTTAGTACAATGGTATGATTGGATGATCAAATTTTATTTTTCAATAATGGCCAATAGTTGCGAAAACTACGTAGTGTTTACAAACTGTTATTAAAATGTATAGAAATTTCTTCAAAGAATCGGAAAAACTTGTTTGTGGAAGACACTGTAGATAGTTTTTTTACATTGCACTCTTTTGCAAATAGGTTTTGACACAATATCTTATTAATTGTTTAAACCAGTTGATATAAAATTTTAACTTGCCGTACTGAATTTTGCTTACTGTTTTTGGTAGGCTGCAATGATGGCCGAAGAGTTAAAGAAAGAGCAAGATCAGTCTTCTCACTTGGAAAGGATGAAAAAGAACATGGAACAAACAGTCAAAGATCTTCAGATGCGATTAGACGAAGCAGAGCAAGTAGCACTCAAAGGTGGACGAAAGCAAGTTCAAAAGTTGGAAACTAGAGTAAGCGGAAGAAGTTGTTTTTATTTTTGCTATTTGTTTCATGAAGTGAACAACGAAGCATGAACGAAAAAGCGTTTTTGTGAACTTTTAGTCGTATGTTGAGTTTTTTTGCTGCTGCGAGCGCTGCAAGTCGAGAGAATGAAGTCTTGCCCTATGGGCAAAATAATCTTTCATACAATAAAATGAATCAATTTTTTAAAAGGTGCGTGAATTGGAGAATGAAATCGACGCAGAACAACGTCGAAACGTTGACGTCACGAAGCAGCTGCGTAAGAGTGAACGGCGCATCAAAGAAATAACTTATCAAGCTGACGAAGACAAAAAGAATCTTACTCGAATGCAAGATCTGGTCGAAAAGCTCCAATTGAAAGTGAAAACGTACAAACGACAGTGTGAAGAAACTGTGAGTACGAGTTAGTGTTTTTTTACACGTGAAAAAACGATATTTATAGTTTTTTATTTGGAAATAAATTGTTTAAGTTAGTAAAGGCTACCATTAGTTAGGTAAAAAGTGATGTGCTGTCTTTAATATAAAACCTCTTTAATAAACAAGAGGCAATGTTTTTGGGGAGTGCGACCGCGAACTCATGACACGTTACCCGCATAAGGAAGGTATACTGAATATTTAAAAACAATTTTTTTGCTGTCCGTAAATATTTGAAAACCGCAAAGCTAGCATTTGTTTACTTACGTTGAAAGAGTCGAATGTTTCAATTTTATCAAAATCTGGTTTAAGATAATTCGTCGAGATATTGAGTTTCGCAAGCGACTGCAATGACTCAACGTTAACAGCTCTTTCTCGTTTGTAGGAAGAACAAGCCAACTTGAATTTGTCGAAATACCGGAAATTACAGCACGAGCTTGATGATGCGGAAGAGCGAGCTGAGATTGCTGAGTCTCAACTCAACAAGCTGAGAGCGAAAGCGAGAGATGGAAGCTCGTTTGGACTTTATGGGAAGGGGAAGGATTTATAGAAAAAATTAAAGAAAGCATTGCAACATAGGTAAGCATATTTACCGCCTGAATTTGTATGTATTTTTGCTTTATTTACTTGATCTCCTGTGTTGTGATATATCTGTGCGATGAATGTTTTTACTCTATTTACTATTAATTGTATAAATTAATATTTTCAATCATTTAAAAATTTGATGCCATGTGCACAACAAAGCAGAGTAAATACCTGTTGAATTGATATGTTATAAAGCAAGTAGTCTGCAACGCAGACCCTACACTAGGCATGCCAAACTCGCCAGCTTATGCAGGCCGCATTCGTGAAATTTTAGCCTTAAAATTAGCAGCGGGCTGCAATCCGGTTAAAAAATGAGGTAAAAACCTTTTTTATTTTTTGACTTCAATTGGAATTCGAAGTGAAATTTTACGTTAAAATCAAAATGAAGACTGAAGAAAATGCCTGTGCTGCATTGACATAACACGGTTCAATTTAACGCGAGATCGTATGTAACGCAATCAGAGTATGGACTCGATTTCGTCGTTCAATGACAATCTGTATATTGTAGGCGTTTCATATTTTTTCAACTCCTCCCAAAGTCGGAAAGGTTGAGAATACATGTAAAATGCATGTACAATGTATTCTTCAAAACCTTAAAACCCTGTTTCTAATTTGATTGTCAAATACGTCTTTTCACATATATTGACGCCCACGTGCATTATGGTTCACTTCTGCATTCAAAAATTGGCATGAAGAAAAATTCATGATGACTCTCTTGATAAGCTAATGAATAAAGAATAAATATCATAAAAAAAGGTTTTTACTTTAAATTATTAAAGCCAGAAAGTGTTTTTTTTTTTTGCTTTTAAAAACTTAGCGAAGACTGAAAAATATATAAATGCTTTAACTTTAAATTCTAGGCTAAAAATGCTTTTTTGTTAAATCAGAATACCATAAAAAGAAATTATTTTACCAAAACGGCTTTCCGGCTGGCTTTAATCACTAATTTTTAATGTTTTCAAATATTTTTTTCGGAATGACGACGAACATAAAAAGTAATTGTCGAAAGCTAAATAAAATAAAACGCTAGTAAGACTTGAAATTAATTTCGATCCTTTCAGAAAAGTTGCATCTTTTTTTCTTCATTAACTGTTCATTATGAATTTTTTTGATGAGCTTAATTACTAAACCAGAGGCTCCAAAAAGGAGCGCCACCGGATGGCGTGATAAACAAATGGTGAATCTCGGTCAGCTGTGAAGCATCTTCTTTATTGGTCTTCACTTAACCGTCACGAAAATTCGAGTAACGTTTTCAAGGACACTATGTCAAAAAAGTGTAAAAATTTTTTTTTAAATGTAAGTTGCAGTATGAAATTGCTGTAGCTCGCTCTCAATTTTGTAATTCTCAAGACGTAATGTCAGCTAGCGAAGCTATTTCTGGTTTTTTAACAACTAATTGAATCTTTGCTTTTCAGGAAAAAGATTCTTATTCACGCATGAACACTTGAAACTGGAATCTTTTTATTTTTTATTTCGATTTATGGTTTACTCTGAAGGCAAATTGCATTAATTTATTCTAATTTAGTTGCTAGGTGATAGTGCAAAAATTTCTGAAAATATTGTTGAAACAATTGAAGTTGAGCCAATATCCGTCGCCGAACATACATAGTACACATAATCGTAGTAGGCCTGTATTTCACTTTTAAGATATTGAACTGCACCGTGTAAACGTAATCGCTAATGTGAAAATACACGTAAAACGTCACTTATCTGCTTATTGCACAGAAGCGGTATAGTTGTAATTTAATTCATTTTTCGAAGGCTCATTTTTTATTTATTTTTATTTTCATCTCTATATTTATCCTCCTGACTTGCAGGAAAGCGCCGGAGGCGTTATATGTAGGACAAGCGATTACACCGACCTGCTTCCGGAGATGCCAAGATATTGCTGTCCACTTGTAATTTGATAGAGATATGACTTTAATTTAGAACTGCTTGCCAAGACCATCAAGTAAGGGAAAGTGCTGTAAAGTATCTTTGCCAAGGACGCAACAAAATGACTCGAGTAGGTTTTGAAGCGAGACCGTGTCGATCACGATCCCGGCTCTTTTAAGCTCTGCAATTTCTCTCGTTTGCTCTTCGATAATGATTCGCGATGTTTCAGAAACTCTTGATGTTAATTCTGACTCGGAATTGAGAAGAGTACATTTTGTTCTGCTTTCGGGATTTTTTGAGCTCTGGGCGTTTCAAGTTTTCCCTATCGGTTTCAGGATAATTTTTAATTAAATATAACACTCCTTCTCGTGCAAGGGATTCCAGGTTATTTGCAAGCCAACTACGTAACAAGCTGTAATACACATCGTGTGCTTTCAAGGCGTATTCTAAATTAACATCTCGGTCTAGTACAGAGGTTCCTAACCGGGGGTACTCGTACCCCTAAGGGGTACGAGATTAGATGTCAAGGGGTACGAAGATCATTAGCCACAGAGCAGCTATTTGAACGGTTTTGTTAAAGAATTTGCTATGTTTGAAAAAATGATTATATGCAAATATTAATTATTTAGCAAGAAACATCATTATCTCATAATAATCAAATTTTTACCTGGACTGTGTTAGAGACTGATAGTTTAGACTTCAAATTGTAGTAAAGCTTCCTAAAAGTCTGTCACAACAAAACTCCTTTTCTAATTTAGGTCCTCAATCAAGCTCTAGAGTTAGATAGAACCAATTTATCTTTGTTAGTCCAGATAAATTTTAATTTGATAGTTTTTTTAAATAAAAATTTTTGGACAAAGTTTTTAATCAATATTAGGTAAGCCTATGGCTAAATCTTCAGTAACTAAGAAAAGAAAGTGGAGAGAAGAGTACGCACGTTTTGTATTTTTCTGACAATGTAATGTATCTAACTCTAAGACTTAAAGTTAGATAAAACAAATTAATCTTTGTTAAACCAAAAAAATTTTAATTTGGTAATTTTTTTAGATAAAAATTTTTAGACATTAGGTAAGCCTATGGCTAAATCTTCAGTAACTAAGTAAAAAAAGTGGAGTGAAGAGTACACATGTTTTGGGTTTACCATGCCAAAAGGCAGTGATGGAGAAGAAAAGCCGCAATGCCTTCTTTGCAGCATTGTATTGTGCAATGCGAATATAAAGCCTTCAAGACTTCAAGAAAAATTCGACAATAGGCACGGAAGAGTCAAGTCTGGTCAAGATTCCGAATCACTAAAGAATAAAAGAGTTCGTTTCGATTCGAGTGAAACTTCAAAAGATGAGATTTGTACGAGTATTTGCAGATAAACCTCTCCTACTTACCTTCCACAAAGTAGCATATGAAATCGCCAAAAACAAAAATACCCATACCATTGCTAAAAATGCTATAAAACTGTGGGCTATGGAAATGGCTAGCATAGTTTTGGGAAAAGAAGCGAAACAAAAATTACAATAAGTCCCTCTTTCCGGCAATGTAATATCGAGCAGGATTTCGAACATGAGTAATGACATTCTAAATCAGGTAATTATCAACATAAAGAACAGCTCAACAAAAATCTCAATTTAATTGAATGAATCCACAGATATTCTCAAATGTTGTCAGCTCTTAACTATGGTTAGGTATGTAAAAGACAAAACTATCCATGTAGAATCTCTGTTCTGCAAGCCACTACAAACAACAACAATTGCAAGTGATATCTTTAATTTGGTGAAAGATTTTTTTATTGGACATGACTTACATTTGAGTTTAATTGACTTTATTTGTACTGACGGCCGGAGGATCTGCTATGTTAGGTAATCGTTCTGGCTTTGCTGCTCTCTTGAAGAAGGAAGTACCAACACTAAAAGTTACGACTTGCATGATTCACAGCCAAGCTTTTGCTTCAAAAAGTATGCCAAAAACTTTGAAAAATGTTTTTGGCACATGTGTTCGGATAGTTAATTATATTAGAAAAAATTATATGAGTCACAGGATTTTCCAGTCTTTTTGTGTCACAGTTGAAAATAAGCACGACATTTTTCTGTACCATACTTATGTAAGGTGGCTTTCTCGAGGTCGAGAAATGACACGATTTTTCGAACTTCCGAGATACACTTCAGTTGTATTTATATTCACAACACCGAACTTCTGATCTGGCTGCCTCACTTGGAAACAATTAATTCATTCAAAACGTGGCCAATGTTGTTGCCAATGTTATGCATCGCTTAAACAAGCTTCGTTTGTTATTTCAATATCAGCAAACGAAAGTGATCAGAACTTGTGAAAAACTGAAAGCTTTCAAGCTAAAATTATTTCTGTGATCTCATTGAATTGAAAACAAAAACTTCGCTAATTTTCCTTCTCTTGACCGAATTGCAAATAATTTTCTGCAGCAAAATGTCAAAAATGATATTATTTCTCATTTTACGAAGTTGGCCAAGTTTTTGATGAATGCTTTTCAGTTGGTGAACTGAATTGATTCCAGCAATAAATTATAAATCCATATATTTTTGATTTATCGAAAATGCCTGATGATGATAATTTGAAGGAAGACTTCATTGAAATGAAAAGCTGCCAAAGACTACAACTGTTATTTAACAAATTAAAGTTAGAAGATTTTCAGTGTGCTAAAATGAAAGTCTTTCCAAGTCTTGCTATGAATGCTATGACAGTGGTACTTCCTTTTTCAATAACCTATTTTTATGAAAGTGGGTTTTCGACAATGATGTATATCAAGAGTAAACATAGGTATCGTTTGCAACTGGAAGATGATTTATGGATTGTATGGAGCAAACTGAACCGTCACTTGAAAGAGTATTAAAGATGAAGCAACAACAAAAGTCTTGCTAAAATAAACCATAAAACTTAAACGATAAATGAACAGCATTAAAATTTGCTAACATTTAATTTGCTTTATTTAAAAATATTTTTGCTAGGAAAAACAAGCGAAAAACAGTAAAATAAACCATATGCAGAAAAATTTTATCAGATTGTTGGGGGTACGAAGAACGCTCCAACTTGATAAAGGGGTACAGTCAGCAAAAAAGGTTGAAAAACCCTGGTCTAGTAGATCCCGACGTAGTGGGCGATTTCGAATACTCTTTCATCGTGTCAGTCGGCATTTTTAGATCACGCTTGTAGCGAAATAGCGACCGATGGTTTTGGAGGTTTGCGAACTTATTCGTATGTCTTCTATTATATTTTCGTCTGCAAATTCGACATTCACTTGTTCATCAGCCCTCTGACTTTCCAGACCACTCGGTCCTGCAGATCTATCGATACCCTTGCACCAGCAACTGACATGCAATATCAACCATCGTCATAAGTACGGTATGTAGTGGGTATTGTAAGGAAAAGTGGCTCGGTAAGGCCTTTCGAAGCTATTTGAACATGGTTTTGAACTACTGCGCAATCAATGGTTATCTAATTAGCTATTCATAAACACTTCACAGCTATTTAATCGTAGCAATTAAAGATAGCCCTAACTGATACGCATAATAATTACGATACAGGTACTTGAAATATAAAATATGAATAAAATACAAATATATATAAACAACACTACATGCGTTATGATTTCTAATCCGCCACTGGTACTTGTCCACGCCTCTATCTTGTCCGACGGCATATGGTGCAAACTGATTCAGAATAAAAAACGCTTTTCACGCGGCGAAAGAAATCACGTTTTTAAAAGCGCACAGGGCGAAGACAGCGATCGCTTACATCAGGGTTTCCCAAACTGGGGTCCGCGATGACTGCACAGGGGGTCCGCGACGTTATGACAAAAAAGGTCAAACATATACATTAATAAAGTACGGTACGTCCATTCATTATTGTCGTAGTATTGTCAGTTTTTCGTAACCAAAATGAATTCGTAACTTTTTGCAATCGTAAATCACTAAGTTGTGCCACTTTAACAATTGCAGTCCAAAAATTGTTTTATAAGAATTCTCGCATTTAGAGTTTGTGACTTAATATTCGTTGAGTGATTTATCAGCAGTCGTGAATGTTATCGAGTTTGCTAAGATTATTTGAGCCGTTTTGCTCGTGCAAAAGTTAGTGAAGCGACGATTAATAAGTAAAGTGTTTAAATTACGTGATTATATTGAAGGATTGAATTATTTTTGAGGTACCGGTAGCTTAACCTTAAATTTTAGTGATTTGGGCTCAGTGTAAACTTATGGATAAATTTTTGGTACGAAAAAAGCGAAGAATTCAGAATTTGAAGCCCAGCATGTTTTATCTCAAAAGACGAAAAGACAAAAAGCACGTACATATGATGAAGGGTACATTAAGTTAGGCTTTATTGCATGCCCCTCTGATGTTACTAAGCTTCAATGTGTAGTAAGGCAAAGTGGGGCGAGTTGTCACATGGGGTGTGTTGTCACAGCAAGTTTTCTCCTACTTTAACTAACTGTTTGGAGACTATTTTTGTTGTAGCAACATCTTTTCCCGCCATCTTCATTTTAAGTTTCTGTTTGCAAAAAAAATCACGCAGCTTCAGTGCTAAACTGAAAAATCATCATAAAATTTGCACGTGATGTATATTTTGCTAACGTTTGGAAATTGAGTTTTGTCTAGATAAAAGCAGCGTGGACAGAAGTATAATGTCAGTTTTATAGCTTAGTATATTAAGAGTTTAGCTGAAAGTCTAGGCACTAATAGCATGCTTCTACCAGTTGCCATTTGCAATTTTATCAAGATGGATGGGTTGTGGCGAGTTGTCACAGGTGTCAGTGCCGAGCAATCTGACAACTCTGAGGTGTCTTCATTTTCCGAACAATTGCAAATAAGTGATGTAAAGGTAGATGATTATATCCTGGTCCGATTTACTACCAAATTGACAGAAAAATTTTATATTGGCCAAATGATGGAGATGGATAGAAAAAGAAATTCATACAACATTTATGACTCAAATGAAATTTTACACAAAAAGAAACACGTTTCATTTTCCTGATGTTGAAGACACTGGTACACATAGAATAGAAGATGTAATTTTTCTTCTACCACAACCGAAATATGGCAATACTTTGAGAAGTGCTGAACAGTTTAAATTCGATTGCGAACGTGTTCAACATTATAACGTTGAATAAAGGTTAACATTTTTGCAAAAACGCTTGTTATACACATAATTTGTTTCACAGGGACAATATTTAATTTATGGCTTGTTTTTGATTGGTTCATTTAATGCTTTCAATAATATTTCGTTTAAAACATTGCAGTTTTCTTTTATTAAGTCTCTCAAAGAGCAGGAAATATTATATGACAACACGCCCCTTGCTCTGTGACAGCTCTCTCTGTATTGTTGGGGTGGAGAAATGGTGAAAGCTTTCATGTTTTGTCATCAAATGCAATGCAGAACAACCGGTTTAGCCGTTTTTAACGCACTTAATGACTTTTTTCACAATCAGAACTGTCGTGGGAGCGATGTGTGTGTATATGTACAGACGGTGCAGTTTCAATGACAGGCAAGCACTCAGGGGCTGTAGCTCGTTTCAGAGAAAAAGTGCCACACATTATACAAACGCACTGCATCATTCATCGTGAAGTGTTTGTTGGAAAAATTTGGCACAATTATAGCCTAAAGTCGACTTTGATCTTGTCTTCATGTGTCAAAATTGTAAACTCCATCAAAGCTCGCCCACTCCAGTCTCGAATGTTTTCAAAACTTTGCGATAAACTAGGTTCCGAACATACAAGCCTTTTGCTCCATACGGAAGTTCGCTGGCTGTCACGAGGAAAAATTGTAGAACGCGTGTTTAAACTGCGAGAGAAGCTTTCGATTTTTCTCCAAGAGCACAATGCGGGCTTAGCTTCATTAGTAGCTGATGAAATTTGGCTTGGGAAACTTGCCTATCTGGCTGACATATTTAACTTTCTCAACCAAATAAACTTGTCACTTCATGGACGGGATGCCAACATTTTACTTAGTCAAAACAAAATACCTAAAGAAACTCAACATATGGAATGCTAGAATAAATTCTAATGTCCTAGATACGTTTCCAGTTCTGTATGACTACGTTAATAATAATAATAATAAAGTATTTGTATCCCGCTCTCTACTTGTATAGTCTCAGAGCGGCTGAACTTGAACAAAATAAACTACAGAAAATAGCAAATAAGAGAACAGGTCAAAATTATCACCATCGGGAAGTCATCATCGATGTAAATTCACACATAAACTGTTTCCGCAGCAAGCATTACAAAACATTCGAATTTGATAGTGTAACTTACATATCGATACAATTGAGCTACTCTATACAATGCATATCTCTACAGAACAAATAATAAACGTTATTAAACGAACAATTAAACACTATAGGCTACATTTCTGTATTGTACAAAATCGTTTAAAAATAAAATGTCTTTAGGTTCTTTTTGAAAATGTGTAATTGTCTACATGAACGAAGAGCCAATGGCAACGAGTTCCAAGTTATACACATCTTGTGTGAAATTGTTTTTTCAATCTGTTGTTCAGTAACAATAATGAAACAATCATCTCCTAATCTAAGGTTTTCTCGAAGCGGTGTGTACGTGTAAAACAAGTTTGACAGATATTGTGGGGCTAAATTATTCAAAATTTTATGAACTGTAAGACATAATTTATATTTTATTCGATACTCAATGGGTAATATATGACTATCAGCATAGCAGTTAATGAAATCATGATTGATTAGTGGAATATCATATATAAATCTAATACACGCATTTAACACTTTTTCTAGATTTCGTAGTAAATAATGTGGAATGCAGGCATAGAGACAGTTACAGTAATCTAATCGTGAAATAATAAAAGATTTAATTAGCATGATTTTATGTTTTTGGGACAAAAATACACGTAAATTGCGCAATTTCAAAAGCTTAAAAAAACAAATTTTACAAGTTTCAGTTACCATATGTTCTAGTGAAAAGATCTGCTTAAGATACACACCTAATAGCTTGGCACTTGTCATCAGACTAAAATCGATTTGCAAATCAATATTAATATTTTCAATGTCAACTTGATGTAACTTTAACAGCCTTTTCTTTCCACAAACGAGTAGTTGAGTCTTATCTAAGTTCAGTTTTAAAAGATTTTGGGACATCCATGTTTCAATTTTGTGCAAACAATTTTTTAAAGTCTCTAAAACAGTGTTAAACTCTGACAAGGGGTTAAAGCCTAAGTATAGGGTTGCATCATCAGCATAAGAATGCATTTTTAAATTAAATTCTTTACATACATCAGACAATTCGTTTGTGTATAAGATGAGCAATAAAGGCCCTAGAACTGATCCTTGTGGAACACCGAATGTATAAATTTTATTGGTACTATAGCAACCATTTATTACAACTGATGACGATCGGTTACTTAAATATGAAGAAAGCCACTGTAACGCATTGCCTGTTATTCCAAAGTTGTTTTTTAACTTGTACAAAAGGCAGTTATGATCAACTATATCAAATGCTGCCAATAAATCAAGCATCAGTACAGATTATCATTTTGAATAAATTGTTGAATATTGTTCACAACTTCTAAAAGTGCTGTTTCACAGGAGTAATATTGTTTATATCCTGATTGATTTGGACTAAGTAATTCATTTTTTTGAACATGTTTACTGATTTGATTAAAAGCTGCCTTCTGTAATACTTTTGAAATAAATGTCATATTAATAATAGGACGGTAGTTTTTAAATTTTCGGCATCTAGATCTGTTTCTTTAATTATTGGCGTTATTATTGCTTGCTTTAGTTGACAAGGAACATGATATTTTTTAAAAGATTTATTGATAATGAATTGTATTAATGGAAAGATTACTTGTGGGCACTGTCTCATTAATTTTACTGGAGCAGGATCAAGCAAACAGTTTTTGTTGCTCATAAATGAAATTATTGTTTTCAATTCTGTAGTTGAAACAGGTAGAAATTCTTTCATTTGGTCATAAACTAAGACTCTGCTTTGTTTGTCATTTATCTTAATTTCTTGTTGTGAATTCATGTTTAAATTAGAGCGAATGGAAACATTTTTTCATGAAAGTAGTCTGAAAATAATTCAACTAAGTCTTTCACACAAAAACCAGAAGGTAAAACTTTTTCCTTATTATCACCTGAAAGCATTTGAATGGTGTTATACATGATTTTTGAATTTGTTTCACTTTCTTGCAAGATTCCTGAGTAGTATCCAGTTCTGGTCTGTTTAAGAGAAGAATAATACAATAACTTTTGTTTTTGGTATTCTGCATAGTTTTGATTGTTTGAGTTCTTTTTGAATTTTCTTTCTAGTTTTCATTTGTTTTTCTTTAATTCTCGTAGTTCATCATTAAACCAACATTGGTAAGGTCTATAATTTTATTGTTTCTTTTTACTAATGGAGAAAATTCATCCAAAGATGTTTTAATTCCATAATTGTTCTCATTAATACATGAAGCTAAGGACATCGATTCCACATCAATTTTTGTGAAATAATTTGCAAGACATTCTTGATACATATTAATGTCAAGAATTTTAAGGTTTCTAGAGTGTATGACAAGTTTTTCAGGTGTTTTTTCAATCTTCATGTTCATACTGAAGTTGATTGAATAGTGATCTGATAAATCATTTAGCAAATCTTTATGCACAATTAGATTATTTATTAAATTCTTTCCTCTTCTATTTATCATTATCAAATCCAGAGTGCCTTGATTTTTGTGAGTAGGACAGGCAATTAATTGTGTAAAATCATGTTGTGACAAAATTTTTACGAGCTCTTTTGTTTCTAATCTTTTTAGGTCTTCATAACGTTGCTAACAAACCCTTGATTGATAAAGAATTGATTTTCTCTGACATTTAGCAACATTTGAAATTGCTTTCTGAGCATTTTAGAAAGTACTTTTTAAAAGAGACATATGACAATTTTGATTGGATTCTAAACCCTTTTGTTGCTGCAAAAAACAAATCTTTTTGGACGTGAAGAAGAAGAATTAGCCGAATTGTTGTCTGATCGAACTTTAACGATTTAGTTTCAATCAAAAAGCTCTTGTAACTTTTTGGTTAAGTGTTCTGGACGAACATCTATTGCTCTCACAAAACGCAACAAAAATTTTTTTACCTTTTGCCACTACCTACATGTGTGAGACAGCATTTGCAGCTCTCACCAATATGAAGACAAAATACAGGTCCAGATTTGTTGTAGAATCTTGGTTTACGCGTATAATTAGCATTAAATCTCGTTTTACGCTGATTTTGTTGTGACTTTTTTATCTATATTAAATATAAGTTGAAAAGACTATTTTGCTTGTTTTGCGTCGAATTATATTGTATTAACAGCGACGCTTTTTTGAAAAGCCATATGTGTGACTTTTTCCACCAGACTTACATGTATGTGTATTTTACTTCTAAAGGCCCGTTTCCACTACCAGCGTGGAAAAGAGCATTCTTTGTTTCTTTTATTGATCTTTCCGCGCTTAAAATTGAGCGAACGCTAAGCAAAACAAAAAAAATCAATAAAACAAACAAAGAATAATTTTTTCCACGTTCGTAATGGAAACGGGCATTAAGCTGTATATTTTTTTATCGCATATTTTTACGCTCACTTGTAAAAGTTACGGTATTTGTTGTGTAAATGTTTTCTATTTTGTTATTTTTAGGTCAAAATGTTACGTGATTTTACCAGTTATTTTGAAATTTTTTTCATTTTTTTGACTTTAATTCTTCATTCATTCATTCATTCAGCTTTTATTTACAATCAAGTCATTACGTTTACACGTTGTTATTGACAAAGCGATTGCAAATAAGGAAGCAGCAGCTAAAGTCCAACTGTTTTATGTTAAAAATTTCTATACACACTTGATAGCTCATTGAACCTATTTTTTGAAGGCTCGTTCTGCAAAGCAGTCTCACCTGAACAATTTTTTTTTGACTTTTATTTAATAAAACTTGAAATAGGAACATTTGAAAGTTTGTTAAATTAGGTTGATAATGTAAGAGTAACGCAAACATTATAATGAAAAAATAATATTCTTTTTCATTTTAGACAAGCTTGTTCAATAACTTATTGTTGCATAACGTTTACCTGTATTATTATTTTAATGATTATTTTTTAACCCTTTGACAGTCCCGTGCATCACATGTGATACACGGGCATTTAACTCAGAACCTTGAAACCCCCTTAGACTGTCAAAGGGTTTAATTAGTTGGAAATTCTAACAATTTAATTGGAACATTTGATTCCCATCACTAACCTAATCATTTAGCTACATAGCATTCTATTGGAGTCACGAAGCATCAGCTCATGTATTGACATTCATATATATTTTCAAAAACAATTTGTACTTAATAGCTTTATACTGATTTAGCTTTTAGTTAGTAGAACATTAAAATATGTTCTTTTTAATATTTTCTTGGTTTGGTTACGAAAATTTTCGGAAAATCAACTTCTCATTAGGTGGTTTTTGACTCCCCCCAGTAAGGTCAGGTTTAGGAACGTTTTACGCACTTCATAGCCAGTAGCCCTTTTGCAACTTTTTATTTAGGCTAAGCTTACTCAGGCTAGTAGGGTAGTCTCGGTAGACTAGCATTTTAGTTATGTTTCAAATAAAAACTAAAAAAGTAAATTAAAAATTCCAATCCACTAAAATATTTTGGCATCTCTGAAAGCAATTATCTGCTAGATCTTTTAGTTACTTGCGGGCCTGTGTATATAGCATTAAATAAGCAGGTACGGTATCGCTTAAAAGTTATTATTTTTTTATTTTATTTTATCTCTATATTTATCCTCCTGACTCGCAGTTGCCCTTAGTATAACGCCTTCAACGTTTTTGTACGAGCCTGAAGGATAAATGGAGTTGAAATACGATAAAAATCAATAAAAATTTTAAATCTTGAAAACGAATGATGGGTTTATGTATGAAGCTTATTTTGTTTTATTTTTTTCCATTAATCTTAAAAATGTTATTTATGTCTATAGAAAAAGAAACAAATTTAAAATTGGTTGAAAAAATATTGTTTTAACTTATCGGTTTAAACATCAGGTTTTGTTTTAACTAAATGGAAGAAAGATCGTTAATTGCTATGAGCTTGAAGTTTTACATTATATCAATATAATTAATTTTATCATTTTTTTATACGCCAGCGTCAGTCTATGTCTTTCGACTCTGTGTTTTTCTTGAAACTTTATTCAAACTCCATTTTTTGACCAATTTTAACAGAATAAAAAGAGGTTACTGAAATGAAATCAACCAATAAAATTCTAAATACCACAAAAAATAACACTATCATTTTTAAGTGTTAATATTGAACTTAACGAAAAACGCACTAACAGAGGTTATTTGACTTGTTTTTATTCAAGCAGATCACACATCAAATGTAGCTGAGTTAAAAGATCCCTGCTCCAGCTTTTTTCTATATTTTTTGTTTGCAACAAGAACAAGAAGTGGAAAATATTTTACAACACTACGCATCGATATTAAAATTTAGCATAAATGACTTGGCGTGAATAGCTATTTTATTTTTATATGTTACTTTCTGTACAGTACAATATCTAGATAGGTGTGCGTTCGTTTTTCCTCCTTGTAAGTTTATGTTTGAAATAACTTTATATAGAATAGCCTACTTTTTTTGTTGCACTGAGCGTTTGATGAAAATGACCAAAAAATCGAACTATATAGATTCATTTAAAAAGTGAAGTTTTAAGAAATATTTGTCGCAGTTTGCTTGAGGTAATCGAAAATTATCAAAGGACTTCCGCCCTACTGTTGAATTATGCTGGGGACTGTATCGAACATTTACATAAACAAGGTCAAAAGACATTCGAATAGCATACATATTGTGCTATGCTTGAGTGCAATATCATTAATTGGTTGCATAGGCGTACCAGCCAAAAAAATTTGGGGGAGCAATGAAGTTTTGCCCAAATTTTGTGACGTTTGCCCAAATCATAATTTTCTAGCACGTTACGGATAGGACAAAAAAATTGTCTGAGATTCGCGAACCAAGAACAAATTTTGTCCTAAAATTATGGCGATTTCTAAAAAAAAAAGAAAATTCTTCACTTGAATTCAGTCTCATATTTTTCAATTTTCGACCCAAAAGCAAGATGTTTTCTGAAAAAAAAAAAAAAAGTCTTCACCTAAATTTGGTAACTATTTTTTGCAGTTTAATCATTGTCATTGTCCTAAAATTTCTGACTTTTCCCAAATATTTTCTTGTCACTGCCTGAAAAATTTCAATTTTGCCCAAATCTTAGAAACTTGGGTGGGGAATTGCCCTCCCTAACTCCCCCGGCAGGTACGGCTATGTAATTCTGAAAGAAAAAATGTCGGTGTCGTAAGTTGTGACAAAATCAATATTAAAATCCAAAATTACTCTCGGTAGAAATTCATTTTGATGATAATGACAGTTTTGGAAAATGTTAGGTTGCTTTATACTCTGACGCAGGAATGCTCAATCTTTTAACCATTATGGTCCAACTTTTGTCGAAAAGTTTATTGCGAGTCGCAATCGGTGCAGAAATCAAAGAATCTTCTTTTTTTGTCTTTACTTATTTTTAATGTGTTATTTTTGAATGACCCTCCTTAATAACAGGAATTCGGACTACAAATTTAGTTAAAGACCAAACAAAAAAGGTCACCAGTTTGATATATCTACGTGTTTTATTCTTATATAAAGCGAAAAATCTTTAGTGGGACGAAAATTAGCTTATTTATTCCAATTTTTCTGCGCGACATTGGATTGATTCAAAGCAATACAATAATTTGATCGATTATGTAATTACAAATTTTTTGGCAGGCTTCAACAATAGACTTTGCTGGTCTCGGGATGGGCAGCCCTACTCTGACGAAATGTAAATAATTCAATGTACGGTAAATTTAAAATCAAAAAATATACGCCAGAGCATTAGTCAAGTTCGACTATAAAATGTTCTACTATGTAGGCTAGACTAACCTTCTAAAAAAGAAAAAAAGCTTGCAAAAATCAAAAAAAATTAATTTCATCAAAATAATCAATTCTAACTAAATTTTTTTAATTAGGCTTATTATAACATTTTGAAATAATTATAAAAAAGTACGATGTGACATTTAAAATTTCAATTTTTTCTTAGAATGAATTGTATTTCTTTTTATTATATGAAAAGTTCATTTCCAAAATTGTTTAAAAAGTCCAGTGAATTTTGAAAAGATTCGTTGTTGCTAAGATCAAAGCATTTTAATAATGAAATCAGATTTTGCTGAAATAGAGTTTCTTCTTCTGTGAACTGCAGTAACCTCCCTAAGGGAATTCCAACTGTGAAAGAATTTTACTTTTAATCATACAATCAATCAAACCGCCGAAGTCGTTAACTTTCTGAAACCAATCTTTGCTTTTCGGCCAATTTACAAAAGTTGACTACCTTTCGAAAACTTGCTTTTTCAATCCGAAATAATATTTTATTACAACATTTAAGTATCTCTATCCAAAGAGTATGAAATTTTTTTCTACGCAACCTTAAATAACACTTTTGTTGACCCCACCTGAAATCAGTTGGGGTCAACAACAAGCTGTAGTGTCCTGACGAATCCTAACAAGGACGAAACAGGTCTGTCGGCACTTGCTTGTTGATTGACTTGACCATTCTTACTTAATGTTAGCAATGGAACTGCAGGGTTTAGCTTGACTTTACCCGATCCGTGTTAGCTGACTCGATAATGTGGTCAGCATATCGAAACCACCGCCACTATGCTTTTGCGGCTTAGCGGTGTATTGCAGTTACGCTGGTAGTGCATTGTTTTCATTAAACTATATACGTTATAACATGTACAAAAAAATTGTGCATGGTCACCTCACCAGTTGTGCAAAAAAGAGTGATTATCGCAGGGGTGCAAAAACACCTTTGCGCACTCGCACCGCGCGACCAGAAGATTTGCCCGTGCGATCGTAACTTTCAATGTTCTCAGAATAATAATATGTCGGAGGCATAAAAATTTTTGACATTACTATCCCTTAACATTGTAAAATTGACTTTACTAGGTGGAAATAATATGCGACTTAATGTGGCTACTACAACTTGTTTTTGAAAAAGTAAATACGTAGTTTATCAGAAGAAAGGCAGGCAAAGTGCGTCTCATTTGCATAGATTATCAGCTTATCGACTTTACTGAAAGATACAAACTGGCTTATATTCCAAATGAAAATAAAAACCATGTACGTTGACGCTGCTACGCTTGATTGTATTCAAGTAGACCTCCAAAAAAGGAGAAGACGAGTACATGGTGTGCTGAATGCAAAGTACCATTTTGCTTCGATAGTTGCTTTCGGGATCATCATACATTAAAAGAGTTTAAAAATAAATACAAAAAGATACTTAAAAAAAGTGAGAAGCATAAGCAATTAGTAAGAAAAATGTGTCATCAAATTAGTTAGGGTGCCCTATAAGTTTTGCCCAATTTTTCTCCCAACTATGATCACATTTTTAATAATGTCGTACAGCTACGATGCCAATTCAGCATGTTTTCAGGTTAAATACATGTAAAACAAAATTTTCTTTTAAACGTAAATTAAAACTTTAATTTTAATGGATAGACTTTAAAAGTAAGCAAACATATCGTTTTTATTTATTTATTGCAAAATTATCCGCAATTTTATTTGTAATAAATTGTATATTTTATTTCTAAATTAATTGCATTTCATTACATTTGGCGTATGAATGATGTATGCGCTACTAAAAATTTCTACGTGCTACTAAAGTTGACAAAATTCTTGCATTCCTGGATTATCGTGTTTAATATGCATATAGTAATTATTGTGCAAAAAAGACATTGTAGCTTTGGAAAAAGTAGCATTTTTGCGTGCAATTATGGCAAATCTTTAGCGCTTTCGGCGCTAAATATGGTATATCAGAAATTATAGGACTTAATCTTAGTGTAGTAAATATTTTCTGAAAGTATTGCATTTGCAAGGAACACTCTAGTTGTCTAATTATAAAAATGGAAACATTTTGCATAAAATCAAAAATCCACTAAACACTAGATTTCATATTCATACCAATGCAAAAAAGACTTGATGAAATTTTGATTTCGTTGTTTTGCAAGCAAAAATATATAAAGTTACCATAACATTTAACGGCCAGCGAAGGTTGAGTAATTTTACTAAACTACCAAAACCAGAGTTTCCCAAAATGAGGTCTGTGATGAGCGCACAAGGGGTCCACGACGATATGACAAAAGTTGTCAACATATATACCTGGTAAAGTATTCCATACCATGTAATCCGAGATAGATTTAAAGTGAAGACCTTTTTTTAGAGAACACTTCTTTTTAGGGATGAATTTTTGTCTATAAACGAGCGTCCCTGTTTGCTTCTACGAAATATGGTATGCCTGTTTATAAGCATTTATTTTTTAACGGATTTTGTGTTATTTATTCTTGGATTTGTTTTATCTTTCCTCGTTGGTTGGGCAGAAAATTGATGTGACATAAGAATGGGGTCCATGATAAAAAAGATTTGCAAATAGAGGTTCGTGACCCAAAAAGTTTGAGAATAACTTTGACTAAACCATTGTAATAGGTGATATGGAAATTAGTACGATTCTTGACAAACTTTTTTTAATATAAAAAACAAAGCAGAAGACAACGTATTCATTAGGCCTTTCATATATCCAAGGCATAATTTATGCGAAATATTAAGTTAAAAACATATTCACGCATGTTTTTTGCATCCAAAACATAATTGATTTTTGAAAGTGAACAGTTGGATACTTACGATATTGTTTCCGCTTTGTTAAATACAATAAATATCAAATGAAATCCAATGTATGACAAAGTTTTAGTCATTACCATTAATTCGTATTATTCAAAATACCGAGTACCGGTACTGCGGTACTTTTTTAGTACCGTGCCGGTACCGCGGTACAATTTTAGCAAGGTACCGAGTACCGGTACCGCGGTACTTTTAAGAAGTACCGTGCCCACCATTGATATTAGGTGCATCTTTTTTTCCTAGAAGAAAAATGCTGCTGATGTATATTTCTCAGGGTAGGCACTGCCTATACATTGCCTACCTAAAGTGCATGTCCTTGCTTTAATCACAGACGAAAGGGTCTCAAAACATTGCAAAATTTTCTTTCTCAGCTTTTCGTTTCCAGTTTTCAAGCTTTTGCACAAATGCATTTAGGCGTCGATGAAGTCAAGTACAGTTGTATATCTTCTTTGTAGCTTGAGATTAAAGCTGCTCAGTTGCTCAAAAATATCAACTAGATAAGCAAGTTTAGATATGAAGATACTCTCCCTAAAGCAAGATTCCAATTCGTACCTTCTCTGCCTATTCAGAAATTCTTTCAATTCTTCCCGTAGTTCAAAAACTCTTGCTAAAACATTGCCCTTGAACAGCCAACGGACTCGAGTATAGTAAAGTAAATTCAAGTGCTCAGCATTCATCTCAGAACATAATTTTCTGAATAGGCCTGTGTTTAATGCTCCATTCTTTACAAAGTTTACCTTCTTGATAACTGTGTTCAAAACACCTTGAAGAGATTTTGAAAGTGTTTTCGATGCAAGGGCTTGTCTGTGTATCATGCAAGACATTGAGACGGCATCAGGTGAACAACTACGAACTAATGTTCGTCAGTCACTTCCCTCTGTTAAATATGGCAGGAGCACCGTTAGTACATATACCACAAACATTTTCTCAGTCGAGTCCTTCTTGGTCAAAAAATGCTGCCAACTTTTCCATCACTTCAACAGCTCTCGTATTGGTCTCTAATGCAGAGAAAAACAGGATATTGTCTTTTGTGTCTTTTTCTGACATGTGACCAAGAGCTGGGAGCAAGAGGCAACATCAGTAGTTTCATCAAGTTGCATTGAGAATAATCCAAATTGTGAGTTTTTAATTTTTGCAATTACCTACTATTTTATATTGTCAGACAAATCAGCAATTCATACATTAAATCAACGATTCTTATATAAGACAAATCAGCAATTCATATATAAATTAATTTATTTACTGCTTGCTAGTTTTAATTCAATTTCCTGTTTAAACAAGGATAAGGTAAATAGAAAAATCCTAAATTTTAAGAATGTGTTATGGGGTTTTGAAGTACATTCGGTTATGAAATTTTGTTTTAAAGGTTTTTAGAGTTGTCAAGTATGAAAAATTGCGTTTCGGCTAAAACATCGTTTTGACGAAAATTAAGCTACCAACTTGAGGCTTTGATGCTGTACAATTTATTCGTATATTTTGTAAGCCCGTCCCCAAAACGCGAGACGTAAGTAAATACAATTGCTAATGGATTTATATTTATGGATGTTAGCATAGACGTACGCGAGGGGAATTTCAAGGGTCAAAATTCCCCCTTGAAGAATGTTGATCAGAGATATGCACTTATACGTAAATAACATATTAGCGACAAATAGACTACAATAGTACAGTATAAGCCAAGAGGTATGAACCTGCGGCCTTGAGGCCGCATAAGGCCTCTATGACAATAGAATTATGTGTGACGACTGTTGATTACTAGAGAACGCTACTTTTAGGATCGAAAATGAAGAAATTCTAGTCAGGGCCAAAATAAAGATCTTTTTTTGGAGATTTTTTACTTTTTCAGCAACGAACATCAAGAAATTCGGGTTGGATTCAAAGTGAAGGTTTTTTTTAGAGATCACTTCAATTTAGGGACGAAAATTGAGAAATTTCAGTTAAATTGTGAAGACCATTTTTTTTTAGATTATCACTTTTTTGTGACAAGATTCAAGAAAACTGAGACGGATTCAAAGCTTAGCTAGAATTTTCTTAGCTATTTCAACTTATACAACCTCCTTTTTTCAAAATTAAAAAAATGACTTCCAATAACAAAAAGGTTTCCCACCTCTCGTATAATTTTTATCATTTTTGCACTTGTTTTTTTTAAACTTTATTAATAATTTTATTGAAGATCATTTTTTTTATCGCCCAATTGCATCTAAGCTTGCGAATCTGCGTAAAACGTTTAAAACCGAAAAATATTTTAATATAAAATCAGATCTTCTATGTTTCACTTTTGGTGTCTATTAATGTTTATTGTTTTATTTCAATGTTTTCACGGAATATACGTATATCTAAGCCTTGATACATTGCTAAGAAAAGCAAAACAAGTGCTAGGTCATCTAAGGAGGATTTCTAAAAGAAACTCGATTGTAATCGGGAAAGCACTGCATAAAAAATATAGTCCACGCAAATATAACGAAAATGATTTTTTATTTTTACAAAAATTATTTTAATATGCTGGTAGATCAGTGGTTCTCAAAATTTAAGTCATGTATATACTTCCCTTTTAAGGCTTTGCCATTTCCCAATAGTATATGACAAAATTTTTTTGAGAAAAATTCCTTTTTGTTGTTAAGTGAAAACTTTTTTGTTTTAATGTGAAGCACCACGGTCTTATCTGCAAGCTGCTGAGATTTTCTGTCAGATAAACACATGATTAGAAGGATCATGGAGCTTGTTAGGAATAGAAGTTTTACTCCTACTACCTGACAGCAAACGAACCAAGCTCCGGCCTCAAAGAAATGGCGTTCCTCGAAGATCGGTATTGGCTTCTCTTCTTCTTATTAACATCTATACGTGTGATTTGCCTTTCATAATCTTCAGAAAGTTTGCTTTTGCAGCCGATCTAGCATTGTTGCACTCTTTTTGAGACTAAAAGGACTTGGAAGTCAAAACAAAACTACAGTTTCTGGGTATCTCCAGGCATAGAATTGGAAACTCAGTTTTTAGATAATGAGAGCAGCCTTTCATTTAAATAACAGAAAAGCCAAACATGAGCAAAACGTTTATAACAGCAATAAACTTTTACTTTTTGTCCGGTCCCGACTTATTTTGAGGTAAAACTAAGCAAATCGCTAACTCTCCTGTGGCATTGCTTAAAAAATTGTTTATTCTCGCGTCACACTGCTGAGGCGACTTGCAAAGATCGGGTGCTGGGCCAAAGCATTGTGAACAGCTGCTTTATTTCTGATCTACTCGACAGCTGAATACTTCGCGCCAATCTGGTGTCGCCCAGTGGACGAATTACAAATGAAACACGTAGTAGGGGAAGGGAACATGATTTGAGACACTTTTTACATTTTTGTCCATCAATTCAAAACGGTTTTTGATAGCGATTTGATTGTTGGCGCAAATAAAACCAGGTTCTTTTGCCCACTTTTAAAAAAAAAACTACAATGCTTTATTTCATGTACTTTTTCCTCAATTACTAGTTAAAAAATATTCAAATCACCTACCGTGGGACACAGAAACGCCGTCGCACAAAATTTTACACGATAAATATTATGAGAAGTGGAGCACGATTGGCATAATAAAAGCATAAGCCGAGCATGCTGCAACCACCCATTTGGCATGCACGAATCACGACATAGGCTTACTCTATTGTAGAATGTAAGTTTAAGTTTAAAAAAGTTTTTGGCCTATGACCAGGACCACTTTTAATAATCGTGTTTTCGATTTACATCCCCCTCCCCTTGACAAATTTCTGCGTAAGCCACTGGATGTTAGTAATTTTATTCAACCACAGGTTATACAAAACTCTCAAAAAATCAGAATAACAGCATATTTTTCGGTGGTATTGTTGTTGTAGCTAAATTATTTGTCTTGCTGATACAATAGGCCTACGCATAAGTTTGAAAAAATTTAGTTTCAGCAAATCTTACATAATTTTGTTTTTTGGCCAAAAAAATTATAATTTTTAAATAATAGGGCTATGTAGCTCTAAACGCTAGGTCACGAGTTAAGTCTTTGTTTAAAATGCGCGGGAAAGCTATGCTTACGGCATACTCTCACTGCCTTTGTCTACGATGCATGTGATAGCATCATGTGATAGCATACTTTCAATGTCTTTGTCTAAAAACGCATGTCATAAATAAGAAGTGTTCTCTTTGGTTTTCCCCGACAATAATTTTCTTTTGTTTAGATTAGTGGTTTTCAAACTTTTATGGTTCATGGGCCCTTTTCAGAAAGTCTCAATATTTGTGGCCCCTTGCTTAGAATATTGTTCTTAAAGACTAGTGAAGACTAAAAAAAAGGTTATCACATTGAAACTGTCTCTAAATTTTTTATGTTCGATCTAAAAGACCAGTGAAAACTCAAAGAAAGTCATAACTTAGAAACTGTTTTTGAGTTTTCATTTTCGTCGCAAAAGACTAGTGAAGACTAAAAAATGGCTTCTGCTCGTGACCCCTGGTTTAGATCACTGATCCATATACAATATCATAGAGCTTATACCTTTCTCTGTGCAAAAAAGCTTTTTTCTATTTTCTACTGTACAGGCAAAATAACTTTTTCTACATGCTTTTATATTCTTAAACTAGCAAAATAGTTTTTTCCGTCAATTTTTAGATTTTACTCTATTTCCTAATTTCATATCATTTGCCCTCTTTTTGCTCATTTTTCCTTTTTTAAAAAAAATTTTTGTTTTTTATTTCCTGCGTTCCTAATTTTCTTAACGTTACGGTTATATCACAAACCATTTGCCATTACTCAACCGATATCTATTTTTACACCGCTTTTAACAAACGTATTTTCACAAAGTTTGAATTTTGAGTACGTAAAACAAAAGACTTGAGAGTTTTGCGAATGAAACTTAAAATATTGTGTGGTAATATAAATATACAGAAGCACATAGTAATGGTGAAAGCAAATTAGTAGGCTATGAAATTGTTTGCCTTTTTTATTCAAGATTTTTCTACTGGTTACTGTCGTTGTTAGTTAAAGCAGTGTTTTCTGTACCTAAAAAAAAAGAAACAAAAAGTGCTGTTACGTAAATTAAAAGCATTGTTATGACAACGACTGTAATTTTAACATTTAGTCAGATTAGATCTTATTTATTACATTTTAAACGAAGTAGAAATTACGCGATCTAAAACATATTTTTAAACTCAATTTTTGACAATTCTATTGTTTACACAATTAATTAAAAATAATTTTATTTTAATTTTATTAACTGCAAAATTTATAACTATAAAAAGATTTTTTTGAGTGATAAATTGTCAGATTAACGGATTAGCTTTTTAAACGGTTTTTTAAACAGCACACAGCCAAGTAAACGTAAAATTTTTATCAATGGATAACTCCATGACGACATTACGATATTTAAAAAGAAATCTACACATTTATGAAAACTGCTGTCTGTTACTAAAATTACGTGCATGAACACACAAGTGTTTTATATTAAAAAATCTAAAAGTTAAACTCAAATAGTACTGTAGAAATGAAAATTTAAAGCAATTTTTAATTATTTTGCACAGGTAATTAGCCAATAGCCGAGGCCATTAGTTAATTAAATTGTTTGTTATTTTATTTATATATTTAGGTAAAAAAACAAAGATTAAATTATAAACGGATTTAAGTTAGAAAACTTACGTTATTGCCGGATTACCCTGATTTATATTTTATTGGGTTTTCTGTGATCTGGTAGTATTGAGTTGCTGATGTAATTTTGATCTGAAAAATAGTTTCTTTTCTAAAAAGTAGATATAATTATGTACTCTGGATTGGGAAAGTAAGTCAATAGTTTTAGAAAATGTGTTTTTAAATTTTTAGTGTTTGTGTTAAAATATCAACAATAGTATTTTAATAATATATGTATTTCTGAATAAATTTATGATAGTTGTGAATAAACACTAAATGAAATTGGTTCTTGTTCTCTATTTGACAAGTTTAATTTATTACCTTCTAAATTTTTAAGAATACCCAAAGCCTGCAAGTGTAGTAACAGCAGACAGTGAACAAGATCCATTAATTATATTAATTGTTTTTGGAGATAAAATTCAATATGACTAAATCTGCTGTACAATTCCTTAACATAAATTATTAGCAAAAACCAAAAATTAAAATATAACTGGACAGCTTAAAAAAGTTTTATTGACTTTATATTGGTTGATATATTTTGTTGCAGTAAAAAAGACCAACCACAAAAAGCTTTTGAAAAGTATGAAACAATTTTTTTAACACTTCAGTTTAGAATTTAGAGAATATCATTCTAATTATAATTGCTTAGCCAATTAAGAAATATTTTTATTATTATTAGTAAATGAGTTTTTAACTTTTTATTTATTTTTCTCTATTGTTGACAAAAAAGTAACTTATCATGCTGTTCATTTTTGATTTACCAAGTATTTAATTTTATTATTGTTTATATTAGTATTTTTTAACCATTACTCTGTCTTTAAGTGGGCCATGCACTTTTACTAAGACATTACATTTTGGTTGGTGCAAATAATATCTATTTTATTTTGGTCAAATTTTACCATCATTTAAAATTTATGTTAGCTGTGAAAAACCATCTGTTTTTTTACAAATAAAATGAAAACTTTTTTATGATCTTAACTCTATTGTAGAAAAAATACTTGCATAATTTCGAAAAAAATGAAGATCTTGTTTTGGCCTTTAGTTTTTATAAAATGAAGTGAAGATACTCTATTGGGCTGTTACAGTTATCTTTGAAATTTTTTGCTTTGCAATGTTAAAAAGGTTGAGAAGCACTGGTATATATAATTGTTTCAATGTTCTTGATCACTAAAATTTTGGTATATCTAATACATTAATAAAATTAAGTTGGCTTTTTTTATGCTGGGTTTTTCAGGTTTATTTTATCAAATTATTTTTGAAATATTTTATCACACAAAAACAGTGAGGGGTTAACTTAATAAATGATTATTTCAACCAGCTTTTAAAAATATTAAAATTGTGCTCTTGTTTTGATAAAATTGCATATGTAGTTTTATAGAGCCATTTGGCTGAACCAGTTGTTTTAAAAATTTTTTGCATGAAAGCCTTGATTAAAAGAAAAAAGAAAAAAATTTGTCAACCTCTTAATTCAGTACACAATCTTAATCAATGCAATGTAACCACTCTATTTAAGTGAAGGTCTTTTTTTGGTCTTTGCTTTAAGTACAAGGTAAAATTTTCAACTTAACAAACATTCAAACCTGTTTAGTTGGATACCAAAAAAAAATAAAGTTTTCAATTTAAGCTAATAGGGCAACTATTCTTGGCAGTATCTATGTTAAAAATTAAGTGATCACCTTTTTTTTCAACTAAATTACAGGTTTAAAATTTAGTTGCCATAGAGGTAAGTTCAAAAGTTTATTGTTCTAATCAAGGTGAAGGCTAAAAAAGGTCCACATTTCAGTTTTAATTTATTGCTGCAGTCATTCATCAACTCTTTTCCCATTTATCAACCCCTGTTTGACCTCTTGGATGTTTTTATTGACTCCTGGGGATTTATATCAACAATTTAAAAATCACTGGTTTAAGCTGACAAACAGTGAAAACATTCCCTTAATGCCTTTTTGATGCAAAACCACAGCAAGAATAAGGTTGATCACCATGTTATTAATACAGTGAGTTGTACCAATTGACCCCATTATTGACATAAGTTTGAAAGTGTGTCCATTTTGTTAGTTGTTTAAGAAAAGGTTAAATTGCTATGTCTAATTAAAAAATAAAATGGTACCAGGTATCTTTGTAATTTTTATTTGTTTATTTTGTTGATGTTTAACATAAGATTGTATCCTATTTTTTTCCAAATTTTATAATTACAAGATAGATTTGATTGTATGTTTTATTAGGATATTTCACCATAAAAGAAATGAACAATAACAGAAATACCTAGATTAGAAATAATATAATCTCTTTTTTTGGCCATAAAAAATTTATTTTTTTGCATTATTGTTACAATAGTTGCTGCAGCCTTGTCCAGTAGTTTTTAAGTTTGGGCTAAGCCAACCATAGTCTATATACTTTTTTTCAAAATTTTAAAATTATTAATAAAAGTGTAAATGTGTGACTAAAAAAGTGTTAAATACAGGGTGTTTGGAAAGTCACTGTGCACTTAGGGTTAGGGTTAGGATTAGAGCTAACCTTAAAGCATTAATCCTAACCCTAACGTAGGTTAGCACTAACCCTAACCCTAACCCTAAGTGCACAGTGACTTTATGAGCACCCTGTATGTGTAATAAACCTGTGTAATAATGTATAAAATATGTGTAATAACCTATAAAGTGTTAAATATAGGGTTTTTCAAAAATTTGCATATCATTTGACATATTAATATCACAAAACTTCATAGTCAAATCAAATGAAACTAAACAGAGTTAATGTTGAATTAAGCAAGATTTATTCCTGCAAATTTGAATAAGAAATTCAAAGGGACATAAATTCCATGAAAGGTTTTACAAATAAGCTGTGACATGGCACACATCAAGTTGGTACTCTAGCTGCTCTCAAGCATGTCTTGGATAACAGTCTCCAATGCAGTAATGATTCTTTGTTTAAGTTTCTGTATGTTTGCAGGAAAAGGAGGTACATAAACCAACCAGGAAGCATGCTAGAGTTTGGGAACAGCTAGAGTACCGACTTGATGTATGCTGTGTCACAGTTAGTGTGCATATTGAACATTAGAACCATTTATGGAATTTATGTGCCTTTAAATTTCTTATTCAAATTTACAAGAATGAATCTTGTTTAGCTCAACATTAACCCTGTTTAGTTTCATTTGATTCAAATATTGAGTTTCTGTGATATTTACATGTTAAATGATATCAAATTTTTGAAACGCCCTGTACGTGTAAAAAATACGTGATCTTATCAGACAAATAGTTTTTCAGTATTCTGTTAATGAAATTTTGTTGCATTTTTTGCTAGCTTTTGCTTTATAGTTTCTAATTAGGCCTGTGCAGTTTAACAGTTTTGATACTGATTAGAAAATTTTGTTGTTGTTTGAAGTGTTACACAAAATGATTCCAAAATCCTTTGTGCTTTTACTCTCAACAAAGATATACACTATGTTATTATTTGCAACTTGAAAATGCAATGTCAAACTTATCAACCAATGCTTGGCTTCATTGTCATTATAGCCTGGTTTAAACCTGGTCAATATACTGTATATGCATAGAGTACCTTATTTGTTGACTGTACTTGGCAAAAATGTTGTTTTCTGAGTGTGTTTGCAGAAATTCAATAAACAGAAAAGGTAGCCTTGGCAACTATGCTGAGTATGTGACAGGTGTAGACCAACTTTTTAAAAGTTTAATTTTTTTGAAATTTCGTTATGATTCCTTTAATTAACACAGAAAAAAATTTCATTTTTCTTTGGTCCACATGTTAGGAAAATAGTCTTTTCATCATTTAAGTTGTTTTTAAGGTATTGTTATATTAGCTCATGGCTAACAATAATGCATTGTAAAATAAGTTAGTTTCCTTATTGTAAAAAAGATAAAAAGATTTTTTACAAAGCTATTGCCATCATCAGAATGATAAATGGCATAGTGACTGTTGCTTACTATTTTAATTTTTAGTTGAGCATAAAAACACTATTTTTAAAAGGTGAACAGAGAATCATTCTTAATTCTGCTATGCTTAAGCAAATATACAAAATCTGGTGTTTAATATATTTAATCGATTGAAAAATGCATGCCAAAAGAAAATTCAACCTCTTTCTATAAAGACAAATCACTGTGTAGTACAAAAATTTATTTGATTTTGACTAATATTACATTGACATTCCACTGATTACGACCACTTACTGCTAATTTTCAACAACCAAGACAATTACAAATAAAAATCAACTTGGTAAAGCATGGCAGAGGAATTATTTCCTGCTTATCTTTTCAAAGCAATTTTTGCTTGTCGCAAAAGCAATAATCTGTGGATAAATTATTTTAAATGCCAACTTTACACAAGATTTATGTATAAACTTGTCACTCGTACTAGTTTTTTTGAATGGTGTTTTGGTGAAACACTTATTCTATGTGTAAAGAAGAAGATGCAAATGCAGCAGTAAAATGGGTACATACAATTTTTCAAAAAAAAGGAATTTATTAAAATTTTTTTTGACCAACAAAATTACTCTTGGCTATAAATAGCAAAATTTGCTTTCCTATTTAGTTTGTAGAGTTATTTTGAGGCAATTTTTTAAAAAATCTTTTTGTTTTAAGTTCGTTGAAAGAAGAATCAGCTCCAGTGTCGTCTATAAATGTCAAAAGTATTCGAGAACAGAAATACGAACGCCAGGTGTGTTCATTAGTGAATTGATTTTTGATTGTTTATTGAAAAAAATAATATACAGTATAAGCCATCCTAATTGGACTATTAAATAAAGAATTTTTATAAGTCACAAATAGATATTTGAGAAATTAATTCCATTGTTTTTTGTTTTCACGCTGATTGGATTAACTTTGTTTTTTGCTAGAAACAAATCGAAGAGCAGCGACAAAAGAGAAAAAAACAAGAACCATCGTCTGCCCTTTTTTCCACTGATACTCCTCGTATAAGTTCTGCCAATGCTAAAAGTCGACCCAATACCGCGTCAAAGCCCGACGAAAGACTTCCTCTTGTAGAAAGTCGAAATACGAACGACAAATATAATCATGGCAAGTTTTAAAAATGTTTTTGGTTTACGCAATGTGTTATTGGTTTGCTTTGTGTATTGCCTAATGTGAGAGTTATGTTTCTATCATATCACCAATATAAATGCCAAATTTTTATTTCTTGTATAATACTATTTTAATGTTGAATGACAGTTTACGACAATCCGGGTCTCGAAAATGAAGAACAAACAGTTACCACCATTGAAGTTACTCCAAGCAACAAACCTTACAACAATCTTAGTTTTCGACCTTCGAATAATGTGAACGAGGCGCTTCAAGACGAAATTTCGAACTCAATTCCGCCCCGTCAAACAGACACTCAACTCAAAATGAAGAAGTTAGGTATGACTTCGTCCAATCTTTTATCACTTTAGCAGCGTCTTCTTTCTGCGGTTTCGTTGTTGTCGACAATGTCGATAAAGGGGCTCTTTCGTTAAATAACGAAGTGAGTTATGATAGTTCGATGACCTCCTTTTTTGTTAGTTTCTACTTAAAGCAATGTTGCTGTTGTTGATAAATGAATAACTATTTTTTAGTCTTTCGTATCATGGAATAAATGTTTGAATCTATAATCTACAGTTTTATTGTCAAGTTCCATTTTGTGCTTATTTCTAAAGATTTCTACTTTTATGAGCATTTTCTTAAAAATTAATATTTGTATGTTTTAAAGAAACGTGACGATTGTTTTGTTTTCAAAAGTCAAGTGAAAATTAAATTTAAGTAAAACTTTTTTTTAGTTTTTATTTAATTTTGAATGCCAAAGCCCTTTGAAATAAAGAAAAGTTTACTTTTTTGGGGAGAAAATACTTTTTTATTTTTAAAGTAAAGAGTTTTTTCAGTTTTTAAAATAAAGAGCAAAAGTGATTTTGCCCCCAGCAAAATACGTCACCGTATTTTCCCGTGCTTATTTTTCCTTACATTCAAAACTCTGCGTAATGTAAACGCTTTCATAATTTACGTATGATAATATTATATTCATGCTGCTGCACTTTCCAAAAAACTTATTGAAAATATATTTTTCTATACTTGTTGACTTATTAAACTTTCGGTCATTTTTAAGCACAACCAATTCGAGTTTAATCAATTGGAATTTGCCTTATAGTACAGTATGGGCTCCTTTCACAACAACTTACAAATAGTACCTCGTACCAGTCATAAGCGATTTTTTCAGTTTGTTTTCGAAGAGCGCTTCATATATTTCAGTTTTTATTGCAAATGTAAAACGCATTAGAACAGCTTTCAGCTTAACCAAGGATTTTATTATCAGCTGCTTAAAATTGTCTAGCTTCTTGTTTCCTTATTATTTCCTTAATTGGTATCAAGTTACGCGTTACTCCGTCCACTTTTCAACTAATAGTTGGATCGAGAATAGAACTTGCTTGCGAAATTGCTGAAGTACAAAGCTTTCAGTCCGCTTTAAGTGCGATTAGAGGCCAGATGCTGTTCTTGTGCTGACCACACCCACTTTATGCATACAGTGAAACAATACCAATTGCATTTTTAAAAACGTTTTATTCATGTGGCCAAAAAATAAAAAAAACTTTTTATATATAGTTGATTTCGTTGCCAGGTCTTATTGTTACGTATTTTTATTTTTCTTGCCATTTAGTGTTCTAATAAATAATATTGATTGAAGAAACCAATAATCGTTTTTGTTAGCTGATTGTAGTTTTTACAACAAACAATTATTCTAAACATATTCTTTCACCCAAACGAGGACAAAATTAGTTTTTTATCTTCTGTCAAAAAATTAATATTTCATGAGTTAAATTTGTCTAAAAGCCGTTCAAAAGCGAGTTATAATTTGAAAACTTTTTACTAGTGACTAAACATGTTATGGTTTTAGAGCCGATTTAAATTTTACTACCTTTTCGGCTTTAATATCATGATTGCGTCAATGAACACTATCTTCTAAAAACTTTTTTATCTGTTTTAAAAACTCTTTATAGCTTTATTGGCCAAATATATTTTTCTTTTGTCCTAAAGTTGGATTCAATCACAGTAAAGCTAAAAAGTTATCAAGTATTTGTGGTTACGCGTTGTTGATTTTGTCACTGTTTGCCAAAGGCCGACAATCAATTACGCCTTTTGCCATTAATCACTTTGTTCGTCGTAACTGGATGCTTTTATATAGTTTAAATAGGAAACTTGATCGTTGATTACTATTTTTTACTGCTTAATTTCGCCGTTTTTCGATTAACGGTATGAGAAACTTATCTTTTACACTAGTTTCTATGTCGGTGAATGGCTTAGAGCAGCGGTTCCCAAACCTTTTTTTCACGGCGCCCTTTGAAAACTTAACAATACTCGCGGCGCAGTAATGAAAAAAAGGTCTTCAGTTCAATTACTTCTTTGAGTAACCTTTTTTTCCTCCGAAACTCATAGTGTTCTCTAAAAAAAAAAGGTCTTCACTTCGATTTCATCTCTGATTTCCCTATTTTTCTCTCAAAATCAGGATGTTCTCTAAAAAAAAAAAGGGGGGTCTTCAATCAGAATCGTTCTCTGAAGAAACATCTGCAACGGATTCAAAACTGTATGTGCTGTTTTCGAGGGGGGACTGCCTCATTCGCCTCACCCAATATCCACCACTGCTCACACGGCTTTCATTCCGCGCACACTAAGGAAGCTCTTAGAAGGAACGTTGCTGCTAGCAACTTTCACACTGCAATTATTGTGAGAAAAGCAGTAAGTACAACAACTTTTGCATGCTTTCGCGGCGCCCCTGACAAAGTCTCGCGGCGTACAGTTTGGGAACCACTGGCTTAGAGTGTTTATTCCACGACTTGTAAACAAAAAAGTCGAAGTCGAAGTTCAATGCTTAGTCTATTTGTGTGATTTCTGTTGTGCCTTAAAGAAAGGCCTTTTACCACATACTTCTAAACGGGGTTACGCTGCTCAACTGCAATGGTGCTCTGAAACAGAAAGCAGCAACAACCAACAAGGGCAATATAAGTGGATTACATCTGACTATATGAAGAAGACTGCTTTATATCACTTTTGCTTTAATTTACTTGGTTTTTGCATTACCGTGTTCAAAGGTTTTATTATTATCAGTTACAGCTTGGGAAAGTGATTTTTTCTATGATGACCCTCCGATGTTTGCCCATTATGCTGAAACAGACGTTGAGTTTTTCGGTATAAGTCATTATCTTTGTTCGTACACGCATCTGTCATTTTAAATGTTGTTATCTGTCTTCAAGCTCACTGTCGTTCACACTAAATTGTAACGTGTTAAAGTTAAGTTCATAATTGTTTGTATAATAATTGTCAGTAGTAAGTTTTTGGTTTGAAAGAAATCGTTTGAAAGTTCTATTTACTTAAATTTTCTTTCAGAAGGATCCGTTCAATTTTTTAAATTTGCCCCTATCTGCTTTTTTTGCATGCAATCCTTATGTGTAATCTTTTGATATCGTAAGTCTGCTATAGCGAACTTATCTAAACCGACTCGATAGCGCCACTTGAAAATGTGACAACCAGCAGGTTAAATCGAAAGAAATTTGTAGAATGTCGATTAATAAATGACAACTGAAATATATATCGGTATATTTGTGTGTATGTGGTAGAAATCCGTCACTTTGAAAGCAATTTTTCATACATTCTAGTGTTTTTAATATTTGTGTTTCATCTTCAGTTGAAATATAGAAAATTAAGCGTGTAATATGTTTAGTTTTTGATTTTGTTTAATAAGTTAACGCAACAAATTTCAGTTCTGTGGTGTTCAAATATTTATTGTGTCTAATTTCCTGCAATAAAGTTATAAATGCCGTTCATTGCAGAAGTTCGGAGGTTGCTCACTAATGTTATTTTTTTTGTAACGTTCAGCTGTATCTTGTTGGTTTTAATACGCAAAAATCAACCTGTAATGTTTGTTTTATTTTTCGCAAACGTAAAATTTTTGATTCGTCTTTTTTTTAGGTATGTCGGGGGCGAAGGAGTTTGAAAGTGATTCCGAAGATGAAGAAGGTGTCATGGCTGTTGGGCCTCGTCCTGGAACCGCGCGCTCGATGGGCTCGAGAAGACCACCATCAGCCATTGGCAGATCGGTCGAGGTGCGTTGACGATAAATACTTACAGTAAAATGTCTGATGTAGCTGCTCTGATTTTTTGTCTCTGACCCTCGTACTTTGTATAGCCTATCGACCGACCCTCGAAAACGATTGCTGAAACTTGCTTGATTGCAACTTATCGTTTATAATCTTCGTAAACTTTACTTATTTTCCTGTTCGAGTACACTTGTGTGTTCAAGTGGTGTGTTTGACATTTTAAGTACCGAAAACCCGTAAGACGAACAAAATTTGTTGTTCACGCAAATTCTATACTACGTTACACAAACGCGTGCGCGACATTCTTTTGAAATAAAGTTTTTCGGCATTTAATTGGTGACGAGTTTTTGGTAGATTTCAATTTCGAAACACCCCCATTGACTTACGACTTTTTAAGGGAATTAAGCACAGCTGGACCGAAAGGCTGCCTCCTGTATTTTTCAATGGAAAAAGTTTTTTTCAAAGCGATTTCTCGTCTACAAACGGTTATTCCATCTTGGAAAGCGATGACGCATCAACGTCACCCGTTTTCCAGCCCGAAAGTTTTGGTTTTAGCTCGCCATTTAATACCATGTCCGATCATTTTAATTTCCCGGACACGACACCTGCAGTTGAAATCACGCCAAAACCACCCCCACGCGTTGCATCCGACACTCGCCCGCTTTCCACCGTGAGATCGTGTGACTTGCTGTTCCGCTTTAACCCGGATGGTGTTGTTACGTTAACATAATTGTCAAAAGAGGTTGGCTTTTATTAGGCGTTTTTGTAGTTTAGACTAACCTTTATCTCTTTGAATCCTAACTTTAAAAAACCTTGACTTTTATAACAATCGCGTCCGTTTGCACCTGCTTGCTTACAACATTTAATTGTAATTGCGATTGATCTTTAGTGCAAGAGATAAAACGTTTTAAGTTGCAAAATAGTGAGTTGAGTGAGTTAAAGTTGATTTTACCCAAAAGTTCTTCTTTGGTTTTGTCAAATGTTTTAACGAGCTTAAGATGTGAGTTTTACTTTTGCGCGTTCCCGCAGGAGCAAGTCGAGTATGTTTGATGATAGCAATAACTAAAATTTGCAGTGCAACGAGTTGTAACAATTAAACTTGCTTCTTCAGTCAAACGAGAAATCGCAGCCAGCGCTTGATGTAATTGAGGACGTGTCGGTGGACGACGAGCTTATGTCGCTTGACGTCGTTCAAGGCGAAAAATTCGACATAACGAGGTCGCAGAAGCAAAAAGATAAGGTGTTGAAGCAGGACGGGTGGTTGGCCGGCGGCAAGGACTGCAGCTCCGCCCACACGTCAGATGTTGAGCAGACAGAGGCAGTCGCTTTTGAGAGCGACCAGGAGAACAGCAGTTCCGCTTTAGAATCACATCAGTCAGACACAAAAAAACGGAAAAAATCGAAAGAGGGTCCCGCTGTGCCCGCGGCTTCGCAGCCAGGCAGTATTAAGAAAACTGCAGATCAATCTGATGCTTTGAAAGAAACGAGGTGATTGTTTATGTTTTAAGATACATAGTAGGCGACTACTAAACTTTATAAATCTTAATTCATTGATTTTTTTGTTTAAAATTGTTTTTCGATAAGCATATTGACAGTCACATTTTCATGCTTTTTTTGTCTCTTTTGGTTATCTTCATAATTTTTTTTCCAAAAATGTCTTTTGCTTACCCAATTTTATTTTGAAGGTAAAGATAAAGTCAATCAACTAAAATGTAAACCGCCTTTACCCAAGATATGTTTGTCACCTAGTTCCTGCAGGCAGCACTACTTAATGCTGTCTTTTTTCCATAACACAGTTCTTTGACCAAACAATTGTGTTTACAGTAATGTAATTTTCTCCACATCTTGCTTGTGGCTTCAAACTGATGATTTATAAGAACTTGCGTTTTGTTGATTTGGATCTGTGCGACAGGAAAATTTGTAAATATTACGACCCAGTGTTTTGCCGTTTATACTGTATTTTGTTTCACTCTGCTTTTAAAGTTCATATTCTTTACTTTCTGTCGGCGTCAGCTCGAATTGAATAAATTATTAACAAACTTTTATTGTTAGGTAATTCACGTCATTGTTGTTATGAATAATTAAAGCAACCGTAAATTAGCAATTGAACAAGTTTGTCAGACTAGATGTACTTGTTTTTTTTTTTTTAGAAGGGCTTTACAAAGACTTGTTTTTTTCCATGGTAACATAAAAACACATTGAACTTCATTTTATCGACGGCTTTTATTCTGAACAGCTGAAATCATGTTGAACACAGTTTCAAGAATTTTATTGTTTTTTGTTCGCCGCGAAACGGTGACAATCCAGCTTTTGTGCTCGGGTTTTGTCAGCGCCGTCTCAGCCTTCCTATTATCACTTTATATAACTACAGAGTGTTTATCTTCATGTGAAGGCGGGGTTCAGCATTGACATTGAAGTCACGTGTCATTTTATGTCAAGTGCTAGTGACGCAAACCTTGATGAAGAAGTGCTTTTTACTGATTTCGGGCTCACGAGTGAAATGTCGTCGGAACGCACTGTTTTTAAGATCGCTTTTTTATTAAAAACAACACCAGCCTTGTAGTTGTTCCAGGAAATGCTTGTTTGTGTTTACTGCTTTTGTCATAGCAACGTGTACGTAACCCTTGATATAAAATACGGACCGAATAAATAAGCATTTTTCTTTTTCAAACAATGCGGGCGCGCTGTTGGGAAGTTTGATGATGGCTACTTGCTGACTTCATAAGCTGTCATTAATGGTTTTTCGCATTTTCAAGAGTTGCTTTCTTTTGAAGCGATGCTTGTAATTCATCGAATATATAGAAAGTTTAATCACTATTTTGCGTTGGTAGAAAAATGACGTAGTCTAAGTGGACATATACTTTATTCAATTGCTTTATTTTCAAACATTTTAGCCTTTTATCTTGAAATAACTTTTGATCTCTAACTTTCTGTTTCGCAATTTACTTGTTAACATGAACGAACATGAACGGAATTTTTAAACTTATCTTCTATGCAATTGTAAACTTTCCATTTCAGCGTGAGTTTTTATATTTAGTGTCATAGCAGATATTTATTTGAGTTTTTAATTTGTCAGGCTGGGAATAAACTGCTTCAAAGCGGACTCGAGAAAAGCGAGTACGCTTTTTAACAAACATTGTTTCTAGAATCCCAACAGAAGTTGAACCCAGCAGCGAGGTTAGTTGGGACAAAGGGACCCTGGGGTTGCAAGGCCTGGAATCGAGCGCGAAAGGGTCGGGCTCGTCGACATCGGGTGAATCGAGCGATACTGCCCCGAACGAAGAAGTCTGGTGGATTCTGGCGCGACTCAAATCGGTCTTGGCCCGACTGCAAGAGAGACTGCTGGCCCGGAATCTCATCGCCAGGCGGAACACTTCAATGCGGCAAGTTCGGGAGAAATTGGAGTCGATGAAAAATCCAATTAAAAGTTCCGAGAAGCCACCAACATCGACCGACTTTTCCGTGTTTTCGACGGTTTCGGCCAAGTCCAATGATCAGTCGGCTTCATCGTCAGTTGCCGAGAGCGAAAGTAAAGAAAACGAAAGTTATTTGTTGAAAAACCTAAAGGATTGGAACCTTATCTCGGAACTTTGCGAGCGTTTAGAAAACGTGATAAAATTAGGAAGAGATCTGATGAACGCTAACACGGCGCAGAGTTTTGATCGTTTAGCCGAGTACAGTTTCAGGGCTGGTTCTTTCATTGCTCAGTTGATCTTGTCTGAATCGCGCACGTTAGAGGAAGTAATAATTGCCATCGACGAACTTCTCAACCAGTACCGACATGAAATTTGTCGAGATTTGGCGCAAAACTCCACCGATATCGCTGCCCGCAACAACGAATCTTCTAGAGTGCATTCGCTCACTTTTAAAGACTTAATTCTGCAAGAGTCAGAAGTTTTATCCGTTCTCACCGGTTTTTCAAGCCGTGGAAAACTTGGAGGTGCTCAGGTGGGCTGCCAATTTGTATGTTAATCTCGAAATCCGCAGAGATTTATTTTGAAAGTTTTATAGGTAGTTGATAGCAGTAATTGAGATTTCAGACTTAGTGCGTTGTTATTTGCTTTGAACCGGTCATGAATTGTTTCGATTGAGTTGGTTTGTTTGCTGTGTCTTTGGTTTGAATTTCTCGGTGTAAGTGTTAAGTGGATTTCGCTGTACTTTGTTTCCATTTGTGATCAAAAGAAGTGAAGACCACAGCTTTGATCACGTCCGCCATTAATATGGCGCTCTTAACCACTCAACCACGCTGTCGTGTGTGATAAAATAGCAAGGATGATTATACGAGTGATAGCTTCTACCCATGGGCGTTTGTTCTAAATTAGCGAATTCCCAATGTTCATTTCTATACTTTTGCTGAACACAAATATTTGGATTTAAATAAGTCTCTTTTGAACGGTAAAATTGTTCTTTTGACAACTCCAACTTTGACAAATCTTCGAGACAAAAATCTGTTAGCTTTTAAGGTTAAAAATTTAGTAATACGGCTTTATTAATTTAGTTTTGTAAAAACATTCAGGTTTTTACGTTTCAGTAAGGTTTGTAACTTTTTTATCGGTTAAGAGGCAAAATGTAACCGATATTCTATTATTGCGTTAATTCTATTTTCTGTTGACATAAATTAATGGTTTTTCAACCTTTTGTTGTTCTTCGGAAAAATTTTCAGATTTTGAATCATTTAAAAAAAAAGACTTTGTTTGGGTTGATTTTAAAAATGTTTTCATTGCCTAGAAGTGGTTTTCGTCTTTTGTTTGATACCTACTAAATCGAAAAAGCTGTTTTATGATAATTTTCATTCGAAGAAACAAATATCTTTATTATACGCTTTTAAAAAAATATTTTATTACATCTATTACTCCATTTATACAGTATATTTTTTATTAACCCTTAGGCTTCCGCAATTATCGACTTAATACTGTAAATATGACACCAATAACGGTAAATAGACGAGCATCATCTTAATAAGTTGCCAATTCTATTTTTCAATTAACAATAGATATAATAGACGCCTAGGGCAATAGCGAGTCAGTTTATCAAAGAGCGGAAGAGAGATGATATCGATCCTTTGCTAAGAATGTCGGCAGTTTGGGCTTAGATCCTTTTGTAAGCATGTCGGAAGCCTATGGGTACTTTCATTTTTGAAACGTGCCATCTGTATTCCGATCGTTTCGGATTTGTTATTTGGTTCTCTTATTTGATCATTGTGGCAGAATTTAGTATCGCATTGCTTTCATTTTTCCAAGATCGCTGCCTCTCTGAAAAGGTGCAGTGGGTTACTACTGAACCATGCTCAACCATACTTTGCATCACTGTTTTCAGTCTTCGTCTGGAATTGACATTACCCGAGATTGTGCGTAAACAAAAAAATTTCCGATTTGCTCCGTTTCTTGGCTTGATCCTTTAAATTTTTTGCAAATGAAGGTTGAAAAACGTTGATTTTAACACTGAATTGAATGTGAACGTGAGGTTTTGTTTGCTGTGGGAGTTTTTATTTTTTTTTAAATTGTGACTGCTAGATTTGTAACTTTTGTTAAATCTCTAGATAAAACATTACCTTGTAGGACTCTGGTCGCTCTTCGAGTCCGTCACAGAGTAAAAGTCCGATTCCAGGCATGGATTTGGAAAACTTAGAAACTTTTTGTATGCAATCAGCCCCTCAGGTATACTTTTACGCCTGATTAGCTTTTGTTTAATAGCTCTCTTATCCGTTTGTTTCAAAGTTATGATTAAAAATACGAACAATGCCAATGCAACGACGGAACGAACCGCACAGGAGTACAGCATTGTTGTTGACCAGGCTGTGGTGTTTGTGTCGGTGTCGGTGTCCGTATCGGCACCAGCACAATAGCACCTTGTAGTTATAAGTTACAACTACTTGTTACTGGTGCTGACACCGACGCATTATATAACACTACTATAATCTATTGAAATTTGAAACTATCCTTCACTCTTATTTCAGACATTTCTTAAATACAAATGTTATTTTTTAAACTTTAATTAAATTAAAAGAAAAAGGTGTCGGTGTCGGCAAAAATTTGCCGATACCACAGCCTTGGTTGTTGAATAGTCCATATGTCTGCACGTGTCATCTAAATTACTCTTTCATGAAATGAAACTGGTTTTCATTCGAAAAAAGAAGCAAGTTTATTTCAAGCTCTTCTCTTGAAATGAGCCTTAGACTATAAAAATGATTATACTGTACAAGCTTCTGAAAAGATGATAATCTGATGGAGCACGGTCAGAAGAATATGGCGGGTGAGGCATTATTTCCCAACCGAACTCTTCTAAAAATTTATTAGTCGCTCCTGCACTATGAGGTCTGGCGTTGTCATGGTGCAGAATTACTTCTTTCCCATTTATCAATGAAGGACGTTTTTACAGACCGATATTTTTTGACAAATCATGTAACAAATCACGACCCATTTTCCAACCTTTGAAATCTTATCAAGCCTTTTCATTTCACAAAAGACAGTCACATGACTGACATTGAATTCTTTGCTCAGTTGTCAAGTGGCAATGGTGGGATTTTCAGCAACAACAGCTTGCAATTGGTCAGAAACTATCCCCTTCGGGCGTAGATCTCTTGGTTCATCTTTCAAACTGAAGTTGTCCTTAAAACGCGAAAACCATCTTTTACATGTGGCTTCACTCAATACATTATTTTCATATGCTTTTTTGAATGATCTTGTTGCTGAAATTGCTGTATTCTTTGTAAAACATAGCGTACATGCTCTTTACTTGGAATACACGTTTGGGGCTATAACAATAATTTTACAAAAAGACATTCTCAAATCTAAAAGAAGAAAGATATTTTATTGATTAGAATGACAAAAACATATGATATTAAAAGCTGAATCTGACAAATTACGATTCAAAGTTGCTTTTAAAAACCCTACAAAACTTTTTTTACAGCCTTGATATTTTCAAATATGACCCGTGAACTTTACTATGAATTTTAAACATTTTCGCCAAGTCAATATTTGGAAGCTCGCACATTTAATTATAAGATCGAGGAGACTGTTGGAAATGAGCATTATTTAAAACAAATCAAACTGTGGAAGAAATTGCAATGGCGCTAATGCTACTCGCTTGGAAAGGTCCAGTTCAGCGTCGAGCCCTTTTCGTGTGTGGTACTTGTTCAACGTGGGTTAGAGTTAACAGTTGGGTTTGTGTTAGAGTTCGGATCAGGATTAGATGTAACCATCACAGCGTTTTCAATGGGTCGCGTCGAAACGTCCTAGACCTCTACTCGCTACGCTCAAGCGTACCTTAAACAGCCGGATACTAAAAACAATGCAACGGTTTAATCAATGCCTATCACAAACACTTATTCTATTAACCTTGGTAGCATCGACCTGTTTTAGTCGCTACATCTAACTGTTGGTCGAAAGACGTGCTCTGTCTCTTGCTACATAAACCAATGTAAAGACCAAGACGACATCGGTTTGAAACAGTCTGGTCGGAAGATCGGGCGGTCTCGACCGCGCTTGAAGCTGATTGGCGCTGGATTGCGTGACTAACGCTTGTGTGTCGTTTAATTCAGGGTTACACTGTGAAATGTCGAATAACCCGCGACAAGAAGGGATTGGACAAGCACGCGTATCCTATTTATTATTTCCACTTCGAACGAGATGACGGCAAGAAGGTGAGTCCTTTGTTACCCATCAGCCACATTGCTCGAGTTGTAAATTTTAATGATCGTGTTTGCTCCTTACACTTCGAAATGTCAATCGCCTTTAAACGTTTCCCCCTTTTTTCACCCCTACTTTTCTTATGCAGCCCTGATGTGCCTGGTTACTAGCAGCGTGTTCTTTATTTACCGCCGTTCACACTGTTCAACTGATTAATTTCAAAAGCGCACGAGAAAGCCAGGTTAAAAGCGGTTTTGATTTTGTTTTCAGATCTTCATCCTCGCCGGTCGGAAGCGCAAAAGAAGCAAAACGTCGAATTACTTGATCTCGATCGATCCCACCGATCTGTCACGCGACGGCGAGGCTTTTGTAGGTAGGCACGCTTATAAGAATATGGCGTTGTGATTTTTCGCTTTGTACGTAACGTTTGAATGTTTTAAATGCCTAGTTCAAAATCGATTGCTTGCTTTGTTCAGTAACGCTTCATCCATTTATATTATTTTAAGTTTCCGAATATTTTCCTTTTATGTATAATTTATTTATTTTTCATTTCATCTCTATATTTATCCTTCTGACTCACGGGAAAACGTCGGAGACGCTATGCCTAGGGATACTAAAAATTTTAAAATAATAATACTAATATTTCAGGTTTTACATCCGGTGTTTTCCATACTAGCGGAAGTGCGCGGATTCATCTTAGGACTTTTCAACTAATTTTAATTCTTCCATCCTTTTCGATTTTGAGCATCTTCATGTTTTAATTGATCTTCCTCTTCCTCGTTGTCCATCTACTTTAAAGTTCAGCGCTCTTTTCAAAACATGCCCCTACCAGCGACCCAACTCATCAATCCTCTGTTTTCTCTTGGTTCATCAGCTTGACGCTACGCGTCGATGTTATTGAATTAGGCGAAAGAGCTTTTGACATATTCGACGATTTTTAAAATCAAAACTATAAATACTCGTAATTAATTATAACTTGAACAAACTCTTTAGATTACACTTGAATTCAAAAGCGTTTACTCATTTCATTGAATTAAGAAACGATTCAATTTTAAATTGATCATCTGTTCTTTTGTGCTTTCTATAGGCCCTATAGCGATTAACAAAAAAAATTTAATCGATTTTTATATTACGGCTTAGAAATCGTCTCTCTTCGCGAAGACCATGCACAAAGCAGTAATATTGCTATAAATCAGTTACATTATTTAAACAACATGATTACATTGTTGATCTAAGCTTAACTGCGACAGACGAGTTTTTTTGATGTTCCGCTTGTATAAGAATAGACCTTGAAGTAGCTGTTTACGCAGCTGACAGAAGCCACGATTAGTGCCCCATTTTTTACACTCAACCCTCACCCACTTCCTAGTCACGGTTCGGGACACGCTTGAGTGACCTTGTTTATCGCCTGCACGCAAGTTCAATGATTAAATTTCGGCGGACGCTATAGATCAAACCCGGAATTTGAATAGCTTGTGTCAAGGTTATTCCATAACATCCGGGAAACTTATACTACTAATCAAGCTTATCTTGTTTAACCTCGAATCTGATAAATCAGACGATTTGTTGATGGTGAATTAAAGTTATCAGATTTTCTTGATCTGAAAAGTGAAAGATCTTGTTTGCTTATAAACATTAAAACGTGGCCTTGTTTCTTTTAGCAACATTTGCCTGAAATAAATTAACCTTTTTGTTTATGAAGTATTACGACCTAACAAAATTTTTTCCCTTAGAAATACAAAGAAAAATGCGCTTAGACCACATTCGCCTTCGAACTCCAGCTCGTTAATAATTACATCATTTTCGGCATCGTGCGAATTTCGTGCATTGCAAGATTTTAACATTTTCCGCCGCGTTTGTCGGAAAATTTTTTGTGGTCGTTTTCCGTGTTTAATCCACAATCAGGTCGAGTTTTACTTTGACAGCGCTTGATTTTAATAATCAGCATGTGGTAGCAGTTTTTACGTCTTTACAGAAATCCATGTTTGAGACGTATTTCTATGAATTTTCTCTGCATGTAATCACATCCCTAGAAATCTTACGAGTTAAAGCACTTTTGATCAATTTGTGAGTCATGCTGCCTGGGGTGATCAACGAAACTGAGTTTTACGTGTTTGTATGGCCGCACTCTATGCTGGCTCAATGCTATCACTGCCATTGTTCCATTCAACCTGTTTAGCTTAAAGGAGAAGCGGCAGGGCTCAGTTCTGTAGTGCTTTTTACGAAAGCATTTCGATAGAATCTCATTAAAGTTTAGTAGAAGGTTAGTCCTGAGACGCAATATTTCGTAATTCCCCTACGCCCTGGTAAAAGCACAAGTTTCCGACATAATGTTGCTCGATATGCAGAGAGAGTCATTTCATTTCTGGCGCTGAAGCAGCCGAGCGATCGTCGCTCAGTTTCTAGAAGGAAGCTGAAAATTACGCAAACTTCGATTGAAAATTGATTTCTCGACGCAGGAAAGCTTCGATCGAATATGATGGGAACGAAGTTCACAGTGTACGACAACGGGTTGAAGCCGGGGGACTCGAAGGTTCTATCCGATCGGAGCAACGTGCGCGAGGAGCTGGCGGCGATTTGCTACGAGACGAACGTGCTCGGGTTTAAGGTGAAGGAATCGGATTTCGGTTTTTTGATCTAGATTCGTTGTCGGCTTGGTTATTTCTTGGCTGAGACTTTTTATCTTTTTAATATTTCGGGTAATTTTGATGCTATCTAGACTGAATTCTGGGCAATACAATCATTGGACGTCTTATTCATTTTGGTGGCTTTGCATCCAAAAACAAGCATTTTTTCTGAGACAAACTTTATTACAACTTTTCTCGCACATTAGATTTTTAAACAAATCGTTTTAATTATGAAAGAACCGTCATCATCGGCTTCTTTTACTAAATAAAGTAAAAAAATTGATTTTGTGACATGAAGTTGAAATCAATTTTAATCGCAATAAAATGGTCGATTTCTGCCGTGCCTTTTCGTATTGATTTCAAAGATTTTGAGGTTTACTCGGTAAGCCATCTCAGTCTTTCTAGGCAATTCATACTTCGGATTGTCTTCTATAAGCTTGGCCTGTGCCGCTTAGCTGAACAATGGCGGCTCTGTGAATTGCTCGATCTCCTTTTAAGCTTTGCTCTGTTGTAAGCGAGTTTGAAAATCAATTATTGATAATATCAGCATAAAATGTTGATATGTCGCGTGATTATTTCTACGAACAAATGATTATGCTTCTTTGTCGTCAGTTTACGAAACCCGAATAATATTAAAAATTTATTATGCTTACACTTAATCCTTGTTACGTAGTTCTGGTAATATTTTATTTACTTTCATCATAGGAGTTCCTTCGTATTTCTTACTATATTTGCAAATTCCCAGACCCTTTGAAATTATTAAAAGCATTAAAGCTGTAATTTGGTAACATTTAATCTCCAGTTTTTTGCTTTTAGTGCTACTCAATCACCGACAACCGCTAAAACAGGTCATTTTAAGATTATGCTGAAAAGCGATATAACTATTTTAATTATCGCCCCACAAAGCTGCTTACACTAGGCCAGAGGTTCCTAACCGGGGGTACTCGTACCCCTAAGGGGTACGAGATTAGATGTCAAGGGGTACGAAGATCATTAGCCACAGAGCAGCTATTTGAACGGTTTTGTTAAAGAATTTGCTATGTTTGAAAAAATGATTATATGCAAATATTAATTATTTAGCAAGAAACATCATTATCTCATAATAATCAAATTTTTACCTGGACTGTGTTAGAGACTGATAGTTTAGACTTCAAATTGTAGTAAAGCTTCCTAAAAGTCTGTCACAACAAAACTCCTTTTCTAATTTAGGTCCTCAATCAAGCTCTAGAGTTAGATAGAACCAATTTATCTTTGTTAGTCCAGATAAATTTTAATTTGATAGTTTTTTTAAATAAAAATTTTTGGACAAAGTTTTTAATCAATATTAGGTAAGCCTATGGCTAAATCTTCAGTAACTAAGAAAAGAAAGTGGAGAGAAGAGTACGCACGTTTTGTATTTTTCTGACAATGTAATGTATCTAACTCTAAGACTTAAAGTTAGATAAAACAAATTAATCTTTGTTAAACCAAAAAAATTTTAATTTGGTAATTTTTTTAGATAAAAATTTTTAGACATTAGGTAAGCCTATGGCTAAATCTTCAGTAACTAAGTAAAAAAAGTGGAGTGAAGAGTACACATGTTTTGGGTTTACCATGCCAAAAGGCAGTGATGGAGAAGAAAAGCCGCAATGCCTTCTTTGCAGCATTGTATTGTGCAATGCGAATATAAAGCCTTCAAGACTTTAAGAAAAATTCGACAATAGGCACGGAAGAGTCAAGTCTGGTCAAGATTCCGAATCACTAAAGAATAAAAGAGTTCGTTTCGATTCGAGTGAAACTTCAAAAGATGAGATTTGTACGAGTATTTGCAGATAAACCTCTCCTACTTACCTTCCACAAAGTAGCATATGAAATCGCCAAAAACAAAAATACCCATACCATTGCTAAAAATGCTATAAAACTGTGGGCTATGGAAATGGCTAGCATAGTTTTGGGAAAAGAAGCGAAACAAAAATTACAATAAGTCCCTCTTTCCGGCAATGTAATATCGAGCAGGATTTCGAACATGAGTAATGACATTCTAAATCAGGTAATTATCAACATAAAGAACAGCTCAACAAAAATCTCAATTTAATTGAATGAATCCACAGATATTCTCAAATGTTGTCAGCTCTTAACTATGGTTAGGTATGTAAAAGACAAAACTATCCATGTAGAATCTCTGTTCTGCAAGCCACTACAAACAACAACAATTGCAAGTGATATCTTTAATTTGGTGAAAGATTTTTTTATTGGACATGACTTACATTTGAGTTTAATTGACTTTATTTGTACTGACGGCCGGAGCATCTGCTATGTTAGGTAATCGTTCTGGCTTTGCTGCTCTCTTGAAGAAGGAAGTACCAACACTAAAAGTTACGACTTGCATGATTCACAGCCAAGCTTTTGCTTCAAAAAGTATGCCAAAAACTTTGAAAAATGTTTTTGGCACATGTGTTCGGATAGTTAATTATATTAGAAAAAATTATATGAGTCACAGGATTTTCCAGTCTTTTTGTGTCACAGTTGAAAATAAGCACGACATTTTTCTGTACCATACTTATGTAAGGTGGCTTTCTCGAGGTCGAGAAATGACACGATTTTTCGAACTTCCGAGATACACTTCAGTTGTATTTATATTCACAACACCGAACTTCTGATCTGGCTGCCTCACTTGGAAACAATTAATTCATTCAAAACGTGGCCAATGTTGTTGCCAATGTTATGCATCGCTTAAACAAGCTTCGTTTGTTATTTCAATATCAGCAAACGAAAGTGATTAGAACTTGTGAAAAACTGAAAGCTTTCAAGCTAAAATTATTTCTGTGATCTCATTGAATTGAAAACAAAAACTTCGCTAATTTTCCTTCTCTTGACCGAATTGCAAATAATTTTCTGCAGCAAAATGTCAAAAATGATATTATTTCTCATTTTACGAAGTTGGCCAAGTTTTTGATGAATGCTTTTCAGTTGGTGAACTGAATTGATTCCAGCAATAAATTATAAATCCATATATTTTTGATTTATCGAAAATGCCTGATGATGATAATTTGAAGGAAGACTTCATTGAAATGAAAAGCTGCCAAAGACTACAACTGTTATTTAACAAATTAAAGTTAGAGGATTTTCAGTGTGCTAAAATGAAAGTCTTTCCAAGTCTTGCTATGAATGCTATGACAGTGGTACTTCCTTTTTCAATAACCTATTTTTATGAAAGTGGGTTTTCGACAATGATGTATATCAAGAGTAAACATAGGTATCGTTTGCAACTGGAAGATGATTTATGGATTGTATGGAGCAAACTGAACCGTCACTTGAAAGAGTATTAAAGATGAAGCAACAACAAAAGTCTTGCTAAAATAAACCATAAAACTTAAACGATAAATGAACAGCATTAAAATTTGCTAACATTTAATTTGCTTTATTTAAAAATATTTTTGCTAGGAAAAACAAGCGAAAAACAGTAAAATAAACCATATGCAGAAAAATTTTATCAGATTGTTGGGGGTACGAAGAACGCTCCAACTTGATAAAGGGGTACAGTCAGCAAAAAAGGTTGAAAAACCCTGCACTAGGCAGTACACGAATTTTTATCTTGGTCCCTACATCAAAAAAGGATGTTCATGCAGTGCAGCCCAAAACAAATCTTTTCTGGCTTATATTTAATTAATCTTGTTAGCGGGTTATTGCACATCAAACTCGACCCACCATGTATTGATAATCCACCAGATGCAACATCTCCAAGATTCTGTTTTAATAAAGAAAATATCAAAAATTAAGTCCAATCTCAAGGCGTTAAAGTGTAAACAATTTTTATATTGAGCTTTTACCTCCTCATTAATCAAGAACAAATGACATAACAAATGACGCAGAAAATTACATTCTATTTTTAAAACAGGGACCGCGGAAAATGACGATTGTCATTCCCGGGATGAACGTCAAACTCGAACGAGTTAAATTCCGACCTTTCAATGTAAGTAGAATGTTCGCCTTGTGCAAGTTTATAACTCCATCAAATCCAATCGATTGATTGCTTGTTTTACAAAGCACCACAAAAACAACTTATTAGCTTCATATTCATTAACTTGTTACCGACAGGCCGTCAAATCTGCACCTGTTTAATTTGCCACCAATAAATTATATGATTGGGCTGATTGGTCTCTGCATTAGCGAAGCTGCTTTTTGCTCTTGACGAAGTCACATTAAGATGTTTTTATGACTTTTAAGAGACTTAACTGTTAGTAACCAACTCGCTTTGGGCAAAAGGCTCTGCCAAAGCATGACTTAAGTTTAATTTTAGCTTTGTTATTTTATTTTACACAGGAACGCGAAAGCATTTTGTCAAGGTGGCAGAATAAAAATATGGAGAATCTTATCGAATTGTGCAATAAAACTCCAGTGTGGAACGAAGGTACATTTGCCTTAGTTTTTCATTCACGTTTTGTCAGCTTAGTGCAATTGCTTTTGAATTTTCAGAAACCCAATCTTACGTTCTTAACTTTCACGGCCGTGTGACGCAAGCTTCAATAAAGAACTTTCAAATAGTCCATGCGAGTGACCGTAAGTTGAACACTTGAAACGACCGGTTGCACACGTTTATTAATCTTCTGCAACTTTCACGACAATGACGGAAGATTTACGTTTATAAAAAATTATTTAAGTACAGTGCTACTTTGACATACGAGTAACTTGAAATACGAGTTTTTCGAGATGCGAGCCGCGACTCGGACGATTTTTTGCTCCGTCTTGCGAGTCAGGATTTGATGTACGAGCCGCGGGTAGATGGCGCAGCGATCGGTAAGAGGCTGAGACGCACAGCCACCGTGCAGCTTCCCGCGCTTCACTCGATCTTTTCACGTGGGCACCGAAGATGAGCAAAATCCGAAGTCGGGTTATGGCATTTTTGGTCATTTTTTTAAAATGGCCGTCTATTGACACGGAACAAAGTGTTGCAAAAAAATGCAAAATTGTGCAAGAGAAAAGACCTAACCGAGAAAAAAATTGTACAGTAGCAATTAAGTTTTATTGATATTTGTTGTTTATAAAAACACTTTCTTATGTAAAGACACGTCAAAATGAAAAACGAGGTGGCATTTTGGGAGCTGGAGCGGATTAATGGCATTTACATTAATTTCAATATGGAAATTCGCTTTGTCGTACGAACAAGTTGAACCACGAGCCCGGTCACGTAACGAATTATACTCGTATGTCAAGGTACCGCTGTATTTTCCCGATCCGCTTTGGGAAATGACAAAATGTCTCTGTAGTTTGTATAGTGAAATTTAAAGCTCGTATTCTTGTCTTAATTCAATTGCTTTGTCCTTGCAACAAGGCGATATGCTTCTGTTGTTTGTGTATGAGTCAATCTTTATATCTACCTTTCTGACATGTTCTCTTGTCTTATATCCTATCAATGTTCTAACTACGTTTACAGGTAGGTTTTTCTAAGCTGTTGTTGTTCGCGTGAAATTTTCAAATACCACAATACGATTTTTATTCAAAACTTTTCGTACGTGAATAAGCAAAGCAAATTATCGTGTATTATGGTAAGTGCGAAGCGTTACTTCATACTTGTCAAACTCGTGATTTATTGATTTTAAATTCGGACCGATGTATAAACACCGTGTCACGTGAATTTTCGGTTTTATTGTTCATCGATGTTTCGCGTCTTTTCCATAGTTTTTCGCGTGAATAATCGCCTCCCTTATGTTTCAGCTGATTACATCGTCATGCAATTCGGGAAAGTGGACACTGATGTATTTACGGTTGATTATAATTATCCTCTCAACGCCCTGCAGGCCTTTGCTATCGCGCTTTCTAGTTTCGACAGCAAGCTGGCGTGCGAATAAGCACTTGTGTGGGGCACTATAGCGGCGCAATTCACGCTTATCATCAATCGAGCCGTCTGCTTAGTCAATTTTTCCCACCCACAACCAGGACAGTACGGAACTGACGCATCTCGCTTCAGTCGTTGTCTTCGTGACGGTTTTCGTGTTTTTTAAATGTAATTGACCATCTTATTATTCAATTAACGTCAAAACAACTAATTTTTCGTTTCGAAGATAGTTCAACAGTCGTCGGGTTTGTTTCACTTTGTTGAAGTTGCACGCACCCGAAAACGACGCCGTTGAGTGTGTCTCGTGTTTCTTTTTACTGTATTTCATAGGTGAAGTATTAGTCGGACGATTCACTGTGATCGCGTTGAACCGATGAAGTTTATCCTTGTTTTCTTTTATCGCTGCCCGAATCCAGCTGCAACGAACTTTGCAATTCTCTTAAATAAACAAAGAAACGTTGAATGCTGTTATCTTGTATCTTAATGCAGCCTATGTAGTTAGCGATATTGGACTATTTGAGAGGCTATTGCTGATTGGATAAATTGAATACCTGTTTTAAACAATATTGGAGTTTACTTGCTTTTGGTTTTCTGCTTCATCAAAGTTGTTGAAGTTTTTATTCTCGCGTCAGAATTTTCGAATTAACGCCAATTTTTTCTTCAAGGAGACATTCTTAACACACTTTTTTTGCAATTACCTGTGAATGTTCAATTTTTTGTCGTAAATTATAAAATTGTCTGTTGTATGCTATGTTGTGTCATCGTATTGGAGAGTTTAGATCAAAAAGTTTTTAAAAAATCACAGACTTTTCCGAATTTTATTCTGCTCAGCTTTAAACTGATACCTAATTGACGATGAAACTTTTCTACGTGCTTTAGGTTTTATCTGTATAAAGTCCTTGCCATAGCTTCAAATTTATGGCTGCTTTCAACTAAATTTTGTAATTATTCTATTAATCAATTAAAATTGAATAGACTTTTAAAATTGGAGCAGCAAAACATAAAGCACTGCTTTTGTCCAAAGTTCTAACTCCACACAATAAGTATATGTTTTTGTAATATCAATTTTAGGAAATATTCCTGCGAGGCGATTAAGTTGTCTGTGCAAACCTGCGCTGTCAGGCCTCAAAAAATTTGTTTGGATCTCCAAAATTCATTGTGAGTGGGATACAAAACAATTTTGGGCGTTACTATTAATTAGGTCAAGAACCTACTCAAAATACAAATAAATTAAACTAAATTTATTACAATGAATCTAGGAACTTATTTAGAATAGAAAGTTAAATCAAATAATGAAGCACAAAAACAAAAGATTAAAAATTTAACAAAAATATAAATTAAAAAAACGTGTTTGTTGACCTAATGACCGTGTTCTAGCCGCACCGCAGTCATTTGAATCATTTTGACAAAAACATACGTAAAGAACAAAATTACACGCCGCGAGAGATCGAACAGGAAAAAAAGAATCAATACGTATTGCTATGGCAGTTGCCCACCTGTCCTTTTGCTTTATCTAATGTCCGAGAGGACTTTTTCAGGTTTTAAGATTGAGCCTTGCAATTCGCACCACCAAAGCAATGGAAGTTTTCTAAAGCCAGGTGAAGTCACTTGATTGTTTTCACGAACAAATTTGCAGTAGGGTCCACTTTTTCTTCTTTTTTCAAAATGTTTTACAAAAATTTTAGAGGGAAAATCAGCACCGCAAAACGACTCAAAATTTTGGTCATTTTCATACTCTGGGAGAGGGCACGAAAGATTTTTTGGGAGCCAAAAACTACTGATGCATTGTATCTCGAGAAATGCATTAAAATTTTTGTATCATCGATTCAGAAACAGAAGTTTTCTATCTATTTATAATAAATCATGGTACTTTAAATCGTTCAATTTTGGAGTTATTTAGAAAAAACTATGAAACCACACATAGAAAATTGATTTTTTATATAAACATTGAAAAATATACATACGAGTCATTACTTAACAAAATTATTCAAAAACAAATTTTAGTTTGATATCCACTGGATGGGCAATAATTTTCAAACTCGGGTCACATTGGGGCTTTTGGAATAATTTGAGGGCTGCACATAAACTGACATTGGTAAATTTTAAAAATTATGGGTCATTATGAAATGTCATTCGTTCGTAAAACGTAACAATCTCTGAAAAACAAAAAGTCTACCTTAAATTTTAAAACAGTTACCTCGAATTTGGTTGGGTACAAAAAAATTTTTAATTAATTTTTCTAATCATTTACTTGAGGATTTCGCGAGCTGCAGAGAAATTCGCCGTGAGCTGCATGTGGCCCGCAGTTTGCCCATCCTGATCCACTTGCTGCTTGTCCAGATATGGGCTAAGTGTTCTTTACTCTTTTTCCAAGTTGACATTTACCCAACGTATTTCTCACACAATTTCTTTTTATTTTAAGTGACATTTCAAACTTGTTATTTCCAAATTTAGTAATGAAAAGTGAAATTTTAAAACCACTTTAATTTGCCGGCTCTGTTCCTCGCTGACTCATTTGATGTGGAGGCAGGTTACAAGGATTACCGAAACGATTATGTACCGTGCCGTGGGGCATGCAGAGTGTGAAACCCTTTATTTAACGTTCCTGCAGTCGCCCGAGGAACACGATTCAAGTTTGGCTGCTACGCCTTTCCTTGCCAGAAACGGCGGATCGATGGGCAGAAATAGTTAATATTGACTTTTCTGACTCCAATTGAAAAGCATAAAGTATATCAAGTAATTTGTCGGCAGCGTTGTCGAGTGATTAAGAGCGCCATGATTGTTACTAACATGATCTTGATTCAAAACCTACTCGTGCCATTCTGTTGTGTCCTTGGGAAAACACTTTGCCCTGCTTGGCAGTCTTGGCAATCAGTTCTAAATTTCAGTTAGCCTATATCTCAAAAATTAAAAACCAAAAAAAATTTTTAACCGTACAGTAATATCTTGGCATCTCCGGAAGCAGATCGGGGTAATTGCTTGCTCTATGTGTAGCGTCTCCGTCGCTTTCTTGCGAGTCAGGAGGACAAATATGGAGATAAATAAAAATTATCTTACTTGTCGGTTACAACACTATCCTCTGGTTGTTTCGCAATCGGCCGTTTTTGAAAGTTCTAATTTCGTAATTGGTTATTGTTTATGATAAAGTCATTATTTTTTTGTTTAAGCCCAGACTATTTAATTTTGATTAGAATTGTGCTATTATTGTTGAAATCCCATTGTGTTTGCTTAACATTTTTGTAGCACTTTGCGAACTAATTAGAACAGCATTGTTTTTGCGAGGATTGCGAAATACATGAACGTCAATAATAGTCAAATCCTTCATTGTCAATCGCCACGTGGTTAATTGTGATGTCCACTATGTAACCGCCTGCTTCTATAACTTTGCAGAAAAGAGCAACTCAGTCAGGTCAAGTCGTTTGGAAGACTACGCTGTTATTGTTGTAGAGGGTGTTCTGATGGAATAATCTGGTAAAGTTGTTTGGTATTAATTTGTAGAAAGCATTCCAAGTTGTTTCAATCGCGCGGTAAAGTTGTTTTTTGTTAATCAAGTACAGTCGGTATTATAGATTTGAATTTTTGTTGGAGAAAATTTCCGTCAAAAATCCTCCGCTCTGTGGACCTATGATTTGACTCGTCGTCGTCGTTTGAAGGATATGCACTCCAGGTCAGACACAAACAGGACTGGGGCCGAGGGTTTATCCTTTTACTACCCCTGGCTGCTGCACTGCCTGAGTCAGATGCTAGCAGTGGTGTTATTAAGCCAGCATCGAGTTTTGTCATCCAAAACCGTAAGACCTCGTGCTCCATGTGGTGCCCGATATATAGGGCAGGCTGTTAGAACATGGTCTGTGGTTTGCTCAGAGGCGCCACACTCGGTGTTCGGTGAAGGAGCGAGACTTCATTTGTGCATGGACGAATGGAATCGCCCAACACCAGTCCGAAGGCAGTTGAGCTTAACCCAAGCTGCTCGAGGTAAGCCCAACCCAACAGGCCTGGAACCGGTCCGGGGCACAAAAGCACGGAGCCTCACAGTACTCCGTTTTCCATTTGTGATTTGTCCATTCAGAAGCGCGGATGCCAAGTCTGGCAAGGTTGTTCAAAAGATTCCGCGCAGCTAGCACAAACGGGCGTCTGGATCTTAGTCTCACTTGGCGGGTATCTAAGGACCCACTTAAAAGACTATACAAGATATGATCGGGGTCCAGAGATCCACGGTAAGCCAAGGAGAGTGTCGCTCCCAGTCGGCGAAACTCAGTTAGCTGGATGCCTGAGAGTACAGGTAGGTGGTCCGTTGAAGTGGGACGCAGGTATCCAGTAACTATGCGCAAGGCGTCATTCAAGACACTGTCGATGAGGCGAGTGTGAGCACTGCGACACCAGACTGGCGCACAGTACTCAGCTGTTGAGTAGACTAGAGACAAGGTGGCTATACGAAGTGTTTCTCGCGCGTCACACTGCTTAGGCGACTCGTGGGCTCGGGACGGGGTGCTGGTGCTAAAGCACTTCGTATGATTTGACTGATATTACTTGAATAAAGGTTATATTTAATCTAATTCTGATTTGGTAAATTATTATAGTTAGGAGCTAGAGGTGGAGAGAATCATCTAACAACCTCTCCTTTGCGTAGAAAATAGCCTTTCTGATCGAGAGAAAGATTTAATTTCGGTTTTGGCAGCGAACTCAGCACCAGGTAATTCTTGACAATATTAAAGTGCTATCAATTGCTTTTTCCCTTCATTCTGACATTTATCTCCTGACTGTCGGACGAAAAGCGTAAGGGATGAGTTTTTTGTTGGCTATGTTTAGATTCTGCACCACAAACCGCTTGTTTAATTAATTTTTTAACGATCTCCTGTTCGATTTGTCAAGGTAGATTGCCTGGCTAAGACCACCAGCGGTGCTTTTATCGCTACAAAGAAATCACGTTTTGACTACCAGTAAAAGCTCTAACACTATACAAAACAAAAAACCTTTGTAATTATTTTATTTTATACAAAATATAAAAGCAAAAATAGAGAACTATTTTGGAGGTTAAATGAAGTAAAGTTTTTCCATTTTCGCTGATGTTGTCATTGACTTTTAAAAGCCCAGTAAATACTGTACTAACACAGGGCGATTGATTTGCATAGAAAAATGAAGTCCTACTAGTTGACATACTTTTTTGTAAACGTTTGCAATGTAATACGCACGCTAAACAGAAGTCGAGAAACACTGTACTATACAATGATTTTTGAAACTAAATTTTAATTGCGAAGGTCTTATCGTCAGTGCATAAACAATTATATCCAGTTCTTCGCAGTTAAGCAGCACACAAACATTAAAAGTAATATCGAATGGATTTCATTCGTTGAAAATAACAAAATGTGAACTAAAAGTAACAGTAATACCACTGCATCAAGCAATGCAAGCAGATCTTTCAATTCAAGCTGATACATGGTGCAATGATGCGGCAGTGAAGTCAACATGTGAACAAATGTATCCATCCAACCATTTAAGAAACAAAACATTGTCAATACTCGATGTCCGAGCCAATACTTTCTTCACTGCCATTGTTGCTGTTATCAAGGCCAGAATCATCCAAATCGAGATCCGAATTAACCATCTTTCGAACCTAGAGAAATCGCAATAAAGCCGGTTTGAAAAACGCTACATATCGCAAACTCTATAAGGTTTTGGGGTTTAGCGGACATAGTTTGGCATTTTTGACAAGTTAAAGCAACAGAATAAATCGACTAAGCCTTAATGCAAGGGTTGAGCAATTGCAACCGGAATTATTCCTATTAATCACGAACCGGATATTTTTAGCTGGATTTAAAAAAAAAAAAAACACAGTAGGTATTTATAGGCCTGATTTGAGAAATTTTTGCATAAACACTAGCTGCGACACACTGGTTGCAATAACTACGCAAACCCTACGCCGCAGCATAATACTAATCCAAATATTCTTTTTGTGTTTAAATGGGATAACTTTATAAAATTTTGGTTGAGGTGTGCCGCAAAATTTTAGAAGCTTTTTAAGTGTCGGTTGCGAAAAAAAGTTGCGGGGTACTGCACTAGAATACAAGATCTAGTTTTTTGTTTGTATGGCTTCTTGAATTTGCATATTGTGGGCTTGTTTTGATAGCAATTGCTTAGTAAAATTCAACAGAAAACAAAAAATTTCTTTTAAATCTATAAGGAAAAAACAATCTATTAGTGTAGCAAGTTTTTCGTAAAAACTAACACGGATCGTGAAAAATATTTTTTCTTATAAATTTTTTTCAAAAATATACCATTCATCCAAATTCAGTTAAACAGTTAAAGTTTAAAACAGAGAGATAGAGGTAGTCTGTCAAAAAAACAAACCATAAAATAAAACTCCAATCAAGAACTGTTCAACACTATTTGCTTGTTTTGGTCCTTGTCATCTAATTGTGTTGTTAAAAAAATCTTTCAAAGCTTCAAGCGAAGAACGGATGTTTCAACATGCTAAATCGCGCATTCTTACTTAAGTCAACTGTTCAGGCAATGGTTGATAAAAAACCCAGCAACTCTGCGACTAACCGTGCCAATCATCGCTTTCTGTTTCTCGGGATCGTTGACGAATTCCTCGTTGCAATCAATAACAGTGATAGGAACATCTTGTAACGTCTCGTCAACCCTGTTCAAACATTTAACATAAAAGCGGGTAAAAAAACCTTTATTTACCCTTTTTGACGTAGGCTATTTTCTACCTAGGATTTAACCATATTGTAATGGATTCTCACATAAGTATAAAATGCTATTTCAAAGCACTTGTAGACTTTTTAAGTTCAAGTGAAAAAAATTAATAAATAGAAGCAATGAGTTTAATAGTAAAAAAAAAACAATTGTACGTCAGAAAAAGCTTATTAAGCTTAATATACAGTATAGTCATAAAAAAATCTATACTAAGAACAAACAGGCGAAAATCTTTTAAAATCATATATTTCTTAGCAAACAACAGCATAAAAAAATGAAGTTGACATTTGGATAAAGAAATATAAAATAGATCGCAGAAAAGATTAGAAGATCTTACGCTTACGTATAAAATATACGTCACAAAAGTCAGATGGATGAGCAGTTGAGAGCAAAAAATGTATCAAATGTAAAAACAATGAGCTTGAACAAGTTCATTAAATGTTTGCTGACGTTGTCGCATACTTGACATCATTGCGACATAACCAAGCTTCGTGCTTTTCATGAAGACATTTAAGATAATCCAACGTGACACCACTTTCTTCTGGTCTTCCTCGCTTCGACATGCGATTGTAACAAATCTATCAAAAAAATAACTTCGATAAATTCTTAATATTATCAGTTCGCAAACAAAAAGTAAACGTCGATTTTGATTTTATTAAACCGCTGAATTACTCACATCGGGTTCAGCACGCAGATATATAATGCCGTCTAGTTTCAAATCAGGCAGAGTACGAAGGAGATATGTGCTCCAGTCTTGGTAAATGTTCCATTCAGTTTCAGACATGAGGCCACTCTCATAGCAGTTTAGAGCAAAAATATATCTGACAAACATATTTTAAAGTCACGCAATGACTCTCAATTTCTTAAGGGACTACCTTGCGTACGCCACAAAAAAAACGGAACAACAAATGAAATCAAACCGGCAATATTTTCAATAATTGCAGTAATTAAATCAAAATATTTCACATATATTTTGATGACAAATGCTCGAAATTAACAACGATCGGCAACACAATATCAACAGCACATAATAACTTACCTACTGCTGTAACACGAACGCTCAAAAAATTGCACTGGATTTTTGGCGAGATATCGCTTTTTACTAAGCTCGCACAAATCTCTCATCCGCGAAACAAACGTATACGATTCAAAGGTGTAAGCAAATCTTTTTGCGTTGGAATAAAATTCTTTTAACAAATTGCCACCAGTTTTTTGGGATGCGGTGAGCTGCATAAACAATTGAAATGATTTAAATTAAAAAATGAAAATCCTGCAAACTAAGCCTTAAAAATCCAATGCAATTCTTTGGCGACTCAAACGCAGATAGATATGTGTTTTAAATATTAAAATCCAATAGACAGCCGGATCAAAAACTAAACAACAATTAAAAAACTGGTCCACCTATCTGATTGCCATGACATTTCAAAAAACTACACTGGGTTTTTATAGGTCTCAACTAAAGGCAAAGGTTTTCTCTGCAGACGCATACGACTGAAAAGTGCATAAGATTAAAAAGTGTATGACCACCGACTGAAGTCATCATAAAACATTTGAAGATTTCCTCCACTCTTTTGAGACGCTGTTAACTCAACATCCTTGAAAATTTAGGATTTTTGTTGTACTCGTACTTTTAAGCAAAAAACAAGATTCAAAATAGAGAATTCATACAAATCACTTTTTGTAAAGCTTAACCAAAAGATGAGTTTATGAAATTGAATGCAAAATTGATTAAGGTACTCATCATTACAATTAAATAAAAGCCAAAATAATTAACTTCTAATTTTTAAGGATGTTAATAATAATGAATGAAACAAAATTTCAACTTATTTATAAGTTTCACTTCATTAACATTAAAATTTTTAAAATTGAGAGAAAGAGTGAGCAGAAAATTTCAATATTTAACAATAAACTAGTTCAAACAAAGCTATTAAGAACTACTTTCAATTTTACAGATTAAAACAAGGGAAAAATTAATATTTAACATAATGTAGCTTAGTAATTTTTATAAAATACAATTTTACTAGAAATGGCCATAAAATATTTTCAGCAAGCAATAAATCATTTATTTTATATATTTAGTTTTTTTTTTTATCCGAACCTTGTTAAACTAGTATATCAAGATAGTAGTGGGGCTTATGTTTCGGGATCCTGGACAAAATTTCCAGAAAATCCTGGTTCATTGCATTTGAGTCAAAAGTATTGATTTAAAGCAGGGCTGCTTAATACGTCAGTTGATTGCAACCCACATATTAAGCAAAGACTTGGGATTGCAGATGAAGACATCTTTTTCAGACGAAAATTAAGAAATTAGATATTACTGATTGTAAAAGACCTCTTTTTTCAGTAATCACCTGCCATTTGAGATGAAAATGGAGAAAATAGAAACTAATTGTAAATGAAGATCTTTGTTTTCAGTCATCAGTAAATTATTCAGACAAAATCGTGACACATTTTGCCATCTTCGGGATTTATTTTGCAATCCCAAGATCCCTGAAAGTTAAACTTTTTTCCAGACAATTCTAAACCTATATATAATACCCGACTAAATTACAGTCATATCTCTATTAAATTACAAGTGGACAGCAATATCTTGGCATCTCCAGAAGCAGGTCAGGGTAACTGCTTGCCCTATGTATAGCGCCTCTGTTGCTTTCCTGCAAGTCAGGAGAATAAAGATAGAGATAAAATAAATAAAAAAATAACTAAAAATTTGAGCCAAGACAACAAAAAGTGAAGTCAATCAATTCAAACTATGTATAAAAATAGTAAATAAAATGATCTTGAAATTTTGGGTTTTTGTAGTGTGAAAAAAATGATTATTTTAACACACATCAGTTATTTAGGCTTTTTTGTTTATTTAGAATTCTTACATCAGGTCAAGTGTACCAATACTTTGCTTTAAGTAAATATCAAATTGCATTCTAGAAAAACAGTAATAAACTTAACAATTGTATTCTTAAATAAAAGCAGAGGCATTGAACTTAGAGCAACTGCCTTAATCTGACTTGTTAACAGAAACAAACCGGGGAATTTATGATTGGTGTTTTTATTTGAAATTATATGAGTAAAATTTTAAAGGTACCATACTCAACTAAGAAAAGCATGAAATAGAAAGAAAAGTAGCTGAAGCAAAACTATAATGAAATATTAAGCCAATATTTATCTTCTTGCAAATCTTTCTTTAAATTAGTTACATATTTTAAAATTTGACCTATGGCAGTAACATACCTATGTTCACCTACTAGTCTTAAGAAGTACTTAAGTCAGCCAGTGCTTTTCAACCTTTTTTGCAACAGTACACACTTTTAATTAAACCAGTGGTTCTCAACCTTTTTGCTAGCATGTACCATCTAGAAATTTTTCTTTACATTATGTACCACAAAGTTCATCAAAAAATTAATTATTTTGATTTTTTTAAAAATTTTTGTCCCTAAAAATATGTTCTCTAAAAAAGTCTTTGCTGAAAATCTCACATATCTAAAAAACACGATTTAATCCGAGTGTTGGATTTTTATGGAATTTAAAAACTATTTACGTACCACCTAAAAAGGTCTCACAGGTAGTTCTCAACCTGTGGTACGTGTACTGTACTGTACTGTATTACATTTACACCAAAAAATGCAAATACATACTTTATTAGATGATATATTTGTCCACCTAGCAACAGGCTCAGCAACAATTGACCACTCTGGTGAATCTGCTTCAAGTAATTTAAGGAAATTAGACTTTCCAGAAGCTGTTAAAGCAATGACAAATAAATGATATTTACTAATTATAAACAATGCAATAGTAAAATCATTTATAATCATATCCACTCTACAGCTATATAATAATTGAGTTACTATTATAATAATTGTAGTAGACTACATCTAGTTTGATATCAGAACACATACCTATATTGCCTTCAACTGCAATTTTTTTGCTTTTCACAGCAGCAATCTTCTGTGCATGTTTATGTCTTGAAACTTCCATCGTTATGTCATTTGATTTAAACTTTATGTTATTAGTAAAAGATGACCAAAACCTACAATAACAATAATTGCTGCTTGTCTTTATTTCACATAAACAAAATTTGAAAAAAAAAAACAAACTATTTCTTAAGACTTAATAAGAATTGAAAGAGATAACTTTTGCATGACAACATGGATGTTGTTCATTATTTGCCATGGTTACTTTATAATCTTTAAAAATTTTTGGAGAATCCCCAAAACTACAAGGCTAGTAACAGCTAAAGGTGAATGAGACCCAACAACATTATAAATCACAAATATTTTTTTCATGTTTAACACTTGTTATAGGAAACCATAATTATTAAATCATAAATTCCTACACATTAACTGGGCAACTAAAAAAAACGGGTCTTTTCAGTAAGTAACCATAAGTGATTTTTTTTGGTGAAACTCACCTGGAATATTCCTTTCAGTGCCAGGTTGGAATAAAACAGAAACCAAAAGAAAAATAACCTTTAAAGAAATGATAGTAACTACTGGGGATTCTGGGTTAGTTTCATTAACAAAAAGCACTTATGGTGACTTTAGTTTGTGAAACTAACCCAATCCCCCAGTGGTTACTATTGCTTTTTGATAAGATCCTTTTCTTCTTGTTTTTTTTTTATTTCATCCTAGTGCTGTAGGGAGAATTCCTGTTAGTTTTACCAAAAAAAATTGCTTATGGTGACTTGCTGAAAAGAACCACTCAGATCCCCCTGGGTCATTATCGTTTTTGGAAACTCTTTTTTTCTTGGTTTCTTTTTTATTCCATCCTGGTACTGTTTGGGGAGTTCTGTGTTAGTTTCACCAAAAATTGCTTATAGTGACTTCTTGAAAAGACACTAATATCATATCCATTATCAAACTAAAACAAGGAAAACCAAATTAATTAAGTATAATATCCATCTTTTTGCGCAAACAAATTTTGAAGATCAAATCATACTAACCAGCCAACACATTTGAGAGTATAGCTGCCTATATAGGTGGTTAGGGCTACATACTGCATCAATTAAAGGCATTGGCTATAGGCCATAAACGTAAAGGATACTTCTATAATTCTAATTACGAATTATAAAAATAGCAACTTTGTCAGAATGAGCAATTTGTTCTGACATACAGTAATTAACTATTTTTCCTTAACTAAAAAATTATTATTCATAAATTTACATCTTGGAATAAATCACAAACAATGGGACCTATGCTTCGAAGAAATAAGTATGTGCCTAACTAAGGAATCTTACCAAATGATGTCCGAAATCACAGCAGAAGAAGCGCCAACGTCAGTTGAAATGATTTTCCTGCATTTATTTCCGATCATGTTTTTAACCTTTCCAGCTTTAAACGACCACTGTCATTCTGGCAGAATTCTTTCATTTCAACAAAAAAAAAAAGAAAAATCTTTAGCTCCAACAAAAAAATTGCGGATGAAAACAACAACAAAAAATTCGTTATAGGGCGCACGCAAACAAAACAATAAAAGCAAACACATAGCAACGGGTAAACAGAATCAAAACCTAAATTTAAAACCTTTTTTTGGAGAAATTCATCAAACGCAAAAATTTCTCAAACACTAAGTTGAATTTTATTTTAACTTTATAACTTTTAAGAATTAAACTTGTAATTTAAGCCAAAACAAACAAATAAATAAAAAACTCAAAATTTTGCTGCAAAAATCTATTAAATACAAAATTCCTTAAACTTTTAGTCAATTTTATTTCCACTAGCTACCTTTTAACAGTTACAAAAAATTATTTTCACTTCATCAAAACCAAATCTACAAATTGGAGAAAGTTAGTTTAGGGAATTTATAGTAACACCATACCCAGTTTTGAGTAAAATGAACTTGAACATGGGTGGCTTTATGTTAAACGCTATGTCACTTTAAGCGGAAACGCGTGACATTGAACTCAAAATAAAACATGTTTCTGGTCATATATCCACATATGCCGAACATGTTTCGATATCTATGTTTCCTGCACATTACGAATATGCATTCGGTTGGTGTCAACCAGGGGCGCCGAAAGCGGGGGGCAGAGGGGGCAGATTGTGCTCTTTAAAATTAGCATTACAGATATTTTTTTTAGTTATGCTCTACAAATAACATATATAATCTTAATCCAACAATATTTGTAAAATTACAAAGACAACCGTGACCCATAGCACAGCAATAAAAGCAGGGAATCGAACCGTTTAAAATAACGTTCCGGTTCAGGTTCAGGTTCGGCAAATTTTATTTTTAAAGGTTCAGATCCAGTTCAGGTTCAGCAAAAAATTTTTTTTTGGGTTCAGTTCCGGTTCGGGTTCAGCAAAAATTTTTTTTTCGGGTTTAGTTCCGGTTCAGGTTCAACAATTTTTTTTTTTAGGGGTTCAGTTCCGGTTCAGCTCCGGTTCGGGTTCGGAATATATATTTTTTATCTATTTCTTACAAGCGTTAGGACTGTAAACACAATTTCTTACCTCATGTTATCATGGGCGCCCGTAGACGCGCTTCCTGGAGGAGTGATGGCAAACAGTCGGAAACACAAAAAATATTCTTAAAAAGGGTTTTTTAAAAAATTCTGGTACAAGTTTTAAAAAAATTAAATTAAACTAATTCACCGGCATGGGTCTTGGTTGTAAAAACCAAGTCTTACCAATAAATTTATTTATCAATGCGAGCGCCAAAAGCGGAAACGGAAGTTTTTTGTTGTTTTGTGATCTCAAAACTTTCTTATAGATTGCGTTTACATGAATTTATATAGATCTTTCTTCGACTAGCCACTGATACACCTGTCTAAGAATTTTTTGATAATTTTTTAGTGGCGGCCCTCACGCAGAAGGTTTATTAGTTATGAAACGTCATTAAAGTTCATTTTTACTTCGAACGTAGATTGGAGTATTCTTTGTTTCTTTTAATGATTTTTTTGCTTCGTTTTGCCTTTAAGCGCGGAAAGAAGTAAAAAAATTAATAAAACAAAAAATACTTCGTTTCAAGCCGCCGGTAGTGGAAACGGGCCTTTATCTTACGTAATCTAAATTTAAAGTTTTAAACAAATTCAACATTTAGTCATTCAAGTTTATAATAATAAAAAATTGACGCATAAAGACTCTTTTCCCACTATGAGCGTGGAATGGAGTACAGTGGCGAGCAAAAAAGTAAGATTTTTTATTTTAAATTAAATTAAATTTTTTAAAAATAAGTTACAGTGGAACCCCGCTTACCTGACCACCTACGGGACCGTCATCAAGCGGTCGCGTTAGCGGGGTGGTCGTGTTAGCGAATTTTGCTTTGGAGCATCCTGTTTGTAGCAATTGTTTGTTGTAAATGTCACAAGTGGCGTAACCCGCAGTAATATCTGGTAGGCGTGATTTCGAACTCTGCACGACTTTTTCGTCAACACAGCCACTCTCTCTGCAAATAACAGCCTGAGAAATGCTATGTCGTGTCTTAAACCTGTTTAACCAATCGTTTGAGGCTTTAAAGCCATTTTTCTTCAGAGATTTAGCAAAGTTAGAGCTTTTTCTTGAATCAGAGGCCCACTTATCGGTAGGTTTAAAGACCGAGCTCTTTGAAACCATCGGAAAGTTAGTGAATCGATATTTCCTTCAAATTGAAAGATTCTAACCCTCTTCCGGTCATTCGATAAGTTGTCGTCATATGCAGCCAAAACGTCTGCCTTTCTTTTAAGTGTGTTCTTTATTTGAGTCTTGCTAACGCCGAAAATCTTAGCAAGTTCCTCTGAGATTTTCCCTCACTTTCTTTTTGTTGTATTACCATAACCTTTTCTTTGATTGAAAGTTCTCTCGGTTTCTTTTTACTAAGTGCCATTATTTTTATCAGATACTGCAGAATGAATTTAAACAACTGTTAGTACTGAAGTTTATCTTATAAAATTCAGTTCTGTTTGCCACACTAATCATTCATTGCGCAATTGCATTTTCTTTGTGTGTGTGCACGCGCTCATCTAATCTTATTGTTTTGATCACAAACGAAATTTAACCTTATTATTTTGGTCACAAAAGCAAATTATTGAGCACATGTGGTCGCTTTAGCGGAGTTAAATTTGCAGTTTTGGACCAAAATATGGCGGTCCTGGTCTGGAAATCGGGGTGGTCGCGTTATTGAAACAGAATGCAATGCATTACCATAGTAAATTATTTGGGACCGCACTGAAGTGGTCCTGATAACGGGGTGGTCGTGTTATCGAGGTGGTCGCCAACCAAGGTTCCACTATAGTTGCAATTGAATTATATTTCTAAAAAAAAATAAATTAATATTGGATTTAATATAATTTTTTGTGCTGTTTTAATGATATATTACTTGATATATATTAATATATTTCAATTTTAACAATGATATTTTTAAAAAATCTTAAAAAATAAAAAAGTCTTACTTTTTTTGTTCGCCACTGTACTCTTTACTTGATTTATTGACTTTATGTGCTCACTTAGATTTTAAGAGCGGAAAGATGGTCAAAAGAAACAAAGAATGCTCTATTCCACGCTCGTAGTGGAAACGAGCCTTAACTTTTAGAAGTTTTTAATGCATATTTATGTATTATTTTGTAAAATTTAAAATTTGAAAAAGCGAGTCCTCCTTTTGGTTCTCCTGGCGCACGTTCATGTATCTAGTGCACATATTTTTTCTTCATTTCTCGGCTGATAAAGTCGTTTATGACGTTTCTTTATTGGCACACAAGTGCTCAAACAAATTGTGGCAACTTCAAACGGTAACATTTGATTTAACAATTACAACTAGTAATAAATTAAAAATTAAATCAGTTTGTTGTATAAGATTTTTTTTTCTTAAGATAACTGAAATCAAACTTTGCAATTTTGTATATTGATCACTGCTTGCTTACAAACTGGTATTAAAAACTTGCTGCTTTTTATTTTTATAAGTGTATAGCGATGAAAGGGTAAAAATTAGGTGTGGGTCCAATTGTTTAAAAAAAGTCTTAAATTCAAGCAAATTCAAATTTACGGGAGACAATCATTTCTCAATTCGTAAAACCAGCAAAATGGTTTTTCAGCATTTGATTAAAAACTTTTTTGATAAACACTAGCTTGATATTGGCAGAAAAATACTCTGACTCCTCCATAATGTTTTGTTTGCCAAGCTAACTATTGGCGACCAAAACTATTTAGTTTTAACTCAAAGTCAAATTGTGCTACTAAATTTTGTTTGCAGGGGTAACTTATACAACAATGTAATTTGCTTATGGTTTTTCGGTTGCATTCTACATAAAGATAACTGACGCAAAACTTTTGTAATGAACCAGCAAATATGTGGTTCTTGTATTAAAAGTTATTTGTCTTGTTGCTACAATTTTGGTAAGCCTGAAAGTTAACAAAAATTTAATTTTAACGTAATACTTGATAAATGAAAAAGCACGCTAGATAAACGTTTTTGTTTTTTTTTTTTTGAAAAAATTTTGTTTTTTTGAAAAATCAAAAATTAATTAACTTTATTGCATTGCTTGCTCAACAATATTTTTTACTCAATCTCGACTGTTAGGGATACTATCATGCTAGTGAAAACCATTTGAGGCAACTATAAGTTATACTGAATTCGAATCATTCGATAAGTTTACACTGCTTTTTTTATTAAACTTCTCCACGCAACTAAATTTCAGTCGAGTGGCTCCCAAACAGCCTGCACTGTGCAGCTTTGATTTTTTAATGGCGTCAAATAATTTTGCTTCACCAACGATGGTTTCACTATGTTTGCTACATCTCTATATTAATATGTATTTTTTTTAATAGTATGGCACTGTAAAAAGCTTAAGAACAACTGCTTTAGCATATATTTAAGATTTCGCTTTCTTTATCTAGCAAGTGACATGTTTTTGCCTTAACTTCTCGCCTAAAAAGTCGTTTATAACGTTTCTGTATTGCCACACAACAAGTATCGTGACCAAAAAAATTGCGCCAACTTTAAAAACAAAATTGTAATTCTGATTCTTCTACAAATAACTTTAAAATTAAAATTAGAGCATCAAACGGTCGAACCGGATCCATTTAAAATAAAGTTCCGGTTCAGGTTCGGGTTCAGCAATTTTTTTTCTACGGGTTCAGCTCCGGTTCAGGTTCAGCAAATTTTATTTTTAGGGGTTCAGTTCCAGTTCAGGTTCAGCAAATTTTATTTTTTTGGGTTCAGTTCCGGTTCGGGTTCAAAAAATAATAACGGTTAATACGGGTTTACGGATCCGGTTCGGGTCCGGTTCGACACCCTGAATAAAAGCAAGATAAAAGTTTTACCGTATGCAATATAGAGTTATCGATATCGTAAGCGACCTAAACTTCTGGTGAATATTTTATTCTGGTTGAATCAGTAAACTGAATTATATCTTAGCCGAAAATCAAATTTTGATTCATTAACTGATGGCAAATAGCCATATACAACAATCATGAATACCTAAACTACCATCCCGGTAGTTTAGATTTTCTTAACAACAATTATACCAAGCGTTTTAAAAAATAAAATAAAGCATCAGAAAATTTCTAAGTGCTCACAAAGAGTAAAAGTTTCTAGTAATTATTACAAAAAATTTTGATTTAGAAGCAAAGAAATTGTGGCGTTAATCTAATTTTAACAAGCAACACAAGCTGTCTGACTTGGCTGCTCAATATTCACTTATGGCCGACATTAAAGTCTAAAAATAAAAATACCAAGACTAAACGCGTGACATTCTTAGCCCTTTTGAAGAACCGTGGTACATATGCGCAGTGTTTTTTTTTAAGGCGTTTTGAGGAACCGAAACGGTCTCTTAAAATTGTCCAGCGGTCTCTCAAAATCTGCTTCTACAATAGTGTAAACAAAGCTAAGTACACTCAGGAACATTAGGAAAAAAATTAGGGTCTTTCAAAATTGCTTAGAGGTTCCTCAAGCCAAACCTTAAAAAAAACACTGCATATGCGTGCCATGATTGTGATTATAACGTAAAATTTCAAGAGTCTTGTTCGTTTTGCTGTGTTTACAGAAGAACTCGCAAACCTACATGCTCATATTAAGTTATTTAACAAAGAAAGTACCACGCCTCTGAAAAAAGTAACAAAGATTTCAACAGTTTGCAAAGTTTTAAGCAAAAAGTCGACAAGCAAGAAATGCTTTTTGGAAATACATAAATTGCTTTAAATTTACTGCGGCGTAGCTCTCGTTTCGGCTTTTGCAGAAGGTGTTTCAGTGTCATGAGAAGAATTAAAACATGGCTTAGAAGCAATATGAGAGATAACAGTCTCAATAATTAAATGTTTGCAAATATTTATTGAACTTGTTGGACAATATCAATTTACAAGCTGTTGCAGATGACTTTGCCAGCAAGCGAAACACTAATAAATTATTTTGGGTTACAGTTACATTAAGTGTGCAACGTTTAATAACTGACATCAAACCTCAATCTAAAGGGCCATTCATGCTCATGTAATTACGTTTTTTCTTTTACCCAATTTATAATAGCTGTTTAAGTTTTTTATTGTTTTATCTATTTTAACTTTTGGTATTCTTAATAGCGTAAATGTTTTAGCCAGCGTTTTGTTGTGGGTAACGAAAGACTATTTACTGATTAACATGTGAAGAACATTTTGTGATATTCCCAAGCAAAATGCATTCGATCTGTATCTATCTGTTTTTGGCTGCCGTGCATGGACGTCGCAATTGTTGAATGCTGTTTCCGAAACTAGCTTGTGTGCTTTTGACAAAATTTTAGTTGTAGGTAGCCTATGTTGGATAGCTTTTGGTTTAATAACCAGTTAATAGAGTTGTATTTTTTTAATGTCTAGCCTAAGTGAGAAAAACTTGTGCAAAATTGGCTACTACTGCGGCTATCGCAGTTTTAAAACTCAAAGTTTTTTAAGTTTTTAAACTCAAAGTTTATTAAAAAGAGTTGGCATTGGCCGAAAAATTGATCGAACCAAAATAACAAATTAGCAAAATAAATTTTTTCCGAGATATCTGTCTGTCTTGTGCAAATTGAAATTCTATCATGTCCACCAAAATTTTAAATTGCAGCATGACTACCAAAATTTGCTTTTGTTGGCAGTGCCTTTTCAACAAAAAAAGTGCTCTTTTTTAAAATTTTTTCCCCCCTGGCAAAAAAAACTCCGGCGCCCCTGGTGTCAACACCATGCTCAGTTTTGAGTAAAATGAACTTGAACATGAGTCACTTTACGTTAAACGCTATATCATTTTAATCGGAAACGCGTGACATTGAACTCAAAATAAAACATGTTTCCGGTCATATATTCACATATGCAGAATTGGTTTGGATATTTACACATTTTGCACATTACAAATATGCAATCTGTTGCTGCAACACCGGTGGCGTGCGGTGACCTCTGAGACTAGTCATGCAATTGGCATGCCAAAACCAGGTCATAAAATTGGGTATATATATATTCAAGACCAATTTTCGTCCTAGTTTCAAGGTGATCTCTAAAAAAAAGGTCATCATTACTTGAAGTCATTCCATGGTAATGCAGTTTTCGTCCTAAAAATGCAATGATCTCTAAAAAAAAAAGCTCATCGCTTGAAATCATTTTGGATAATGCACTTTTCGTCCTCAAAATGCAGTAATCTCTAAAAAAAAGTCAGCACTTCTAACCAGTCTCCGATTTTTTACTTTTTGTCCTAAATTCACGATATTCTCTAAAATAACACAAAAAATAGGTCTTCATCTCGGATCGACCTCAGATTTTATCCGAAACAAATAATGTTTCTTACCGAATTCAACGATATCTACCTTATCGCGCAAAAGTTCGTTATGAAATTCCTAAAAATTTGATCATGCAAGGCATGACTTGCATGCCCTGACTGCGCGCCACTGGACAACACTATACTCGGTTTTGAGTAAAATGAACTTGAACATGGATTACTTTATGTTAAACACTATGTCGCTTTAAGCGGAAACGCGTCACATTGAACTCAAAATAAAACATATTTCTGGTCATATATCCATATATGCCGAACTGGTTTGGATATCTACACATCTTGCACATTGCAAATATGCAATCGGTTGGTGTCAACACCATACTCAGTTTTGAGTAAAATGAACTTAAACTTGGGTCACTTTACGTTAAACGCTATGTCGCTTGAAACGTAAACGCGTGACATTGAGCTCAAAATAAAATATGTTTCCGGTCATATATCCACATATGCCAAACTGTTTTGGATATCTACACATCTTGCATATTACGAATATGCAATCGGTTGTGATTTTTGAGCAGAATGTTTGAAAATGTACTGTTACCAGTTGTTAATGCTTTGTCGCGAAAATTAAAAACGCTTAGGCATAGTTAACGTACAGAATATGATTTTTAAATGTGGTGGCCTACAATAACATTCTTTTAATAGGTAGTACAAATCTTTTCACTTCCACATTCCAATCTCACCCAAGAGGTTGTGGCGTTTGAGATCGTTAGGTTTTTTTTAGCAGGACCTTCACCGGTAGTCCTATTTTACATGCTTTGAAAAATGCAGTCTTTAGTATTTTAAGATATCTATTTTAATTGCTTGTTGTATAAATCTTGTAAGTTTTTTCACCCTAATTTAAAAGTTTTTAGTTATTTCGATGAGAGTACTTATAGCTGCTTGTAATTGTAGCTTTTGTTACTAGTGCGATTTTAGACTAAAGGCCCGTTTCCACTACGAGCGTGGAAAAAAGCATTCTTTGTTTGTTTTATTGCTTTTTTTTTGCGCTCGCTTCAATTTTAACCGCTCGCTTCAGTCGAAGATCAATAAAAGAGAGAAAGAAAGCTCTTTTCCACGCTCGTAGTGGAAACGGGCCTTATTGATCTTCGATTGAAGCGAGCGGTTAAAATTGAAGCGAGCGCAAAAAAAAAGCAATAAAACAAACAAAGAATGCTTTTTTCCACGCTCGTAGTGGAAACGGGCCTTAACTGTAATAGAGCATAGCGTTTTTCAAATTGTATGATATGATAATTTTTGGATTAGTGTCTTGTTTTAGCTGAACAGTAGCCTACTGCAAAATATTGTTTTTATTTGATTTCAAATTTATGTAATCATTACAAATGCCACTCTTTTATCTTAATGTATAGTGCTAGTTTCTAAAAATAGTTGATAAAATGTTTTTTTGTTTTAATTGGAAAACCATTTTATTATAATCTCGTTTTAGTTGTTGTGTCACTTTAATTTAAAGTTGCTTTATTTTTCAAACTCTGAAAAGATTATTGTTTTAATATTGTTTTGCACTAAAAAAAACATAAAACAATGACATTACCAAAAATTTCACTTTAAATATAAAAGTAGGAACAAAAGATATTTGTCGATTCCTAAACTACTGTATATTTTGCTTTCACATATTTTAGTGCAAATGTTATTTAATATTTGCCATCATTTAGCCAAAAAGTTTTAATTTTCGTGCTAGTAATAATTGCCAGCTGAAGCTGTAAACATTAACGAAAGCAATTATTCTGAGGGTTAACAAAAAAGAGCTATTTCACGTTTTTTTTTTTTTTATTCTTTCATTAATTATATTTGTCAAATGCTAAAATGTCCAACGTAAATATTTTTTTCCACCTACTGACTTAATATCTCAATTATGATTTTAAAATAGTTTGAAAATAAATATGTATAATACATTTTCAACTGCAAGAAAGCACCAAAATTAGCCCCGCAACACTCGCATCGTAACCATGCAACCAAAAAAAAATCAAGAATTGGAAGACTAGGTTGATTTTAAACAGAGGTTTGAGGAATTGCTCCTTTAAGTACAGTCGTGGGCGGAGACAACTACAACTACAGCAACAATATACTTTCCAATTTTTATCACAAAATATATGAATTTTTCTCAGTACCCAAATTTATTTTGGAGGAATTTTTTTTTTGAAATAAAAAATATAAAAAATGAAAAGTTTTCTTCAATTTTGGAACAAAACTAAACAAATTAAAAATTTCGGTGCCCCCATAAAGCAATCGAAAATGACATTATAGTTTAGTGTATTGCGGTGCCAGGTTAACTTTACTCTACGGAAGAGCAAAGTTTTTTTGCCAACGATCATAACCACATGCTACGATGGTGCAATGATAATTAAATTTTTTAAAGTTTTAATTAGAAGTTTTTTTGTTTTGTTATATACCGGCTCTATTTTGTTAATTCTCAACTTCTAGTTTTAAGTTGTGTGATGCCTTGCTGTAATCCACATTATAACGGAACATCACATAGTAAATTATGGCTTCCATATCAATAACCAATTTCATGTACTCATTACAAGAACCTGAATAATTAATATTTAAATCTTTTTCGAGTTCATTCGATGGTTGTACGGCGGTACGTTTAAAAACTAATGTTCCAACAGTAAAGTTATTGTAAATATCGTCACCAAACATTTTAACTGTTTCAACTTGCAGACATAATTTTTTTCGAATGCAATTAAAAAAATCTAAAACAAATTCTGGTGTAAATTTGTAAAAAGTGTAGTCAAAACGTTTATTGCATGCAAAAAGAGTTTTTTCACCTGATTTCAAAAACATGATATGTCGGTAGTATTTTTTATTACATTCGTTTTTAGTTACAAAAAAAGATATTATTTCTCTAAGGTTATCAATTACAAATTGTAAATTTTCTTGGTGTAAAGCTTCCCACTGGTTATCTAGTACATAATAGCGTGGTTTATAATCAATATATCTACGCTTTATTGTGTGTTGTGTGTCAAAAGAGCTTTCTACCGCGGTTATCTTAGGTCGCTTTACAAATATTTTTTTGCGCTTTTTACAATAATTATGTTCTTCATAAGTACAATCGGAAGAATTATTGTCAGTTTGTTTTTTGTAAAAAAATAAATACCCATTTTTTTCAAGAACTGTCTTTACTTGTGATAGGTCCAGTTTACGAACACTCTGGTCATTTATTTCAATTATGTCGTTTCCATTTAGAAAAAAATAGCAAACAAAATGGCCGCCTTCTACTTTCTCACCTAAATGTACAACCACGCTAACCAATTCGTACATTGCATCAAGGTCACTGCAATCTTTTCCTTTTATTTGCACATACCTTGATAAAGAAACTTTTTTTCCACATTTTACGGTATCAACGTTTCTGGCTAAATTAACGACTAATAAGTTTGGAAAACTAATAAAAGCTGCACACGTTTTGTGGTTTCTCACTTTTCGACAAAAAACACAATATTTGCATTCGTTTGCTCTCATAAATTGCTCTATGTACTTGCTTAAACTATGACCATCATCAATTGTGTCAAAGAATGGCAATCGTAAAATTATTTGCTTGAAGAATTCGGTTTCCCCTGCTTTCAAACAAGTAATACACTTAAACTGTTTGGAAAATTTTACCAAGCAAGTGATATTATTTTTGGCCAAAACGTTTTGTAAAATGCTGCATTAAAAAAAATTCATCCGGGTCTTGTTGTTCACCGAAAGTAAATCCACATTGCTGGCAAACAACCCTCAGGGTATTCTCCAAAAAATTGTCCGACACTTCTGTCTTTTTCAAAATAAAATAAAATAACGAAAATAAAAAGTTATTATTTGTTTCTAAATTTAAATCACTTTCATTAGTAATGTATTTGTGCGCTTGAAGCACTCTCACGATTGCTTGCACCACTGCATTAAATCAACAATTATTAGCAATGTTAGATAAACCAATCACATAATTATAAATCATATCTTTACATGCCTCAGTAATCTCTATGCAACATGAAGTAGAATTTAGGTACAAAATATAGAGCATCCAATTACGATATTCCAAGATTTGTGATTTCGGCAAAGTTTTATCGAACGATAGTTGTTTTTTGCGGCAAATCATATCGGCAGCCGTGCACACGCACACGCCGCAACTGCTATTGTCTGGTTGAACTAAACCTGTTTTCACTTCAAATTTAATGACTGGGGATCTGCCACTGCTTTGTAAAGAACCAAAAAAATTAATAAAGCTCTTTTTCGTAATTTCTGCTGCTGATGACGAATCTTTTCGAAGAGAATTGATTAGAAATAGAGTATGGTTTATATTTGAATACCAAAGTAACAAGAAATGGTTTTCGAACAAAATTGGTGCTAAAATATGTGGCCGAATGTTTTGTGTTTTTTTTTATCATAAGGCGATTGTTAAATATTGCTTTATTTTTGATTTTATTCTGTAAAATGCAAGTACTATCGTCGCAGTCTAATGATCCAAACATCTGTTCATTGTTTTCAATGTTAAATTGTTTTGTTAATAAACTGATGTAGCTATCTATTATGTATTTGTTAACCCATCCCGTGCAAAAGGGTTGTTTCAAATGCTTTACCATTTCAGAATAAACTTTCTGATTTGTTGATGAATTTAAAGAATGTAAATTAAGCCACGTTAATTGATGTCCGTGATCAATTTGCATGGCGATTTGGGTTACGGGAAAATTGTAAATACCAGGTAGTGAATTCCATACTGGATCCGAAAACTTTATTGCATTTGTCAAATGTTTTTTTGTAATAATCCATTAACTTAAATTTGTCGTTTACGTCCAGATGCGCTTCATTTCTATAATTATAATGCAAAGTTTGGTCCAATAGTTCTTTGTCATCACTGTTATTTCTTTTAATTTCAGTATCAGCTCCAATAAAATTTTTTTTTTTTTTTGGCCAAACTAGAAGCATAATACCCAGTTTGTTGTCTTTTCCTTTTTCGAAACTTTGAAAGAACAACTGAGGTAGATCTTGGGTTTTCCTGTTTTTTTGATTTATTATTCTTCATTACGCTATGAAATGCATAGTCCGAAAATAATTTGTGTAATTTTTAACTCCGTGTAATATTTTTGAACAAAATCACCTATTCTGCCGATTCGATTTCCTTTTAAATAAACCTTTTTTAAGCTGTTGAAATGTTGTTCGATTATTCCTTGAGTTAAATTTTTTTCAACCGTAATGTTTGAGGATGTGTTTTGCAGTACTTTGTAAAATGCCGAATGATTATCAAAAAGCTTTTTAATATCATTATTTGACCTACTACTTTTATGTCGGGACAAATCACCCAGCATTAACTTTGATATGCAGCAGATTCGACAAACTGTTATTCTAATTAATTTCTGACAAAATACGTTTCCAAAATAAACATTGGCTATTTTTTGATCTGTTTTTTCATTTCGCTTATGATTTTGATAATTTTCGCTTTGTAAAAAATTGTTTAGTTTTTTTGTGAAGTGCAAATAAAATGGGGAATTTAGTTCTTGTTTTTCATCAGTACCTTTCGACGCATAAAAAAAGTCTTCCTCGGGAGAACTAGATATACTAGATATATTTTCATTTACCATATCCGCTGTAACACGATTTAGGTCCAAATCAGTGCAATGTTTTATGTTTTCAAAATGTTGTTTGACGAATCGAGAACTATTTTCGCAATTAGTAATAGCAATAATACTCTCCATTATCGATTCCAATTGATCAAATGTCGACACAGAAAATAATGCACTAATCCAAAACATTGCTACATGTTTGTAAGCGCGTTTATATTACCGTAACGGAGTCGCAAAACTGCCTCGTCCTTCCCGCTCCGCACAAACGCGCTTCACGACCAGCACCAGACTTTACGGTTTTATTTTATTAAGAACAAAACGATAATTGCGGCAGTAGTCGGAAACGGTTTTCTAAACAATAACACAAATATTACATCAATTAACTTTAACGCGTAAACACAATACACACTCACCAACGATGTTGGGCGGACGAGCAAAGGAAGTATCAAATACCAAATTCTCTACCCTAAGTAGACAACGTCCAAAGGGACAAATATAGCAGTTAAATCAATCTGAAGACTGTGCAAATGCCAAGTCCCAGCCAGCTCAAGTGAAAAGGCTTACCAATACAACGTGGCATCAGTTTATGGCCAACAGCCGCGCAAGAACGCAACTAAAAGGTAGCGCTGATTATTCAGCGCCGATACTAAAGGCGCTCCGGCTCGAAACCCGCACCCAGCATCTACTTCTCATTAATTTACGCGAACGACGTAACAATTACTTTCCAATAGTGATTTTAGCAGCACGCATCGCATGACTTAAACAGTTTTGAACAAACGTTTTTTTTCATATCTCCCGCACACGGTTTGCTAGTAACAATTCTCCAACAGCGATGATAGTATTCTACGCGTGTTTCGTTTGCAAATGCTCTAAGCACAGCATTCCACATAGCCATGGAGCCGTCTATCGTGACGATCATTGTGATTAAATCTGCAAACTTTAACGGCGTCAAGCAGAAACAGCTCCAAAAAACGCCCATACTACCAGCGTCGTGTCTTGTGGAAATAGAAGTAGCTACAGGAAGGCCGGGACCGCCTTTGGAAAGATTACGCACCAATAAAGTATAAATTTGAAAATCGTTATAGTTTTCAATACGCTTCAAAACACTTCCCGTAGAATCAAAATAAACAATATCGTTTTTGCAAATTAAATTGTAGGCTTGTATTTGTTTATCGCTGTATAATATTACTCCTGGAGGACGAACGGAAATCTCTGATAAATGTTTCATTGTTTTCTTTTAGTATTTCAGCGAATACCTCTACATTAACCACCCAATTATCACTATAACAGGTACAAGCAGCACCCTTATATTTTAAATTGCTCAATACAGACTGTGAAGGCGCGTATGTATGAGCGCCGTATAGGCGTTCCTGGTCATTAAGAGAGTTTTGAAGTTTTCGATACATTAAATTTGGTGTTTGGTGTTGCAATTCTTCCATAAGTTTTCTTTTCAAAATACCTTTTATTGATCTACTTTTAACACATGCAACATAATGCGATCTATTTCCTGAGAGCGAAACAATTCCTTCTACGCAATGTTCATACGAATAAAAAGAAATTTTTCCAAACACCTCACAGTTACAGCAATGTGCATGGCGACAATATATATTGACATAACCTTCATAGTATTTTTTACTAGCACCACGCAGTTTTGTTACTTTTTCAGGTTTTCTCAAGTAGTAATTTGCGATGCATGGTACACAACAGTTGTATAGTACTTTTAATTTCGGTAAAAGTATTTCCGAATAATAATACGATCCAAATCTATTTATTGATCTATTAGCAGTCATCTTTTTCCAATCGTCTAAACTGATTTTAATTTGAACAGAGCTTAAGTCTACATATTGAAAGCGCTTTTCCTCTAATTCAACCACGCTTTTGCTGTAGTTACCCACGGTGCTGATCAGCTGAATTACATCTTTATACCGATTATTAATATTAGTTGGTGTATTTATGTTTACATCGCAAAGGAAATATTAATCGCAATATACATCAAAAGAAACATCACATAAAATCAGTTCAAACGCTATTATACATTACATCTAGAAAATTTCTTGTAAAATACCACATGAGCAACTAAATAAAAACTAATTACTATCTTAAAAAAATACGAAAAAGAAAAAACACAAAAATACAAAACAGGTAGATATCCAAGCATGCTCGGCATATGTGAATATATGACCGGAAACATGTTTTATTTTGAGTTCAATGTGACGCGTTTCCGCTTAAAGTGACATGGCGTTTAACGTAAAGCGACCTATGTTCAAGTTTATTTTACTCAAAACTGAGCATGGTTTTGACACCAACCGAATGCATATTCATAATGTGCAGGAAATGCAGATGTTGATAAGTGTGTTACTTATTTGGTTCTTGTTTGTATTTTGTTTTATTTAATTTTAAATACTTTGGAAAAAATTTTTTAAGTTGTTTTAGTTGTTGCTGATTTTGCTTTTTTCTTTTTTTGTGGAAAACGAGAGAATCATTCTGCTAGAATAACATTGGTTTTAAACGTGCCATTCTGAAGTTACAATTTTTTGAATTAATTTCTTGCAACACTATTGTTCATTTTTATAAAGTTGCCAAGTTGATTTTTTATTATAAAAAAATGAGTATAGGGAATCACCTTAGATACCCTATTGTTATATAGGATATCTATAGGAATCACTCCTAACTTTTTATTATTTAAGAAAATTTAAGCTAATACAAGGTTTTAAAATTTATTAAATAATGGTCTTAAATTGTAGTTTTATTTGTAAATAACCAGTGGTGGGACTCGAAAGAGTTAAGAAGAGATTTTATTCAGGGCCGAAGTGAAGTTTTTTGTTGTTTAATTTTCTTTGCATAATTGCATCAAATAATTCTACTTCAAGGAATTAGTTTACCGGTTTGCTGAAATGACAATATACCAAAAATAGTAACATTCGAATCGGTGCATTTGAATCGGTTCAATACCTCCACTGTAAATATTTGAGTTTAAAGCGATAAATACGAAACAAAAAGCTTCTCTTGTTCTTTCTTTAGTAGCCTGATTTTTAAAAGTCGCCGCAGAGTTGATTGAACGGAACTTAAGGCAAATTGATTGAACGGGTCTCTTACCCAATCATACTTCAAAATGTTCAAATTTTTTCTGGAGCATTTCTAAGTGACTACTTATAGACCTACTCTTCTTTAAAATGTCTCGATTTACAGCTCTCGTAGCAGTTTCCGTAAGAGGGAACATCTCGAATCTGTCATATGTCGAGTTATGACTCGACAGTTGATCGAACGACACTTGATCAAAGCAGCACTTGATCGTAACGGCAGTTGATCGAAATAACACTTGATCGAAACGACATTTGATCGAAACGACACTTGATTGAATAACAAAAGATTGCAACTTTGTATCTGTCCCGGTTTTGTCAATTTTTTGTCCCAAAAATATGATGATCTCTAAAAAAGGTCTTCACTTTGAATCTATTCTGGTTTTGTCGATTTTTCGTCCCAAAATTATATAAATCTTTAAAAAAGGTCTTTCCTTTGAATCTGTCTGTGACTTCTCCAAAGGGTCTCCAAGGGTGGGACCACGGCGCAATGCCCCCTAAATGCGCTACTGACTACAATGGCAACAATTAAAAAGCATTTAACAAAATATAACCATGACAAGAGATCTACTCGTTGCCCCCCTAAAAATGCTTCGCCCAGGGACCTTATTAAAAAACTCTGATCTTGACATTGGCAAAAAATTATGAAAAATAAAAACAAACTATCTTCTTACTAATGGCCTCTGCTTTTTATGAATCTAATTTACAGTAACAAAGAGATTGTTTAATTGCAGAAACATTCAAAAGTAATTTTTTTTTATCAACTGTCATTTCGATTAAATGTAGCTTATATCAAATGTCATTTCGATCAACTACATAGTACCCTCGAACACACCTTGCACAACGTTTGTTTGCAACAACTTTAACTTTAACAAAAATCCGTAAAGTTGTCACCAGTGTTTCATTCCTGCCTTGGATGTTGGTGTTAAGTTTGTTTAAATGACCAAATACATCAGTCAGGTAAGCAAGTTTTACCCATCAAATTTCATTATCGACCTAGAGGTTGTTTTCCGACGTATAGGCAGAAATAAATTTCACGATTTCGTGTCTGAGTTCATGAATGCGACGCAAAACCTTTCCCATCTCAACAAAAAAATTCTGCGTACAAAAGTAAACTTTTATGTTTAGCACCCAGCGCTTTTCACAGTATGCTATTTGAAATACATCTAGTTAAAAGGCCGCGATTTGATAAAATTCACCATTTTCACAGATTTATCCAGTACCTTTTTAAGAAGGTGAGAAACTTTTTTTGCAACCAAAACTTCAAGATGCGAAAAACATTGAGTAGTTGTCATATCGGGATTCTTTTCCTAAACTTTAGCCAAAAAACAATATATTAGCCAACCATGGAAGGAGTTCCATCCGTACACACGATTATACAGTAACTCCATTCCAGCTCTTCTTCCTCAAAAAAAGTTGCCGTTACGTTGTAGATTCGTCTACAGTTGTGTGAGCCGGTATTTCTTTGCAGAATAGAAAGTTTTCTTTTATGCTGTTGTTTTCAATATATCGAATGTTCGCAAGCAATTGGCCTTTTCCTTGAATATCCGTCAACTCATCTAATTGCAGTGCAAAAACGTCACTTTTCATTGAGCTGTTTTTTAGCTGTGACCAGTGGTGGCTCATCCATAGGAACTGCAGAGTTTTGTTTAAAAAAAAGCTGAACTTTTTTGATTTACATAAGTCCTTATTAAAGCATAACGACAATTACACACAATTAAACTATTAAATACAATATGCACATTAGTTTAATAAAACTTCTCAATTATAAACGATGAAATGTCGGCTATTGATTGCTATTATTTACAAGTGAATTTTAAGATTTACCTTTCTTCCTAAATTATCGTAAACAGTGATTAGAAATATGAGCAAAATTTCTATTTATTCCAGACATTGGAGTAAACCTTAAAAGCCATGAGTGAATATTACAGGCAGCTTTTGAATGAACGATTTCTTGGCTAATGCTTTATTGTTATACACAGACTAAATTTCATGTATTGCTTAATTGGATATAAGTCGATATTTTAATTATGACTATTATGACTCGACATTATAACTCGATATTATTAATAACTCGACATTTTAGGAAATACTTTGAGAACATGACTACAGTTTAGTCATATCTATATTTCTTAGGTTATTAATAATAATAATAATGTATTTATTTTCGCTTTAATAGGTAATAACAAATATGTGGTAACTGACTATTAGTTTTTAACTGAATTACAATGGCTGAAATTTTGTTACCATTTAATAATAATTGTTATTGAAATACATAATTATCTTTTTGAAATTAATTGTTTTATACTTGCATGTAGTTATGATAATTTTATTTGAAAGATAAGCTCAATTAATTGATGTTGAAGTTATAGTGTTCTTCTTAATTCATCGATGAAAGTATTTACTTTAAATAAATTTCTTATTACATTTACTTTAAATATAGTAGCTCTTTTTGATCTAACCAAAACAAAAGCTATGTTTCTAAAATGGTTCACAAATGTGCTGCCAGCCTGCCACCAAGTGGATATCTGATTACTTCAAAGAAAAAAGATTTAATATTACATTTCATTCATTTCTTATAAAAGATAAACAACTTTTTAATAATCAAGGTCAAAAGGATAGCCAGAAAAAACTTCCACATTCTCCAAACACTCCTTCACTTAAACCCGACAATTTTGTTGATACTTTACCTGACTCAAAACATAGATCGAAAGAAAAAAAATAATGTGCAATTGTGTCATAGATCAGGACTTCTCAAACTGTGGGTCGCGTAAAAAAATTCTGGGGTTGCAAATTGGCTTTTTGTGCTTTTGAAATTGTTTTTTTTACAATAATATTTATAGACAATCAAAATCTAGAAAAAGTAAAGTGTCATGACACCATTGTTGCTCATAAAGTAGTAAGGTGACGTAATCCTAAGCTGAGTTGTGTGGCGTAATCAAAAGAACAGCAAGGAACAACAACAACAAAAAATTACTTACTGAGTCTAAAGCCAAGACTGATTTTTATAGATGAATGCGGAAAAATTAAATTATTTATTTGTTTTGAGAAGGTAGCTTTGAAAAATATAAAGTAATTTTTCCTTCTGATTAAATGTGCTTGATAATGTTTATTAAAAAAAGTCTGTTTTTGTAATTTTGTTAATTCGCTTTTGGTTATTATTTCCACTTCTCGTTATTACATGGTTTTTCATGCACACGTGTGGTGTTCCATAGGAAAAAATCAACGTAAAATTAGCTTAGACATATTGGGGTCGCACAAAAATTTATTTTTTAAAATGGGTCGCAAGAAGTTTGAGAAGCCCTGTCATAGATGACCAAAATTTGGTACTATTTCTTCCATTTTTAAAAATTATGTATCAAATTGCATAAACAAAATTATACTTTAAAGAAATCTTTTAAAAATAAGATTGATGATAAATCAGCAATGGTGCATAGCCTAATAGTTTTCAAAGTTAGACAAGGTAGAAGCCACAGAAAACGTTAGCACAACTCCACAGCAGTGGGCGTCTAACCTACGACAACCACTGCAATCTGCTGTATTAGACCTAGATTAAATGCGCCTGCAATCTGATAATATACATTGGACAAACCCTAATGCTCACGCTTGTGTATTTATTTTTGACGGCCACGGCCGGATCGTTTAAGCCTTAAACTTAAACTTAGGCTTTAAACCTTAAGGCGGATTTAAATTGCTTAATCCAATTTTTATATATGAAAAAGAATAAATACAACTATCAAAAATTTGAAAACATTTCAACTTAATCAATTCACTTACTTTTTGAGATTATAGGTTCACTTTCAGTTTAAGAGAGCTGGTGACGATACGACCATTTGCTACAACGACGATTTTAAACCAAATGAATCGAAATCGACGACTAAGCAAATTGCGACGCCGCCGCCAGTGAAGCGTATAATTTTATAATCAAAAAGGGAAAGGAATAAGCCGCTATTTCGACGCTACAAACAATTTAAACAATTGTGATGATGTTAGAAAAATTTTCAAGCACAGTTTTGTGTCAATGATCTTTCAAACTTTTTTGCAAATCAACAAAAGATCTTTTTTAATCTGCATTGAACTTACTTAGCTATAAGTTGCAACTGATTATAAATAAAAATTTTGGGCGTTCACTTTTAAAATATTTTTTCGATACTACCAGTAGGTAAATTGTTTATATTAATGTTGTGGCAGTTGTGGCAATAATAATAGAAAAAAAAAAATTTAATTTTTGTTATATTATATTTTGATTGATAAAATTTGGTTGAAATTGTTAGAAATTAACTTACAGGTTGATGGCATGATGCTTCATTTCTATGCTCAATTAACATTACTTTCGTGTTCTGTTTATAATTGTTTACTACTTGTTTTGTACATATTGTGTGAGTGTGTGTGGGTGTTCAGGGTCAGCGACCATGCATTTTTAAATAATTACTCTTGTAACCTTAAATTGGCGCATGTTTCAACGTATATCGTTTTGTCGCTGATTCCTTTTTTTTCGACCACATGTGTGCATTTTAATATGATTATCTGCTGTGTAACGGACGAAAAAATAAAACCTTGATTGATTGATTGAATCGCTTTCTGGATTTCTAACAACTTTTTAGCTTAAAAAATCAATTAAATTGTTTGCTGAAAGTTTATTAAACTGAGGGAAAAGAGAACCATATGCTGTTTCAAGTTGGTTCATGCTACAGCATATCCAAAGGTAAACTATATTAAAAAAAACTTATGCTCTGTGTACCAATTTGATTCAAATTGCAAACGTTAAAAGCTACAAATGAAATTTCTAAGAAATTAAAAAATTTGCGTTACTTGAATAAGTTTTTGGTAAACCGTCTATGCAAGTCTTATCTACATGTCCTGTATAGCCATACTTAGCTAATCAAGTATTTATAGTATATGGCTTGCACTTTCAATGCTGTAAGTTGCATTATTTTTTGAAGTTAGTGTATTTTTGACCGATCGATGTGTTTTAGTTATTTTAGATGTTGGCATAGCAACTGGCTGACAATCAGTTGTGAGAAGATTAAAAGTTGCAATAAACAGAAGACATGAAAAAACAGCTCTCGTTATAATTAACTATTCATTTTGGACATAGTAGTAACATGCAAACATGCTGGTAAATTATTGTTGTAATGCCAATCAGACATAAGTGCCTGGTTCACAGTTAATAATTGGATTGCAACCCATTTGATATTTAGCATAGACGAACAAATTTCTACTTAAGTTGTGATTGTATGAGTAGTTTTCAAGTGTCGATGTCACAAAATAAAAAAATGCTAAAATTTGTACAACATCAATTAAAAATTTCATTTGCTATTGAGATAATTTATTGTGATTGTTTTAAAATTCCTTGAAACAATACTTTTCGATGTTTTATTTTTACTAAAGCACTCTTGAGTGCAGTAGCGTATTTAAGGGGGGGGGGTATTGTGCCATGCTCACCCCCTTTTGGAGATCACCAATACAAGAAATCAAAGACAGATTAAAAGTGAAGACCTTTTTTTAGTGATCACTATGTTTTTGAGACGAAAAACTGGCAAAACCAAGCCAGATTCAAAGTCAAGATCTTTTTTTTACTACTTAAAAAATTTTTACGTTAAGAGTATTTGATTGTGGTTATATGCCCTCTTTTCCCCTTTCCAAAAATCTTCGGTACGCCACTGCTTGAGTGCACATTCCCACCAGTAATTAATTCAATTGATGCTCTGCTAAAATTAAGGTGTAGCAAATTTTTTAAAATTTGTTAAAGTTTTTGAAATTGTTACTTCCACAAATCAATGCGAACCTAGCCTCTAAGGTTGTTCAAATCAGAGCAGCCTTGGTGCCGGTCCCAAGCCCGGATAAATGGGGAGGGTTGCGACAGGAAGGGCATCCGGCGTAAAACACAGCCAAATATTTTTTCAATGCGCGTTGTAAAATCTAACTTCATACCGGATCGGTCGAGGCCCGGGAAAACAACGACCGTTACCAGTGACTGGGCACCAAGGGTTACTGGTGGACATGCTACTTGGATGCAAAGAAGAGGTGGAAAACAGCGGAGAAGAAGGAAGGAGAGAAATGAAGAGAGGAAGAAAGCTAAGAAGATCAAGCTGAGGGTTGCTACATTAAATGTTGGAACCATGACTGGTAAAGGAAGAGAAGTGGCGGATCTTATGGAACGAAGAGGGGTGGACATACTGTGTGTGCAGGAAACTCGCTGGAAGGGGGAGAGAGCAAGATGCATAGGTGGAGGATATAAAATGTGGTACTGTGGAAGTGGAAACAAAAAGAATGGTGTAGGAATCATATTGAAAAAGGAGCATGTGGACAGGGTAGTGGAATTATGGAGGGTATCAGAAAGGATAATATGCTTGAAGATGGAGCTTGATGGTGTTATGTTGAATGTCATCAGTGCATATGCGCCACAGGTGGGGTGCATACGTGAAGAAAAGGAAACATTCTGGCTGGACCTAGATGAGACAGTGGAAAAGATACCAAGGAATGAAAGAATTGTGGTGGGAGCAGACCTGAATGGGCACGTAGGAGAAGGGAATAATGGTGATGAAGAATGCATGGGCAGACACGGATTAGGGAAAAGAAATAATGAAGGACAAGCAGTGGTGGATTTTGCTAAGAGAAGGGAACTAGCAATCACCAACACATATTTTGTAAAGAAACCGGCACATAGAGTCACCTACAGCAGTGGCGGACGCAGTTCGCAGGTGGATTATATCATGGTGAGAAGACAAAGAATCAAGGAGGTGGTGGATACAAAAGTTGTTGCAGGTGAAAGTGTAGCAAAACAGCACAGAATAGTGGTCAGTGCGATAATCATCTGGACAAAGTGGAGGAAAGCACCAAAACTAGTGAAGAGAATAAAATGGTGGAAATTAAAGGACTCGAAAGTGAACAGTAAATTCAAAATGGATGTGATTGAAAGCGGAATACTTAGTGGACAGGAAGACTGGCAAACAATAGCTGAAATGATACGGAGCATTGCCAGAAAGGAACTGGGTGAAACATCAGGAAAAGTTAGCCCGGCAGGTAGACAGGAAACGTGGTGGTGGAACCAGGAAGTACAAGAGAAGCTAAAGGATAAGAAAAAAGCTAAAAAGGCATGGGATACCATCAGAGATGATGCAAGCAAGTTGGCATATAAAACTGCAATAAAGCAAGCTAAGAGAGAAGTGGCAAAGGCAAGAAACAAGGCATATGAGGAACTGTATGAAAAACTGGAAACAAAGGAGGGGGAAAATGAGGTGTTCAAAATAGCAAAGCAGAAAAACAGACAAAGCAAGGATGTTCAACAAGTAAGAGTAATCAAGAGTAAAACTGGGGAGATTCTGATGGAAGAAGAGAAAGTGAAACAGAGATGGAAGGAGTATTTCGACAACTTACTCAACCATGAAAACCCTAGAGAAAGAAGAGAAACGAGAACAGAAGAGAGAGAAAGGGACGTGGAAGATATCTCTGGAGAAGAAGTCAGGACTGGGTTGAGGAGGATGAAGAAGGGAAAGGCTCAAGGACCTGATGACATACCAGTGGAAGCATGGATTGCTCTAGGCAATAAAGGTGTGGAGTTTTTAGTGAAGTTTTTCAACAGACTCTTGCGAGGAGAGAAGATGCCAGATGAATGGAGGAGGAGCGTGCTTGTACCTTTGTACAAAGGTAAAGGAGACATCAAAGAATGTGGAAACTACCGGGGGATCAAGTTGATGAGCCACACTATGAAATTGTGGGAGAGGATAATAGAAGCAAGGATAAGGAAGGAGGTGACAATTGCTGAGCAACAATTTGGGTTCATGCCAGGAAGGAGTACCACCGATGCAATCTTTTGTCTAAGGATGCTGTTGGAAAAATGGACTGAAGGGCAGAAGGCAGTGCACTATACCTTTATTGACCTGGAGAAAGCATACGACAGGGTACCCAGAGAAGAACTGTGGGAATGCTTGCGGTTAGCTGAAACATCAGAGTGCTACATAAGGATTATCCAGGATATGTACGACGGAGCGACAACAACTGTGAGAAGTGCAGCAGGGTTGACTGAAGAATTTAAGGTAGGTGTTGGACTCCACCAAGGTTCAGCACTCAGCCCATTTCTTTTTGTCGTCATTATGGACAGGCTGACGGAGAACATCAGGAAGGACGCACCATGGGATATGCTGTTTGCAGATGACATAGTTCTGTGTAGACAAAATCATAGGGAGCTAGAGGAGGACCTGGAGATTTGGAGAAATGCACTGGAGAGAAGAGGCCTGAAAGTGAGCCGGAGCAAGACAGAATATATGAGGGTTGGGGGTGTGGATGATGGAGAAGAGTTGAAGTTGCAAGAAGAAAAGGTAAAGAAAGCCAAAAACTTCAAATACCTGGGGTCAACAGTTAGTAATGATGGAAGATGTGAAGAAGAAGTAAGGAGAAGGATCCAAGCAGGATGGATGAGTTGGAGGAAGGTATCTGGAGTTCTGTGCGATAGGAAGCTATCAGCAAAGGTTAAGGGTAAAATATACAAGAGTGTTGTTAGACCAGCCATGCTTTATGGAATGGAAACGGTGGCAGTGACTGAACGGCAAATGGGAAAAATGGAAGTTGCAGAGTTGAAAATGGTGAGATGGGCACTGGGTGTGACAAGAAAGGACAAGATAAGAAATGAATATGTGAGAGGGACTGCAAAAATTGCAAAGCTGGGAGAAAAACTTCGGAATGTGAGGCTACGTTGGTATGGACATGTAAAAAGGAGAGAAGAAGACTACGTGGGGAAAAGGATGATGGAGATGGCAGTGCCAGGCAGAAGGAAAAGAGGAAGGCCAAGGAGAAGGTGGATGGATTTGGTGAGAGAAGACATGGAAAGGGTTGGAGCTAGGGAAGGAGATGAAGTAGACCGAGTGAAATGGAGATTACTATCGCGCTGTGGCGACCCCGAGTAGGGAGAAGCCGAAAGAAGAAGAAGAAGACTTCCACAAATTTTAGTTTTTTAAATTTTGGAGAGTTTTTGAAATTTATGTTCCGCTGGTGAAAAGTTTTTTAAATTTTGTAGAAGTTAATTCGGTAACTTAGTACGTTATTTAATCGTCTAACCTTTCGGCGCCTGTAAGGAAGGCCTCGCCGATAACGCAATCTCGGTGTCTACTAAAAGATAAAATTCTTAATCTTCTTGCTGAATCTGACCTTCGAACCAGCGACAGCAAAAATATAGTCTAGCTAAACCACAGCTCAGACTACCATAATATCTTCTTTATTAAAAAATATGCTCCAATTCACTTAGGAGCCCACAATAGTGTACAATCAAAAACAGGTTAAAGCTCAATAGCTTAATTCTTCACAATCACGTGGACAACCAAAGACTTGCGTTCAAAAACTATGACTTCACACAGTTAACAAATTTCCAAAATTAAGTTACCACAACGAATCATCGAATCATAATACTGCTTTCCAGCGAGCCTTTTTTATACCATTTGGTAAGGTTTCTCGATCGTTCTGAAATTTATTCAATGAAGGCAATCACCAATCACAAATAAGCATTATTGCGTCACATGCGAAAACAGGTCAAGCGGAAATCTCGAATGTTCTCCATGACTAAAGAAACTAAGCAGTGTTGCCATTTTTTTATAACTAAATGTAAATTATTTAAATTGCTTATAAAACCATTATTTCTTAGGCTATTTGAGCCAGACCAAAGCGAAATCAAAGAGATTTTTTATGAGATTGTGAATATACATAGTGTGGGCAATTTTTAGAAACGGAACAAAAATTTATGTTCCGCTGGTAAAAAGTTTTTTGAAAATTTTGTAGAAGTTGATCTAGTAACTCGGTACGTTGTTCAATCGTCTAACTTTTCGATGCCTGCAAGAAGGCTCACCGAATAACACAATCTTGGCTGCCTACCACAAGATAAAATTCTTAAATCTTCTTACTGGCTTGTCCTAGGAACCAGTAACAGCAAAGTATAGTCTAGCTAAACCACAGCTCAGACTACCACAATAACTTCTTTATTAAAAAATATGCCCCAATCCACTTAGGAGCCCAAAATAGTATACAATCAAAAACAGGTAAAGCTCAACAGCTTAATTCTTCACAATAACGTAGGCAACAGAGACTTGCGTTCAAAAACTATGAATTCACACAGCTAACAAATTTCCAAAATTAAGTTACCACAACGAATCATAATAATGCTTCCGAGCGAGCCTTATTTATATCACCCGGTCATAAATATCTGGAACGTTCTGAAATTTACTCAAATCAAGTTAATCACAAACAATCACTATTACGTCATAGTCAAAACAGGTCAAGCGGATAATCTAGAATTTACTCCAAAAAATACGAAATTAAGCAGTGTTGCCATTTTTTTGTAAATAAATGCAAAATATTTAAATTGCTTATCTTCTTCTTCTTCTCCTTTCGGCCTTTCCCTTTAGTCAGGGGTGGCCACAGCGTATCATCATTCTCCACATCTTTCTGTCTTCAACATCCGTCTCCTTCACACCAACTTCCGCCATATCTTCCTTCACTACATCTAAAAATCTTTTCTTTGGTCTCCCTCTTCTCCTCTTTCCCGGTAACTCCATTTCCATCATTTTTCTTCCTACATACTCTTGGTCTCTCCTCATGACATGTCCATACCACCTCAGCCTGCCCTCCCTCATCTTCATTCCTAACCGTTCAATCTTAACGATACTCCTGATGTGCTCGTTTTTAATCTTGTCTTTTCTCGTCACTCCCATAGCAAACCTCAACATTTTTATCTCTGCGACTTCCATCTCTTCTACTTGTTTTTTTTGTGACTGCCAATGTCTCAAGTCCATACACTATTGCTGGTCTTATCATTGAACTGTACACTTTTCCTTTTACTCTAGCTGGTAACATCTTGTCGCAGATTACTCCTGATACTCTTCTCCATCCGTTCCATCCTGCCTGTACTCTCTTCTTTACCTCCCTCTCACAACCACCACTTTCTTGCACCGTTGATCCCAAATACTTAAATTCCTTTACTCTTGGCACTTTTGCATCCTCCATCTTTACTGTTTCGTCATCATTTCCTCCATTTGTGCACAGATATTCGGTCTTTGACCTACTTACTTTCATACCTCTTCCTTCCAATGCATACTTCCAGGATTCTAATCTTCGCTCCACTCCTTCCCTGGTCTCTTCACAAATCACAATATCATCAGCATTTAAATTGCTTATAAAAACATTATTTCTTCGGCTATTTGAGCCGGACCAAAGCGAAATCAAAGAGATTTTTTAGGAGATTGTAAATATACATAATGGGGGCGATTTTTAAGAACGGAACATTAGGTTATAATAACTTGCAGCACCCCCAAATATTTTCGTCACGAGCCGCCACTAACTGTGACAGTATGTCACAGACTTTGTTTGGGAATCCTAAAGGACCAGTTGAGCTAGGTAACCCGAATACCTGCGCTGAAACAAAGCTGTGTCTAATTTTATTTTATTCCGGCTCAAGAAGTACTTTTGCTATGAGCCTGAAGCTTTTATACAGTTGGTTTCGGCTAAGTTCTGATTGATTCGTTGAAGACTTTTCTCCGCAAACAAACAGAGACAACAATCTCTAACTAAAATAAATTTATTATAAAATTTGCGACCGACGAAAATTCTATTCCATGCTTTGTCAAACTGCAAAGCGAAATCAACGCTATAACTTGATTCAACCAACACAAATAGTTCTACCTCCGTAGAACACAACTTCGAAATACTGGCGCAAAATAACTTCAACACTCGTCACAAATTCTACTTTCTCTCAAACCGACGCTTTTCGCTTTATGCGTCTCTCTCCTATTTGTCTTTCTTCCGTCGTCGTCCTTCTGTATATCGTCTCTCGCTTCGCATGCATTTATATAGACAAAAAGTCACGAGACACAAATCGCGGGAACCGTCTCGAACGCTTTGTCACATGCGCTAAAATTAGGGCATTTTCCACGGTAAGTGAGAGCATTCCAGATCATACCATTAACTCGGTCACGCGATACAGACAAAGCGCATTACGTCATCGCTGTCTGGCGAAAGAAAAAAAAAGTTGCATTCGAACAATTGCACGCAGATAAATAAAAAAAACACTGTACAAAAGCGATTATCTCTTGCCCAAGCGATTTCTATGTTACAGCAAAACTTTAAATTATTTTCAGGCGGAAAATAAGCTATGTCGCCATGATTAAAATTATTAGGGATGAAGTGTGGCACAGTATGTCATCCGACATGTTATCGATTCGCCTGTTTACACTATTATCTGACAGTGGAACTTTTTCGACTTCTTTGACTGCACTTTCATATATCATTATCTTTACGATTTCCCGACAGCATGACAGGACTAAGCTTTTGGCGATTGTATGAGGTTGCTGGTTTTAGCGATAACTTTCGCAACGGCGTAGCTTGCTTCAAGAACCTTATTTGAAACCGTACCAAAGTCTTTTATAAAATTCGATTGCTTTGCGTTCTGTGCTTTCAAAAGTAAAAATTTTTTGTGTTTGGAAGCTACTCATTCGTGCTTTCCTTTAAGATGTCTTTTTAATTTACTGGGCACCATGGCCTGATTTGATAACTTTGGCCACACAGTGACACAGAAGACACACAGGCCTTGGAAAGTCAGGATTTTCTGTCGAAATAAAACCAAACTGTAAATAATTCTCACTGTACTTTTCGGCTTCCATTTTCTTTTTCTTGGCTTACGTTTTTTTCGCCACATTCTTTGCTAAGCTTTCCAAAATATTAATACTTATTCATTTTAACAATGTCTCTAACTTTTAAACTGTTTTATCATTTAAAAATTGTGTATACTAATTAAAAACAACAGAGTTGCCAGAAAAAAATAACTCCTTAATTATTACGTAATAATACCAGTGAATAAGCAGCAAAGTCAGAGGAAAGATTTCATTTTCTTGATTATTGTGTAATTATGTTCGTGTTGATTACTGTCTAGAAACGTCAGTAATTTCATAAAAAATTCGCGGCGCACTTCCAAACCGGATAATAATTGTTAAAGACTTATGTTGGAGCAACCACTGTAATTACTTTGCAAATAAGCTTTTAAAAGCAACTGGAATTTTACGTAAAATTAGACACTCTGTTCGTAAGAAAATTTTGATAAGCCTTTACAACAGTTTTGTTTATCCATATCTTATACATGGAATCCCTGCTTGGGGAAATCAAACTAAATCTTCAATGAGAAAATTACAGATAATACAAACAAAAATTTTCGCATAATGGATTTTAAATACTTGAAAGATTGCTTTAAAATGATCTCCATGTATAAATCGATAAAAATTCAAGATATATGAACTTGAAATGGCAGTTTATGCATTTTTTCCCCATAAACGACTTTCAAGTGTGTTTAATAACTATTTTAAATATTCAAGCTTGCAACACAACCATATTACAAGATTTATTTCCAATAAAAGTTCATATCTTCAACGAATAAAAACGCATCAGAAGCAAACTTTCTTTTTTAATGAAAAAAAAAAAGGAATAAATTTCCAATTAATATTAAATCAAGAATTCAAGAATTCGTTTAATAAATGCATAAAAGTGATTGTCATAATATGTACTAAAGTTTCGAACCTATTTGTTTCTCTGTTGTTACTTTGTTAATCGTGTATTTATCTTCTCTGCCGTTAGCTTGTTAATCGTGCCACTTTGTAATTGTTAATTATGATTGCCTTGTTGGTTTCGCCTCTTTTTAAGCATTTTTAGTTGCTTGGAATTTCTTAAAGAACAGTGACCACATTCATAACATTATCTTGTAACCTTATTTATAACTAATGTGTTTCTTTTATAGATTTATAGCGGCGTTTTCTTTAGTTAATTAAAAGCTATACTTTTATGCTCAATGTTAAATTACGACAATGATGTTGATAAATAAGTACTAATCATATTCTCTGATCAAAGCTATGCTTTTTGTATTCATACTCTGAGTTACTACACTGTTGTTGTTAAATGATGAATTGCAAATTCTTGTTTATACAGTACCGTATATAAACTGATAAGATATACAATGTTTTGATTCAGTTTGTTTTGTCCAAAAAACAATCACAATAAAAAAATCAACTACGATCTGAAAGTTTGAAAATGTTACAATTGGCTTTACAAAAAATATGTTGTATCACAATGAACGATATGCTATCTGAAAGTTTTACAACTATAAAATAGACATTTCTGCTTTTTAAACTACACAACGTACTAGAGTTAAGATAAAACTATACAAAACGCTACATAACTAATTATTCTATCTAGATTTTCAAGTTTTGACTAAAATGGGTTTTAGACATTTATGACATTATCATAAAAACTATAAACTTTAATAAATATAATAAAGAATCAGTATTTCACATCGTTACACTTAGAAAAACCATGAAGTAATTATTTACACCTGTTTTCAGCATCTCGAAATATTGCCGTCAGATAGAAATTGTTATTTTTTGTTTTATAGAATGATAAGATTGTAATTTTTAGCTATTTAGAAAGCCTCAAAGCGAAGAAAGAACTAAAACAACATGAAGGAGTGGGAGTCAAACCACGGCATGTCAATTCCGGATGAGATTACAATTGACGCTCTCACTTTCGCCCATGCTGGCGGTAAACAATTGTTAGAAATAGGCGTACCATGGTTCCGAGGTGGTAAATCAAGACGTTTGTTAAAAGAAAGAAGTTCGTCTCTAAAAAGCAGTGTTCTCTAAAAAAAGTCTTTACTTTGAATCTGTCTCGGATTTCTTGATTTTTGTCGCTAAAAAGTAGTGTTTTCTAAAAAAAGGTCTTCACTTAAAATTGGAAACACCTGGCTATATTGGTTAACCGGGCGGAACGCCGGGACAAGACCAAAAATCGGGACTGTCTCGGCTGAAACGGTTAGAAATGCGTAGTTAGAAATGCTGCCAACAACTTCAGATTTACGCAATTTAAAGAAGCTTTTCGATACATATATAAAATCAAAATGATTTACTTAAATGATATTGGTGCTGACGAAAAAAGATGTACAGAATACCTACTGGCAACTTTTGCAAACTTTTAAAAAAGTCTGCTGTTAAAAATTTTTTGGATTCCGTAAAGCGAAAAAAAATTTTTGAGAAAACTAGTCAATGCTGTTAAATTGTTTTTTTCTTTAAAGAATCAAATCTGTTCAGTTGATTGGTTTTCATTTTTATGCTTTTGATTTTGAAAATTGCTCCGGTCAGTTATTTCAATGTTAGCTTGGCAGACTTTGGTTTTTCCGCTCAACTTTTTAAATGGTCCCATTAATTGTTTAAAAAACATAATGCTAATGCAAACACCTATTGTGAAAATGAAAACAAACATAATCATATAAAGAGTGAAGTTTCCAGTGAGATGCCTTGCTAAATAAGATATTAAAATGAAAACGGCATATATTATAACAACACCGCACAAATAGGCTGCTTGCTTGCCAGCTGAAACTTCTGGATTTTCATCTCTTTTTTTGTCTTTAATAATCCCCTCGATTACAATAAAAAGATATAAAAATAGCCAATTTAAGAAGAACGTCAAGTATTCTTGTGCAGGAATGAAGAACATTTCATACATCCTTGTGAATCCTGATTGTCCGGGTTCCCGTCCTTTTACTACGGTAGCGCATAAAGCCGAAACAACAGCGAAGTAGATAATAATCGGAATGATGCGGAACCACGGCGACACTTTCTTCCAAAATGGGAAACTGTAAACCTGAAAAAAGAATTTCGATTGTTTAGCAGTGCTTGAAAAGAAGTATGTCCTTAAGTTTGCAATACCTGTGTAAATGCAAATACGAATCCAAACCCAAAAGCAAACCCGGTCCACTGGCCCGGCCCAAGAGGATTTCCGGTTTGCACTGCTACTACTGTAGAGTGGATTAAAACCCAAACTTCGTTCAAAAGACGCCAATATCTAAATGAAAAAATTAGCTCCTAGAAAAAATTATGTTACATATGATTCGTCGACTACTGAAATTTTGAAAAATTTCTACTGTATAACAAAATCATTCGTTTTAAAATATTTTAAATTAAAAGAGCAACACTGATTGTTGATTATCGCTAACCCACAAGGTGCATCTACAAAACAATTTAATAAGAAAAGAAATTACTTAACCACTCGTTTACGTTAGCCGATACAATTTTTCTTCAATTTATGATATCTACTGTAATATAGGGATCTGTAAATAGTGGGTTGTGAGATCAATAAATTGGGTTGCGAAAAAATGTAAACGTGGCGCAAATTTTCTATAAAAAAAAAGTTTTATTGTGAGCAAATTTTAAATTGTGTTTAAATTCAAATTTAAGATGCAAATTTTAAATTTCAAAATTTGTGCAAAAAGTTGTTTTTTTTACCGAACTGGGTAAAGCTAGTATTTAGTCTTGAACTCAATTTGGAGGAAAAGATACATAAATTTTGAGTTGCAAGAACTTCAAAAGCAGTTTTTTGGGTCGCGCCGAAAAATATTTAAGCACCCCTGATCTAACAGCGTACTGGCATTGCAGATTTCAAATGACTGCTTACACTTGATAATACCCAAGATTAGAATTTTTCGGAAAATTTGGCATTAAAACAAGAGCAAATAATAACTGAAAGGTAAGAATATTGAAATGCTTGAGTTATTTAAAAGCTTAGTTTTATAAATTAATTTTTTAAATGTTTATAGATGGTTCGGCAAAAAAATAAAAAAGTTTTGTCGTGTTTAGACGTAATTAGCACAGCGTCTTCATAATACGCCTTGGCACACGTCCAAAACCTTTCCCTTTCAAAATAGCATGAAATGTAAATTTCTTCAGTATAATTACAAATATTTCAGATTTGGCAATGTTTGCGAAAAAAATGCATACAGCAGAAAAACGGATTACTAAACCTGTTTAAATGCCATTCAGTGTAGATGAGACTTCCTTGAAGCAAAATAATTGCAGTGTGAAAAAACCCGAATACATGTGCCCACGTATTCTCCATCGGATGATACCAGAGCGTGTAAATACTAGCCCACGCAAAAGCAAAACCGTGATATCTGTAAATCAATGTTTTAAAACCATTTTAAAAAGCTGATTCTTACTGTGTAATAACAGCATTGGCTGATTCATTCTTATTAATAGTCATAACATTAAATTAAATTCCAGTTAAAGTACCCAATGTATGAACATAAAAACAAAATAATTCTAAACAGTAAAAACAGAAATTAACTTATCTGAAATGTGAAGTAATGTACAAAAATTCTCTTCATCAACTTCAACTTACTTGCGGATCAGAGTAACGGGGCCGGGATGCAATTTCAAGTATTTTGCAACTTTGTCGTCGGAGCGTGGATTCGGCCACATGAGCATGAATCCTCGGTCACGATATTCCATGAGAAGAATGAAGCTCAACATCATCAGCACAGAACCCTTTTATGATAAAAAAATTGAAAAAGTGGTTACTGGTTGCAGTTATTTATCGAGGCAAAATTTAAAAAAATATATCAATAAATGAATAAAAAAAATGAATTCATTGTCGAAGTAAAATATATGATTTCGCTTAAATTCAATCAATCTAATAAAGAATTTTATCAACCATCGTCGGCTATTTGTAAATTAGTTGTATCATTGTTCAAATATATTTTCAATATCTTTAATTTCCAAAGTTTTATTTTTTAATAAGAAAATTAAACATGAAGTTTTCTATAAAAGACTGAGAAATTTAAAAAAGTCAATAGTTTAAAAAAAATTTTTTGTTACATTAAAATTTTGTCAGAAAGTTCAATGTCAGCAATACAACGTGGCACTACGAAATAGAACCAAACAAAGCGCAAGAACAGCTTAAAAAAACAAATTAATTTTTATGATGCTCTTCATTTAGGTTTTTTTGATAGACATTGAAGTTCATTTACTGATTTCATTATTATTTTGATAATCTGATGGTATTTAGAATTGTGAAATTTATTTCAATCAACACTTATTAGTAGAATAGGATGGCCGTGATAATGATTAGCGATTGGGTTTTATTTACACAGTGTGATGGACATCGAAAGACGACCATTTTGATTGAGCTGACTACAACGTGAGAAGGGCAATTTTTGGTTGAAACGAAAGGTGCCCGAAATAGTGAGTTGTTTTTGGATTTATAGTCGAAATTTTTTTGGTGGTAGAGTGAGGATTTCAAATATTACTTTTGAAAGTCGCTCTTAACGTTATCCAGTGAAAAGAAGATTTGCCTTTTGCTAAGATAGCTGGTATGCTAAAGTTGTCGGCACAATTTTTCTTTTTGAAGTGGATATTAACTAATTGTTGAATTACGGAAAGAGTGTTCAATCGATCTTTGCCATCAGAGAAAAAGACTTATCTAATTTTCTATAATTGGGAATTGATTTGAAAAGCTATTTTTTACTTGGGTCCTCTAGACGTAAACGCGTTTTTGGCCACGTAGACAGTCTTATGGCTTAAGCGTGTGCCCATTACTCTGTTGAAGAGTAGTAAGAAAAATTTTATGAATGTATGGTAGCATGTTCGTGGACAAAAAAATTTCTTTAGATTAAAGCCAGGCTTGTGGAGTTGGAGTCGGAGTCGCCAGAGTCTCAAATTTTAGGGAGGAGTCGGAGTCGGAATCATTTTTTAGTTTTGGTGTAACCGGATTCGTTTTTCAAAATTTGGTGGAGTCGGAATTGTTTTTTAGATTTGGTGGAGTCGGAGTCGGGAGCGAAATCGGGATCGGAGTCCTTTTTTAGATATGCTAAAGTTGGAGTCGGAGTGGTTATTGTTTTTGAAAATTTTGCTTTATGCTAAATTAGGCTTCCAAGATTGTGGGGTCTAGCTAATCCCGAAAATTTATACTTAAACTAAACAGAGATTTAGGCATCTACGGATATTGGTCTTTTATGATTGAAATTTTTTGTTAATTTTCAAATTATCACACTGTAAAAAAAACTGGTGCGAGTGCTTTTCTCTTTGCAGTCAGCGTTTTTGACGTTTCGGGAATTTTGCAAAATTGTTTGATTTTGCGACAGTTTTTTATACAATGCATGCGGGCCACATTTTGTTCCCGGAAAGATTTTGAGTGGCCACGGGATATTTATTTTTCGAAATGGCGTAAAGTAAACGAGTAAATCCTACCACCGAAGACTTTTATTATACAACAAATCCTTGTTGTATAAGTGAAGACCAAAAAAAGGCCTTCGCTTGTAAAACTCAAGCGATGTTTTACTTACTAAGGCTTTTTTTAACCGCTTTTTTGAAGTCACAATGTCACAATTTTGCTCGCAAATATTTTTGTTTGTCTTGCCTCTAGAAACCCGGATACGCCTGTGCTGGAACAAATGCGTACTAAGCATCCACATATGTGATCCAGCAATTCGCACCAAACAAAACTGTCCTGACAAATATAATTATTATATATGTTCTGTCTAAGCAGCTGTCTACTCTTTTCACCAGGGTAGAAAACGCTCTTTTGCGCGAAAAAGAAAGAATTTGTCCGTAAATCTAAAATTTTTCACTTTTTCCGACGTGTTTTATTTCAACCAGTTACCGCGCTTCTTACTCGCCCAATCAGAGCGGTCGACTGTCGATATCTGCGTAAACACAGTACGAGTATAACTGAAACGCCGTCGCTATTCTTTGTCATTGCGGCCACTATCTTGTGATTAGTGTCAGTAAAAAAAATTTTTTAACTAATTTTTTATAAGCATAAATAATAATAAACGCAAATATCGATGAACGGATCGACCATTCAAGTAAAATTTTTAATAATTGCACAGTCACGTTTTTAATAATTGCACAGTCACGTTTATCAAACTCATTTCTTTCAGACTACAATATTTTCAAATTATTGCTAGCATCTCAAATCTTTTGATCAATAATTAGAATTAGTTTCTTTTAAGAAATTCCTTGCAAAGCTTAAATTAAATTCATATTCTTTTGCTGGTGATGGTAAATGCCCAACGAACTATATTTCAAAGAGTTTATTTTGAAATTAATGACCAAAATTGGATTTTTAAAATTGGTTTTAAAAACTTGAGCACTTTGCTTGTTTAAACAAAGGATCAAAAAAATTAACTACAATAATTAATCATTATTAAATTACCGTATTTTTCGGATCATAAGGGGCACTGCGTCTTATGTATGGATCCGGTTGTGTTTTATAACAAAGCTCTGAACCAATTTTATGTTGCAAACAGTGCTATTTATTTGTTTACCGGTAACAGTTATTTAGGTCTATGAGACCTACACGTGTCTGATATCCAAAATTGCCGTTCGTGGATTCAGAAACACAGCAATTGCTTTGTAAACAGACAATGGTGTTACGCAATAAACTAATTTGTTTGTTCGTTCATTGGTTTGTTCGGTCGTCTGATAGTTTCTTTTGAATAAAATACAAAGTGAGTTTTTGTTTCATTTGGCGCGACTTAAAAACTGGTGCGTCTCATGCATGAAATTAAAAGCGTTAGAAGCCGTTTATTAATACTGCGCCTTATAATACGGTGCGCCTTCTGGTCCCAAAAATACGGTAATCAATTTTCGGTCATGAAAATTGTAGATTAAAGCATCATTTTAAAAATTGAGCATAAAAAAGACGATTACCTGAGAAGAGGATATTATTGTGTCCTGAGCCGTACCATCGTAGGTCCAGTGAGTTTGCACCAAATGAAGAACGTGGAACAGCGCATTAACCATAAGCATTGCCCAGTTATACCATTTCAAATTTGTTCTAATGATAATGAAAATATTTAAGCCAGTGATTTTTCTGACCTAGGCATCACTATTTCTTCGTAAAACTACTAGGCCCCACGAAAATCATATGAGTTGAATGTAGGTAAAAAGCTTGATAAAAGTAAACTGAAGGTAAAAAGTGGTGAAAAATTATTCTTTTTTAAATCCAAAACCAAAACACAATCGATTTTTCTTTTTATTTAATTGGAAATAAAATATGCGTAATTTTAATAAGATAGAACAAAAAATTGATCTATTTTGAATAAAATCTCCATGTCCACCATATTTGGCCATCTTCCACATTCCAAATCCTAAATTAGACTTTGCATAAATTATCAAAACTTAAGAAATTAAGCTTACCCGTATTTTTTTGATTTGTCTTGATGCATAGTCATAGTTTTTATTAACTGCGCTCGGTAAATTAGTCCCCAAATAAAAACTTGGTGCAAAGAGTAGAACAACCAAACCATTGACTGTGTAAGAATAGTGACATCATCAACAGGAAGCTTCCAAAAATACCAAAAGAACGAGCAAGTTGTTCCAGATCTTCCTAAAACAAATGTTTGGTTTTGTTGTTTGACAAGTAGAGTTAGAAAACGTATTTTTAATAATTTGAAATTATGACGACTGACGAGATTTTTCTGGAAGTGAACTGTTCTAATACAAGATTTGAAAAAACACATTTACATGTAAATTTTGGAAGATAATTTTTAAATTGCGCGCCAGCAGTACGTGGGTTTTTTTATTCGTGATTAAACCGTTCAGGAAAAATACAACAGCTTTCGATAGAGTAAAATAAATAACCTTGAAAGTATTGCTGACATGACAAAGTTAAACTAGTTTCACAAATTTTATTTAACAATGCCACTGCTGATAATAATCGTTCGCTTGCCTGGTTTTGACGTTTCGTTGCAATAATATGGCTCTGGATCAAACCGCGATCGAGTGTTTCCATTGTCATAATAATAACCAGACGGAGCGTTCCAATTAACTGCATTTCCTAGAAATCGAAAAACATGAAAAGCAGATAGAAAGCGAGATTAAAATAGAAAACTTCGAACGTAGCTTCGCAATATCTTACCCCATCCCCAGATCGCTCCGAGGAATCCGATAATAAAAATCATCGAAATGAACCAAGCAATCACATCATGACGTAATAAGTTATCTGCAAGGAAAGATCATTTACAGTATCAATCAAGAAAAGGTGGGTATTCAGTGATGACATTAAAGACACGTAATTTAATTCTTCTAGGAGTTTTTTTGAATCCTAGCTATTTATCGAAGTGACTTAAGTTTTAAATTATTTAGTTTGGATACTTGGTTCTTCTTATCTTTGATTTTCAATAGCTTGTATATGTGTGCACAAATTTTCGACAAAAATTTCCTTTTCTGGATGATTTTCAATTTTACAAAATTGCTTCATTTGGGGTCTAACGGTGCCCAATCAGCCTTTCACGTCATTACTTTTTTTGATTTTTTTAGGTACTCCAAAAAGATTTCTTTTATACATAAAATGTGAATACCATCTGAAACAAAATGTAGTTTGATATTGTTAATTTTTAATTCCAACATATTTTATATTTTTTAACTTTTTTATTAATATTTTAAAAAGTATTATTTTTTAACAATTAAATGCTTCATTTTTTCATTTTTATTTGCACGTTTAGTTTTATGCTCATAATCATGTTGTTAAGTATACTGTAGTAGCTTATTCATATTCTAATATATATATATATATATCCGCATGGACATTTCATGGTTTTAAAGTTTCAAATCAGTGTTTGATAGTCATTCTCTGAAAGATTTGTCTACTTCTGCAATGTTTTTTTATTCCAATTGCAGCGTATCAGAGCACATGGCTAGCAGTTTGATCTGCGCCACATTTGCATGAACCTGTTAATGATAGTCAAATTTTTTTCACAAAATTTTGATATCATCCTTGCCCAGATCGGAGTCGGTTAAGCCACTGGGCTCTTGGTAGGTCTTATCAGGGCGGTTTGCTGCTTGGTGTGTTGATGTATTGTTTCAGTTTGTATTTTATTTGGTTCTATCCTTCATTCCATTCGTTGTGAGCCCAAAAGTTTCTTTCAACTGATTCAATTTTAATCTGCTTAAACTTTGTTGTCAAGGATTCTCGTGATGCTTGTCTTTGTGTTGTTTGATTGTAATAAACTTGAAAAGGTGGAGAGAATGCCGGCAACTTTTCGTAGTCCTCGCGTTAAGTACCAATTTTTTTTTGGGGAAAACAGATACCAGCGACCGAACAAGCTATGATAAACAACAAACCATATTCTAATAAATACGTAAGATAAAAATTTGTTTGAAATTCCTTTAATTTACCAGATGAAATTTTTCGCGGTAAGCGCAAATGTTGTTCACTCGACAATTACGCGATAATTGTCGGCAACGTGGCCGAGTGGGTACAAGACAGGGGTGGGCAACCTTAACCACTGAGAGAGCCGTTTGGACCCGTTTCCCACAAAAAAAGAAACACAGAAAGTCCCAAAACCCTTTTGACATTTAAAAATACGATAAAATCGCATATAATATATAAAAATTTATTAAAAACAAAACAAAAACAATAGTGTATATGTATGTAATAGTCAGTTAAATAAAATAAACAAGCGACAAACACAATTTTGTTAATATCGCTGACAGAAACAAAAAAATTATCTCCCGTATCTCGACAAGCATGCTATGTTATAATGAACCTTTGTCTAACACAGTGATTCATAATTTTTTTAATCACGCACCTTTTTCAAAAAATTATCATGCCTATGGACACCTAAATTTTTAAGACTGACTCTTACTAATAATCTTGCCAATTAAAAAAAATCTGTCCAACTTCCAGTGCACTCGCGGAGCCCCAGCTGAGAGCAGCCGATCTAGTTGTAAGTAAAAACAAAAAAAATCTAATCATAAAAATGTTTTTTTGCAGTAATTGAAACGATGTTATATGTAACTTTACTGGTAGATGCGCAATTAAGAAGAACAGCTATTTTAAACAAAAACAATGGAAAAGCAGCAAATTTAAGACAGATTGAGATTTTTTGAAAGTTTTTATAAATATATGTCAGATTAAATTGGCGTTTCTGCAACTTTGTCAGAAGACTTGCGCCGAAAGTGTCCACCTCTGCTTGAGACATAACAAATTTAATGACCTTGGCGGTTGAGGGTTAATTATATACTCTTCTATTTGCCAAATACTCAAGGAGCTGCAACAGAGAGATAAAAGAGCCACGTGGGCCTTTGGAGCAGCGGGTTACTGACTTATGGTATAAGAGCTCCGTATTGATGGCGAACGCGATCGAATACCCACTCGCGTTTTCTGTTGTGTACATTGAAAAGATATTTTACGGCATGCTTGATCATTTTAGCAAGCAACTTAAAATTTCAGTCATGTCTCTCAATAAAAAATTTTAACGGTGACCAAAATCATGGGGTCTTCGAGAACAGGTTGGGGTAATCGTATGACAGTAGCCTAGGTATTACACTTCGGACGTTTTCTTGCGAGTCAGGAGGATAAATATTACAGGGCAACAGTTTAGCGTCAGTAGTATATAATAGGAATTTTGTGTTGCGTCCGATGGAGCAGGAGCAGGAGCAGGAGCCAGGAGCGTGCAGGAGCGGTGACGTCATGCGCGAACCCCGATCTTTAAACCCTAGGTTTTCTGATCTTCAGTCCCCAAGAAATCAAACTTTAAATTAAAACTTTGAGCTAAAACTTATCTTTTAATCCGAAGACAGTAGTCTTGATTTTCGTTGATCGCGAAAGAAGATCCTAGATTACTAACCCTAGTCTTGTAACCCTTAGTCTTGAGTTTCCAAGTTATTGTCAAAATTAAATACGCCAGAAATTGAATGTCTCCTAGGTAAGTTTTTTCTTGGAATAGTTCATTTACCAGTGTATCACAAAAATTATTCATTTTTACTTTGTAGTGTTTATAAAAATGGCAATAGTCTCGATTTTTGTTGTGGACTATTTAATTTTTACTTTCTAGTGTTTATAACAGTAGAAGAACATTAACTTTTATTTTATTACAGTATGATGACCATTAATGTTTATGACAGTAGACCATTCGTTTTCTAGATTGTATATATTTCAAAGCAGTTTAGTTTCAAATTACTATTAATAATAAGATTAATAAGTTCTATTAAAACGATTTTATAAAGTTTATGCGGTAGACAATTCCACGTATTTCCTGATGTGCAAATGTCGTTTCCTGTTCAGAAGCTTCATGATATTGATTTGACCTTAAGTACCGACTTAAGAATCAGTTTACTATGTTGCTAGCTCATTATCTCAAATTTTATCAACATTTTTGTTGAAACCTACCTTCTAACCCAAAGACGTCTTGATTTTATTTTAGTGTTTCTAAAAATGACAGAAGACCATTCATTTTATTTTCTAGGATGTATATAATTCAAGTCGATTTAGTTTAAAAAGAATTTTAGTCTTAGTGTTATGCAGCTGTAAGATTTATTAAAAAACGATTTTATTAAGTTCTAGACAGTTACCACGTATTTCCTGAAGCCACGTCGTTCCTGTTCTGAATGGTAGCATGACCTTAAGTAACCGTCATTAAAAGAATCAATGTCCTATGTTGCTAACTTTTAATTGATATTTGTGCTCGTTTAAGCGTTCCCTAGACAACCTTGATTTTAACTCAAGAGATACCTAGAGTCAAAAGTTTTTGTAGACAAGTTTAATTTTTACGTTTTAATAATCAATTTTAAACATTTTTCTAGGTATGCTTAACTTTTATTTGTACGATATTTTTTTCTATGTAACCTTAATTTGTGTTAGACCTTTGTTTGATTTTTTCTTAAAAACCTTGATTTTTGGATTGCCTATTTTTTTCTACAATACCTTGTTTTTTTGTTATATTTATGTTCAATTTCTCAATTTTTCTAAGAATCTTAATTTTTAGATACCTTTGTTCAATTTTTTTCTAAACAAGTTTGATTTTTGCTATAACCTTGTTGAATTTTTTTCTTGTCAACCTTGATTTTTGTTGTAAACCATTCATTTTTACTTTCTAGTGTTTATAACAGTAGACCATTCATTTACTATATGTTTCAAATCAATTTAACTTTAAATTAATATTAATAATAAGATTAATAAGTTCTATTGAAAACGATTTTATACAGTAGACAGTTACGACGTATTTCTTGAAGCCACGTTGTTTCCCTGTTCTGAATGGTAGCATGATCTTTACCATTTTCCAAAAAGAATCAATGTACTATGTTGCTAACTTTTAATCGATATGTATGTTCATACAAAAAAGAGTCGCCAAGTGTAAAGCGAGCAACTCTATAGATTCAATGTCTGTTTCAAGATTTTACCAAAAGAAAAACCGAGCATAGTGAGAAACTTATCTCTACAGACTTCCTGTTGTAGAACTCCGTTTTTCACCAAACGTTTTTCCTAGAGTATTAGAAGAACATTGCGCCAGTATTTTGCAATGTTCTTCTGATACCCTAGGGAAAT